>JAGKPW010002540.1:2400000-3000000 GCA_019926035.1 Melaleuca alternifolia | reverse complement strand
AATCTCAGCCAATTCGAAACAATAGTCAAGAATTAATCTCTCTAGTGTGAGTAATTCAGACAGATCAGGAGTCTTGGTCAAGGAGCATCTCGTAAGATTAAGAACTTTCAATTTGCACCCTCCCTGCAACACCAATATGGTAACTTGTAGATAAGTTTTATGGAATGAAAACAATGACAACAGTAAGAAGATTGTTCTAGAGCAAAGTGTACCTTGATATGTCTCCATCCGTCCCAGTCATGTGTAATTCGACTATGTGAAAAATCGAGGATGATTAAACTGTTCATTGAAAAGTAAGTCATCCTAAGTGCCCACCAAGGAAAATTATGCCACATGAGCCATCTTAAATTTGGAAGAAGTTGTTTCTTCCCTCCTAATATGTTCTTCGGTGATAAAATCCAAGACATTGTATGCCAAAGTAGGGCAGCTTTTGAGAGGAAACCTGTCGAGCCAGAATTGAGGGATTTGCTGTCCACTCGAAGGAACCTTACTTTTGGCAGCGCTGCAAATCCTTCAAGAGCAAAACCAGACTTCCCAAATTCGTCGGCATTCAGACGGAGGGCTTCGAGGCTTTCATTTCTCTGAATGTTGAAATAAGACAAATTTAGGTAAAGGAAGGATACTGTTAGTTAGTTAAAAGGAAAATTCTTGGGGCGAAGTTAGAAGTTCACAAGAACAGCCCTCAAATATTTGAGTAGTCAGACCCAGTATTTACCTCTTTCCTCATAAGTACATCCGATGCCTCCTCATAATTCCACAATCTACTGTTCTGGGCTAAATGCCCCCCACTTTCTCCAGAAACAATATCTCTACCAAGATCTTTGAGAAGATCATGCATCCAAAACTTATTACCTTTTTCAATCTTAATTAGTGACATCATTTGAAGAACTTCAAGATTTTGTGTAGGGCATAAACGAAAATCTCTCCACATGTACATTGCGTCATGCTTATCGCATCCGATAAAAAGACAAGCTATATCAAGAAATATCTGCTTCTGGCAAGGATCTAATGCTTCGTAACTTATCATCAACTTGTTTTGAATTTCCTCAATAGGACCCATTTTCCACTTCTCCAAGTACTCACCCCAGCTTTCTTTTCTTTGTCCACACATTGATAAAGTTGAACCCATTACCTCAAGAACCAACGGAACACCTTGGGCTAACTTCACAACTTCTCTAGACAGCTCTAATTTTTCTGGTGGAGGCCAACCTCTTCTGAAAGCATGCTTGCTGAATAGCTGAAGAGATCTGTTGGAATCCATCTCATGAACTTGATAAATCAATTTTACATCAAATTGACGCAGAACAAGTATATTTCTTGTGGTTATAAGAATATGGCTTCCTGGACCAAAGCAACATCGGCTCCCCAACAGTGCAGTTAATTGACTCTTCTCGTTGACATCATCAAGAAGAATAAGAGCTTTCTCACTGGAAAGTCTCTCCTCTATCATCCTTATCCCATCTTCAACATAATTAGCAAATGGAAGTGCCTGTTTCGAAAGGGCTGAAATTATACAGTTCTGCAAATATACAATTCCTTTTGAGTTTGAAGCTTCGCTAACATCTTTGAGGAAACAACAATGATCAAATTCCGGGCAAAGCTTGTTATAAACTATTTTGGCAAGAGTTGTCTTTCCGATACCACCCATGCCGTGGATTCCCATGACTTTTACATCATCCATGTTGGTGCCTATCATCTCCATAATTTCCTTCACATTGTTGTCAACTCCAACCAAGCAGTCAGTAACCACCAAAAAAGCCTTTTTCAGCTCACTTAGAACCTTTGTAACAATAAGTTTAACCAGTTCTCCATCGTGCCTAACAACACGAATGATGAGAAAGGCCAAGGTGAGCAGAAAACAAGTTAGAATCGCCAAACTGAAATACATGACATCAGGAATTGATAACACCACGTTGCGGAAGCCACAGGAGGCAACAAGAAGTGCAACTGCAAGTGGAACTTACGTATTGCTTTGATCAGCAAGAATAAATTCATGGACATGCTCGGCAGATGCTCAAACCTTGTGCAGTTTAGAACAGCTACGCAACCGTCAACAACAGCAGATGATCAAAATATTTTGCTAATAACAGGAACAAAGGCTCATCATTTTTTTACGCCTATTTGGAATGTGTACACAAGCTTCTTTTTCAACAAATGTCTTTACAATTAGCAAATCGGACACGTCTTAAGTGTTTTTAACAAAAAACGAGAGATCCATTAAGTTTCTCATTAATTTTTAGCATAAGGATGAATATTTATATGCATCGTTCATTACATTAATATGCATAAATGTTTTCATATTGTATTTATAAATATCTTTGGATGAATGAAGAAAAGTAAAATTAGAATGTTGAAACATTACTTGAACAAAGGGAACCAATGTAGCCACAATTTTTCCAAAAGTAGACCAAAACATAATTTTGAGACCTCGTGCATACCCTGGCTTTCTAGTGGTAAGTATAATAGAAAAGCATTTGTACTTAAATTTCTTTTGCACCATAAAGACAAACAAATGGAAAGCATTCAATGTGTCATGGTCTCTTGAATCCGCACCAACATGACACAATCGCATTTGTGCAGTTTATATGGATTGATAAGAGATAAAATAAGATCGATAGTCCACACAGCAATAGGAAAGCAGATGCAGGCAAGAGAGCTTCCATTTTGACATGCAATATAACGGTCGAAGATAATTAGGTACCCGTCAGCCTCGTTTTCTACGTTCCATCCCTTCAAATCTCCAACCTCACTGAGAGCAGCTCTCCATTTCCGAATGGTCTCACTGTCCACACGCTTCTTTCTTCTGAGCGCAAGCAAGTCCTCACCGTAACCTCCGGTTTGGTTTCGAACCTCGGATGGTTCGACATAGTAGAAAAGAGGCATGATTATCTGTCCCTTCCTTCTACAGTCCACCATATGAGCTAGCTCGTTAAGGCACCATTTGCTGGAAGCATATCCTTTGGAGAAGATAGGTATAGAGATCTTCGATTGCTCAATCACTCCAAGAAGCTCTGGGCCGACCTCTTCACCAATGGGAATCTCTTCGTTATCTCGGAATGCACGGACTCCGGCGTCTTTGAGACTAGTATAAAGATAATCGGCGATGTCTCTGCGCGTGTCCTGTCCTCTGAAGTTCAAGAACACTTCATAATCACACCCTTCCACTGCTTCAGGTATTTGCATAGGCTTGTGGCTACGGGAAGAGCCAGCTTCTCCAATGTCATCGATGGATGCAAGGGTCTCCATTGCAATTAGTTGCAGAGAAAATGAAAGCACCAAGTCGCACCGAGCTTAGCGAAGGCAGATTTCTAAACTCTATGAAGCCGAAAGTTACTGGACAAGTATAAATACCACTGGACATTAAAACGCGTCGTTGATCTCAACAGAGAGTTATTTAAGACTCCTTAGGAAGCAAGTTTCGGGGAACGTCACCTGCGTCTGGATGGCAGGGCACGTGGCACAGGTGCTCTCTACTTTTGTATTTGATAGGATGATTTTCCTTTTCGGACTTTGCGTCCTTCTGCCGATGCTACTTTTGCAATTACGTTGGACGGATGCCGTTCTTTATCCTTCTATCCAACAGTTCATCTCGGATGCGGGGCCAGTCTGGTAAAAGGGGCAGTAGAATCTCCCTAACAAAGATAATATGACGAAGGCAACTGACGAAGCAATGATGACCGGAAGGAAAAGCTAAGCCTCGCATGAAAAAGTTTAGACCTTTAGGCGGAGCACGAAGGCTAAGGCGTCTTAGCCTTAGCATGCAAGGTATCACAAAAGGCGTCTTAGCATTCTAATAAAGGCGTTCTTTCCGACAACAGTTAATCTCGAACACTTCTTTCCGCACCGCGTAGCCACCTTGCACCATTCTAATAAAGGCGTTCCACATAGTTATAGTTATAAAATTTTCATAGAAGCAAAGATTCGCTAAAGCATTAAAAGCAAACTGAATGGTAAAGCTAACACATGAATGGATCGCATGACTCGATCTCGAGCGAGCTTTATATACTTTGTGATATACACAGTCATGCAGCGAATCCTCTTCAAACATACCCACATCTTTACAATAGCTTTCTAGTAAATCATGAATATTCTCAACTTCTTAAACTATTTAAGGAGCACATCACCATCCACAATTTCAAATTATTCATGAAATATGTAAATACAAAGCTAAGAAACCGAGTAGAGCTGACAAGGGGCGTGGCACGTGGCGTAGTCTTGCGCGAGCTTTCCCTCATAAATCTCAATAAAGAAGATTCGGGAAATGTTTGGAGAGTTTGTAACCATTCCTATCAACATAGTAAAAAGCAGCCAGCAAAGAGCCATTAACGAGTCTGACCTGTCGGCCCAAATGCTTTTTCTTTGATATTAATGTTCTCATTACTTTCGAAATAGCAGTTCACTTTCACTAACAAAAAATGCGATTCGTCGGCCTAAAGAGAGAGGTCCTAGCAAATGAGAGTTACTAATTTTATAGGAAAGTTATGTGAGCGTAGTGTGGCCTCAAGCACTTATAAGAAAACAAGGAAATTGATGTCATTATCGAAGAAAATTCTAAACAACAAAAGAATGTCGTCAATCACAAGTGCAATCAAATTATTAGTCGTTTGCATCAAATTGAAAAAAATTATGTGAAAATTGTCAAATGTTATATTAGTATATAAAAACTTATTGAACTAGCTAAAACAATTAAGGTGATTATTAAGCTAGAAATAATGTCCTCTTTAATTACTCTATTCCATATAATCATACGTATAATACCTAATTAAATAAGGCAGAGTTGCGCTACTCACTATGTTTTGATTGTATTAAATATTGGAAATTTTTCATCAAGTTATTATAATCTATGATATGTTTGATTAATAAATCATTTATGGTCATTATCGACAATGCTAATGCTCATAATTTTTACATAGAAGTACAATGATTTTAATTCTAGTAGTGCATTTCATGAGATATTGCAACATAAAGTACGATAAGAATAGTACACTCATATAACATTCATATTTAAGTACTTTTAATTAACATCTACATTACCAAAAAATGCTACAGTGTAACGGGGAAAGGATAACTACATATAGGGAGGAAACTGGGCACAAGGCATCAGTGCCTCACGGTACCCCGACCCCCCCCCCCCCCATTTTTAATTCCCTATTCATACAAATACTCTGACAATTATTTTTTTAATACATATATATATTTTAAAACTAGTGAAGTGTTTTCCAATTATTTTTTGATACATAATTACGTACCACAAGACACAATGAACTTAAGATCAAAAAAGGAAAATTGGGTTCATCGAAGAAAAGTTGCCAAAGATCTCTAATATGTTCATCACTCATAGTAGGAAAAATTACAAATGTCAAAAATAAATTACGATCATTAAGAACTTTTACTATCATTATTAGAAGAAAATTTGCTATTAATTCAGGGAGATGTTAATTTTGTGGAATATTACAAACAGTAAGACCCAAAAACTTAGGATTATTATTTTGTGTAGAATATCAAGAACCATAGGATCAGTGAACTTACGACCACCAAAGAGTAATTACTTTGTCTAAAAATGGGTGACAATATAGTATATAATAAATTGTTAGTGAGAAGAATTGCGTACATAAATCAAAAGTTATAATGAATAGTTAGTTCACTTATAGAACTTACAAGACTTTCCTTTCAAGAATGTTATGAAGTACATAGCAAAGTTACGAAAGTTGCAAATTGTAGGGAAGAGTCAACTTCGACGTAAGGATTGAGTTGATCTTAAGAATTTACGAGCAAATAGGGAAAGTTACTAGCAATGTTGAGATGCTTTAATATGAATAGGAGAAACGAATTAAGTCAAGTTCAACTTAATATTCATTCAGCACGGATGAATGCCAACCTGCAACAGGGACTCTGTTGAATGCCAACCTTCGATTCGGCACGGCTACACAACAGATGAGAACTCTCCTTCGATTTGCTGCGATCAACAAAGGAACGGCGAGGTTCTGACTTGGGGCTTCTTCTATATAGGGTTTTGATTTGGGGCTTCTTTGATTTAGGGTTCAAGGCAAAGGCGCATGGTGAAGGAGACGAAGTGGAGGGGTAGAAAACAAACAACGCCGTCTTCTCTTCAATTTAGGGCTCGTGGGTTTCTCAAAACGGCGTCGTGTTGAAGATGTGGATTCTGCAATGTCAAATTAGTTGCCATGTAGGAGAGAGAAAATAATAAAATAAGCTATGTCAGCGTTTTCCATGAGATTGATTGGATGAAGCTAACGGAATGACTTATTTGAACCAAATTGACAAGTTTTAGGACTCGATTGCACTTTTTGCAAGTTTTATGACTTACTTATATTTTCGTTACAAGTTTCAGGACTTCTAGTGAACTTATCCCTTTAGAATAACATCAACTTTGAGTAAGATTTTGATAATATGTTCCTATTTAAGGGTCTTATTTAAAATGTTTCCCTAAATTTGTAGTAATAAGTCAATATTGCAACAGCTTATCGACTCACTTTCATTTTGATCTTTTTTAGGTCAAAATCCCCACTCGCTTTGAAGAGACCTCGGTTTGGTGAGGCATTACAGTCCAAGGGAGAGCTCAGATAGTACGTGCGGACAACGTCGGGGAGTAATCAATCTCATTGGCCCAATTCAGGTTGGTCAATGACATTCCGCTAGCTCACCACCTAATTTTGGGTTTGGGTGGGTGAACACCACCCTTGTTATATTGGACCATATACTCCACATAATTATTGGCCATGTTGATGGTTTTTTTCCTCAATAACAATATATATATATATATATATGTATATGTATATGTATGTATACATACATTCACACACAAACATTAAACTTTATGCTCTCACCCAATTTCACCTCTAGATAATTATTTGAACCACCGTTCAACACCAATTATCACTTGTGACAGTTCGGCAAGACCCACAACTCATATTGCATTTTACTTATTTTGGATTACACAATTGGAAATACATCGAGGGTCAACTGTTTGATGAAATGCTTCTCTAAATGCACTTAATCGAGATTATGCAATATATACAGATAGTTACACAGCATTTCTTTTTTGTTATATACTTCCCTTTTTCTTCTTAAGTGGATGAAGTGGGCTTTTTAAAAGTTGAGAATGCTAAAAAGTACGTGGTACAACATGCGCAGAGTATACGGGAAGTAAATTCGTTGTGATTAATGAAAGGTTAAATATTGGAGGAAGGATTAGGGTTTGCAATATCATTTTTTGTCCCTAATTTGATCTCGGTGGGAGCATGGGCCCGTTTGATTCTTTGAAAGAGGGAGAAGGTTTTGGAATTTATATAGCTTGTTTTATTCTTGTGTGCTAGCTATGCTTTGAGAAGTATTTTTCTTTTGGGTCAAAAAACACATCCCTTCATATATTATATCCAAAGAAGTTTAATAAGACAAGTTGCTAATTTCAGCACAAATCAAATTCATTAGGCATGGAGGGGGATATTTAACCCATGAATTCGGCAAGTTCTTCATGCGTTGGGATTTTGCAGCCCAATCCACAATCTGACTGCTTTCTCTGGAACAGTGGGATATTTGCAATTGTTTGAACAGTTTTGCATGGGCTTGTGCTTCCATGATAAGTGCACGGGCTTCCTAGTTGACTTGTTCTGCGCCTGCAGAAATCACTTCTGCAAGAGTCTTGTTATCAGTTTCGACGATTAGCTTCCTCTCGTGCAACCCTGCGAAGTGTTCTAGAGTTTGGAGTATCGCAGCAACCTCTGCTTGAATCGCGTTCAATGGTCGGGGAATGTGTGATTGTTGTAGTATAATTCAATCTTTATGTTTTTGTTGACCTTTTTTATTTTATTTAGTGACATCTTTTTTTTGTTCATTTGCTTGTTAAATTTGACTTAGAATTTATTCCAATTGATGTATTCACACGGAGAGCTTAAAGAGGATATGTATAAGTTTTCATATGCTAGGTTCAATATGAATCTGTTTTCTAGTAATATGGGTTGGATTCATATCGGGTCGAATACATATCGCTTAAATAAATTCAATTAAATTGCTCAATTTGGATTGAACTTTTTTCGACCACACCCAAACCAATTTGATCTCCACATTTATTGTTCCTAATCTATATCATTTTCCCATATTTTTAATTGTTTCCATTTTAAAAATTTCCTGAGACAACCCATCATTATTTTCCAATGTTAATATGCATTGCTAAACTCATATTCGCAAAAAGGTCATTTCAGAAGTAATTTCTGTAGTTTGAAAGAGGGTGGGCTTAGAGACCGTTACACTAGAAAGGCATAACAGTACCGGAACGAGGAATAGAGGTTCCGGTCAAATCTCCTATAAAAAAAACTAGATGAACACCGGGAGGAATATCATGAAAAGCCATACATTGTCGAGATCAAACAACATAGTTTGCAACTTGCAACTTGACTTCAAGTATTCCCCTCTCTACAAGAAACTTGCAACTTGACTTCCCATTGCCTGCACAAGGCTAAGCGAATTTGCTTAATCAAAGAAACCATGGATGGCCCAGAGGAGCCATTTGTCGATCATATTATGGTCAACCAAAACCAAAGTGGAAACGTTCTCGAGTATGACAATACGATGGTTCAGGTTGCAAGCTAATTGAAGCCCCTAAACGACAGCTCAGAGTTGAGCTTTGGTAGCAGAGCAAATGCCAATGCAATTAGCAAAGCCTCCAAAGCGCTCGTCCTCTTTCACAGCTTTAATTTTTATTGGCTTATCGAAGTTTCCAAGAGGGGTGTGTGTAGTAAGGATTTCGCATGTGGCCAATATTCTAACTAATGATTTCAACATAACAATTTCATATATAAACACTATGTGTATTTGAAATGATGTATTGAATTAATCAAAGTGAAAATTGATAACTATTCTACAATTCACCCAATTCACCGGCCTACAACTAGTATCATATGGATCTGATTTAACTTGAACCGAACCAGTGTGTTATTAGTTATCAAAAGGCCTACTTTACAAAGGGAACGTCCTTTCCCGGGAACCTTGCAACCTTGCGGTTCCCGGTAACCTGCCGCATCAGCCCGGTAACCTTAGTCACTGTCGGTTCCCGCAACCAAGTCTTTCTTTTTTATTATGTCTTTATGAAGGGCTTGCAGTTCATTACACCAAAGCAAAGGCTTTCAGTGAGCTATTGAAGCTATCATTATTCGGTTAACACAATAGTGTACATAGACCTTGGAAAAAGATTGAGTCACCTAACACCTCCACTTTCATACTAAACCAATAGTGAGCTTAGAATTCAACTAAGCCACCATCAGACTCTATGGCTGATGGCTTCTAATGTCGTCTTGTCACCTCCATGCTCATTCTAGGGAAATTATCATACACAGTAAAAAAATAAGGGGTGAATCGAAACCCAGTATATGAAATCTCTAAATCTAAAGTAAGCGATCGCCCTTATGCTCAACCTGGCACAAACAACATCAAGCACATGATACATACAATAAATGCATGAGCACACACATTTACCTTCATTTCAAGTGATCACACGTACAGATGGTATCATCCGTACGGTGCACATATATGAGATTTATTCTCATGATGAATCAGTATCATGTGGTGCTATACTAATATGTATATGAGTATATTCACGAATATGAAATCATTTCCTTTTCCACTTCTTCAACCTGACCCTTGCCAGACATCTCATATCAGTCTCATGGGACATCCTATAACACAGTAAGAGCATCTCAACTTTGAGACAACCTGCAACATCCACCCACGGGGCGCCTTAGACCATATACTAGGGGCATCTCGATTCTCGAGTTGTCCCAAAATACTACTTGGGATATCTCAGATCACATTGCAGGGATCCTAAAACACTATGCGATGCATCGTCACTCATCACTATACGATAGAAGGAATTTTTTTTCTCATCATTACCATTAAATATTATCATGCATCATAATACATATGAACATGCTCACATTAATATTTAATACACCTCATCGTTTCATATGATCGTTTTGGTATCATCAACAAAAATAAATACTTATTACATCAATCAACATTCGAGATTCAATATCTTTGCATGTGTTTTAACACCTATACCTACCTTTTTTCAGTGTGCTGTTTGTTTATTCCTACCCTTTTTGCCATTCTAGAAGCCTGCCACTCTAGGATCCTCTTACCCTATTGATCACTCCCGCCTCTCATCGAATTAGGTCGTTATAGGCCCACTATCTTATGCTTGATTTGTCCCCAAACCATACACTTAGGAAAGGAGTTCCATTTGGCTTATCACATACTAAGCCTCACAGTTTATAGGTATATTGCTTGACTTGTCTCATGCCGACCTCACAGTTCATTCTATCTTATATTATTAATCAAAGTGACACACTTGCCTTATTGTTACATCATATATTTCTTAAAATCATGACATGCATTAGTCAAACAATTGAGTGAAAGAGCGACACATAAGCATACTTAGAAGGAAGAAATAATCAATAGGAAATCAGCACATAAATTTAGAACATCATACTTTACACATCATACATTAATAAGACTTGAACATCGACATTACATCAGATTTTGGACATAAGACGTTACGACAAATTTTGAATATTAGACGTTATGTAAAACTATAGTCATTAGATGTTTCATTAGACTTTGGACATCAGACATTACATTAGACTTTGGAGATCAAATGTTACATCAGACTGTGGACATTAAACTCTTGAAAAACTGTTCGGACCTTTCAAGTATTATACTATTAAGTTCAATCTGATCATTTTTCACATACAACACATTTACCATGCTTTAAGACAATGAATCAAGCACTTCATAACATGTAGGCACCTATTGTCACGCCTCGTTCCCAAGTGCGTGATGCTCCCCGATTTTTCTTCTCTTTTCAGGCCAATTAATAATCAAAGCCAAACACAATGGAAGTGAGGTAAATAAATATTAAATTACAAACCTCCCAACCATAATATTTCATTTGTTCTTCCATACTCCTCACCTCTAGTTAATTTACAAATCACTTATTTTTCTAACTCCTCATCTGAGATTCGATCCACGTCTGGCACCATCTTGTCTTCATCCATTGACTCTCCATCTCTATCAATTGGCTCCACTTCCATTGACTCTCCCTCCTTTGGCTCCTCCGTGAAAGCCTCCTCTTCTCCGGGTCCATGATTTATGTGACATCCTGAATTTCAACACCTCTCAAATATGATATTTTGCATAATGGATTCAAGCATAAGTTGAATCAATAAGGAGTTGAATGTGACTTGAGGTGAATGGGTGCAAATTCGTAGCTGCTGTATTGTAGCCCTCATTCTTGGCTTGTTGGAGAAGATTGGGAAGGGAAAATTGCTATTAGGTGTAGTTAAAGACTTTTGGGGTATGTACTCAAGTATTTTTGATATTTTAGTTTGACTTTTCAAGACTGATTATTCCCCATATACAGCTGAACGTTGAATATCACAGCTGATCCTATTTCAGCTTGTTCTGGATATTTTCACTTCTTAACATCTTCATTCATCCAGCTGAGATACGTTGCTCTCAAATCAGCAACTCGAGAAGTGATTTTCAAGGCTTTTACAGCGCTTTCCGAGCTTCTTTCAAAGCTGAAGTAAACGTGAGTTGTAGTCGCCTTCGCTCTATCGTTGTCGTGGACTTGTTGGTTTGCTGATTAGGTGAGTTAATTATCCAAACCTTTCTTAGGTTGCGATTACACTTAAGAAGGTTAGATGAGTGTTGATCAGCTTGATAAGTTGAGTGTTAGGCTGGATTAGCATAAGTGATAGTGATTTAGTTCAAAACATAGGATTTCTCTGGAATATGTTTGCTAGACTATTGTTGTTTGCTGATTTTATGGATCGAGATGTGATGAGATTATGGGGTTGATTTCTTCATGAAAAGTGTTTTATACATTTTCAATTTTGACATATATTTTACTCGATATTTTATGGATTTAAAAGGGAATTATGTTAACCTCGTTTTGAACAAAATAGAACCTCGAGATTTTATGGATTTAAAAGGGAATTATGTCAACTTCGTTTTAAACAAAATAGAACCTCTGTTTTTGTTGGAACTTGTGACCTTTTGATGTTCTATAGATTTTTATCAACTCTTGGAGTTCGAATTTCAAAAGAGTCCATTCGCAAAAGTTGTTTTTCACATCTTGGAGTTTAACATAGTTGAATTTCAGACTAAACGGGTGAGTTTTGGATTTTGAACCAAGTTGATTTTGGAGAATGTGATTTCTGAAAACAAATGCAGTTTTTGTAACAGTTTAAGTGATTTACTGCTCTTAATACAGAAGGATTTGGGTCAATGTGTCATGAAAAATGTTGGTTTATGTGTCATTTATGACATATTCAAATTTGAGGATTTTACGAACTTGTTTGGTTATGTTTCTGGATTTAGATGTGGAGACACACAAGTGACTTGATTTGCCAGTTATGGTGGTTTTACATTTAGTTGAGTTACAGTTGTATGTACCGAATGATAACCTCCAATGATGTTGATGGATGTGAGAAATTCTAATGCATGGAAACAAGTATGCATAAGTATGACTAAGTTGATAACGTACACTTCATACCTCTAGAACTTGGTACCATTGCTTTTGGGCAAGGACTAAGTGCCACGCGATAACGTATACTTCATGGGGGGCACCTGCCAAAGATTGTATGAGCCACCACTAGAACCTTGTACCATCGACATGTACGGGCAAGGACTAAGTGCTATTCAATAAGTTATGTTCTGGGCAAGGACTAAGTGCCATGTGATAACGTAAAACTTCGTGAGGGCCACCACTACAACTTTGTGCCAAAGACCATGTGAACCATCTCTAGAACCTTGTACTATTGTCATGTGCGGTCAAGGACTAAGTACTACACGATAAGATGATTTTGTATGAGATATTGCTATAGCCATGAGTTTGTTTAATGAGTATGGATTGAACTGATGATATGTTGTGCTTGAATATGAGACGAAATTGTGTGGTATGCTATGTGACGTGTCATAACGATTTGGCCTTATAATCGGGAACTGTGTGATTTTATGATGATTGATGTGAAGTGATCCAATGGTTAAAGATGTGAATTGTATGCTTATGTACGTGAATTGTGGAGTTTCAACGTCTTTAGAAGCTACCGAGTCTCAGACGTTACATCTTCTCAGATGTTATAGAGTCTCGGACATCAGATTGTCTGACAGTTTCCAGACTTCGATTTGTTTGTTGTGAATGGGTTACCCTTGGGTAGATTTCTTCCAAATCGGAGCTTGGAGAGTTTGACTCATTGAACTGTTTTTCAGATACCTAGAGGGAGGTACAACACATATGTTGTCATGTCCCCATTTTTTTCTCTCTCTCCTCTCATTTTCTGTCCCCTCTGCGGCGACCAACTTTCCTCTTTCCTCTCCCCTTTATCCTCTGCACAAGCCAACCTCACCATTAATTTTCTTTGACTTTTATCACACACACACTCTCTCTTCTCTATTCTTTTTATTTTCTTCCTCCCGCTTCGTCTTCTTCCTCCAGTGATATTCGGCTTGGTCTTTTTCCTGCACGCCAACCCGACTCCGCAGCTCTTGGCCTTCCTGCATCCTGCTCGCTCATCGCTGCCACCAAGAGCTTCATCCAGCTCCACCTTCGACCACTGCTCGTCGCGTCCGTTGTCCTGAGCTCCGCCTCCAACCTCAGCTCGTGTCCGTGTTCTACTCACGCGTGCTACCGCTCCAAGCTCCGTTTCGTCAAGTTTTCGGCCACCGTCCTTGGTCTTCGTCCTCTCCCGCTTCTGCTCTGTGCCGCCGCGTCTTATGTCTGCCGCCCTAAGCTCCGCCCTTCAGCTTGATACCCTCTATTTCTTCCTTTGTCATACATCGCTTTTTGCTCGTTCCTTGGCCGCGAATAGCCATCGTTGACCACTGATTCGAGCCGTCCAGCCGTCCCAACCCCTCGGTTGCCTCGCCGGAGTACATAGCTAGCTCACCACAACCAATATCCAGCCGCCAGAAGTTCGTCGGAGGCTCGCCAACACCGTCGCTGGAGCCGCTGAGCGTGGGCCTCTCTCCAGTAGTGTTGGGCTAGGATTAGTAGGCCCTAGTCAACCCAACTCGGCCCAAGAAGAAAATGGAAGAAAAGAAAAGAAAAAGGAAAAGAAGAAAATGAAAGAAAAAGGAAAAAGAGAGAGAGAGAGAGAGAGAGAGAGAGAGAGAGAGAGAGAAAAGAAAAAAAAAGAAAAAGGATAAAGGAAAGAAAAAGGAAAAATGAGAAATAAAAATAATAAAAAAGGGAAGGAAAGAAAATAGGGAAAATTCGTGGACCACCGCCAGTCACTTGAAGACGCAATTTGAGGTGAGTAGACCTCCTAAAACTTAATTAGGGATGTTTATTGTCTTAGTAGAATTATTAGGGAAATTGTGTGGATTGTGGTGTCATTGGATGAGATCGGTCTATTATGGCCGGGTGTCGAATGTCAGGAAGAAACGATGTGATGAAGCGAGTTTGAGGTCAATTGGGCCTAGGATGGATCGGATGCAAGGCCATTGAGGGCGAGATATAAATTGGACGTCGAGGGAAGTCCAATTGAAGACTTGTGGGTTGACCATTAGTGGAGGTTGTGCTGTGGTGTGGATATAAGATAGGAAGGCTAGTTAGGGTCTAGGCCAGTCGTGGACAGTCTTGAATTATTGATTGCTCAATTTATTTAATTATTGATTTATTGTGGTGATTTATTTAATTGTCGGTAATTTATTTAATCGTTATTGGTGAGATGATTAGGCTGAGTGCCAAGTAGCAACTACGGTCTAGTAGACTTGTGGATAGGCTAAGCAAGGAAAAGAGAGATTATAAAAGAGCAAGTACGACAAGATAGAGTGAGGTTGGATTATGTCTAGGATGACTGAAGAGACGTGAGATGCGATTAGGGACCCTAGGGCAATTGACAGACCTAGTTTTGGGTTAGGGGGTTGGCTCATTGAGATATTTATATCTCAACCCGTCGTGGTAGCCATTTTTCAGGTGCATGATTGGAATTTGATTTTGGAGGCAAGTTCTGTGGGAGTTGGCAGGGCGAAGATTCGCGCTTCCGCTGAAGACTTGAAGGCCAGCGACCTGCATGAGACATCGCTATTCTTTGGCCGAAGAGAAGAGGAAAATCGAGAACCGTCGCGCGCTCGGAAGATCGGGGCATGACATATGTTCTCGGGTTCTGTAGGCGATAATTTCTGGAGCATGCCTTTTTGTGGTGGACATGAAGTTGTGGCTGTAAATCCCAAAGTTAGATAAACCCTTTTGGTTTAGTCTTTTGTATATGAACACATGATTGTTTTATGAGATGTGCCTTGTGTAATTTGATTGTCTTACTTTCTTATCCCAAGTTTGTTGTTGTCCGAGGATTTTTTATTACACTTCTACATGTGCATAGAAGATTTAGTCAGCGACGCCACCTAGGAACGTTGCATTTTATTCGATCGTTGTGGAATGTACGCGCGCTCGAGGTTCGGAGCGTGACAATTTAACTCTTGAAAGGGGGTGTTGGTAGGGAGTGAAATATGAGGATATCTCAATGAGCCGACCCCCTAACCCAAAATTAGGTTTGTCATTGCCCTAGGATACCTAATCACGTCTCACGTTTCCTCAGTCACCTAGAACTTCGTCTTCCCTCGCTCTCCCTTCAAACTTACCCTCTACGCTAACCTCTTCCTCTTTCATGCTCATATTGTCCATGAGTCTACACTTAGATCTATTGCAATAATTAAATAAATTATCAATGACTAAATAAATTGCACAATTAATTTAATAATTAAATAAATTGTACAAACAAACCATTAATTAAATAAATTGCACAAATAAGTGAAGTAATAAAATAAATCGCGCAATCAATAAATCAAAGTTGTCCGCAATCGGCCCGAGGTGCTAACTAGCATTCATGTCTCATCACCTCATCGCAGTTCAATTTCCATTAATTGTCATTTTACCAACATCCAATTGGACTTCTTAGTCGTCCAATTTATAAATGGGTCCCAATGACCTCTTACTCATTCCATCACACTACATGTTCTTGACATCCTATACCCAACCATAATTGACCAATTTCACCTAAACACATTATAAAACCACACATTTTACCTAATAATTCTACTAAGGCAATAAATATGCTTAATTAAAGTTTAAGAGCTCTACTCACATTAAAATTATGCGCTCCAAGCAAATGACGACGACGCAGTTTTTCAAAAGCTTCGGTCACGCTTGAGCTCAATGCGAGCCTTCAAATTCCTATCCAATAGCGCGAGTGAGTTTCTCAAACTTGATGGATTCCAATGACGGCTCCGGCGTTTTTCCGGCGACGGTCCGGTGAAACTCCGGCCAGGCTCTTGGAGACAGTTCTCGGCCGTGGGTTGCTGGCCGGGGCCAAGGACGAGACGGCGAGATCATCGGCAAGGGAGAATAGCTCCGGCGAGGGGGGGTCCCAGACTGGCTCGTGCTCTGTCCGAGCTGCTCGGCACTAACTCCGGTGACCAAACGATGATATGGAGCTCGCCGAGGGTCACGAACGGCTTAAGACGGTGCTGAGGGGTTAGACGGCTCGTGGGTAGCGCTGGAGGTGGAGGAGCAGAGGCGGCATCGTTCTCGTCGAGCTGCGGCGAGAAGGCGAGCTGAGCGATGCGACTGCTGGCGGAGCTCAAGACGGCGGTAAAAGCAGAAGCGAAGTGACGAGCAGAACGCAGAGGTCAACAGCAGCAACCATTGAGCAGACTCGGACGAAGACGCGAAGAAGAACAACGAAAAAGAAGAAGTCGTCCGCGAGAGAGAGAAAACGAAGAGGAAGAAGTCAACAAAAACAGGGGGGAACAAACAACGGGAAAACATGAAAAAAGAGAGGGAAAAAATGAGGAGAGAGATAACGTGGCCTGCAGGGAAAATATAATGAAGAGGATAAAGGAGAGAGAAAAGGGTAAGGGAAAAGTGGAGCTGTGACACCTATCAGAACAAATCACCATGATCACACATAATCGGACTTGGTATTGGACTTAACTATATCTTTTTTGGTCGAAGGCTTAACTATATCTATAACATAAGCAGCAACCGAACAAGTTAAAAGTACTAAGTGGGTAAACTCAACTTAGCTTATAGGGTTTACATTTACCTTTAAAATGACTTCAAATTTGAGCTCTAAGTCGCTTTCAAGTAAAATAAACCAAAGTAAAAAATCAATAAAATTAAATTCTGAAAAAAATAATCCGGTGTCAAAAAGTAGAGAAACTTAGTGATTTACCTTGTTCAGACTCATAAAGTATAGACAAAGATTTTGATTAAATTCGAAAATGGGACCTCTGCTTTACTTGCAGGTCCGAGAAAAAAAAAAGTCTGAAGAAGAGAGTTGGTGATTGGAGTTTAATGAAACCGAGAGCTCCACAGTTAAAAGGTAGATATTGCCAAATGAGCTAGCTAGCAAATCTGATTGGCGTTTAAAGAAAATGAATATTTAGTAACATCCTCGCAGGTTGGCATTTATCCTGCGTACTCATGCAATAGTGTTCTTTATTTGATTCATCAGGTCTCAGAAAATATCAAGCATACTGCACCTCTATGCGAATGGCTTTGTCTAGTCACTCTCTTCGTCAACTTGTCTTTTGATTTGACCATTACGTAACTTTTGAAGAACTGGGACATACTAACACGATTTTGCGCATATCTTATATTTGCATTTCATTTTCCTGATGATTCATTGTTGTTCTCTACAAGAGAATAATGCATTTTATAGCCTCACAAGTTCTTCTCAGGAATAATGCAATTTTTTATTGAACAAGCAAATATCTACAAGAATTAATGTACTTGACAAAAGACCATCTACCTGCAAAGGATAAAATGCAAGTTTATTGAGTCCCAATGACAGTAAAATTGATAACTCAGGGGCCTCAAAAGACATCCAAGGCAGAGATTTGTTAAGTAATGTATGTTTAGACTTCTTAAACGGGTTCTCCTTTTCGATAGGTAACTCTCAGCGGTCACAGAAGAGCTGTGGATTGTGGCACAAATTAATCACTGCCCGGTACATGAGTTTCTGCTGAGTGATGATAGAAGCGACCTCACAACTGATAGACAAAGTTTATCAACAGGGACTGCAAGGGGCACACGAAAAAATCTATGAGGAAGGTAAAGCTTATGCAAGGTGGCTTAATCACCGTTTGTTGATAGGAGGCAATGAGTTCAGCTAAGTAGAACTCCAGTCAGATATTACGCTGCTTTTGCAGGAAACAGGTTTTTTATTATCCTAGACTAAGAAATCCATCCTTGATTTTCGTGGCCCTAGGGCCCCATTTCACACCGAAAAGTAAAAAAAAAGGAAAAAAGAAAAAGGCTTCTAGTATGCCACTAATGCTTTGGCAGAAGTTAGTAAGCTAAACTATTTCTTACTGAACCAAGAAGCTTCCTGTCTGTTCTCCTATTCTGGAAGTGCTTTCGTCCCCAGAGGAAGTAAATCGTAGAATACAAAAGTAGAGGCCCATTAATACCAGCTCAGTGAATATAAAGCACTAAAACAAAAGAAAGGAGGAAGAAGACGGTACCCTGCCCATGTTGCATTTTCAAATCATCAAGGGACCGATATTGAACAGATGAAAAACTTACCGTAAATTCTTTCAGAAACTTTCAAAAGCCCATCTGGTGGTTTCCTGCAAAATTATCTACCGAATAAGGCCATTATACACGAATATTAAATAAAATATCTCCTAGTCAAGCTTCTCGAAAAAGCTACTATAGCACCCATGTCGTGAAGGGAAAACCAGAAGTGATCTTAGTTCGATACCCAAGAAAATTGATGCAATTTTTTAGGGATTGTCACCCATAAGCATTCTCTTATTGCATGCAAGATTATTAGAAGATAGTTACATCGATAGTTATTCCTACAATCCAAGTAACCAATGGCCTTGGAAACTTCTTTGCTGTTCTTAATTGCATCAATGAAACGGAATAACATGTTTCTCTCCCCTTCACCCTCTTCCCCACTCTTCTTTAGTTTGACATCGACTTCCTGAGCAATTGACTTGTCTATGGGGACTATTGTAAAATATTAAAGTGAATTCAAGTTGCTATGCAGGCATGATGAAGTTAAGCGACGATGAATTTTTGGCATTCCTTATATCAACTCACCGAGTATACGGATCATTCACTTTCTCAATCACCGTCCGTACTACCCTCATCGGAGGGCGCTTATGTGGATATGGGGATACACAACTTTTCGCCAGCATCCACAGCTTAAACATTTCCTCCTCAATTTCGCGGTACGGCTCGAGCTCCGACTCAGATAAAGCACCTATCGGCTCGTCGTGAATAGCGTTCCGGGCCCATCTACGAAGATCTGCACCTCGACCCTGCTCCATGAGGAAAGACTGCGGGGACGTGAGCTCCAGAAGCAACTCCCCGAAGCCATACACATCTGCTTCTTTTGGGTCGGAGCTGCCCACCAGGGTAGGCCTTCTGAGGGGGATGAGGCCATAATCGGTGACCCGGGTCTCATAGGATGGCGTGACGAGGACTTTGGACGACTTGAGGTTTCCGCGGTGATTATGGGGATGGCATTCATCGTGCAGGTGCTCGATGGCCCGGGCAGCTCCGAGGGCAATCGAAAGCCTGGCTTTCTAGCTTAGGGGGGGCCCTCCACATCGTCTGTATGGATGAAGTCGGCTCGACAAGCTTTCTATGGGCATGTAATCGTACAAGAGGAACTTTGTTTCTTTGCTGTAGAAGTAGCCCTACAGAGGGATCAGGTTCTCGTGGTGCATCGCACTGATGGCTTCGACCTGGTCCCGGAAATCCTCGGCCGACAAGACCACATTCTCGAGCATTTTCAGGATCACCCTATGCCCCTTTCCCCAATACCTGTTTGCTGGCCCTCCAAACATCCCCGAAATCGAACCTCTTCGCGGGGCTCCCCAGCAACACCAGCTCGTTCCTCGCCGGCTCAGGCTCTGGCGACTTGTTCTGGGTCGTATTTTGGTCGGCCGAAGATTTGCTGCTGCTCTTCCTGTTGCGGATCGTTTGTCACAGGTTCTTCATCGGCGTCGCTTCGTACGCAGTGAATGCAAATTGCAAATGCGCTCGTTCGGTTTGGCTCTGGCTTCACCGCCCGAGCACAACAGCTTTCTTCGTTCCTCGTCCCTACTTTTTGGTTTGGTCATCCCGTTTTCTTCGTTTATCACGAGGAGATCAACGGCACTTGTCCACGTCCCCTGGAGGCCAGAACATGATTTGGCGGGAAGACAGAGGAGGAAATGCGACAAAAAGGAGACAAAGAACAAGAATTCTTGTGCATTTCTCTAATCCCGCGCCCATTTACACTGATCTCTTTACGTGCCTCAGAAAACTGGTTGTCCCCGGTTTCTAATCGAAATGATGAAAAAACTTACTTCATTCGTAAAAACTCTTATGTATATTTCCAGAATAAATGCGATATTTATATATCACTTGTAACTGAAAACGTTACTACGCAAATTACTCTAAATCTTTTTATGTATTAAATTTTCATAAGCATATCATTTCGAGGAAATTGGACAAGATATCCATGCTAACCTTAATTTGGCATTCAAGTGATAGTGGGGAAAATTATCTAAAACATCATAAAACTATTGTACTTTTACAATTTAGTTATAAACATTTCAATTTTGTTAATTGACTTCTAAACACTTCAATTTTATTAATTGAGTTTTAAACATTTTTGACAATTAAGCCCATCTAGCCAATTTTAAGCTGGAATTCATTGATGAATAAGTGACCACCATATGTGATATGGCTGGAACTGACATGAATGATTTTTAATGATAGTTTGATACTTTTTCAATTTGTGTAAAATTTTATTTATGTTTTATTATTTTTTCCTTTTCTCCAATTTTCATGTATATCTTCTTTTTCCCTTTCTCTTCTTTTCTTCTTTATTTTTTCCCTTTTTCCTTCGCTAGCCATTGCCAAACCTCATTGATGGTCAATGGAGGTCACCAGCATTGGGCAAGGACTGCCCTCCTTAGCTTTATAAGGGTTGGCTAGGTCAAGATTGGCGAGGGTCGCCCTTTAAAAAGATATTAATATCATTAAAGAGTATCCACATTGGCACTAGTTGTATCACGTAGGACACCCAATGTTTATGTCAACGAATTTTAGTCAAAATTGGCCATATGAATTGAACTAGGAAAATGTGAAAGTGTTTAGGACTCAATTGATAAAATTGAAAGGTTTCTAATTGAATTGGGCAAAGTGCAATAGGTCTAAGATTTTTTTTTGAACAATTTTCCTATAATTTTGGGTATAAGCCGGTCGATGCAACTCTCATGACCTAATTAAGTATTGGAAACCAATGAAAAGTCACTCCAGCTGGAAGCTTAGGGAATTCGGTGCTTTGGTCTCTTGGAACTAAAGACAATAATACCAATAATAGACTGAACCAAATTCTAAATAGCTCTCTAATTTTGTCTTCATCCTTTTGGCTGCATCTCAGGTAGTCCTATTTGTTCAATAACACACAAAATGTAGCTTAGATTGCAGCGAGAATCAGAGCCATGGAAAATTAATGATTGTTTATGATTGTTTTAGCAGGGCAAGCTCCCGCATAAGTATTGCAGGTAGATCGTCCTGAGTTCTCAAACATGTCTTACCTTAAAGGTTCTTTAAAATCGTCGAGAAGGAAAATCGAGTTCGCTATTCTTTTTCCCCTTTTCAAATTGTTTCTCCATTGATTTGAGTCAATATGAAGATGGCAGTGGGTGTTCATAACCGCAACAGTGGAAGGAGAGAGGGTCCTCATGTGCAAAGGCCAACTCCCCATGGACGCTGTTCTTGCATTGATCTATGCTGGTGCTTTCGGTCTTTATTTGGCGGATTGCAGTTATCAAGCGGAATGTATTTGAGCCTGTTTTTCAGACTCTATAGTTTGATTAGTTTTTCTTAACTGTTCGAGTAGTTATACTTTGGTGGAGTGGACGTCACTGATGTTCTACCATTGGAGATTAGTCTAATCGTTCGTGAAAAGAGGTAGGAGAGTAAGGGCATAGTCATTGAAATTCAGTGATTCTTGTTTCTGCTTTGATTTGTTATCTGAGTAATGATTAATGCATTACTCCGATTGAAAGCATGACTTCTTGTGAGTGTAACAAGTTTGGATTCATGACTAATTGAAAAATCTCACCATTAGTCTATCTTCTATTCAAATCGGCGAGTCAGTCAATCTCTATCGAAGCGGGTCAAAGAGTGACCTCCAAATGGGCAAGAGGGGCGGCGAAGAAGCACAACAACTAGGATCTGTCCCCAAGACCTGCAATTTCCAGGGCTATCGAAGTCCTTAATATAAGAGAAAAAGTCTTTATTTGATTCAGAGCATGAGAATATGTAGTGCCTCTCGCTCATAGTTGGCCTACTAAAGTACTAAATATGTTATTTGTCCTTGTTTACGTCCTTTTTTGGTATTCTTTTCCATATTATATAGTTGGTCACACACACGATTTCCAGTGCAAGCAGGAATGAGGGTTGACAAAACCAAACAATATATCCGAATTGAAATGCTACCCAACACAAAATTTCAAGTGTTTTTTCGGGTTGGGTAATCACTTAAAATATTGGACACTATAATGCTTTTAAAATAGGTTGGATCAAGTTTTGGATCCACCCAAAAAAAAAAGTATGCATGTTCATCTTAATTTCTGTCATATAAACATATACATAAACACACCAGGTGCCAACGCAACCTTGCGCTGACCTAATCCAAATATTTGAATTACATTCCTATAGTGTTTTAAGTCGAATTTGGTCAAGCTTGCGTTTATAATATATCAGGTTCAGTATCAAAGATACTCAAACCAACCTGATCCATTGACACTATTGCAGGAATGAAGTTCCATGCCTGCTTGTTTGGCTTCTTCTCAATTTTTGTTTTTGATTTTTTTACTACAAGACAACATTTGAAACCGCTGATCAGGATGCAACTCTTGTTGGGAGTTGCAAGGCCGTGTTACTGTGACATTCTGAATTTTCGATCTTGTCTCGATAAAATGAAATGGGCTTTCCTCCGACGCACCTATGGTACTTTTTCTCAGAGCTGATCACTCGCGAGTTAACTAACCTATCAGGTGAAGCCACTAAGGGATATAATCACGATAAAATCCCTAAAAGCTACCCGATAAGTTAGATTGTACTAGAATCGTGTTTGATTGATTTTAACCATGAAATTGAACTCGGATTCGGAAATCAAATGTTCGAGCGTGTCACGATTTATTTTTAGGATCTCGTCTCATCTTTTTGGAGAATTCCATCGAGCCGGGAATTTTGCGGAAAAATTCAAATTGGACAAAGAGAATTCTTGGGAATTCGGATGGGTCTCTTTAATTAGATTTTTGGGTTACCAAATTGAATTATTTGGTGGATAAATGGTGGAAATTCGTAGGGGCTGATTAGGGGGTTTATTTGGCCTTCATTCTTGGCTTGTTTGAGAAGATTTGGAGGGGAAAATTGTCATTCATTATGGTATAAGACTTTTGGGGCTTACTCTCAAGGGCTTGAGATATTTTTGGTGGACTTTTGAGGCTTCTTGTCCCCCTACCAGCAGAAGCAACGCATCTTCCTCCTCTTTCTTCTTCTTCATTCATTTTCTTCTCCATTTTTGCTGCCCACTCCTCCCTCTTTGCTGTGTGAGCTTCACCGCAGCTCAGCCTCTTCCGAGCCTCCTTTGGAGTCGCCGTAGGCTCGGGTTTTGCTCGTCTTTGCACCACCGTCACCGTGAACCAATTTATTCTCTAATCAGGCGAGTGAACTCTCTAATCCTTTCTTAGGTGGTGATTACACTTAGGGGTTAGATTGGTGTTGATTAGCTTGATTAGATTAGTGTTAGGTTGGATTGACACTATTAAGGATGGTTTAGTTTAGTTTAGTGGATTTCTCTTGAATCTGTTCACTGGATCCTTGCTGTTTGTCAATTTTGTGGATCGAAATTGGATGAGATTTTGAGGTTGATTCTTTCTTGAGAAATGTTTTATACATATTCATCTATAACATATATTTTACTCAAGATTTTATGGATTTAAAATAATATTATTTCAGCTTCGTTTTAAGCAAAACAGAACTCCTGTTTTTGCTGGAGTTTGTGACATTTTGGTGTTTAATGGATTTTTATCAGCTCCTAGGGTCCGAATTTCGAAATATTTTCTTCAGAAAAGTTGTTTCTTACATATTTTATTATAACATACTAAACTTTCAGCTCAAACGGACAAGGTTTGGATCTCAAACCAAGCTGGTTTTGAAAGACGTGAGCTCTGAAAACGGATAGAGTTTTTTTGTAATGTTTTGAGCGATTTACTGCTCTCAATGCAGAAGGATTTGGGTCAAGGTATCTTCATGAAAAATGTTCGTTTAAGTGTCCCTTATAACATATTAAAATTTTAGAATTTTCTGAACTCGTTTGATTATGTTTCTGGATTTAAACTTGGAGACGCACGAGTGGCCCTGTTTCTGCTGATTAGGGCCGATTCTGGTTTGGTGATTGTTCTTGATATAGTGCTTGCTGGATAGTGCATATTTGGTGATATGGTTGATTTGTGGCATGCTTAGAATCTTCCCGAGTTGTGATGAGGATAACATATGAGCTCGGGAGAGGGATGGTGATACGTAATGCCTCTGCCCCCGCTTTTCATATTGGCTTGGGAGAGGGACGGCGATACGTAATGCCTCTACCCTTGCATTGCATGTTGTGACAAGGACTTGAGGCGAGAACTTTTCGCAGGTCGAGAAACATCTGAATGTTTTATCGTATCATTGATATGTTGAACCTTAAAATTGTGAGGTTTGTTTGACAAGTGATGTGCAATGTGCTAGTTGGTAGAAATGTTTGCTTTACATATATGTATATGAGTAGTACTCATGTGAAGGGAGGTGCTGAGGTGAGGTAAGGATTTGTTTGATGTTTGTTAGGATGCCTCTAGGTGAATTTCCTCCTAATCGGGGCTTAGGGGGTAGACTTGCTGAGACATTGTCTCAACCTGTCGTGGTTACAATTTTTCAGGTCCCTAGGTAGAGGTGCAATATGAACTGTTATGGGGTCCCACAAGTGATGGATTTTTTAGCACGCCTTTTTTGACTGGACCCGAAGTCCTTGGCTGTAGATCCCGAAGACTAGATAGCTCAATAGTTTCCTTTTTGGTTTAGTCTGCTGTGTATCTGAACTCGGGGTTATTTATAAGATATGTTTTGTGTAAATTTTGTTATCCTGCTTTCCTATCCCATGTTTGAGAGTTGTACGGGGATTGTTTAATTCGCTTCCGTATGTGCAAAATCAATTGGGTCGGCGACACATCCTGGGAACGTCGCAATTTAGTTGACCCCCGAGGGATGTGCATGTTCTCGAGGTTCGGGACGTGATAGTTACAAGATATGCATTGTGTTGACATATGACAATGGAGTTTAAAAGTTGTTAGTGATCTCACTTGATTTATAGTTCTACCTTTTTCGAAAGTCTAAATTTATTGGGTTTGATTCGATGATAATTTCACCAAAAGTTCATTATGTTCTTCTTTTAGGGGGGAATCCTTTAGTGGGAATAAACGCCCTCATCCTACAATCACAGGTGGCCAACCCTTTCGTGGGAATAAACGTCATTCGACCATCGCAAGGCATCCATACTTGACTCCACACAAGCAAAAAACAAAGAACAGAAGTCCCCCAAACAAAAAGCAAAAAGACAAAAGAAGAAGAAAGAAACAAATGACAAAAAGAAAGATGAGACCAAGAACTTGGCATATTGGCCGTACAAAATCTGAAAGGAAGAGAAACAGCAACGGTGGACCGGATTAACTTTATCAAAACAACGTTTCTTTGGCATATGAGATGAGCGCGAATTACCATGATTAAAGCATGATTTCCTTTATCAAACCACATCAAATATTCGGCGTGAGACTTCTTTTAATGCAATTCACACGTGTAGCTCGATAATTATGAAGTATTTCTGATCCTTGCATTGTGAAATATAGTTTATTTATATAATTATTTCCAAACTCTAAGACAAAAATCATAAAATAATTAAGGGTCCCATTATCTCAAGGGTCGGAAAACTGGCGGCTTTTACCGTAGCCATGCAACAACAACGAAGAAACCTCAACCGTGGGACTAACATGTCGACGCTTCGAATTTTCCCTTGTCATTTCTGAATCAAGCAGTCACCCGAGAGTTCACCAGAAGTTGACTTTAAGTCTTACCGCTAAATTATTGTGCAGATTGTAACGGGCGTTACAACATGTTGTAAACGCAATTCAACTATCACGAGGAGCCGGTGCTTTTCTTTGGAGAGAGTGGTAATGTGAGATCCATGCCCCACATTGCCTAAGGAGGGAGTTTTTGGGTTAATCTATATGTGGTCATCTGTCCTCGAATAATTGACAATGTGTTTTCTCAAGTTGCCCTCGTAAGTTGTCGCTGAGGGCCACGAAAATGGTGGACCCAAGGAAAAATAAAATCATAAGGGCCCAAAGTGAACAATATTGCTAGTGGTAGGGCAGATGACATTATAGAGATAAGTATTATAAAAAGAATAGAAGTGTGTTTAGTGCAAAATTAAATTTCTTATATTTTCTCATATTGTTTTATTTTTTTCCTTTTTCTTTATGTTTGTTTGTTTTCCTCCTCTAGCTAGTTGTTGGTTGCTAGTGACTGGCTAGAGAAGCAAGTTGGCAAGGCCGAGGCTAAGGCTAGGCAAAGCTTGACCTTGCGGTGGTCGCGACAGCTGGGCAAGGCTTGACCTCACCCAATTGTCATGAGATTGGCTCACCATTTGCTGGGTTAGTTCAACCTTGCTAGATCTTCATGAGATGGAACCTGCCTAGCTACGGTGAGGTGGACCTCCTAGCGATGACCAGGTTGAGCTTGGTTGAGGGTCCAAGAGATGAACCTGAGGTTAGTGAGGTCAACTTCGTTGGATATTGCTAAGATCTAGTAAACGAAGGAAAAAAAAAGTTATTCCAACAAATTGTTTATGGAAATAAAAAGCAAAAACTTTTTACTTCCCATTTCTGTTTTAAATCTATTCCCTGATAACTTTCTATTCTGAAAAAATAGAAAAATTAATTGACATATATAAACAAATTTCTTTTTTTTTTCTATTATGGGGAACAAAAGAATAGAAAAGTGGAGAAACAGAAACAGCCTATTGGATCTGCTCTGAAAAATGCAATGAGGTATCTGCAACATCAGTTTTCTGTCGTAATTTACTAACATTGAAGGAAGGTTACCTGGTCAAAGGTGATCAAACTTATATTTGATTAAGAAAATTTATTGAATAGTAGGTTGCTAAAGTTTACCACATATAAAGGCAAGTTATGATCAATTAGACAATTAACACACATTAGGGGAAACGAAATTCACTAGTAACTTAGATAGTTATTGTTTCTATGAAATATTATGAACCATAAGAGCCACAAAATATATTATTGTAGAAAGATAAAATTACGAAAGCATATGTTTCATTAGGTAATTTATAATAATCAACAATGTGATGTGAATCTATCAAACTCGATGAAATTAGTTAAACGCATTATTTCCAGGGCGAGCAAGGACATAGATCCATTCATAACATCAATGGCTACAATGTATCGGACAGCTTCTCTGTTTTCTTCGAAGCCCAGATGATTTCTAGAACCGTTGACTAGGATGTGTGTCCTATCGCGACGTGCATGGCCATGTCCTGTCATATTTTTGACCATCTAAGTTCCCAATATGGCATTCCTGGGCAATGGAGAAATTTTGCAATGTGGGCGTGAAGCGAATAGGGCCGCCAATTGCTTGGCACGGGCCCATCAACAAGGCAAAATTTTGGAAAACTGGCTCTATCAGCTATCCATGTTTCTATTTTCAATCTTATGTTCGGATATAGCTAACTCGTATAACTTCAATCTTTATAAATGAATGTAATATAATAGATTGGCCGTCCAAAAAAAAAACCCTAAAATGGAAGCTGATGATTGAATGGTTGAGACAATTCCGTGAGACCATTGTTTTTTACGGGGATTCTTTCGGGGGAACAAATGCGATCATTTTTTAAACACAAGCAGCCGATGTCGACTTCACACGAAAACAGAAAAGGGAGAAAATAAGTTTATTTGGCATATTTGCCGCACAGAATCAAAGGAAGAGGTGCAATGGTGGATTGAAAGTGCATCATAGAATGTTAGCGTATGGTTAATAATATTTCTATTTCTCTATTTTTTCTGTTCTTTTGTTCCTGAAAATAGAAAGAAAAATAGAAATCCATTATGTATATATTAGTTGATTTATCTATATTCAAAATAAAAGAATGGCTAGATAATAGATTTGGAATATAAATCAGAAATAATAATAAAAATCATCTTTTATTCCCAAGAACAATTTCTTGGAACAATTTTTTATTTTTCTTTTTTCATCCTTCTTCCTTTTTTCTTCTTCTTTTTCTAACATATGATATGGCCTTGACGAAGAACAACAATTGGCTAGGATTACGCTGGTGAGGCTCGACCTTATGGAGATTTAGTAGGGTCAAGTCTCACCGAGACACGACAATCTTGCGATGGTTGGGTGAGGTCTTTGCCATGCTGAGGCCAAAGTTACTTGGCCTCAGTGTCATGAGGCCCAACAAGGTCGACCTTGACTACTCGAGTCTCTAGCTAATTACTAGCGATTGCTATCTGGCTAAAGTAGAAGGGGAAAAAGATAAGGAAATAAAGTAAAGAAAAAAATAAAAAAAATAAAAATATATCAGAAAATTAGTTTTGTATTGAAAGCACATCCATTCTTTTTTATTCAAAAAATAATATTGATTAAACGTGTTCTTTTGCAAAGACATTTGTCTAGAGAATAGAAATAGAAAAAAATATTTCTAAAATGTTTTACTTTAAAGGATGGAAATGTTACTAAATTCGCTTTTAAACTCCACTTGTTCTCTGATATGATGTAGATTCATGTAGGGGTGGGCACCTGCCCTTCTACTTATATTTTTTTGTTCGATCCAGCCCAATTTGAGCCTAGCCAAATTTGTTAAAAGATTCTCTTTTTAGAGATATTTCTTATTTGTTGATTTCGGTAGAAGAAACATTTCCTCAAGACGACATACTTAAGAATTTTTAAGGTTGTATTTGATCGTCAGAACAACAATTGAGATAGGATAGAATAAAGTAGGATACCAAATCCTTCGGATGGTATAGGTGGACATATTGAATCCTATCAAGTATGTGATGCATTTGAACATAAAATTAAAACATTGAAAATAAGAAAGTTAATTTAAATTAAAAAATGAAAGGAGAAACCCTCTATCGAGGGATTATGGCCGCTAGCACTGCTGTGGTAGCCATAATAAAAAAATGGCGACCGACAACATTTTTGTGTAGGGACAATGTAGATCCTTAGATCTAAGACCACAAAAGAGATAGGCGTAGGGGAAATTTTGTTGACTACTAGCATTGTCGATGATTCCGAGCCTCTCCATTGCCAACTTCCCCTCATCCCTTGAAAGGTCTGCGTCTGCTGTGAGGATTCTTGGGCCGTGGTGGAACCCTGGTTTTATGCACCATGATATTGATTAGTATATCAATAAGGTGGTGTAGGTCATGCCAGAGTTTCAATCACTGATGTCAAGATTGTGTAGGCATTTGTTCGACTAGTTCAAAAGGCAAACATGAGCAAGAGAACTTTGTTTGGAACGAGCAGAGGGCATTCCAAAGACCCAACTATGTAGATGCCTATGAGAACACTTCCTTGAAGATTAGTTGATCAACGAGGTGGTGTAGGCCATGCCAGAGTTCCGGTCATTGATGTCAAGGTAATATATATCTTAAAGTGTGATCCATACAATAATTTGATTCCGCCTTATATTTCACTAAATGAGTCCAAACACATATTTGTTTATCTAATTTTTTTGGTAAGTGAACCTATGACAAAAATTAACAATATGGAGTCTTAAGTTTGATTACGAAGTATAGCTAGGTTGATTAGATGATAATTCAAAGCATATTTAACCCATTTTTCCTGGTAAAAATGGCATGAAGTTATTTCTTTTATAGCTTTTTTATATCATAGGACCCACTATGCATATACAAAACCAGTGCTTATGACTATTGAAGTTTTCCCACCCATAAAATAGCAAAAATGCAACTAGAGTAATACGAGTCATGCCACATGTTTGGGAAGATCAATGAGTCTTTCACGTGGAGACATCGAAATGGTCAACCCCACTGACTCGACCTCTTAGGATGCCGTTCGGTTTTAACAAGTGTAGTAGCTTTTCAAAAGATACGACGTCGAGCGTGCACGATGAGTATTGACATGTTGACAAGAGACCTTGATGTTGGCCTATTGTAATCGATAAAGCTCCGGTGAATTCATGACGAGAGGATGACCTGCTCAATTCTTGCTTAGATACAATGCGTATATTGTGTGTCTGTTCATTTTCACTATTGAAGGGACGGCAAAAAGAACTGTCTACCTAACTGACAAACACACATGCCTATCCTACTCAGCAGCAAACATGTTGAATTTCCATATTCTCTATCACTTGAAGACCAATTATCCTGGAAACCCCCTACTTCAGGGTATCTTGGATGAGATAGCCTCTCAACTTCTTCGTTTGCAAAATTGGAGAGCGACTGAGGGTCAAATTTTCGATAAACAGCTTCAACTTTTTTTGTTCCCTGCGATAGTAAATAATAAGCATTACTATAAGCAATTGCAGTGCAAAATAATGAAATTTGTTATCTTGGTGGGGATGAAGTAATTGAAATGCAAATTTACCCTCATTTCCATCACCACGTCCAAACCTTCTGCATGGTTCCACAACCGAGTCTTCTTTTTCCGTTCCTTATCACATTCTCGACGAACAATGTCTCTACCAAGACCTCTTAACTGATCATGCATCCATAACTTATTGTCTTCACCGATTTTTATCAAAGACATTCTCTGAAGGACTTCAAGACCTTCCTCTGGGAAGAGATTGGATTCTTTCCACGAGGGAAGCACTGTCCTTTGATCAAATCCAGCGAAAAGACAAGCTATCTCAAGGAAAATATGTTTTTGCCAATCATCCAAGGCATCATAACTTATTTTCAGCTTTCTTTTTACATCAATGAGAGGAACTTGTTTCAACTTTTTCAATATCACATCCCAAATATCTTTGCTTCTGTTCGGAAGTAGTTTGCCTATAGCCTCAAGAGCAAGAGGCAAACCCCCTGTACTTTGAACCACTGAAGTGGAGAAAGCAATATAGTCGTCCAAAGGGTAATCTCTTCCAAAAGCATGTTTGCAGAAAAGTCGAAGAGATTGATTGAAGTTCATGCTCATAAGCTCATATGGATAACAAACCTCAGGAACATCGACAATATCTCTGTTTCTACTAGTTATGATAATCCTACTTTCTAAACCAAACCATGCGGGTTTTCCTATTAGTGCATTCCAGTGAGTCATTTGATCAACATCATCTAGTAGCACTAGAACCTTTTTACCGCATAACCTTTCTTTTATTGTCTTAATTCCTTCCTCAACATTGTTAATATTGGACCATTGTTTTTTGAGAACTTCAGAGATTAGTTGATTCTGCAAACATTCGATGCCCTTGAGCTCTGAAGTTTCCTTGATGTTAGAAAGGAAGCAACAAGCTTCAAAATGATGTGACAGCCGATTGTAGATGATTTTGGCTAGAGTAGTCTTTCCTACTCCCCCCATACCATGGATTCCAAGAATTCTTATATCCTCTGCATCACCACACATCATTGTATCAATTTCCTTCACATGATTTTCTACTCCGACCAAGTAGTCTGTCACTAGTAGATATGTCATTTTCAACTCATCTATAACCTTTTGAACAATCTCGTCTACCAGTTCTCCTTCACCCCTAATATTATGGAAGGAAAAGTAAAAAAAAATTAGAAGAACTAGGTGATTTTATGGAAATACTGCACTATGAATACTAAGAAAATGACATACCTATTCTTCTTTGAATTGTCCCATCCATCAAGATTGGCAACATGGTTGAGAGCCACTTTCCACTTATTGGCATTTCCACCAAATTTCTCCTTATGTGAAAGAAATGCTTCTTCATAACACCCTATTTGGTGACGGACCTCCGTTGGAGTAACATTGTAAAAAATGGGCATAATTTTCTGTCTCCTTGTCTCACTACACTCCACCATTTGGACCAACTCATTAAGACACCATTTACTAGAGGCATAGCCCTTGGAAAATATGGGAATTGCAATTTTTGATTGGTTGATAGCTTTGAGCAACTCAGGACCAAACTCCTCGCCAACTCGGAGCTCTTCATCATCCTTAAATGTGCGAATTCTAGCACCTACCAACCTGGTATATAAGACACTTGTTATGCCTGAGCGAGTATCTGGCCCCCTAAAATTCAGGAAAACATCATAGTCATATCCAGATGACATGGAGGTTAATGATGGCGAGCCCTCCTGCTGGTATGATTTTTCCAGTTTTGGTAGCATCATTTCAGGAAATTGTGCTGAGTTGGAGACACCTGCAGCAGTAGCTTCCACACTGCCATCATTGACCCCCGACAAGGATTCTGAGTCACTGACAGAATTTACCTCCATGTTTGTTTTTATCGCAGCTGCTATTCTTTCCCACCTTGCAGATTCCGTGTTTTCACCTATTTTATATTAAAAAAAAGTATTAAGCAATAATGGCCATGAAAAGAATTTAAGCAATCGCGGAACGTGAGGCAACTATAGGGACATTATTTCATTCGGTATAAATTTCCTCAAAGTTATTCCTTCCCAGCTCTCAAATTCTGTGCTCTCCCCAAAATTTCTGGGCAACATGAAATCGATGTGGAACCTTCTAACTTGATTCTAAAGCATGCGGAATAAGCTCCTAGTGAGAATGTGTTACCAGGGTGAACATCTTGAGATAAGTCCAGAGAAGAGACCAGATGTTGTTTGGGGGACTGCAAGGGTTCGATATTCTTTTTGGTGGGCATTGCACTGAAGCTTACAGAGGACCCATCTTGAGGTAGCGAAGAGAAGGCAGACTCTGAACTTGCGAGAGATCCATCAAAAGCTGAATGCACTGAAGCTTCTAACTGGGAAGGAAGCGTTGTCTGCAGAATTGAGGTCAGAAAAGCAGTATCGGACTGGATTAGCCATTCTCGAACTTCATTCTCTTGGGGACTTGTATTAGCATCTCGAGATGGTAGCGCATGGTGAACTGCTTGGTCTTCAACCTGCAGTTCTTGGGCTTCAATCTTCCTGGCTCCTTTAGCTAATCGATTCTCTTTTTGCTCCTCATCACTGGATGAATCAACGGAAACTAGAGAAGCGGCAGGATTTATTTCCGAGAAAGTAATCTAATCAAACATGAATAAGCAAAGATGAATTACTTTCAAGCGAAATAAAGTCAGACCAAAGATACCTAGTATAACAATGAAGAAATACCTCTGCTCTAAAATCTCTGGAATGCTGATTCTGGTGATCCCACGGCACATCCATTTGATCAAGCCCTAGCATCAGAACATTTTCCAATAGGTATGCTGTATTAAACATGACACGGAACATTGTTTCTCGATGTTCAAGACTAGCATCCAGACTCATACACTCGAGCACAACATCACCTTGAACAGGGCAATGGATATTGACTTTAACCAGTTTGCAGTCTGCCTGTAATGACATGTATGAACAGCATAATCACGGGCATCAGAATAGAATTAAATGAATTGATGGACGTTGCAGGTGGGACATAATCAGATCAGGGTGAATCCAAATTGAAGAAAAAAGAAAATGCAAATTGATAACTTATCCTTTTGACAAGACCGCAAATGCCACATAAGCACATATGCAAGTTCATGGAGCATTATCTTGTCTCTTTGATGCTCTTAATGAACAAAGAAAACTTACACAATCAACTCCAAACCAAGGATAGACACACAGAATAATTTTTCTGAGGTTAGATTATCAAAAAATCACGTGGGCGGTTGTTGAATTCACCATTTTCTAATTGGAAAATATCACAGTAACGAGACCAGCAAAGTCTGACAAACTCCCATCGTGAACTTTTTCTCTAAGGATCTGCGACACACTTGAGAGCAAGCAGAGTCTTCTCTAACAAACATATGAAATGACATGAATTAACAAAGAATAAGCTTTTTTGAACCAAAAATAGATTAAAATCACCTGCTTGTAATGCCTGATATTTTTGCCCTTTTCAGGTGTAGAGAACAGGACTGTGGGAGATTTAACTGTAAGGTTACGGGGGTCCTGACCAAATATCTTAAACATAAGATGGCATCCCATTTCAGCATCCACACAAGGCATGAACCTCAGTAAGACACAATCTAACATAAGAGCTTTATCTGGTAGGTATCCCACCGAGTCCATGTTTGATGTGGATATGTAGCGGAGGTATCTCAGCTGTGAGGGCAATGGATTCAAGGGCGAATTCAGATGCAAGAGATCAGAAGGAGCACTCTTGTAAATCAAGTGGAGTGTTTCCTCTTCATCATTGGACTTCTTCCAATATGACTGAAGAGCAGCCAACATGAATACCAGAACTGGCCATCCACCTCTTTCACAATGCATCAACAGCATGTGTTTCTGCCCGTCAGGTGACAACCATGCATCGGCAGATCTTAGGAATTGATGGATCATCTCCATGGTAAGAATGGGGCAATCACCATGATGAATCGGGTAATTCATGACAGGCATATGAGACAACACTTCACACATTTGGCTTTGGCACTCTTGCTCTCCGAAATGGAACACCCTGAAAAAAGCTTCAGGACACTGTTGTCGCACCTTACCCGCTATGCCTCCAATCAAAATTTGATAATCCTCGTCCTTCAAGCCATCCACTGTGAGACAGCAATTAAATACTGCATCCACATACAGCTAATCATTGCATGCGCAACAATGATACATCACATAGATTCTGTTAATTGGAGAAAGCGGTCAGCATGAGAATTACTTTTCCTTTTCCAGACATGAAACATCAGGAAAAATATATTATTCTTTTGCAGAACTTGTGAGGTTAGAAAATGCACTATTCCTTTGGAGATGACAATGATGAATCGTCATTTAATTGAAATGCAAATATAAGATATGCACGAAATCGTGTTGTCATGACCCAGTTCTTTAAGATTAACGTAATGGACAGACCAAAAGACGTGTTCATGAAGAGAGTGACTAGAAAAGACGATTCTCATAGAGGAGCGGCATGATTGATATTTTTGGAGAGCTGATAAATCAAATGAAGAAAACTATTCTATTATGCAGGATAAATACGGACTTGTGAGGATTTAAAAAAGAAAAATCTTTTGAAATGCTCACGAAATTTACTACCTAGTTCATTTGGCAATCAAAACGTAATCCTTGTATGAACAAAATCCTTGGATTGAACTAGGGAATATCTACAAGAGTTAAACATGATAAAAGAGTAAGCCACCATCCTGCTAAGGATAACATGCAAGTTTATTGAGTCCTAATGGAAGTAAAAGTGATAACTCATGGGTCTCAAAAGACGTCCAAGGCAGAGATTTGTTAAGTAATGCATGTTTAGACTTTTTAAACAAGCGGTCATAGAAGAGCTGTCTAATGTGGCACAAATTAATCACTGCCCGGTACATGAGTTTCGGCTGAGTGATGCTAGAAGCTGCCTCACAATTCATAAACAAAGTTTATCATAAGCGACTGCAAGGGCACGTCAAACAATTTATTATGTCGGTAACGCTATGCAAGGTGGCTTGCTAATCACTGTATATTGATAGGAGGCAATGAACTCAGCTCAGCAGCGAGTTACCCTGCTTCTGCAGAAAACAGGTAGTTTCTTATCCTAGACTATGAAATCCAACTTTGATTTTTGTGCTCCTAGAGCCCCATTTCATTCCGACCAAAGGAAAAAGCTATTTGTTTCTGCAAAATTGCTATGGCAACAGTATGCCAGTAATGCTTTAGCAGAAGCATATTAGTGACCTAAACTATATCTTGCCAAACCCAAGAGGCTTCCTGTTAATTCTCCGATTATCAAAGTACCTTTTCCCAATAGAAGGTAAATCGTATAATAGAAAAGTAGAGGCCATTAATAAGAGGTCAATAAATCAAGAACACTAAAGCAAAAGAATATAGCTATAACATGGTACCCTGCCAATTTGCACTTTCAAATTATCAAGAGACTAATATTGAACATTTAAAAGCTTACCATAAACTCTTTCAAAAACTTCCATAACCCCATCGAGCGGTCTCCTGCCAAAGGTATTCACTGGGTAAGGCCATTGTTCACCAAGATTAAATCAAATTTCCTCAAGTCAAACATCTTGAAAGACCTAGAGTGGCACCCACATCATGAAGGAAAATCAAGAAGTCATCCCAGTTCCATACATCCAAGACAGTTGACACCTTTTTTTAATATGAATTGTTACACATAACTAGACTTGTCAAATGTGTGGATTGAGTCAGGTTTGGCTTGGATTAAAGATAATCTGGCCCAAATTGACCCATATAACCCATTGTGGCCTACTTCCATACAATGTAAATCTAGGTGACTCATACTTGATTTAACCCGAACCATATTGGTAAAAGAATTTCATATTTAACCATATCTAAGAAACCTCATATACAACATGAAGTGAAAGTGCATTGAGTGAAGTTAAGAAAGAATGAAGAGAGAGTCATAAAGTTGGTTGGATTTAAGTAAGTTGTAAATCTATTTATAACCATTTAATATACATATTATGTTTAAACTCATTTATGTCTCATTTATTGAATATAACTAACTCATATAAAATGGGTCTATCATCCATTTTGACATGTCCATGGTAACTTTGGGTTAAAGGAAGCTTTGTGTTGTTGATTCATTTATTCTGGGTGGAGCCTTCTCTTATTGCATGGGAAATTGTTTATGGGTAGCTATCCTTACTAGTAGTTCCCATTAGACATGTAATCAGTGGCTCTGAAACTCCTTGCTTTTCTCTACTGTATCAAAGACACGAAACTCGCACGTTTCTCTCCCTCCTTCCCACTCCGCTTCTTTAGTTTGACATTGACTTCCTCGGTCATAAACTTGTCTATGGGAACATCGTAAAAGATTAAATTGATTTCATGTTGCTAAACACAGTCATGAAGTTTGGGTCTCTAGATCAACTCACCGAGTATCCGTATAATTGCTCACTTCGCTGAATCGGTGGAGCTGTGAGTCACTGTCTCCCTGTGCATCAGGAATAAGCGATGAAAAAGTGTCCTTGGTCCCTTCGTTGACCCTGTCGGGCTGTGAGTCTCCATCTCGCTGTCCCCCAGGGCTACACAACTCCTCGATCTTCCTCCGTACTTCAGACATCCGAGGGCGGTTAGGCAAATATGGGGATACACAACTGATCGCCACCTCCAAGAGCGCAACCATCCTCTCCTCGACGTCGTGATACCTCAGGAGCTCCACATCAAAAACTTCAGCAGTCCAGTCCTCACGAGCAACGGACTGGACCCACGCAGGAAGATCTACACCTTCCATCATTGGGAGCTGGGTGTGCGGCTTACAGGTCAGGAGCTCCAGTAGCAACACTCCGAAGCCATACACATCCGCCATCTTCATTAGGTAGGCCCCACCCTCCAGGGCAGACCTTGTGAGGGGAGCGAGGCCGTAATCGGAGACCCGGGCCTCGTAGGACGGGGTGAGGAGGACGTTTGATGACTTGATGTTCCCGTGGTAAAATTTGGGACTCTGTTGGGCGTGCAGGTGCTCAATGGCCCGGGCAGCACCGAGGGCAATAGAAAGCCTGACTTCCCAGCTCAGATGTGTCCGTTCCCGTATTCTTGATCCGTGCAAATGCCTCGACAAGCTTCCCATGGTCATGTAATCGTACAGGAGTAACTTCTCATCTTTTCTGCAGACGTAACCCCAAAGGGGGAGCAGGTTCTCATGATCCATCGCTCCGACAGCTTCGACAATGTCCTGGAAATCTTCAGCCGACGATGCCACATTCTTGAGCCTCTTCACGGCCAATGTGGCGGTCCCATCCTCCAGATCGACCTTGTAAGTGGTGCCGACCGTCCCTCTTGCCAATACCTCTGCACTGGCCCTCAAAAGATCCTCCAAATCAAACGTCTTTGCAGGGTTCCCCAACAACACCAGGTTGTTTCTTGCTGGCTCAGGCTCTAGCGGCTTGTTCGGGGTCGAATTTTTGTCCGACACTAATTTAGATGATCAAAATAGAAAAAAGGTAAGAACTAATGATGTTACATTCAATGAAAACAGGATGTACAATGACACGTCTTTGGTAGAATCTAGTGTGAGGAAACAAACAGAAGAGACTAGAGTTATACAATTGAATGGGGTTTCTAAGAATATTCTGGTTAAGAATAATGAAATTGTTTGTAGCAGACTCTGATTAAGTATCAGAACAAGAACCTCTAAACTTGCACAGAGGTAGCCTCCATCATTGCGCATTGCTTTTGACTGCAAACCAGAATATTATTCGGAAGCAATGTAAATTAAAGATTCTGTCAAGTGGGAGTTGGCAATGCAGGTTAGGATATTTTTCACTAGCTGTGGATTGTTCAATAATGCCTGTGTTGACTTTTTGAATGAGCACTCCCATTGAATAGGTAAATCCCAGCGGTCACAGAAGCCATGGACTGTGGTACGAATTAATCACTGCCTAGTACTGGGTTTCCGTGGAGTGATACTTGAAGTGGACTCATAATTAGCAGACAAAGTTAATCAAAAGCAACTGCGAGGGCAACCAAGACAATTCATTAGTTAGGTAATGCTTATGCAAGGTGGCTCACTAATCACCCTTTGTTGGGGCGAGGCAATGAAGTCAGCTCAAGTAGACGTCCAGTCAGATAATACTCTGCTTCTGCAGGAAACCGGTTGTTTTGTATCCTAGACTATAAAATCAATCCTTGATTTTTGTGACCCTAGAGCCCCCTTTCACGCCAAAAATTAAAAAAGTAATGCTTCTGCAAAATTACCATGGTAACAGTATGCTGCTGATGCTTTAGCAGAAGCATATCAGGAACCTAAACTGTTTCTTGCCAAACCAAAGAGACTTGTTAATTCTACTATTTTTGTAGGACCTTTGTCCAGAGAGAAGGTAAATTGGAGAATACAGAAGTAGAGGCCATCAATACCAGCTCAATGAATCCAGAACACTAAAGCAAAATAAAGTAGCTAGAATACATTAACCTGCAAATGTCGCGTTTTCTGATAATCAAGTTAAAAAACTTACCATAGTCTCTTTCAGAAACTTCCAGAACCCCATCTGGTGGTTTCCTGGGAAAAGTATCTACTGGGTAAGGCCATTGTTTACCAAGATCAAATCAAATTTCTTCAAGTCAAGCATCCTGAAACAGCTAGAGTAGCACCACATCGTGAAAGGAAATCCAGAGGTTATCCTAGTTCCATATATCCAAGGCAATTGAAATATCATCTTTTACAGGTAACTTTGGGCTAGGGAAAGCTTTATGTCATTGATTCATCATTTCTGCGTGGACCCTTCTCTTATTGCATGAAAGATTTTTAGTAGATTGTTATCCTCATTAGTTCTTCCTTCTACACCAGTAATTAATGGGCCTGAAAATTCTTACCGTTCTTAGTTGCATCAAAGATGTGAAACTCATGTTTCTATCCCTCCTTCCCCACTCCTCTTCTTTTGTTGAACGTGAAAAAGATTAAATTGGTCTTATGTTGCTAACGCGGTCATGATGTAGCTAGGCAACGAAGCTTTTTTGCCAGTCTCCAAATCAAACTTACACGTCATTTTTCACTTCGCTGAACTGGTGGGGCTGCGAGTCCTTGGTCCCTTCGTTGACCCTGTCGGGCTGTGAGTCTCCATCTCGCTGTCTCCCAGGGCTACATAACTCCTCGATCTTCCTCCGTACTTCAGACATCCGAGGACGCTTAGGCAAAATTGGGGATACACAACCGATCGCCACGTCCAAGAGCGCAACCATCCCCTCCTCGACGTGGTGATACCTCAGGAGATCCAAATCAAGAACTTCAGCAATCCAATCCTCACGAGCAACGGACTGGACCCACGCAGGAAGATCTACACCTTCCTTCATTGGGAGCTGGGTGTGCGGCTTCCCCGTCAGGAGCTCCAGTAGCAACACTCCGAAACCATACACATCCGCCATCATATTTAGGTAGGCCCCACCCTCCACGGCGGACCTTTGAGTGAGGGGAACGAGGCCGTAATCGGAGACCCGGGCCTCGTAGGACGGTGTGAGGAGGACGTTGGATGACTTGATGTTCCCGTGGTGGCTTTTGGGATCACGTTGCGCATGCAGGTGCTCGATGGCCCGGGCAGCTCCAAGGACAATCGAAAGCCTGACTTCCCAGCTCAGGGGTGTCCCTCCCGATTCTCTGTATCCATGCAATTGGCTTGACAAGCTTCCCAGGGGCATATAATCGTACAAGAGCAATATCTCGTCTTTGCAGTAGTAGTAACCCCTCAGAGGGAGCAGGTTCTCGTGCTCTATCGCTCCGACAGTTACGACCTTGTCCCTGAAATCCTCGGCCGACAAGACTGCATCCTTGAGCCTCTTCCCGACTACCGTGGTCCCATCCTCCAGGTGAGCCTTGTAAGTCGTCCCGACCGTCCCTTTCCCCAATACCACCACACTGGCCCTCAAAAGATCCTCAAGATCGAACCTCTTTGCGGGGTTCCCCAAAAACACCAGCTCTTCGCTTGCTGGCTCAGACTCTAGCGGTTTTTTCGCATTTTTTCTGTTGCCGATCCTTCGCCACAGTTTGTTCATCGGCGTCACTTCCTATCCGACGAAGGCAAATTGCAAAGCACAGAACTCACCACCCAAGCACAACAGCTTTCTTGATTCTTCTACACCTATGCTAATTTCGTTCTTCTTGTCATTTGCCAATCCGATTTTCTTCGTTGATTATCATGAGGTCAACGGCACACTTGCCGTATGAAGTCCACGTCCCCTAGGGGCAACGACATGATTTGAGCTCAAAGACGGAGGACGGATGGCTTGCGCATTTCTATAATCTGGTGCCCACTTGCGCGGTTTCCTATGCTTGATGACATGGAAAACTCGATTCATCAACTAAAAAATTATTGACATAGATATGTACACCCTATTACATGAGTATCCACGAGATTTATTGATTACTTTACGAATCTTATTTATAATCGGCACCTCAATTTACTAAGCACATCTCAGTAAGGAAATTTACAGAACATCCATGCCACTCTATTTTGGCATTCCACAAGTACTATTTCAAGTTAGGTCTCTGTGAAGATGGCATTAGGTTTTTATCGTCGCAACAGTTGACCATGTACCCATGTTCTTGTCCTCTTCACTAGTTGACCCTTATCCACAGGGTCCGGAGCTTTGCTTGCACGTCCTTAATTATTTTTATCTGTGATTATAATCTCTCTTTTGTATTGAATATTCTCCCCGTTTTTTTTTCCCGAAATCCTTGAGTCCATATATATGGAACAAACAAGCGATAGATAACCAAGATCAAGCACAACAGTCCCAGCTGGGCAACGTGCAGCTTTGTAATTTGCATATTAAAGGTTAGGGGAAGTTTAGAGTCCCCTAAGTTTTTTATTTTTATTTTTATGGGACCAGTGCCGCATAGAATGTGGACTGCTGTATAAAGATAGAAAAAACAGGGCTTACTAGATCTGCTTTAGAAAATACGACTAGGTATCTGAAAAATCAGTTTTCTCCGTAATTCACTAACATTGAAGGAAAGTTGCCCACTCAAAGGTGATAAAACCTATATTTAATTAAGAAGTTATTGAATTGTAGGTTGCTATAATTTACCACATATAAAGGCTAGTTAAGATCAATTAGATATTAAAAAAACATTAGGGCGAACGAAATTCACAAATAACTTAGATATTGTTTCTATGGAATATTATGAACCATAAGAGCCACAAAAATTACGATTACAGAAAGATAGAATTACGAAAGCATTTGTTTCATTAGTTAATTTACTAATGATCAACACTGTGATGTGAATCTGTCGAATTCGATGAAATTGGTTAGATGCGTGATTTCAAGGGCAAGCAAGGTCACAATTCCATTCAAACATCAATGGCTGCATGCAGCAGACAGCTTCTCTGTCTTCTTCTCAATTTTAATTTTCTTAATTTTCTTCCCCTCCACCACACAAAAAAAAAAAACATTTGATAGTTAATGGTTCCTATTTGTCCTAAATTTTGGTGTTTGTGACTGGAAAAACCACCTCTCTTGTTCGAAGCCCAGACGTCTTCTACAATCGCTGACCAGGATGTGAATCCTGTTGCGACGTGCTAGGCCATGTCATGTTATATTGTCGACCGACTAAATTCCTAGAATGAAGCTGTTGATCGGATGGTTGCGAGAATTCTATCAGACCATAATTTTTCAGGGGGACTCTTTCGTGGGAACAATAGCTATCATTCTACAAAAAGGAGCGGCAACGTTGACTTTACATAAAAGGAAAAAACAAAAAAAAAACGAAGAAAACCAGTTCATTTGGCATATTTTCTGTACAAAATCAAAAGGAAGAGGTGCAATCGTGGATTGGAAGTGCATTAAAAAATCTTAAACTCCGCTTGTTTCTCTGGCATGAGGTGTTGTCACGCCCTGAATCTCGAGTGCGTGCACATCCCACAGTGGTCAACTAAAATGCGACAATCTCAGGTGTTGTCGCCTACCCAATCTTCTATGCACATGTGGAAGCATAATAAATATTTCCCTAGACAACAATCACAATTGGGATAGAAGAACATGATAATCAAATTACACAAAACACATCTCATAAACAATCCCGAGTTTATGTACATGAGAGATTAAACCAAAAAGGGTTTATCTAAACTTCAAGAGCTACAACCAAAGCCCTGGGTCGACCAAAAAGGCATGCTCAAAACCATTGCCTATGGAACCCCACAACGCACGTGTCATACCTCCATCTAGATACCTGAAAAACAGTTCACCGAGTCAATTTTTCAAGCCCCGATTAGAAAGAAATCCACCCAAGGTAACCTATTCACAACAACAAATCGAGGTCTAGAAACTGTCAGACGATCTCAGATCTGAGATGATACTGTGTCTGAGACGATGTTGTGCTTGAGACTCTTCAACGTCTGGAGACGATATAATGCCTAAGACAATGTAACATCTAGTGACGTTCAAACCCCACGGTTCATGTACATAAGCATACAGCACACGTCTTTAACGATTAAAACATTGCACATCAGTCATCAAATACTCACAAAGGTCCCGATTATAAGGCCAAATCGTTATAATACGTCCCATACCATGTTATACAATTTCGTCCCATAATAAGGCGTATCATATCAATGATTCAATCCACATTCCATAAACAAACTCATAGCTATACAATGATTCACATCATATCATGTTGTTGTGTAGCACTTAGCTCTTGATTGCACATGACAATAGTACAAGACCCTAGAGATGGCTCACACAATCTTTGGTACAGGGCCCTAGAGGTGGCCTCCATGAAGTTATACATTATCGTGTGGCACTTGTCACGTCCTGGTTTCTAGCAATCGTAGCAATACCTTCAGGATCCAATTTAGTTCAACTCTCAACGTAGCTCCGTCATTCCAAATCCAAATCACAGTTGTTAACAGATAAGGAACCAAAATAGAAACCATAAAATACCTTCATTACATAACAACTTCAAAACATATCCACATCATCCATGATTAGCAAGAAGTCCAACCTGGGGGAAATTATTAAATGGTCTAGGGTGCGCACCTCCGCACAGCTATACCATCAAAAGTCGCAAAGAAGGTGGAAGGGTGGACTACCCTAAGGTGCACGAATCGATTTTAAATATTCACACACATTAAAATAGGGTTTTGGGTTGAGAACGGTCCTATCTTCCGAGTTATCTGCTCCGTCGGGATCCTTGTAACCAGACTCGTATCCTCCCCAAGGTACTCTGCATTGCTCTGTGAGGTATTCCATCTCGCCTTTTGGGAAACCAATGTACTCCATCGTGTGCTAGTACGGAAACTAGGTCTGTTTCAGAACGCTCCAAATCCACTCTGTCTGCTTTTAGGTCTCAACGATAAGTCCGTTCTCCCTCACCTCCCTATTAATCAAGCACCCTATACTGACAGGATGATCGGGGACCATCCTTAACTCTTCCTCCAGGTCTTCTGCCTCTTCGTTTGAGCTAAAAGGAGCCTCTGGCTCCTCCTCCTCCTCCTCCAGAGGTTCCTCCTCCCACTGCTCCAAATCCTCCTCCTCTAGAGGTTCCGGATCCTCTTCCTCTGGAGGTTCCTGCTCCAGTTGATCCCAGTCCTCCTCCTTGATGGGCTCCTCCTTCGACAATTTCTCCTCTTGAGGGTCCTCCCCCTAAAGTGGGTCCTCCAAATCTGATGGTTCCTGCTCCGGGTCCATAGTTGGGTCCTGGGATGGTGGGGGTGGTGGAGTGAGATACTTGGTATCTCAGTGAACAAACCCTAATCCTAGATTAGGAACACTCCTGCCCTAGGGTTCCTATGGCGTTCCTCCCAACTCTTGGTCTCTAGATGGAAAGGCCAGCTATCCTTAACTAGGGAACAACCTTAGCACCTCGCTTCCCTCCAAATCTCGACATTACTTGTGCAACCAACTTATAGTTGGATTACTCAGTTGGCTCCCCGACTTGTGGTTATTGAGAATAATCAACCAACACAAAAGATATAGCTAAGAGGTTTAACCGAACACTAAATTAACACCCCTACTCATCAATCTAGGTTGCCCCGCATCATCTAGCTAACTTAATTAAGAGATGAATAACTAAACAATAAATAATTGAATTAGATTACTAGTAATTAAATGCAGGACTACTAAGTAAATTAACAGCTAAAGTATTTTAAATGCGAGACTGGTAATTTAAATAATCGAAATTAATAATTAAATTGCACAACTAATAATTAAATTACAGATTTAAATAAAACGAACTACGTAAATAAATATCGACAGGGATGATTAATTGAACAATTTTTTTTTGTGAGGTACGTGGCCATCCCCGACAAGCCCCCTCATTCATACTGGAGCCAAAATCACACCGAAGTTGAAATCTTCTCAACTTTCACAAAATCCGTGCCTTTGGCACTTCCACACGCCAATTAATGGCCTTGAGATACCTCTCGCATGAAGTGAGTCCCACCACGGATTAAATTAACATCAGCCAAGCTAACCGTTCTATCCGACTAATTAAGCAATCAATTGAATCCTAAATTCTAGGAATTCTAGGAATTCTAGCAATTCTAGCTATTTTCTACTAAAACAGTAAATGCGTCTAATAAAGGTTTAGAGCCCACTCACTTGTGAGTTTCTTGGCTACCTCCTAGCTGCTTCAGGCACCCGCTGTAGGCCAAGGAAAAATAACTTCTCTTTTTTTTTTTCCTTTTCTTTCTTTTTCTTCCTTTTCTTTCTTTTTTTTTCTCACCGGCCGCCTAGCTAGGCCGGGCCTGGCTCGCTAGGGCGAGCTAGCTTGGGCTGGTCCTGGGTCGGGTAGCTGGGTTGGGCCTGCCAAGCGAGCTTGCTAGCTTGAGCTGTTTGGCCCATGAACTGGTCTCTGGCTACGATCACGGTAACAGCTCTGGCGACAACGATGGCGACGGTGATGGCTCCGACTCCGGCGACGGTGAAGCTTGCACAAACCCGGTTCAAGCTATCTGGGTCGTGTGTAGGGTCGTCGGGACGTTTCGGGTTTGGCCGCCGTTCTCCGTCTTTCGACCAAACCGAAGCACGAGACTGGTCAAAAATGAAAGCTGAGCCGACATCGAGTCTAACGGTAGTGGTGACGAGGGCTGAGGTGGTCGGAATCTTGAGAAATTCGGCCACGAATTCGACGGCTCAAAATCTAGGGTTTCAGAGAAGGGGTTAGGGTTTCGAGCTTTGATTCGTCGATTCTAGGCCAAACCGAATGAAGGGAGGTTAGGGGTTTCACTCACCGGACGAGCGCAAGTCCACCAGTGCCAACAGCATTGCGTGGGAGTGGCTGGAACAATAGCGGCGACGGCTAGGGCTCCGGTGAGCTAGGGTTTGAGCTCGTCTCAAACTTAGCCGATCTCTCACGAACCTAGATCAAATTGAACCCAGCAAGAATCAAAATCAAGGTTTAGAGACCCTTAGAAGTCGATTGATGAGGTTGGTTTGAGCCAAAGTGCTCAAGGTTGAGAGATCTCACCGTTGAAGGCCGCGGGTTTTTCTAGAAAATCCATAAAAATCAAACCGTGAAGCCTCCTTTCGAGGGCTGCCGGCGGCAACTCCGGCAAAATGGAGGGCGACGGTTGGTGGCTTCAGACAAAGGACGCTGTAGGCTCTCCAACGACACCAACGGCAAAGCGAGAGTATGTCCGAGCTGAGAGAAAAACGAGCTGGAAGTAGGGGTGGTGCTCGATGTATATAGAGTGGGGTGGTTGGGGGCGAGCTGAAAATCAGCTCGCCGACGCCACATGGCAGCCTCCCATTGGCTGCTGGCCACTCTGGCCATCCTCTCAGGTCAGACGGCAGGTGGTGGCAGCGGCTGGTTGGCAGTTAGGCCGACGAGTGGTCTCGCGGTGGCGTGCACACCACTTGCTCTGCTAAATGCCGCAGAGGGAAGAGAGAGAAGAGAGAGGAGAGAGAGTCGCCTGCGTGCCTCGTGCATGCAGTCTGGTCCGACCCGATTAGATAGTTCGGTTCACACGGTTGGGTTGGCCGGTTCACTGGCCGGTTTGGAAATTTAATAAAATAATAATATTTTAATTTCCAAAAATTGGAAAATTGTTTTAAAAATTCGTAAAAATTTTGGAAAAATTTCTAAAATTCTTTAAAATTTCTCAATACCAAGATTCTGACACTTTGGGCCCAAATATAATTTTTAGCAACTAATTTCAATAATTTAAGAGCCTTTCACAATTTTTGAGAAATTAAATGAAATTATAAAAATTTCCAAGAAATTTCCCCGAGGCCGTACATGCAAACCCGGCCCAAAACGTGGCTGTTACAATCTACCCCACTTAAGAAATTTTGTCTCCGAAATTTGCTACATCTAAACTCTTAAATAGGTGGGGGTACTGGCGTCTCAAAGTCTTTTTGCTTTCCCAAGTGGCACTCTCTGCATCATGGTGTTGCCAGACGACTTTGACTAAAGGAGTGACCTTGTTCCTAAGCGTCCATTCCTTTCGATCTTCGATTCTAACCGGTCTTTCCACGTAAGAAACTTGGTTATCAAGTTCAATGTCTTCATAGTTTAGTACGTGCGAAGGGGTCCAACTCGTATTTCCTTAACATCGACACTTGCAAGACATTGTGGATCTGGTCTACATTTGGTGGTAAGGCTAGGTGGTAAGCTGCGGCTCCAATTTTCTCCAAAATCTCGAAGGGTCCCACATATCTGGGGCTTAACTTTCCTTTTTCCCCAAAACGAGACGTTCCTCTCTTAGGTGACACCTTTAGGAAGACATGGTCTCCTTCTTGAAATTCCAATGGTCTGCGTCTTCGGTCTGCGTAACTCTTTGGTTGACTTTGAGCCGTCTTAAGCCTTTGTCTAATTATTTTCACTGCATCCTGTGACTGCTGCACCAACTCGGGCCCCAATATCTTTCGTTCTCCCACTTCATCCCAATAGATAGGAGTCCTATAGGCTTGTCCATACAATGCCTCGAAAGGGGCCATTCATATGCTCTGTTGGAAGCTATTGTTATATGCAAACTCGACCAGAGGTAGTCGATCCTCCCAACCTCCCTTGAAATCCAAAACACACGCCCTTAGCATGTCTTCAAGGGTTTGAATAGTCCGCTCGGACTGTCCATTTGTTTGAGGGTGAAAAGCTATGTTGTATTGCAGCCTGGTTCCTAATGCTCCTTGTAGACTTTTCCAAAATGACGCGGTGAATCTAGGATCACGATCTGATGTGATAGTTACAGGTACTCCGTGGAGTCTAACTATTTGAGCCACATACAATTCTGCCAACCGATCCAGGGGAAGATTCCTGCGCACTGCCAGAAAATGGGCTGACTTGGTCAGCTTGTCCACTATGACCCAAATCATATCATGACCTCGTTGGCTCCTTAGTAACCCTGTCACGAAGTCCATCATGATATGTTCCCACTTCCACTCTGGGATTTCCAAAGGGTTTAAGAGACCTCCTGGCTTGTAGTACTACACCTTGACTTGTTGACAGATCAAGCACTTGGCTACGAATCTTGCTACGTTAGCCTACATGTCGTTCTACCAATAGTGCGGCTTAAGATTTTGATACATCTTCGTGCTTCCTGGATGGACACTATAGTTGCTTCGGTGTGCCTTCGACAAGATTTCCTCCTTGAGCTCTTGATTGTCGGGCACACAGAGCCTTCCTTGAAACTTCAGAACTCCATCCTCCGAAACCTAGAAATTAGGTTTCCTATATTCATCGTCTGACTGCAGGATTTCCCGAAGAAAAGGATCCGTGACCTGCAACTCCTTAACCCTAATTTGGATCTGAGGCTCGATCCTTAGAGCGGCTAATAAGCATGTCAGGTGTCTAATTTCAAACTTAAACTCCGAGTTCCTTATCTTTTCTAGTAGTTGCCATTCCTTGACCATTAAGGAGGCTAGAGAGGACTTGCAGCTGAGAGCATTGGCTACGCGGTTTTCTTTTCCTAGATGGTACAGAATCTCGCAATCATAGTCCTTTAGTAGCTCCATCCATCTACATTGCCTCATGTTCAGCTCCTTCTGAGAGAACAAATACTTGAGGCTTTGGTGATTTGTCTAAATCGGAAACTTTTCCCCGCACAAGTAGTGCCTCCAGATCTAATTGCAAAGATCACCGCTGCCAACTCCAAGTCATGCCTCGGATAGTTCTGTTCATGCGGCTTCAACTGCCTTGATGCATAGGCCACTACTCGCCCATGTTGCATCAGCACACATACTAGTCCTTGATAAGATGCGTCGCTATAGACTTCATAACCACCCGGTCCTTATGGGATGGTTAGAATCTGTGCAGTAGTTAATTCCTCCTTCAATCTTTGAAAACTTCTTTTGCACTTATCCATACATTCAAACCTCGTTTCCTTTTTCAATAAGCTCGTCAAGGGCAGCGAGATGCTCGAAAACTTCTCCACGAAACGTCGGTAATAACCAGCCAAACCTAGAAAACTACGAAGCTCTGTCACCGTTGTGGGTCTCGGCCAATCCATCACTGCTTCAATCTTAGCGGGGTCCATAGAAATTCCTTCTCCCGAAACTACGTGACCCAAAAAGGCCACGCGATCTAGCCAAAACTCGCATGTACTAAACTTAGCGTAAAGTGCATGTCCTCTTAGCACAAACAGCACTATCCTTAGGTGCTGCTCATGCTCTGCAGGGCTCTTCGAATATATCAAGATATCGTCAATAAACACGATGACGAATCGGTCCAAGTACTCCCTAAAAACCTTGTTAATTAGGTCCATGAATGCTGCCAAGGCATTAGTTAGCCCAAATGGCATCACCATGAACTCGTAGTGACCATACTGAGTTCGAAAAGCACTTTTAGGGATATCCTCCTTTTTTATCCTCAATTGATAATATCTAGCCCTCAGGTTGATCTTTGAAAAAACTTTAGCCCCTTGCAACTGGTCGAATAGATCATCAATCCTAGGTAATGGATATTTATTTTTAACCGTCACTTTGTTCAGCTGCCTATAATCAATGCACAACCTTAAGGATCCATCATTTTTCTTCACGAAGAGTACCAGCGCACCCCATGGTGACGCACTAAGGCGAATAAATCCTTTGTCAAGCAACTCTTGCATTTGCACCTTCAATTCCTTTAACTCCGAGAGCGACATTCGGTAGGGTACTTTTGAAATCGGCTCCGTTCCACGGGGTACTTGAATTGCGAAAGCAACTTCCCTCTCAGGAGGTAATCCAGGCAATTCTTCTGGGAACACATCGGGAAACTCTCGCACTACTGTGATCTCTTCTAACTCCGGTCCTTCGACCGATGTGTCCATCACACTTGCTAGGTAGCCCTGACAACCATCCTCCAACAACTGGATTGCTTCTATGGAGGAAACAACCACGGTCGAAGGTCCCACATGACTACCGACGAACTCGTAGCTCAAGCCTACCGATGGTCAAAATCTTATTACTTTCTTAGAGCAATCTATCGTAGCTTTTTGTTTGGTCAACCAGTCCATGCCAATTATTACATCATAGTCGTATATGTCTAACACAGCTAGATCAATCAACCCTTTCTCCCCACTAATCACTACTTCACACCCTTCACACCTGTTAATGGATAACAGGTTAACATGCAGAGGGGTTGAAACATTAAGAATTACAGCGACGGGCTCAACAGTTAATCTTACCAACTCCACGACACATTCGGCGATGAACGAGTTGGTAGCTCCCGTATCAAATAAAGCATAAGTAGGACAGTGGTTCAGGGAGATGGTACCTGTAATAACTCCTCCTGAGTTCTGAGCTTCATTCCGGGTCAGCGCGTAAACTCTCCCTTGAGCTGAGGATCGATCCAATAAGAGGGGAGGTGCCATTCCTGCCAATTGTCCCACTTGCTACTGCGGTTGCGCCCTAAACGCGCATTGGGGGCAATCTCGAACCATGTGACCTAGCTAGCCACAACCAAAGTATCCTTTGGTCCTTGTGGAGCGGGGACCCGCTTTGTGAGATTTCCCACACTGGCGACACTAAACCTCCTGACGGAATGGTGGTTTCTTAATTCTGCCATTCCTATTCGCAGAAAAGGGCTTTTTAGACCCTGACATCGGTTTCTTTCCTTGTTGAAAGTTGTTGCTCCTATTGCTGAAGGATCGCGATCCAGATGCGGCTGCTCTCTCTTTGATGTCCTTTTCTACCATCTAAGCCTTGGTGTATACCTCCTTATAACCCAGTAGGTTGAAGGGCGCTAATTGTGTCTTTATCTCGGGTTTAAATCCTTCCCAGAATCTTTTCGCCCTATCCACAGGGTCTTCGATCAGTTTCTTACCATACTTTGCCAGGGCAGCATACTTCACCTCATACTCTACCACTGACATATTATTCTGGTGAAGTCTCTGAAACTCAGCCACTTTTGTATCCCTAGTAGACTCCGAGAAGTACTGCTCATTGAAGGCCTCCACAAACGCATCCTAAGTGGGAACCACACCTTCATGGAAGATGATGCCTTTAGTGGCCCTCCACCAATGATTCGTGTTCCTTTGCAACTGGTACACCGCCAGTGTCACCCGATCCTCGTTAGTACATTCCATCACTTCGAAGATCTTTTCCAACTCTAACAGCCATTCAATAGTTGCTTCAGGGTTTCCCATCCCTGTGAATGCTGGGGGTTTCAGCTTTAGGAATTGACCGACTTGCCTTTGTTTCTTCCTTTCGCCATTTGTACCACCAGCAGCGGGGACAGGAGTCGGGACCTTTACTTCTCCTTCCTCGCCTCTCTCGCGGGTCCTTGGGCTCCAGCGGCATTTTTCGTTTCTCATTGCAGCTATGGCGGCGTTTACCGCGGCTGTTATAGCGGCCTCCTAGTTTCTGGCTTGCTGCCGAACCTCTTCTTGTAGGTCCTCGAGAGACCTTACGAGTCCTTCGACACGGGGATCTCCTTGGGCGTTGGCTTCTCCAAACCCAAAGCGACCGATCGTCGCCTTCCTCCTTGGAGGTCTCCCGAGCCTAGCCATTCTACAGTCTCCCTGTAATCAGCATTACAATGCTCTCGTCACTCCTTGAGGATTTCAGCAAGCGTTCATAGTAATGCATGAACTACAGCGGTGGTATCGTCGCAAAGCAGACAAACATCCTCAATGGAGGGTAAAACACGGTATTACACCCCATTAGGATGTAGTCACATAAGGTATTTCAGTAAGGGAGCAAAACTCAACATCCGATTAAAACATACAATGCTCGACCCCATGGGTCCATAGTCGATACCTCGTCAAGTCATTGACTATAGTGCACTAGCGGCTACTCTTCTCGATACCATGCACTAGCGGCTACTCTTACCCCATTAGGTCAAGTCATTGGCCAATCTTCGCACTCTTAGAAAGGTTACCGTCACAACCTGTGTGACAACCTGGCCACGTGTCAATTGAGGCGCAGCCTCTTCACACTATGTAGTCGATTGTTTGCCTCTCGATACCACAATTCAAAGTTCGGCTTGTTGTACACATTCTAGACCATGCCAACTCAGCTAACCAGACTATCAAAACACTCGTCTCATGTTCAACCCTGCTGTACACGTCCCATACCGCACCAACGTGGTTAAACATAGACTCAGTCCTATGGTCTCTAGTCAAATGTTCTGCCTTGCTGAGCACATCCCATATCGTGCCAACGTGGCTAAACAGGTGACATCAATCCTAAGGATCAGGTGGGGGTCTTAAGCTAATCTTAATCTTGCTTTTCTATTCCCGCAATCAAACTTAGCCTTATCTATCCACAACTTGGACCTTCTTGGGTTTAGAACCTTACTTCGTTCCTTAGGGTCCTATCCAGTAGCTCCTACTAACCCAACTGCTCCTTATCACTCAAATACATTAACCTCTCTTAGGTTATAACCTTACTCTGATACCAAGCTATCACGTCCTGGTTTCTCGGAATTGTAGCAATACCTTCAGGATCCAATTTAGTTCAACTCCCAATGTAGCTCCGTCATTCCAAATCCAAATCACAGTTGTTAACATATAAGGAACCAAAATAGAAACCATAAAATACCTTCATTACATAACAACTTCAAAACGTATCCACATCATCCATGATTACCAAGAAGTCCAACCTGGGGGAAATTATCAAAAGGTCTAAGGTGCGCACCTCCGCACAGCTAGATAGTCAAAAGTCGCGGAGAAGGTGGAAGGGTGGACTACCCTAAGGTGAACGAATCGATTTTAAATATTCGCGCACATTAAAATAGGGTTTTGGGTTGAAAACGGTCTCGTCTTACGAGTCATCTGCTCCATCGGGATCCTCGTAACCAGACTCGTATCCTCCCCAAGGTACTCCGCACCGCTTTGTGAGGTATTCCATCTCGCCTTTTGGGAAACCGGTGTACTCTACCGGGAACTGGTACGGAAACTAGGTCTATTTCGGAATGCTCCAAATCCACTCTGTTTGCTCTTGGGTCTCCACGATAAGTCCGCTCTCCCTCACCTCCCTATTAATCAAGCACCCTCTATCGACAGGATGATCGAAGACCATCCCTATCTCTTCCTCTAGGTCTTCTACCTCTTCATCTGAGCTAAAAGGAGCCTCCGGCTCCTCCTCCTCCTCCAGAGGTTCCCCCTCCGGCTGCTCTAAATCCTCATCCTTTAGAAGTTCCGGATCCTCCTCATCTAGAGGTTCTTGCTCCAACTGATCCCAGTCCTCCTCCTCGATGGGCTCCTCCTCCGACAATTCCTCCTCTTGAGGGTCCTCTTCCTCGAGTGGGTCCTCCAAATCTGATGGTTCCTGCTCCGGGTCCATAGTTGGGTCCTGGGATGGTGGGGGTAGTGGAGTGAGATACTTGGTATATCAATGAACAAACCCTAACCCTAGATTAGGAACACTCCTACCCTAGGGTCCCTATGGCGTCCCTCCCAACTCTCGGTCTCTAGATGGAAAGGCTATCTATCCTTAACTAGGGAACAACCTTAGCACCTCGCTTCCCTCCAAATCTCGACATTACTTGTGCAACCGACTCATAGTTAGATTACTCAGTTGGCTCCCCGACTTGCGGTTACTGAGAATAATCAGTCAACACAAAAGATACAACTAAGGGGTTTAACCGAACACTAAACTAACACCCCTACTCATCAATCTAGGTTGCCCCGCGTCATTTAGCTAACTTAATTAAGCGATGAATAACTAAACAATAAATAATTGAATTAGATTACTAGTAATTAAATGCAGGACTACTAAGTAAATTAACAGCTAAAGTGATTTAAATGCGAGACTGGTAATTTAAATAATCGAAATTAATAATTAAATTGCACAACTAATAATTAAATTACGGATTTAAATAAAACGAACGACGTAAATAAATATCGACGGGGATGATTAATTGAACAATTTTTTTTGTGAGGTACGTGGCCGTCCCTGACGAGCCCCCTCATTCATATTGGAGCCAAAATCACACCAAAGTTGAAATGTTCTCAACTTTCACAAAATCGGTGCCTTTAGCACTTCCGCACGCCAATTAATGGCCTTGAGATACCTCTCGCGTGAAGCGAGTCCCGCCACAGATTAAATTAACGTTAGCCAAGCTAACCGTTCTATCCGACTAATCAAGTAATCAATCGAATCCTAAATTCTAAGAATTCTAGCAATTCTAGCCATTCTAGCTATTTTCTACTAAAGCAGTAAATGCGCCTAATAAAAGTTTAGAGCCCACTCACTTGTAAGTTTCTTGGCTACCTCCTAGCTGCTTTAGGCACCCACTGTAGGCCAAGGAAAAATAACTTCTCTTTTTTTTTTCCTTCTTTTTCTTCCTTTTCTTTCTTTTTCTCCTTTTCTTTCTTTTTCTCCCTTTTCTTTTCTTTTTCTCGTAGGCTGCCTGGCTGGGCCAAGCCGACTGTTGGTCCTCATGGCTGGGCCTGGCTTGCTGGGCCAAGCTGCTTGGCCTGGGCTGGTCCCAACTCGGGTCGCTGGGTCGGGCCTACCGGGCCAGCTTGCTGGGCCGAGCTGTCTGGCCCACGAACTGGTCTCCAGCGATGACGACGGCGACGACTCTAGCGACAGCGATGGCTCCGGCAACGGGAAAGCTTGCACAGACCCAGTTCCAGCTATCCGGGTCGTGTGTTGGATCGTGGGGACGGCTCGGGTTTGGCCGCCGTTCTCCGTCCTCCGACCAAATCGAAGCGCGAGACTGGTCACAAATGAAAGTTGAGCCGACGGTGAGTCTAACAGTGGCGGTGGCGAGGGTTGAGGTGGTCGGAATTGTGAGAAATCCGGCGACGAAGTCGACGGCTCGGAATCTAGGGTTTCAAAGAAGGGGTTAGGGTTTTGAGCTTTGATTTGTTGATTCTAGGCTAAACCGAATGAAGGGAGGCTAGGCGTTTCACTCACCATACTAGCGCGAGTCCACTGGTGCCAACGGCGTCGCGTGGGAATGGCTAGAACAGCGGCGTCAATGGCTAGGGCTCCGACGAGCTAGGGTTTGAGCTCGTCTCAAACCCAGCCGATCTCTCACGAACCTAGATCAGATCGAACCTAACAAGAGTCAAAATCAAGGTTTAAAGACCCTTAGGAGTCGATTGGTGGGGTTGGTTTGAGCCCGAGGTTGAGAGATCTCACCTTTGAAGGCAGCGGGTTTTTTTGGAAAACCCAGAAAAACCGAACCGCGAAGCCTCCTTTTGAGGGCTGCCAACGGTGACTCCGGCGGAACCAAGGGCGGTGGTTGGTGGCTTCATACAGAGGACGTTGCAAGCTCTCCAATGACACTAACGGCAAAGCGAAAGGAGGTCCAAGCTAAGAGAAAAACGAGCTGAAAGTGGGGGTGGTGCTCGGCGTATACCGAGTAAGGTGGTTGGGGGCGAGTTGAAAATTAGCTCGCCGACGCCATGTGGTAGCCTACCATTGGCTGCCGGCCACTCCAGCGGTCCTTTCAGGTTAGGCGGCAGGTGGTGACAACAGCTGGTCGACCGTTAGGTCGACGCGTGGCCTCGCGGTGGCGTGCACACCACATGCTCTGCAAAATTCTGGGGAGGGAAGAGAGAGAAGAGAGAGGAGAGAGAGTCGCACGCGTGCCTCGCGCGTACAGTCTGGTCCAACCCAGTTGGACTATCCGGTTCATGCGATTGGGTCGGCCGGTTCGGAAATTTAATAAAATAATAATATTTTAATTTCCGAAAATTGGAAAATTGTTTTAAAAATTCGTAAAAATTTTGGAAAAATTTCTAAAATTCTTTAAATTTTCTTAATACCAAGATTCTAACACTTTGGGCCCAAATATAATTTTTAGCAACTAATTTCAACAATTTAAGAGCCTTTCACAATTTTTGCGAAATTAAATGAAATTATAAAAATTTCCAAGAAATTTCCTCGAGGCCGTACATGAGAACCCGGCCCAAAACGGGGCCGTTACAACACTTAACCCTTACCCATAAAGCACACTATTGCATAGTACTTAGTCATTAACCACACATGTCGATGATACAAGATTCAAGTGGTGGCTCATACAATCTTTGATACAAGGCCCTAGAGGTGCCCCTCACGAAGTTATACATTGTTGTGTGGCACTTAACCCTTACCCAGAAAGCAATTGCATAGTACTTAGTCATTGACCACACATGTCAATGATACAAGATTCTAGTGGTGATTCATACAATCTTTGGTACAAGGCCATAGAGGTGGCCCCCACGAAATATACGTTATTGTGTGGTACTTAGCCCTTGCCAGCCTAGAACGTATCTCACCACAACCCGCAAAAGTTCTCGCCTTAGGTGTGGGACATCCGGCCTCGTAAGGCCCAACTAAACACTGCGTAAACATGCCTCAAGGTAGCCTCGCGAAAAGTTCTAGCCTCAGGCTTAGATCTGTGCCACAACATTCACCAGTCATCACACAATCACGCACCAACCAGCTAACATTGAGGAGGTCAAACATCCAGCTTTGTTGCACACTTCCCATACTGTGCCAACTTAGCTAAACGTAAAACCACCCTAACTGGCAAAACCAAGTCACTTGTGCGTCTCCATGTCTAAATCCAGAAACATACTCAAACGAGTTCATAAAATCCTCAAATTTGATTATGTCATAAAGGACACATAAAAAAAATTCAAGAAGATAGCTTGACATAAATCCTTATAGATTGAGAGCAGTAAATTGCTCAAACTATTACAAAAATGCATCCCTTTTCAGAAAATATGTTATCCAAAATAAGTTTGGTTCGAAATATAAAACTCGTCTATTTGAACTGAAATTCAACTATGTTAAACTCCAAGACGTGTCAAACAACTTTTGTGAAGGAACTCTTTCAAAATTCGAACTCCAAGAGTTGATAAAAATCCATTAAACATCAAAATGTCACAAGTTACAAGAAAAACAGAGGTTATATTTTGTTCAAAACGAAGTTGACATAATTCCATTTTAAATCCATAAAATCTTAGGTAAAATATATGCCAAAGCTAAAGATGTATAAAGGATTTTTCATGAAGAAACTGACTTCACAATCTCATCATATCTCACTCCACAAAATCAGCAAACATTAATAGTTTGTTCAAAACGAAGTTGACATAATTCCATTTTAAATCCATAAAATCTTAGGTAAAATATATGCCAAAGCTAAAGATGTATAAAGCATTTTTCATGAAGAAACTGACTTCACAATCTCATCATATCTCACTCCACAAAATCAGCAAACATTAATAGTTTGTTCAAAACGAAGTTGACATAATTCCATTTTAAATCCATAAAATCTTAGGTAAAATATATGCCAAAGCTAAAGATGTATAAAGCATTTTTCATGAAGAAACTGACTTCACAATCTCATCATATCTCACTCCACAAAATCAGCAAACATTAATAGTTTAGTAAACGTATTCCAAAGCAATCCTCTAAATTGAACTAAACTATTGTCACTTGTACTAATCCAGTCTAATGCTCATCTTATCAAGCCGATTAACACTCATCTAACTCTCTAAGTGTGATCACAACCTAAGAAAGGTTTGGGTAGTTGACTCACCTGATTGACGGCACGAAGATGACTATAACTCAAGTCTACGTCAACTCCGAAAGAGGCTCGGAAGATGTTGAAAAAGTCTTGTAAGTCGCTTCCTGAGTTGTTGAATGTATCTCAGTTGGAAAAATGGAGGTGATAAAAAGTGAAAATATCTAGAAGAAGCTGAAGAAGATATAACTATAATCTCCAACGTTCAGCTGTGAAGGGGGAACCAAGAAGCCTTAAAAAGTCAAACCAAAATATTCAAAATGCTTGAGTACATGCCTCATAAGTCTTCAACTCCATCCAATAGCAATTTTCTCTTCCCAATCTTTTCCAAGAAGCCAAGAATAAAGGTTATAATGCAGCAGCCCCTCATACCTACGAATTTACACCCATTCACCTCAAGTCACATTCAAATCCTCATTAATTGAAGTTAGGCTTGAATCTTTTCCACAAAATTCTCATCTTTGGCGATTTTGAAAATTCAGGATGTCACATGTATCTTCATGAATGGACGGGCACATGCCTTTCTAGCGGTAGTATTCTGTTCGATTTGGCCCAATTTGAACCCAACTAGATTTGTTAGAAGGATTCTCTTTTTAGAGATATTTCTTATTTGTTGATTTTGGTAGAATAAATGTATTTTGGAGAGGATACATTTGATGATTTTTAAGGCCGTGTTTGATTGTCGAGACAATAATTAGGATAGGATAGAATAAAGTAGGATACTAAATCCTCCGGATGCTATAGGTAGACATATTGAATCCGATCAAGTATGTGATACACTTGAAACTAAGGTTAAAAGTTTTAAAATGAGAAAACTAAATTATATTAAAAAAATGAAAGCAATAACCCTCAATCTAGGGATTATGGCCGCTAGCACCGCGACGGTAGTCGTGATCAAAAATGGCGATCGCAACATTTTCGTGTAGGGACAACGTAGATTCATAGATCTGAGAACATAACAAAGAGAATTGCAAGGGGATTTTGAGTGACTACTAGCATTGTTGATGATTCCAAGCCTCTCGGTCACCAACTTCACCTTGTCCCTTGAAAGGTCTACATCCTCTGTGAGGATTCATGCGTTGTGGTGGAACCCTGGTTTTGTGCACCACGATATTGATCATTATATCAACGAGGTGGTGTAGGCCATGCCAGCGTTTCGGTCACTAATGTCAAGGTAATATATAGCTTAAAGTGTGATCCATATGATACTTTGATTTTGGCTTTTATTTCTCTTAATGAGTCCAAACACATATTTGTTTATTTGATTTTTTTGGTAAGCAAACCTACGACAAAAATTAGCAATATGAAGTCTTATGTTTAATTACAAGGTATAGCTATGATTAGAGGGAAAATGGTACAAACAGTCCTAAACTTATTATACGTTTTTCAATTCAGACCTAAACGTTTTTAAATATTGTCAGTTTAGTTCTTCCGAAAAAAATTTCTTGAAAAAAGTTTGTGTCAAAGATAAATTTGCCAGAAGGACTGAATTGACAATGTTTTAAAAAGTTTATGACTGAATTAGCAAAATTGCAATAAGTTTATGATTTTTTAGACAATTTTTCCGTTGATTAGATGCTAATTCAGTGTGTATTTGGCTCATTTTTCTTGCTAAAAATGGCATGAAGGCTCATATTTTTGTTTATAACTTTTTGATATCATAGGTATATTTTGTTTACCCACTGCACATATACAAAACCAGTGCCTATGAACATTGAAGTCCCCGCCCACCCCAAATAACATAGCAAAAGCGCAGCCAGAGTGCATATAATATGAGTCATGCCGTAAGTTTAGGAAGATCAATGAGTCTTCCCCATGGAGACATCAAAATGGCCAGCTCCCATTGGCTCGAACTCCTTGGATGCCGTTCGGTTTTATCAAGTGTAATAGCTTTCAAGAAGATACAATGTCGACGATGAGTATTGACATGTTGACAAGAGACCTTGTCGTTGGTCTACCATACTTGGTAAAGCTCCAATTAATTCATGATGAGAGGATAACCCAATCAATTCTTGCTTAGCTACAATGGGTGTATTGTGTGTCTGTTTATTTTCAATGTTTAAGGGACGGCAAAAGGAACTATCTACTTAGCTGACAAATGCAAATCCCTATCTTACTCAACAGCATACATGTTGAATTTCCATATTCTCTATCATTTGAAGGCCAGTTATCTTGGAAAACCCTCACTTCGGGGTATCTTAGATTAGATAGCCTCTCAACTTCTTCGTTTGCAAAATTGGAGAGCAACTGAGGATCAAACTTTCAGCAAAGAGCTTCAACTCTTTTTGTTCCCATAGCAGTTAATTTTGACCATAGGATAAACAATTGTAACGAGAAACTTGAAATTTGTTAGATTAGGAGGGATGAAGTAATTGAAATGCAGATTTACCTCCATTTCCATCACCACGTCCAAACCTTTCGCATGGTTCCTTAACTGAGTCTTTCTTTTCCATTCCTTATCACATTCTCGACAAACAATGTCTCTACCAAGGCATCTTAATTGATCATGCATCCATAACTTATTGTCTTCTCTGATTTTTATTAAAGACATTCTCTGAAGGACCTCAAGACCTTCTTCTGGGAACAGATTGGCATCTTTCCATAAGGGAAGCACTATCCTTTGATCAAATCCAGTGAAAAGACAAGCTATGTCAAGAAAAATATGCTTTTGCCAATCATCCAAGGCATCATAACTTATTTTCAACTTTCTTTCTACATCAATGAGAGGAAATTGTTTCAACTTTTTCAATATCACATCCCAAACATCTTTGCTTCTGTTTGGAAGTAGTTTGCCTATAGCCTCAAGAGCAAGAGGAAGACCCCTTGTACTTTGGACCACTTCTGTGGAGAAAGCAGCATAGTCATCCGAAGGATAATCTCTTCCGAAAACATGTTTGCAAAAGAGTTGAAGAGATTGATTGAAGTTCATGCTCATCAGCTCATATGAATAACAAACCTCAGGAACCTCGACCATATCCCTGTTTCTACTAGTTATGGTTATCCTACTTCCTAAACCAAACCATGTAGGTTTTCCTATCAGAGCATCCCAATGAGTTATCTAATCAACATCATCAAATAGCACTAGAACCTTTTTACCACATAATCTTTCTTTTATTATCTTTATTCCTTCCCTAACATTGCTGAAGTTCGGCCACTTTGTTTTCAGAACGTCAAAGATTAGTTGATTCTGCAAACTTTCAATGCCCTTTACCTCAGAAGTTCCCCTGATGTTAGAAAGGAAGCAACAACCTTCAAAATGATGAGATAGTCGGTTGTAGATGATTTTGGCAAGTGTAGTATTTCCTGCACCCCCAATACCATGGATTCTGAGAATTCGTATATCCTCTGAATCACCACACATCATTGTATCAGTTTCTTTCACATGACTGTCAACTCCGACCAAGCTGTCTGTCACCAATAGACAAGCCAATTTCAACTCATCTATAATCTCCTGGACAATCTCATCTACTAGTTCTCCTTCACCTCTAATATTATGGAAGGGAAACAGAAAACATAATTAGAAGAACAAAATAACATTATGGAAACAATGTGCCAAAATGATAACCAGAAAATGATTTACCTGTTCTTCTTCGAAATGTCCCATCCGTTTAGATTGGCAACATGGTTGAGAGCCTCTTTCCACTTACTAGCGTTTGCACCAAATTTCTTCTTATGCAAAAGAAAGGCTTCTTCATAAGACCCAATTTGGTGATGAACCTCTGTCGGAGTAACATTGTAAAAGATGGGCATAATTTTCTGTCTCCTTGTCTTACTACACTCCACCATTTGGACCAACTCGTTAAGACACCATTTACTAGAGGCATAGCCCTTGGAAAATATGGGAATTGCAATTTTTGATTGGCTTATAGCTTTGAGCAACTCAGGACCAAATTCCTCTCCAACTTGAAGCTCTTCATCATCCTTAAATGTGTGGATTCTAGCACCTAACAACCGGGTATATAGGACATTTGTAATGCCTGAGCGAGTATCTAGCCCCATAAAACTCAAGAAAACATCGTAGTCATATCCAGATGACATGGAAATAGATGATTGTGAGCTGCCTTGCTGGTATACTTTTTCCTGTTTCAATAGCATCATATCAAGGACTTGTGCGGAATTGGAGAAACCTGCAGCAGTAGGTTCCTCACAGCCAGTATTGATAGCTGATGGGGATGCTGAGTTATTGATAGAAGTTATCTCCATGTTTGTTTTTGTCACAATTACTATTTCTTCCCCCCTCTCACTGATTCCGTGTTCTCACTTGCTTTACGAAAAACGTTAGCAATAATAGCCAAAAAAACCTTAAGAAAATTTATTTCGTTCAAAAGAAATTTCCTTAATGTTATAAATCGTGGTGATATGCCGCCTATCCCTGCAGACAGTACTACTTATGAAAATTTGATCCAAATTGATACTTCATGAGTACATTTTCATAGATTTTCATCTAATTAAAAGGAAAACTGGGAAGGAAATTATGGGGTAGTTACTATAGGAGCATTGCATGATACCATTAACCAAAATAATGATTTCATAAGAGGGATGACTGTCTATTGCATGTGTTTGCTGTATATGTGCCTTGCCAAAGGGTCAAACTATTTCGGTGACTATAGCTGGAGCGGACCAAGTAGAACTGAACTTAAATGGATAATTAGTGACCTAGTAAAGGTAGCTCACTTCAATTCAGGTTCATGCACCAGCCCATGCTTAGAGTCGAAAAAGTTCTTAATACTCTCTAGTTGACAATATAAATTGAGTGTGGATCATTTTTCTGTGACTTGAAGCATGAACAAAAAAATTGCGTTCTGAACGTATTACCTGAGATGACAACTTGAGGTATTTCCGAAGACAGGGATGGTGGCTGATTAAGGGCCTGCTTTTTTGGGTGTTTAACAATGTTTCCCATCGTAATTACATCTTGAGACAGTTCAAAAGAAGGCATCATTTTCTCCTCCTCAGCCACAGAAGGAAGAGAAGGAGGAGGAGGGGGAGGAAGAGAAGAAGCTTGAGGTGAATCATTCACAATGTTAGCAGAAGGGGCACGACAAAGGGGATCAAATGGGAATTTTTTGATGCCGTTCAATGACGATGCCCCTTTTGATTGGGGAGGAGGAGGGGGTGGTGGAGGAGGAGGAGGAGGGAAAGCCCATAAGGATGTCTGGGATTGTACAGAAGAAGAAGAAATTGATCCTATGAAATTGGACAGTGAGAGTGACTGACCATTCCTTTCCACAGCCGTGCTATGTCGTTCATCCAACTCAAGCCTTGGTGAAGTATAGGGTGATTTTTTGGCGAAGTCAAAACTTCCGAAAGATCCATTGAGAGCCGAATGAACCGAACTTTCTAATGTTGAAGGTGGCACTTGTGGCAAAGTTGACGTGGACAATATATTGGATGGTACTGGCATTTCTGGAACTTCGTTCTCTTCAGATATTAAGGCATCATAAGATAGTTTTATGGAGTAGACAGCTCGCTCTTCAGCGGGCAGTTCCTCGGGTTCAATCTTCCTCATGCTTTTCTCTATTCGGTTCTCCTTTTCCTCCTCATCACTGGAGAAATTAGCCGTCACAAGCGAAGTAGCAGCATCCACTTGCGAGAAAATAATCTGCTCATCCACAGAGAAGAATCACGAACCGCTTTCTTATATTACAAAAAAAGTCAAATAACGGATGATAAGTTTGACGTCTAACCAGTACCTCTACCATAAATTCTTTAGGATTGTCACGACCTTTTCGAAGGTGCATCACCTAAGATTGGGCTAATGGATTGTTAAGTCTAACTTAACTCGAGCTCTCCCAAGCTCATACCAATTCGCAACTTAAGTTTTACTTTTTTAACATGCAAAAGTGATTTCAAATGGAGTCGTCACTAATCTATTTATGGTGGGTCAATTAGAAATCCATGTAAAGTACGAGGAATTGAATTGTACTTTTATCCCTACAAATCAGATATTATGAATTCGGGGACTTGAGTACATTTTCTATTATTTAAAAAAAAAAATTGCAGGCAACTTGAATTGATTTTAACTTTATTCCCTAACATGCATGGTGATCACACGGATGCACAAACATTAATGGAAATGCTTAATGAAATGAAGCAAATCAACAAGAGGATTTTCCTTTTGGGATTTTCACTTTTTTATGTGAATGCAATGCATGTAATAGAAAATTGATCTTGTATGTAGTTAACTTGATGCGATTCTAAATTTCATGAAAATGCATATTTTATATATTTTTTATGAATTTCGAAATTATTTATTAAATGAAACTAATTATCTATAGTTAATTAACATCTAATTTAAACTAGGAACTAACCTATGTTAATCTCTAATTTGAACTAAAATCTTATTTCAACTACAGATAACATCATAGAATGCAAAAATTATTCTAATATGCAATGCATGAAAGTCTAACTCTAAATGTGCCATAACCCAACATGCTCTCTAATGTGCAAATCCTAAATTAACCTATTCTACATGATATACTATTTAACAAAATTAATTAAATGACATGAAAAATTTATTTTTTTAGGCATTTTCTTATTTATTAATGAAAATTCGAAATTAAATAAACTAATAAAATATGGATCCTAATCTAGCATGATTCCTAGATTTCTAAATGTGATATCCTATCATAATATGAATTTTTTGTGCAATTTTTAGATGACATGAAATTTATGTACCTAATCTAAATGATAAGTAAAACCTAATAATGTAAACTAATATGGAAGGAATTGTGCTATGACGTACACATAATTTTTTATATTTTATTGAACTTGAAATAAAATATAAAACCTAATTTAGGCATGCAATAATACCTAATATGCAATCTAATCGTGCAATGCAATATTGCCTAATATGCAATCTAACATGGAATGAAATTTTGTCAAATATGCAATATAATGTAAACATGGAATGTAGTATTATCTAATATGTAACTTAATCTAAACATGGAATGCGAATTTTTTGATATTTTTTTTAATAAGAAAGGAAATCAAACTAAAACAATCAAACACTTCGAACATAGAAATAACATCAAAATTCACCAACGAAAGTTCACAAATAAAATCAATAAATTGATCTTAAGCCTTAAAAATCAAGATATCAATCTTATAGATTCCAGCCCAATTAATTATTCTATCTAAAGCTTTATAGACGGAATAAAAAATTGATATTGCGGTTGCGAATTGAAAGATAAATTCCAATTGATAAAACCTATCACCCAAAACAAATAAGTTAGACAAGAAATAACATCAATGAAATAATCAAATCAACATGAGAAAAGATTTTTTTTATATTGTAGAAAAAAATATATTTTATTTTGAATGCATTTGGCTTGCATGTGGCTTCTCCAACATCAATGCACCACTCAAACGAGCAAATAAACCACACATAACAAAATAAAACCAAGGCAAATTCGCTCAAGCAATTCATTGAATATGTCACCACCTGATTCTAAGCTCGCGACAGCCCTCGAAAATGGTTCTTACTGGTCGATAAATTGAAAATTTATCAAGTAAATACTTACAAAATTATCACGGTTTGTTAAAACCCATTAAATGAATATTTAGATAATTACACAGCGAAAATAATTAAATAAATAAACCCTAACAAATTCCTGGGGAGTCTGAAAATCTCATAAACTTAAATAAATTGTTTCAATGTTTACATGAGACCCCTTAGGGGTTAACCCATGTATAATACAATTACAAAATCATGGGTAAGGGGGCATTTACATATCTCTAAAAAATTCCCCAATCTAGTTCCAACAAAATAAACTACTCCACGGCCTCACTAGGTGAGGAGGGACTCCATGGTCTGGATCTGTAAAAACGGTTAACAACAATAATAAGATAAATCTCAATGAGTCTACAACCTAATCCTCGATTAAAAGGGTCCTCACTCAAGGGTCCCTATCCAATTAGATAACCCAACTTTCACATCACGCTTCCCGGTCCAATTATCTCAATGATTCCTTGGTCTTTGTCCTACACTAGCCCCAATCCATTAAATGATTAAATTAAATCGATATAAATAAATAGATAACAATCACAGTCAATTAACAACCACAACCCATGATCAACCACAATCAATAATCAACCACAATCAATATTCCACCACATTCAATTATGCAATTAAAGATATTAAATAACCGAATATAAAGGCATAATAAATTTCCAGAATGAATTCCTAAAAGTCAACTACCTGGATCCACCAATTAAGAATTCGCCGAGTCCCTAATTTGAATCCAAAACCTCCAGATTGAAAAACTATAGATGCCATCGCCTTAATTGGCTAATTTCCCCCAATTTTCGCAAAAATATAATGAATTACCAAAATTAGGTAATAAACCCCTAATTAAGCAAAATTGAATTAATTACTCCAAATTGCGCAAATTACCAACCCATTGTCTCTCAACTAATTACCGAAATTAATCATAACTAATAATTTATCTAATTGCCTACAATTTTTCAAATTTACCATTTTACCCCTAAAAGCGCTAATTAGGCCATAAATAGCCAAAATTAGAAAATTTAATAATTATTATCAAAATTACTAAATTAGCTCCAATGGCTAGCTAATCAAGTAATTAGAGCTAATAAATTATCAATTTGCCCTCTAGCTATCCAATTTTACCAAATTACCCTTAATTAGCTAAAATTACCAAATCACCCCTAAATCCTCAAAAAGACACTAAATTACCTCCTAATAAACCAATTGACTCCCTAATCATTCAATTGGCTACCAATTTCACCCAATTAAGCTAATAATTAACTACTAGAGGGTGTAACCGTCCTAATTGAGAATTAGGAGGCGACTCACATAATTTCAAGCTTTTTGGCTCCAATTTAGTGGTGACGGTATGTGGCAAACTTAATTAGTCCACAAATTTGCTTTTCGGGGTATGATCAGCTCCAAAAGCTCCACAGTACGACTCAACATGATGCGGCGACGACGAATTATTTTCTGGCGAGCTGACTAGTGGCTAGAGCGATTGGGCCAGACGTACGGACTGCCGAATGGGCCGGATCAAGGCCCACAATGGCCTGATTCGGGTCCACAAAAGCTGTTCGCAGCTTCTCCAAGTCAATGGTGTGAGCAGGGGATGTACCGACGAGCTGTGGGTTCCTCTTTGGCAAGCTGGGGGCGTGAGCTGAAGGAGAGTCAGACGTCTGAGCTCAAGGAAAATAGAGCAAGGTGTGAGCTGGAGATCTAGCGGCTAGGTCGTGGTTGACTCGAGCTGAGGGCGAGGATCGACAACGGGGAGGTAGCTGGATGAGCTGGGGGACGGCGTCTGGGGTTGCTGGGGTGGCGTCGAGGATGTGGGGTGGCTGGTGGCTCGACGGAGGCGACGGGTTTAAGCCACAACGGGTCTCAGGTTCACGATGACCAACCCAAGCAAAGCTGCTGCAAATCCGAGTGATTTGAAGGACGTCCAGTGAACTGGTTGACGGCAACGACAACTAGGTGAAGTGTCATGGGTGACGGAGAGACCCACGGCCTTTCCGAGCAGGCGAGTTCGGTGACGACGGAGCAGGGGAGCTGGCCTTGGCTCGGCGTTAGACGACACAGCGGAGGGGGCGAGCTCCAGCGGCAACGACGATGACCAGACGAGCCTTGTTGGAAATTAAACAAATTTTATTGGTGTTATTTTCTGAAAAGAGTTATGATCGTTGTTAAGTTTGAAGTGTCGTAATTTGTAGTTTATATTAAGTGTTGTCTAGTTACTAGGTTCTTAATGCTTTCAAGTTTCAATATCGTTTAATTATCTTGTTAAAAAAGTCAAGTATTGTAATTCTGTTTTTTAAAAGAGTGAAGAATAGCGTGGCCTTCTCGTCTTCTCCTCCTCTGTTGTGTGAGTTGAGAGTCCTCACCTTCGAAATCTATCGAAAAATCGTTATCGATCTTATGCCTATAACGATCTTTTTCAACAAATTTGGTATCAGAGCTTGCGGTTTTGATCATGGCTGCGATAAACAATCAGCTTCCTCTTAAATGTCCTCGTCTTACCAAAGAAAATTATGGTAACTGGGCCGTTAGGATGAAAGCTCTACTCGGCGCCTATGGTGTATGGGGAACTTGTCAACAATGGCTATGAAGAGCCAGATGATGAAGCCACGTTGAATCAGAATCAAATGAATGCCCTGGAGAAGACTCGAGCGAAAGATCAATATGATTTGTCAATCATTTATCAAGCTCTAGATGATTCGATGTTTGAAAAAGTGTTGAATGTTAAGACTGCTCAGGAAGCATGGGAGATATTGTGCAACACCCATCAAGGAATTGAGAAAGTTCAAAAGATTCGTCTTCAAACGTTGAGAGCCGAATTTGAGATGATTCAAATGAAAGAATCTGAATCGATTGCTGATTATTTCACATGAGTTTTGACGATTGTCAATCAGATGAAAAGAAATGGAGAAGATGTTGCGGATGTTCGTGTTGTCGAGAAAATACTTCGGTCGTTAGACAGGAAGTACGACCACATAGGTGTTGCCATCGAAGAATCTAAAGACCTGGATGCTATGTCAGTGGATGAACTTATGGGTTCATTACAAGTCCATGAAGAAAGGTTCAGAAAGAAAAAGATTGAAGCAGTGGAGGAAGTTCTCAAGATGCAATTAACCATTCGAGATGAGAAGGAGCAAAGAAGAGATCCTATTCAAAGAAATCCTACGCAAACTCGCTGGACAAATCGAGGTCGAGGCGAGGTCGCTTTCAAGAAAGAGGACGTGGACGAAGCAGAGGAGATGTTCATCGGAATGATGATCGATACCAGTATCAAAGAAATGTTCGTGGTCGAGGAAGAAATTTGACAAATCAATGGTATGACAAATCCAAAATTCGATGTTACCATTGCAATAAACTTGGCCATTATGCTTCTAATTGCTGGAATAAGGAGAGTAGTGGTTCTAATGAAAAGGTGAACTTGGTCAATGATACCAACCAAGCTCTTTTATTGGCATTCAAAGAAGATGAAGGAGGCCATAATGATACGTGGTATTTGGATACCGGTGCAAGCAATCATATGTGCGGGAGAAAGGAGATGTTCGCTAATTTGGATGAGACAATTAAAGGCAAAGTCTCTTTTTCTTGTCGAAGGCAAAGGTACAATTATGATTCATTTGAAGAATGGTGCACGTCAGTTTATTACGAATGTTCACTATGTTCCAAAAATGTCGAGCAATATTTTGAGTTTGGGACAACTCCTGGAGAAAGGTTATATTGTTCATATGAAAGATCTGAGCCTTGTGTTGAAAGATCAAAATGATGAATTGATTGCAAATGTGAAGATGTCGAAGAATAGGATGTTTATTCTCAACATAAAGAATGAGATGTCTCAACGTCTGAAAACGTGCGTGGATGATCCTTCATGGCTATGGCATTTGAGGTTTGACCATTTGAATTTTGGCGGACTTAGTTTGCTTTCTCGCAAGAAAATGGTATATGGCTTGCCACATATTGATTATCCTGATCGATTATGTGAAGAATGTGTCATTGGTAAGCATTCCAGAACTAGTTTTCCAAAGGCGACAACTTATCGAGCGAAGAAGCCACTTGAGTTGATTCATTCTGATGTGTGTGGGCCAATCACTCCTCATTCTTACAGCAATCGTCGATATTTTCTTACTTTTATCGATGACTTCACTCAACATACTTGGGTGTATTTTCTTAAAGAGAAGACAGAAGTGTTTGAACGTTTCAAGCAGTTCAAGAATCTAGCTGAGAAAGAAAGCGGTTATTTCATTAAGGCTTTGAGGACTGATCACGGTGGAGAATTCACCTCAACCATAGACAAATTCTGTGAGAATCATGGAATTCGACGATTCTTGACGACTCCATATTCTCCTCAACAAAACGGCGTAGCTGAACGAAAAAATAGAACCATTCTTGACATGGTTCGAAGCATGTTGAAGAGTAAAAATTTGCCAAAGGAGCTATGGGTTGAAGCAGTTTCATGTGCTATTTATCTTCAAAATCGATGTCCGACACATGGACTCGATGGCGTAACTCCACAAGAAGCATGGACCGGGAGGCGACCAAGTGTTTTTCACTTGAGGATTTTCGGGAGCGTTGCTTATGCTCATGTCCCAGACCAGAAAAGATCAAAGCTAGAAGACAAGAGCAAAAAACTCATATTTATCGGGTATGATTTATCGTCGAAAGCCTATCGATTGTTTGATCCTAACAATTTGAAAGTGCATATAAGCAGAGATGTAAAGTTCGATGAAGATGGCATATGGGAAGACAATCCGAAGGTAGAAGCTAATGCTCGTGGTGATGTTGATTAAATGGAGTTGAAGGATCAGTCAATACCTTCTTCTCCAATATTTACTCCAAGTTCATCTTCAAATGATATCGATGAACCAGTAGTGCCAAGATCGAGGAGATTATCCGATATTTATCAATCTACCGACGAGCTTCATCTTGTATGTTTACTTGCAGACAGTGAACCACTCGTCTATGAGGATGCTGCCAAAGAAGGAAAATGGAGGAAAGCCATGAATGAAGAAATTGAAGCTGTTAAGAAGAATCGAACATGGGAGCTTGTCGATCTCCCACATGACAAGAAATCGATCGGTGTTAAATGGGTATACAAGGTCAAGAAGAATGAGAAAGGCGAAGTAACAAGATATAAGGCTAGAATAGTCGCAAAAGGGTATAAGCAAAAAGCCGGAATCGATTATGATGAAGTCTTTGCCCCTGTTATCTGCATGGAAACCATTAGATTGATCATTTCCATTGCTGCTCAATATAATTGGCGGATTTATCAAATGGATGTCAAATCAGCATTTTTGAATGGCATCCTCAAAGAAGAAGTTTATGTTGATCAACCCGAAGGGTTTGTTGTTAAAGGCCATGAAGACAAAGTGTTGAAGTTGAAGAAAGCTCTATACGGGCTTAAGCAAGCACCAATAGCATGGAATTTCATAATTGATGCATATCTCAAGTTGGATGGATTTACTCAATGTCCATATGAACATGCACTCTATTTGAAGGAAGAAAGAGGTGATGTTTTAATAGCTTGTTTATATGTTGACGACCTTATTTTCACAGGAAATAATATGTCGGTGATTGATGCCTTTAAAACATCGATGGTGAAAGAATTTTAGATGACGGATAATGGCCTCATGAGTTATTTTCTTGGCATCGAAGTGAAGCAAAGTGCGGAGGGAATTTTTATTTCCTAGAAAGGATATGCAGAGAATGTCCTTGAAAAGTTTGACATGAAGGACTGTAATTCAGTTAATACACCAATGGAGTGTGGAACCAAACTATCGAAGTTTGATGATGGTGTCGATGTTGATTCAACATATTATAGAAGCCTGATTGGAAGTTTGAGAAATTTGACATGCACGAGGCCAGATATCGTGTACAGTGTTGGAATTGTGAGTCAATACTTGGAGAAGCCAAAGTCATCTCATCTGAAAGCTGTGAAGAGGATACTTCGATACATCAAAGGTACTATTACTGATGGTTTGCATTACTATCGATCTGGAACTTTTCAACTTAGAGCTTATTCATATAGTGATTATGGTGGAGATATTGATGACTGGAAAAGCACTACAGGCTTTGTATTTTTCTTATGTGATGCTGTTTTCACATGGTCATCAAAGAAGCAACATAGCGTTACTCTGTCGACATGTGAAGCTGAATATGTAGCTGCATCATCATGTGTTTGTCATGCAATATGGCTGAGAAGACTGCTCAAAGATATTCATATGGAGCAGAAGAAAGCAACGGAGGTTTTTGTTGATAATGCTTCTGCTATTGCCTTGGCGAAAAATCCAGTGTTTCATGAACGAAGTAAACATATCGATGTTCGATATCACTTCATTCGAGAACATGTTAAAGAGAATGAAGTTGAAGTATTGCATGTGAAGAGAGGAGATCAAGTCGCAGACATTTTTACCAAGCCTCTCAAGATCGATGCATTTCGGAAGTTCAAGAGCTTGCTTGGCAAGATCAATGGAAGAGAATTTGGTTTAGGAGGGAGTGTTGGAAATTAAACCAAATTTATTGGTGTTATTTTCTGAAAAAGAGTTATGATCGTTGTTAAGTTTGAAGTGTCGTAATTTGTAGTTTATATTAAGTGTTGTCTAGTTACTAGGTTCTTAGTGCTTTCAAGTTTCAATATCGTTTAATTATCTTGTTAAAAAAGTCAAGTATTGTAATTCTGTTTTTTAAAAGAGTGAAGAATAGCGTGGCCTTCTCGTCTTCTCCTCCTCTGTTGTGTGAGTTGAGAGTCCTCTCCTTCGAAATCTATCGAAAAATCGTTATTGATCTTGTGCCTGTAACGTTCTTTTTCAACAAGCCTCACGGTCTTTCTCGCGCCGTTCTCCAGTCAGCGACGTCTAGAAAATCAAAGGGAGCGGCTTGCGTTTGGGGAGGAGGCGCGGTTGTAGGTTGAAGACTATGAATAGTACCAGGGAGGGATAATATCGGGGAAAGAGGAGGGGAAAAGGAAAAGAAGGAGAGAGAAGAAGAGTGAGCTGGTGAGATGCCCTTTCGCGCGTACGTACGCCAGACAGGAAGAAAAAGCTGCGGTGGAGTCAACAAAACAAAGGAGTTGACTAGGACAGGGGAGGGGGCAAATACGAAAAAGACAACGGAAAGGTGAGAGAAAATTTCAAGAAAGAAAAGCATAATGGCAAAGGAGGTTGCGGCGGTGGAGAGAGGGATTGGAAAAGTCAACAAAAGTGCCCAGAATAAGTGAGGTGCGGTGAAGGATGTTCACGGTAGAACCAAAAGAATATAAATTTATGTCCTATAATGCATCAAGCAAAAACAAGATGAGCCATAGCGGCGAGAACCAACACCATGGGAGCTTGGGAGTCGATCAAATCAAACACCACCCAATTTAAACCGAGAAAATGCAGCAACAACCAACAAGCTAGAGGGTCATTGGAAACAAAAACAGAGTTATAAACTCACCTCCCTACACAGCTTGGGGATGACGGAGAGGAGGTGCGCTCCAGCGAACTCGAGCCGAAACCTCGTTCATCTGCGAGTTTCCCCGGCCATGATCAAGGGGAGGTCTCGGTCACACGAAAAAAAGAAACCCACAGATGAAAGAGGAGAAATCGCGAACACGAGCGGCTGTGAACGAGTCGCCGAAAGTGGATGAGGCGTCACGGATCAAGTTCTCGGACGCTTTCTCTCTATCTCCTTCCTTGTTTTTTTTCTCTCTCGGTCCCTCCCTTTTTTCAGATTTTAGAACTCCTTTTTTTGAAGAACCCCCATTCAAAGGAAGCTCCTGGACCCCTAAAAAGAAGGAAGAAAAGCAAATCACATTTGACCAAGGCTTTCTTTCCTTTTTTTTTTTTTAAATTTTCCCCTATCTCCTTTTGCCCTTGAACGCCTCCTAGTGTTGGGATAAAGAAACATCCAGTCAAATCTTAAAAAGATTTGAACAAATATTACATCTCTTAGACCAAATCCTTCGCCAATTTACCAATTTATCAGCTTATTTCATCTTCCTCATTGATCGAATAATTGTAAATATTTGACTGTGATTGTAAATCGTAATGTTCCTAATTTTGCCGATTACATGATTTCCATGCACAGACCCACTTAGTTAAATATGCATGCAAATGCTCCTAAAACTAAATGCAAAACACATATTTTTTCGGGGATTAAAATAAATCCCTATTTTTTATTGTTTGTGTAATTTGTCAAAATTTAGGTGTCAACAGATATTGACCTTGGCGATCCCGCAGGACATCTATATCCTCAAACTCAAGCTTCAGAACACTATTCGATATGAATGCAGTATTAAACATTGCACAAAACATTGATTCTTCCTGTTTGAGGTCAGCATCCAAACTCAATACACTCGAGCACAACATCACCTTGAACATTCCAATGGATATCCAATTTAACCTTTTCACCATCTGCCTGCACTTAAATGTATGAAAAATTCAAATAGTGAACTAGTATAATATCTATAGTTTTTACTTAATTATCTTTGACAAGTGGTGAACTCCCACATCGATATGGATTGATGGATGAGCCATGTGAGATAAATTTGGTGCTTGAGAGGGAATATTTATTTTCCTATATTCTTGTATTCCTCAGAGAGTTGTAGTGAGTACTGTGAAGCAAAACAACATTTCCAGGGAAGCAAAACAAAAGAATATAGCATTTAAAACAGAAAAAGAACAGATTGATGACTCATCCTTTTGACTAGGCTGGACATAAGCATGTGTGACGTTTGTAGACTCAAAATGAGATTTTGTAGTCGTCATATTCTAAGGTTGGATTTGACTATGCATCTGAAGATTAGAATGAGTGCATTATCTGGCGAAGAATAACTTAGGCAACTCCTCAAATGTGGCATACTTGCCCTTTTTACAGAATGTGACATGTAAAATAGGGCAACAATGATCTTTTGCAGCTTGATTTAACAGTTTAGCAGATTAATAGATTGTGAACTCTGTTACTAAGACATTCAAGACACTACGATAACTGTGACTGCCTGCAGCTCCTTCTACAAATCCAGCAAGGATTACAAACACCAAACGTGAAAAAGTTTGGCACTAGAAGCCCACCAATACACGGCAGAGCAAATGGAGTTACACCTGGCAAACATATGCAATAAGATTTCATAAATAATCTTAGGTTAGGCATATTGGCAACACAATCAGAACTACCTGTTTGTAATGTCTCACATATTCACTCCTGGGTGTTGAGAACAGAACTTTGGGAGTTTGATCAGGAACCATGAAGGGGTCCCGTCCTATTACCTTAACAATAGGACGACATCCCCCCTCAGCATCCAAATGAGGAACTAAACTTAGTTGAACATATTTTATCACAAGTGCTTTATCTGGTGGAGGCCAATCAGAATTAGCAGTCTGTGTGGAAACATAGTTGAGGTATCTCAGCTGGGAAGGCAATGGATTCAGTGTTGATGTCAGCTGCAAGAGTTCACGAGGTGCCCTACTGTAAATCATGTCAAAGTGTTTTCTGCTCCCCATTCTGCTTCTTCATATATAACAAAAGAGAAGCCAACATGAAAGCCAAAACTGGCCATGCACCCCTTTCGCAATGCATCAATAGCATGTTCTTTTCGTATCAGATGACAACCATTCATCAGCAGATCTCAAGAAGTTGTGGATGATCTCCACTCTCGGTATAGGGCAACCTCCATAATTTTGCGGGAGTTCCATGACAGTTATATCATATTCAGACAACACTTTAGCCATTTGGCTTTGTTTTTCTTGCTCCCCAAAATTGAGCACCATGAAAGAGGCAGCAGCAAATCGGTCTTGGAGTTTTGCAAATATGCCTCTCATGTGAAATTCATAATTGTCATCCTTCAACCAGTCCGTGGTAATTTGGCCAGAAAAGGACCAATCCGTGGTAAGACAGGATTTGAAGACTGCATCCACACAAGAAATCACTACGTGCATAAGATTTCAATACAAATATAGATAAAGCTAACAGGAGACATCTATCATGAAATGTGTCATTCCTCTGGGCTCAGTATAAACTTTACAGACTATGAAATGAATTTGATTCCTGAGTTAAATGGAGATAGCTCCCAAATCACGTATGATGACTTGCTCCGCTGTCAAAGGTTGTTTAGTAACTAAACCGGAAGAAATAAGCTCACAAACTTCCAGAAACGAGTGACAAGGAAAGTTTCTTGTTGAGTAGGATATCCATGTACTGCCAAACATTTCCTTAGAGGTGCAGCGTGATTTATATTTCCAGACTAGTGATGAATCAACTAATGAAATGATCCCCTGAACTTGAACGATCAGCACCCCATTAGAATCTTCTGCTGATAAGCTTATGACCATTCACCGGCAATTTCATTTGGGAAGGACGAGATATGCATTGATGACTAGACAGTAGCACTCACAAGAGCCTTTGTGATTAACAAGGGAGCAATTACAGAAAGTGTTTGTAGCTAAGTAGGATCCATGGAAGGTCTATTTTATTCTACTTCTATGCTTCCTAGACTTTAAAAAAAAAAAAACCTAGCATATTTATATTATAAAAAATCTAGGTGTATATTTCATGCGCCTACTTAACCAAGTGAAGTCGGCCCCCTGAGAAGATACCCTTCCCCCGGCTATCTAGCCATTTAAGATGTGGGCATTTTTTTTCCTGCTGAAAAAGCTTGCAAGATAACTAGCATTAATCCTATGGTCTTTCAAATTGGGCACTGGATTGACCTACTCCGGTTTCAGGTTAGTCTCAATGTTGTGATAGCCTAGCAACCATAGACAATTTATGGAATTTCTCCCCCTCAATTCGGCCCGAATTGAACTCTTCTCATTGGAGTCGAGCCCTAACGCCATTTGGCTGGTCTATAAAACATTGCTGCACCTTTAAAAGCCTCGAAGGTTGTGCAGTTGCTGGAAGTTGGTTTGCATGTGCATGGACATGCTCCCAGGTTAAAGCATGGATGTGGGTCGTGCGGGTGGTACCATTTAAATGTGGATTGGGACAAGTATTTCCTTTTGTAAATGGATTCAGTGACTTAAGTCACTAAATCTTGCTTTTTGTCCCAGTCGTCCGATCTACATTGGATGGCTGGGACAAAAAGCAAATTTAAAATCGTGGCCTCCTCAAATAATGGGTGGCTGTCCGATCTAAAATAGGACGGCCATGGATCCCAAATTAGGTGACTTCAAGTCGTCTGATCCGGATCCGCAATGGTATAAAATGAATGACATGTTTCTATGTAAGTTAATGCTTGTGATGAGAGTAGGTCGACGAGATGCAACAGCCCTAGTAACTGCTACACGTAAAGTTTATGCTTCTTTTTTAAAGTAACAAAGTTGTCCATCCAAGAATTTCTGCCTCTATTTGTTTCACAGGCCTACAGTCCAGTTTGATGACCTAAATGGGGAAAAAAAAAACAACCTTCTGGAAATAGATTCCCTGTCCTAGCGTCACGGTAACCTTGTCATCTTAACTCTCCACTAAAAACTTCACTCCCCTAAAAAAGGGAGAAAACCCCCATCTCACCATTCATTCTCTCAAGGTTACCGTTATGCTAGGACAGGGGATATTCCTAATTCCCCTAATTAAAAACTGCGGTACACAAGCTTCTCTGATCTTCTGACATGTGATATCCCTAATTCATCTGGTTTTCCACTAATTCCCATATAGTTGAAGTACTACAGTGCTCTCAGAGAAGGAAATGTAAGAAAATAAGACTTGAGGCTGTTATTGCACCAACAACTAAAATAAAGGAGTATAAATAGAATCATGGAATCTGACAATATGCATATATAAACTGTTGTAAGCAAACCGAGACAGAATATGTTAAAGCTTACCATAGACTCTGTCTGAAACTTCCGAAACCCTTCCACCGAGCAGATTTCTGTAAGAGATTATCCAGAGTAAGGCCAGAATGCACCAGGATTAATCCATATACATTTAACCAAGCATCTTGACACACTAGATTTGCACTCATGTAAATCTGAAAGTCCATATTACTTCGTTTTTCATGACACGTACTTTATGGTGGAGAAAATTATCTTTGTAGCGACAACTCACGAGTGCCCAACCTGAGAAAACACGTTATCAATATTTAAGGGTGGACCTCACTATATAAGCTCTCTTAGGACCCTTCTCCCAAGCGATGTGAGGCAAGAATATAAGCTCTCTTAGGACCCCCCTTTGTGGCACGACGTCCCTGTTATGCCCTCAACGGCACTCGCGAGCACCCACTGTGGTCACCACACATTGCTGGAAGTCAGCTCTAATATCACTCTATAACATCCTCGCCTCATCACGGATAATATTATCTACTTGGGGCTCTCATGGCTTTGTTTTTCCTAGCGTCCACCATCGACAACTCATTTTTCTAGGTTGCGTGCTTGTGAGTTGCCATTGAAGGCCATGAGAATGGTAAACCCGAGGAAAAACTGTCACAGCCCGCCTTTACGAACACGGCTGCCCCGATTATCTTACCTTCGAATTCCTCAGCGCGCGTATGTTCCTAAGTGGGTATTTACCTTTTCTCCATCTTCGCCAAGATTAAAGAAATTTACAAGTGAGGAATCTAACTAGCAACATCACTCCGTCACGAAGTAGGAACATCAGACTTCCATAAGTACATCAAGAGTCTACGATTACAAGTCCTGACCCAGAAGATCTCAAAAGCCTAAGGAATGTCATGTCCTGCAAGCTATACAATCAAAAGTGGCGGGAAAGAGGGAAGGGAATACTAGTCTAAAAAGAGACTCTAGTCTAAGAAGTCATCTCTGGCTCAACTGGATGGTGGATCTATGATAGTGCCATCTCCTGAGTCATCGGCTCCATCAGGGCCGTCGTGTCAAGACTCGTAGCCTCCTCGAGGTACTCCTCGAGACTCTAAACTATAAAGCATCTCACCTCTCGAGACTGCATAATACTTTATTTGGTACTGGTGGGGTATCCAAACCCGTCTTGCATTGTTCTAGAGCCATTCGGTCCTTTCATGCTTTTCTACGATCAAACCACTCTTCCAAACTTTCTTATCTATGACACACCCTCTGTCAGCTGGACAATCAGGCATTATCCAATCGTCTTCAGAGTCATCTACTTCTTCGTCCGAGCTAAAGGGAGGCTCCAAGTCTTCCTCCATCGGGCCTTCCTCCAGCAGGTCTTCCTCAAGTGGCGGATCCTCCTCCCATAGCTCCTCCTCCTCTAGGTATTCCTCCAGGACTGACGGCACTTCCTCCAGGTCCATAATTAGATTCTGTGATGGTTAGGATGGTGGATGAGATACTTGGTATTCTCGTGAATTTACCTTAACCCAAAATTAGGAATAATCACTACTCCAGGGTCCCTAATCGCACATCACCGGTCAAGTACCTCCCTAAGACTCAAACCTATCTACCTTGCCATACTTAAGGTTTAGTCTAAGCTACCTCTCTCTGACCTCTAATTCTCTCTTGGCATCTAGCTCCTACTTAGACCTCGATCGTTTTGATCCTAGGCACGAGAAGAGAAGCATATCCATAGTCGAGTCATAGTGCTAGCCCTATTCCATCAAATGCAATGCGGAAGTACTTCTACTTAACCCAATAAATTAGAAGTAAGCATAATACAAAATTAGTTGGATAATTAAAGGAATGAATCGCGTAATTGAATGAATAAAACCGTCCACAACCAGCCTGAGATCCTAACTTGTTCCTCATCGGTCCTCAAATTCATTATCCGAATATCGACTAATCAATCCATCTTATGTTGCCTTTGCGACGTCTGAATCAAGTCATGCTTCGCCTTAATGATCGGTCCTAATCTTTGATCCATCGTTCAATTGTTTGATTGTCACATCATTCGTGGAATTCCAATTCCTCAATTGCACCCCGAATCATGCAATTTCTCTAACCACCTAATCCAATCACTCGACTAATTCCTCCTAAATTCTACTAAAACAATGAAAGCACCTAATTAAGCGTTAGAGTCCACTCACTAGTGACGGGCGTGGAAAAACGACATCGGTGATGAAATTTCAGGCAAGTTGCCGCGCCGGTGAGCCTACGGCGATGACGACGGCGATGGCAAGCTTCAAGCAGACCCGGCTTGGAGAACCGGGTTGAGCTTCGGGTCTCGGAGACCTTGTTGGGTTGGAGCTTCGTTCTCCTTCCCCTGGCCTAATTGAAGCTTAAGGCTGGAGGGATTTGAGAGCTAGCTTGACGGCGAGTTGAACAGCGGTGGTGGTAAGGGTTGAGGTGGCCGGAGCTGAGAGAAATTCGACCGTGAAGTCGACGGCTCAAAACCTAGGTTTTCCAGAAAATGGGTTTTAGGGTTCGAGTTCAATCCTTCAATTCTAGGCCTAATTGATCGAAGTGAGGTAGCTAGGCTTACTCACGAGGGGGTGGTGAGTCCAACGGTACCAATGGCGAGGAGCGGTGGTGGCGAGCTCGAGGTTGAGCTCCACTTGATCCAAACCAAACTCACACGAATCTAAGCCAAATCGATCCAGACAAGAGTCAAAATCAAGGTTTAGAGACCCATAGAAATCGATTGGTGGCATTGTTTTAAGCTATAGAGCTCGGAATCGAGAGAACTCACTGGTTGAAGATGAAGGGTTTTTCTAGAAAGCCCAGAAAAATCGAACTGTAGGGCCAGCTTTTGGGGGTCGGCGGCGCCGGCTTAGGCAAAACCACGGGCGACGGTTGGTGGCGGTGGATAGAAGGCGTTGTAGGCCTATGGATTGGAGATTTAAGTGCAAAGTTTTGAGGATCAAAAGTGGAGGTGGAGCTCGGTTTAGTGAGCAAGTAGGAGTGGTTGGAGGTTGACGGTGATTATTCGTCGTCAGCGCTACGTGGTGGCTGCCCAATGCCAGTGAGGTACACCGGTCATGTCGCAAGGATGTAAGGTAGGTAGCGACAGCAGCTAGCCGGCTATTGGGCTGACGCATGGCCCACGATGGCGTGCACGGCACCGGCAAGGCTGCTCGTAGCAAAGGGAGAATGGAGAGAGTGAGAGGCACGTGTGCACCATGTGTGCCGGCGATTTGCGGGGGAGGAAGACTGGTCCAATCTGGTTGGACAGTCCGTCTCGCGCGGTTGGACTGGTTGGTTCACTGGTCGGTTCGAAATTTAATAAAATAATAATAAATTAATAAGATAATAATGAAATAATAATAAATTATCAAAATTTAGGAAAATTAACAAAAATTTAAGAAAAACTTTCGGATACCAAAATCAAGCATCTTTGGGCCCCAAACATGATTTAATAAATTTTTGAGAGTGCGAAACAACTTTCATTAAAATTCTCGAACCGAATGGAAATTATAGAAATTTCTGGGAAAATTCTCAGGGCCTTTAAATTGCGAATGTGGTCCATCCAATCACACGACGGATCCCAAGAAGCCCGAAACACGGCTATTACAATTCTCCCATTCTTAAGAAATTTCGTCCTCGAAATTTGCTATGCTTGAGTTCTCAAACAGATAGGGGCACTGGTGTCTCATGGACTCTTCGCTCTCTCAAGTGGTACCTTCAGCATCGTGGTGCTGCTAGACGATTTTGAGTAAAGGAATGACCTTATTTCTCAACATTTGCTCTCTTCGATCTTCGACCCAAATCGGTTTCTCCACATACGATATTCAATTGTCGACTTCAATGTCCTCAAAACTTAGCACGTGCGAATGATTAGGTTCATACTTCCTTAACATGGACATATGAAAGACATTATGTATTTGCTTAAGATTTGGTGGTAGTGCCAAGTGGCAGGCCGCAACTCCTATCTTTTCCATAATTTCAAACGGGCCTACGAATATGGGATTTAACTTTTCTTTCTTGCCAAAACGTGAAATTCCCCTCTTGGGTGACACCTTCAAGAAGACGTGATCTCCCACTTGAAATTTCAAGGGTCTATGTCTCTAATCCACATAATCCTTTTGTCGACATTGTGCCGTCTTCAATCTTTGCCTGATTAGTTTGACTGCTTCCTATGACTATTGCACCAATTCAGGGCTTACAACCTTTTGCTCTCCAACTTCGCCCTACCAGACCGGAGTTCGGTAGACACGTCCATATAATGCCTCAAAAGGGGTCATCCCGATACTTTGTTGAAAACAATTATTATACACAAACTCAACTAGATGCAGTTGATCCTCCCAACTCCCCTTGAAGTCTAAAACACACGCTCGTAGCATGTCTTCAAGGGTCTGGATGGTCCTCTCTGACTTTCCATCAGTCTGAGGGTGAAAGGCAGTACTATACTATAGTCTGGTACCCATGGCATTTTGTAGACTCTTCTAGAATGAAGTGGTGAACCAAGGATCGCGGTCAAAGGTGATAGTCACAGGCACTCCATAAATTCTGACTATTTGCGCTACATACAACTCCGCCAATTTGTCTAAAGGGAGATCCTTACATACTGCTAGAAAGTGGGCCGCTTTGGTCAGTCTATTTACAATGACCCAAAATCATGTCATGACCTTGCTGACTTCTAGGTAGTCCTGTCATGAAGTCCATCGTGATATACTCCCACTTCCACTTCGGAATTTCCAATGGTTTCAGAAGGCCTCTAAGTTTACAATACTAAGCCTTTACTTGCTGACATGTCAAGTACTTGGCCACGAACCTTGCCACATCAGTCTTCATTCCATTCCACCAATAGTGTGGCCTTAGGTTTTGATACATTTTGGTGCTCCCCCGGATGGATGCTATAATTACTTCTGTGTGCCTCTGTCAAAATTTCTTCCTTAAGCACCTAATCATCAGGCACACACAGTCTCCCTTGAAAACTCAGAATTCCATCCTCTAAGATCTGAAAGTCCGGTTTCCTTTGCCCATCCTCCAATTGAAAATTTTTCTGGAGGAAAGGGTCTGTGGCTTGCAACCCCTTAATCTTAGACTGGATTTATGGTTCAATTCTTAGGGTGGCTAATAAACAAGTGAGATGACCTATCTCAAACTTAAAGTCCGAATCCTTTATCTTATCTAGTAACTATCACTCCTCGACCATCAGTGAGGCTAAAGAAGACTTACAACACGTTTGCCACACGATTTGCCTTTCTCGAGTGATTCTAAATATCGCAATCGTAGTCCTTCAATAACTCCATCTATCTCTGTTGTCTCATGTTTAATTCCTTTTGGGAGAACAAGTACTTGAGCCTTTGATGGTCGGTATAGATCCGGAATTTCTCTCCGCACAAGTAGTGCCTCCAAATTTTAAGAGTGAAAATCACTGCGGCTAATTCCAAGTCATGTGTCGGGTAATTCTGTTCATGAGACTTCAACTGCCTTGACGCATAGGCTACGACTCGTCCGTGTTGCATGAACACCCATCCTAGGTCCTGATAGGACGCGTCACTATAAACTTCATAGCCACTTGGTCCTAAAGGAATGGTCAGCACCGGAGTGGTTGTTAACCTCCCTTTTAGCTCTTGGAAACTTTCTTCACACTTGTCCGTCCATTCGAATCTCCATTCTTTCTTTAGCAACCTTGTCAATGGCATTGATATGCTTGAAAACTTTTCCACGAAGCGCCAATAGTATCCTGCCAAGCCCAAAAAGCTACGAACTTCTATTACACTCGTGGGTCTTGGCCAACTCATTGCGGCCTCAATCTTAGTGGGATCCACGGTAATCCCATCGGCCGAGATCACGTGACCCAAAAATGCCACTCGATCTAACAAGAACTCGCATTTGCTAAACTTAACGTAGAGTGTATGCCCTTGAAGTATTGCCAACACCATCCTTAGGTGTTGTTCATGCTCCTTATGACTCTTCAATAAACCAAGATGTCATCAATAAATACAATGACGAACCTATCTAAGTAATCCTTGAAAACTCTGTTCATCAAATCTGTATATACGGCCGGGGCGTTCATCAATCCAAAAGGCATCACCGTAAACTCACAATGACCATAACGAGTCCGGAAAGCGCTCTTAGGAATATCCTTCTTCTTAATCCTTAGTTGATGATACCCAGTCCTCAAGTCGATTTTTGAGAAAATCGACACGCCTTGCAACTGATCGAATAAGTCGTCGATCCTAAGTAACGGGTACTTATTCTTGACCGTCACTTTATTTAGTTGTCGATAATCAATACACAACTTCAAAGATCAATCCTTTTTTCTTCACAAAGAGTATCGGTGCTCCCCATGGTGATGCACTAAGGCGAATAAACCATTTGTCAAGCAACTCTTGCATCTATACCTTTAACTCTTTTAACTCAGAGAGTGACATTCGGTAAGGCAGCTTTGAGATCGGTTCCGTCCTAGGGAGTACTTCAATTGCAAACTCAACTTCCCTCTTAGAGGGTAATCTAGGCAACTTTTTTGGAAATATGTCCAAGAACTTCCGCACTACGGCAATCTCCTCCAACTTCGATCATTCAGCCGAAGCGTCCATTATGCTGGCTAAAAAGCTCTGACATCCATCCTTCAACAAATGGGTGGCCTCTAGAGAGGAAATCATTAGAGTGGAAGTTCCTCCTTGATTCCCTACAAACTCATAACTCAAACCTTCCGACTAGTAGAACTTTATTGTTTTCTTGAACCAATCTACCGTGGCCCTCTACTTCATCAACCAATCCATTTCAACTATTACATCATAATTGTACTTAGCTAGCATAGCCAGGTCGATCAATCCTTTTTCCCTACTAATCACTATCTCACATCCCTTACACCCATTAACAGATAACATGCTAACATGCATAGGGGTCAAGACATTAAGGACCACTACTAATGGCTTAACAACTAATCCTACTAACTTCACAAATTGCTCAGTGACAAAAGAATGGGTAGCTCCTATATCAAATAAAGCATAAGTAGGGCATCGGTGCAAGGAAAAAATACCTGTAATAACTCCTCCGACACCTTGGGCCTCATTCTGTGTCATTGCATAAACCTTCCTTGAGCCGGGGGTCAGTCCAGTAAGAGAGGAGGTGCCATCCTTGCTAGTTGTTTCACTTGTTGCCGCGGTTGCACACTAAACGTGCGATGTGGGCAGTCTTTAATCATATGACCCTGCTGGCCATAGCCAAAGCATCCTCCAGTCCTCGCAGGGTAAGGGCCTGCGTTATGAGGTCTTCCATACTGTCGACGCCGAGCCTCCTGGCAGAACGGTGGCTTCCTGATTCCGCCACTCCTATTGGGAGGGAAAAATCTCCTAAACCTTGTCATTGGCCTTTTCCCTTGTCGAATGTTAGTGTTCTTATTAGCGAAGAACCATGATCCAGATGTGGTCGCTCTCTCATTAATGTCCTTCTCCACCATCAATGCTTTGATGTACACCTCCTTATAGTCTCATAGATTGAAGGGCACTAGTTGCGTCTTGATCTCAGGTTTCAGTCCTTTCCGAAACTTCTTTGCTCGGTCTACTAGATCCTTAACCAGCTTCTTTCCATACTTTGCTAATGCGACAAACTTTACCTCATACTCCACCACAGACAGATTATTCTAGCGAAGCCTTTAAAACTCTACTAGCTTTGCATCTCTAGTAGCTTTCGAAAAGTACTGTTCGGTGAACACGCCTCTAGAAAGGCATCCCAGGGTGGCGCTATACCTTCCGAGAAAATAATGCCTTTGGTGGCCCTCCACTAGTGATTTGCGTTACCTTGCAGTTGGTACATTGCCAAGGTCACCTAGTCCACTTTAGTACAATCCATTACCTCAAAGATCTTCTCTATCTCCAACAACCATTTAGTAGCTGCTTCAGGGTCTCCTATCCCAAGAACGTTGGAGGTTTCAGCTTTAAGAATTACCCCACTTGCTTCTACTTCATCTTTTCCCCATTCGCGTCACCAGCGGCGGGGGCAAGGACAGGGACTGGGACTTCTACTTCATCTTCCATGTGACCCTCGATAGGTCCTTGGGCTACAACGACGTCCTCATTCCTCATTACTACCATAGCGGCATTCACCGCAACAGTAGCTGCAGCTATTATAGCAGCCTCCTGGTTCCTGGCCTGCTACCGAACCTCTTCTCGGAGATCCTCGAGAGACTTCATAAGCCCCTCAACTCGGGGATCTCCCCAGGCATTGGCTTCCCTAATCCTAAAGCGACCAATAGTCGCCCTCCTCCTCGGGGGCCTCTCGTTTTTGTCCATCCCCCAATCTACCAGATACCGATATTGCAACGCTCTCATCACTCGTAAGAGATCTCAACAAGCATTCATAATAACATGTGATTCATAGCTAGGATGTCATTACGAAATAAACAACCTTCCACAATAAAGGACAACCTGCAGTGCCTAGTCATGTTTTTATCAGCATGCCATGCTCATCAAAGAATCAATCACATGCGATATTCAACAAATAGTTGTGCAAGCTCGACACCAAATAAAGCATAACAACACCCGACCCCACGGGTCCACCGTCGATATCTCGTTAGGTCATCGACCACAGCATCAGTGGCTACCATTCTCGGTACCACGCACTCTAGCCAAACTGGCAACGACACGGCCTTTCGCATTACTCCTTAAGGGCTTAGTCACAAATCCACGCGACACCCTGGCACGTGTCAAATTGAGGCGCGGCCTTACTACCCTATGACGTTTGGGCAACTGCCTCACTACTCCACAAAGTCACAATCCAGCCTTCCTGCACACATTTTAGACAGTGCCAACTCGGTCAAACTAGACTATCAAGTCACCTGTCTAATGTTTGACCTAGCTGTACACATCATATACCATGCCAACGCAGCTAAACATAGACTCAACCCTAGTGGTCTCTAGTCAAATGTCCGGCCTTGTTGCACACGTCCCATACCGTGCCAACGCGGCTAAACAAATGACATCAATCCTAAAGGTCGAGTAGGGATCTTGAGCTAATCTTGGTCTTATTTTACTATCCTCAAGATTAAATTCAGCCTTATCCTTCCATGACCTTAGTCACTTCTAAGACCTAACCTTGCTTTACTCTTAAGATTCTACCTAGTTGTCTCTAAGAAGTCAAATCCTCATTATCACTCACATGATCCTAACTTGCTTGGGTTCTAACCTCGCTCTAATTAAAAAATGCCTATTATGCCTAACTAATCATCCAATCACATACTTAGCAAAGCAAGTCTCCAACTTGCTCTTTCGATGAGCATAATCCAACCTTATCACTCCAAGCTCTAACCGGGAACTTAACCTTACAAGGTCTTAACCATGCTTTGATACCACTTTAACCGAGGGTTGTCACGGCCTGCCTCCACGGACACGGCTGACCCGATTATCTTACCTTCGAATTCCTTAGCGCGCGTAAGTTCCCAGGTGGGTATTTGCCTTTTCTCCATCTCCGCCAAGATTAAAGAAATTCACAAGTGAGGAATCTAACTAGCAACATCACTTTGTCACGAAGTAGAAACATCAAACTTCCATAAGTACATCAAGAATCTACAATTACAAGTCCTGACCCATAAGATCTCAAAAGCCTAATGAATGTCATGTCTCGCAAGCTATACAATCAAAAGTGGCGGGAAAAAGGGAAGGGAATACTAGCCTAAAAAGAGGGTCTAGTCTAAGAAGTCATCTCTGGCTCAAATGGATGGTGGATCTATGATAGTGCCCTGAGTCATAAGCTCCATCAGGGTCGTTGTGTCTAGACTCGTGGCCTTCCCAAGGTACTCTTCGAGACTCTGAACGATAAAGCATATCACCTCCCAGCACTGCAGAATACTCTATCTGGTACCAGTGGGGTATCTAAACCTGTCTTGCATTATTCCAGAGCCACTAAGTCCTTTCGTGCTTTTCTATGACACACCCTCCATCACCTGGACAATCAAGCATTATCCAGTCATCTTATGAGTCATCTACTTCTTCGTCTGAGCTAAAAGGAGGCTCCCAGTCCTACTCCATTGGGTCCTCCTCCAACAGGTCCTCCTCGGGTGGCGAATCCTCCTCCCGGAGCTCTTCCTCCTTTAGGTATTCCTTCAGGTCTAATGGCACTTCCTTCAGGTCCATAATCAGATCCTGTGATGGTTGGGATGGTGGATTAGATACTTGGTATTCCCATGAATTTACCCTAACCCAAAATTAGGAACAATCACTACTTAGGGTCCCTAATCGCACTTCTCCGGTTAGGTACCTCCCTAAGACTCATACCTATCGACCATGCCGTAATTAAGGTTCAGTCTAAACTAACTCTCTCTGACCTCTAATCCTCTCTTGGCATCTAGCTCCTGCCTAGACCTCGATCGTTCCGATCATAGGCACGAGAAGAAAAGCCTATGCATAGCCAAGTCATAGCGCTAAGCTCTGTTCCGTCAAATTCACTGCACAAGCACTTCTACTTAACCCAATAAATTAGAAGTAAGCATAATACAAAATTAACTGCATAATTAAAGGAATGAATGGCGTAAATGAATGAATAAGGCTGTCTACAACCAGCTTGAGACCCTAACTTGTTCCTGATCGGTCCTCAAATTCGTCATCCGAATATTGACTAATCAATCCATCTGATGTCATGCTTTGCCTTAATGATCGATCTTGATCTTTGATCCACTTTTCAATTGTTCGATTGTCACATCATTCGCGGAATTCCAATTCCTTAATTGCACCCCTAATCATGCAATTTCTCTAACCACCTAATCCAATCACTTGAGTAATTCCTCCTAAATTCTCCTAAAGCAATGAAAGTGCCTAATTAAGCGTTAGAGTCCACTTACAGGTGATGGGCGTGGAAAAAGGTGTTAGTGACGAAATTTTCGACGAGTTGCCGTGGCGGCGGTGGCGACGGCGATGGCGATGGCGAGCTTCAAGCAGACCAGGCTTGGAGAACCAAGTCGAGCTCTGGGTCTCAAAGACTTTGTCGGGTTAGAGCTTCGTTCTCCTTCCCCTGGCCAAATCGAAGCTTGAGGCCGGAGGGATTTGAGAGTCGGCTCAACGGCGAGTCGAACGGCGGTGGTGGAGAGGGTTAAGGTGGCCGGAGCTGAGAGAAATCTAGCCGTGAAGTCGACAGCTTGAAACCTAGGTTTTCCAAAAAAAGGGTTCTAGGGTTCGAGTTCAATCCTTCGATTCTCGGCCTAATCGATCGAAGTGAGGTAGCTAGGCTTACTCATGAGGGGGTAGCAAGTCCAACGGTACCAATGGCGAGGAGTAGTGGTGGGCGGAACGGCGGTGGTGGTGAGCTAAGGCTCCGACGAGCTCGAGGTTGAGCTCTACTCAATCTTAACCAAACTCGCACGAATCTAAGCCAAATCAATCCATACAAGAGTCAAAATCAAGGTTTAGAGAGCCCTAGAAATTGATTGGTGGCATTGGTTTAAGCTATAGAGCTCAGAATTGAGAGAACTCACTGGTCGAAAACAAATGGTTTTTCTAGAAATCCCAGAAAAATCGAATTATAAGGCTACCTTTCAAGGGCCGGCGGCGGCGGCTCAGGCGAAACCATGGGTAGCGGTTGATGGCGGTGGATAGAGGGTGTTGCAGGCTTCTCAACAACACCAACGGCGAGTGGATTGGAGATCTAAGCCAAAGTTGTGATGATTGAAAGTGGATTGGAGCTCGGTTCAGTGAGCAAGTTGGGGTGATTGGAGGTCAATGGTGATTATCCGTCGTTGGCATTACGTGGCGGCTCCCCAATGCCGGTGAGGTGCATCGATCATGTCTTAAGGATGTGAGGTGGGTGGTGACAGCGGCTGGTCGGCTGTTAGGCCGACACGTGGCCCGCGGTGGCATGCACACCACCGGCGAGGCTACTTGCAGCAAAGGGAGAGAGGAAAGAGTAGGAGGCACGCATGCACCATGTTTGCCGCCCGTTCACGGGGGTGGAAGATCAATCTCGATTTGGTCGGACCGTCTATCTCGCAAAGTTGGACCAGTTGGTTTGTTGGCTAGTTCGGAATTTAATAAATTAATAAGATAATAATGAAATAATAAAAATAAATTATCGAAAATTAGGAAAATTACCAAAAATTCAGAAAAGCTTCCTAATACCAAAATCAAGCATCTTTAGGCCCCAAACATGATTTAATAAATTTTTGAGAGTGCGAAATAGCTTTCATTAAAATTCTCGAACCGAATGGAAATTATAGGAATTTCCGAGAAAATTCCCGAGGCCTTTAAATTGCAAACGCGGTCCATCCAATCACATGATGGATCCCAAGAAGCCAGAAACTTGGCTGTTACAAAAAAAAAATCCGTGAGTATTCAAAGCGGACAATATTATTGGTGGTGGGGCGAGGACGTTATTGAGTGATATCAAAGCCAACTCCTAATAGCATGTAGTGACCATAATGGCCGCTCGTGGGTGCTGTTGAGGGCACAATGGGGTTACTGTGCCACTAAAGAAGGGATTATGTAACATCCCCTTCCCATATCACTTGGAAGGAAGGTCCTGGAAGAGTTTATATAGTAAGGTCCATCATTAACCATTGACAATGCATTTTATTGTGTTGTGTGCTTGTGAATTACAGCCAAGGGCTGCGAGGATGGTGGACTAGAGGAAAAACAAAGTCGAGAGGTTTAGCGTTGGTCCAGTCTTATCCCCTAGATGTATCTAGTTGTTGTTGGATTGTCAATGTACATGCTCTGATGTGTATTTAAGAAAACCATGACCAACCTGGGACGTTGCAAAGCTTTCGATGGTCTCTTAAGTGAAGGTAATCGGGGACTACTTGCGTGCCCATAAGCAGGGTGTAACAAAATCACCCTCCACTTTGATGATCTGTCAGGTAGTGGCTGTGTCTGTAGCTCTTCAATCATCCCCCGTACTTCATACATCGAAGGGCGCCTCTGATGGAAGAAGCTTGCACAAGCCATGCCCACTCGCATTAGTCCCATTAACTCATCACGGATACTCTGGGAATCTCCCAGCTTAGGATTGAAAACATCAGGAGTCGAGTGCTTTCTAGTGGTGGACTTAGCCAAAAATGCAAGATCAGCCAAAATTGAAAGATCAGCCCACATTTTCCCAGTTAGAAGCTCTGCAAGCAACAACCCAAAGCTATAGACATCGTCCTTTTGAGGGTCAGTGGCCTTTGATGTGCCTTTTGGAGGTGCCTGGATGTGCATCATGCCGTAATCGGAAACTAGTGGAACGTAGGATGAAACTAACGGATCATAGGATTCCCCGAGGAGGACATTTGTTGATTTTATTTTTCCATGGAAGACATCGGTACCTTGAGAATGCAAGTACTCTATGGCCCGAGCGGCTCCAAGAGCGATGCCATGCCTGATTTCCCAGCTAGCGGGGTAATTTCCAATCGTGCGCCTTCATGTAAAAGTCCGTACAAGCTTCCCATAGGCTTGTAATCAAACAACAAGGGCTTCTCGTTTCTGCTGTAATAGTAAGCCTTCAGGGAGAGTAGATTCTCATGTCGCGTCGCTCCCAATGTGTTCATTATCTTCCTGAACTCACCAACGGTTAAGGCCACATCTATCAGCCTCTTCACAGCCAAAGTTGTCCCGTCGTCCAGGACTGTCTTGCAAGACGTCCCCATAGTCCCTTTCCCCAAAACCTCAGAACTGTCACACAACAAGTACTCATAGTCAAACTCCTTCGCCGAAGGGTCCAGGAAGACTAGCTTGTTTGCCGTGCTTGAGGCCAGCTTGTTTGTCACCCTTGTCGGCTTCTCACCCTAAATTTCCTCATCTTGCGAGGTGGGTGGTGGATTGTCCACTTTAACTGTTCGATTCTTCTTGTTACGCAACCTTTGCCACAGATTAAAACGAAAACCCGACATCATAACCAGAAAAACAAAGAAACACGGAGTATGACCCGGCCACACTTTGCCCTGCTTTGGCAGTATGAGACACCTTCTTTATGTTCTACTCTTATGCCCCTTAGCGTCATGTCTTCCACTTGCTCTTCTGTCACACCCCTAACTCATGGGTAGAAGGGTATGGCATGGTTGTCCCCCTCATTGAGGGACGTAGCCTGATATCAATACACACACACACACACACACACACACACACATATATATATATATATATGACAAAAGGTAACCCGGTTTACAATATCATAATCTACTATAACTATCAACAAAAACAAACATCCATAGTGGATTCCTAAACTCAAAATATCCCCATCTAAAAGTCGCGGCACAAATGCTCTCTCGCCTTACGTGTGGGTCATCAAGGAATCTGAAAAATAAAGGTTTACTGAGTAATACATTTCTCCCAAGAGGATCGAACAAATACTATGCATATATTTAAAATATCACCATAACATCAAAACCTAGTTCAATACATTTAAAAAATAAACACAAATCATTTTAAGACTAAGGTTAGTTTACCAATAGTTTCGAATAAATTCAATGGTCAAACCCATTGATCAATCTCATCAATCACATATTAAGGGTTAGTTCCATCGACTAACCTCAAACTCAAAAATCAATCGTGGTCATGAATAACGCCCTGTGACTAGGCAACCAAGATTTCTCCCTTGGTTAGATCTCTACCTGCAATGCTGGTGGCTTGACCCACAAGGATATCTAAGAATAATATGCGCACATTCACAAAACCCAATGAGTTTACAGAGATATTGAGCACAGTCCATCAATCAATCATATCTTTCACAATCACAATATTGAAACGGAAATCATTTCACATATCAAATCTCGTTCTCAAAACATTTCATAAATCTGTTTCGTAATTCAAACGTATGACCCATTTCATAACACATTTGTGTAAACATTTTACAAGCCAAAAAACACAATCCTTTGTAGCAAAACACCTTCTCAAATCCCAAAAGGCAGCAATTGTCCGATCCAAAATTTATGGAACATATCAAATTTTCATATACTTCAAGACATAAGTTTTCAAACTCCTAGAAGAAATAATATCACTCACCTCGAATGAGTCAAATGACAATTTCCTATCAGTTGACAAATCGTCTCTGGGTTCTTAATAATTAATTAAAAAATAATATCAAAAACTAAGTAAATATAATACTCTATTGACCGACTTGACTAAATACGCCTATTATTGACTGACTTTACTAAATACGTCTATTATTGACAAAAGCGACACTTATGAGTTGCTAAAAGGGCTCGCCGATAACAAAAATCATTATTTTCCATTGTGCCCAACTCGCACACAAAATCTATTTATGCCATTACTTTCTCCACTGAACTCCGTTTCCAATGATCTTACAGTCAACAGAAAGCCTTTTCGACGTACTACAACATTAATGAGTTGAACCCACCCAAAATCCAACCGAAAACTGATGAAAATGGGCCATGAAGTTACTGTTCGAGCAGTGAACAGTGTGTGTTGAGGTTCGAAATTCCGTTTCGGACAAATCGTAAGTTCAAATTGAATTCCATCAGTTGCTATGACTTCATAACACCTTAAGGTACCATAACCATGTAATCTCTCATCCAAATAACTCCAAAATCGGACTTCGCTGCTCAAAATCCCCAAAAATCCGAATTTCAAACCTAATTCCAAAAATATTACGATTAAAGTCAACGAGGGGTACAAATACTTACCGGGTACGACGACTCAGAGCTGCGTTAGCTAAGTGACGTCCCGGGCGCGAGATTTTCCTTCCCTTTCTTCCTTTTTTTTTTTTCCTCTCTTCCTTCCTTTCCTCTCTTCTTTCTCCTTCTTTCTTCCCTTCTCTTTTCCTTTCTATTTTATACCGATTCCCATGATATAAGGCATTCCATCCCAAAGTCAGTGCACTGTAGTACCATTGACTAGTCAACTTTTTGTTTTTTGTTTTTGTGGCTTCTAGGCTCCTTGACTCTTACATCTTCCCTCCTATTAATCGATATTAGTAGTAGAAAAAGGCTATTTTAAATTCACCAATGATCAACAGTGTGATGGGAATCTATCCAATATGCAAGTAATTGTTCAGACAAAAGAATTTCAGAGCAAGCAATGATAGAGTTTCATTCAAACTTCAATGGCTGCACAAACGGACAGCCTCCGTCTTCTTCTCAATTTTCTTTTTTCCATCTTCTTTTACTCCTCCCTTCTTCAAAGCCCATATGACTCCTAAAGCCGTTGATTTGCAAGGCAAGGCAATGTTTGCATTTGCATTGACTCAGGCAGCAGAATATAAGTCTCGCACACGATTACTTATTACGCGTTCCCACTCTCCTTCCCGTTGATCCTCACATCGTTCCTCCCATAACTTCTAAGAAAGTCTAGATTCCTAAAAAGTAATGTGTTGATTGAATCGGCGCGTCGTGATAATTCCACAATATAATAATTTGTATCTTCTTACAGGTACCCTCTCGTGGTGAACAAACCTATCGTCGTATAATCACCAGCAGCCAAAGTAGACTTGGCACGAAAACGAAAAGCAGAAGAAAAGGAGTTCATTTGGCATAATCGTCGTACAGAGCCCGAGGGAAGAGAAACAGCCAGGCGTTGGACCCGACGTGCATTATAAAATCCAAAACCTCAATATAATATTTTTTTTACAATAATGTTTGTTTTGTTTTGTGTTTTTATCTTTGGACCCAAGGTTGCCGTTTGGACCAATGGCTTTCAGTTCAGTCTAGCCCAGTTTGGGCCTAGCTAAATTTGTTAAGAGATAATAAAACAAATGATTTCTGAAGTTTAATTTAATATATAATGTGATCTTTAAATTTTTACTTTATTCCATACGGTCTTTGAATTTTAGCCCAAACTCAACGTGCAATATATTCACTATATTTTGAATTTGTTCAATATTATTCCTGAAAATTTGGTATATGTTCAAATTATTACCTTAATTATACGCAAATACTCAACATTATTATTCAATTAATTTAAGTTCAGAGATCATATTGAATACTTTCATGTAATTCATAGATTAGTTTGAACACATACAAATAGTTCAGGAATTACATTGAACAATTTGAAAGATCATGGATTGCAATGCACATTGGATTAAAATTCAAAAATCATATTGACCAAATTGAAAATTAAGGAAACACATTGCCTATTTGGCCACAGTTCATGTATCATTATGTCATTTTCCCTTTGTTAAAAGGTTACTTTTCTTTTTTCATTTGGTGAGATGCTTCTTATTTGTTAACTTGGACAAAAGTAATATAAACCACCAGAGAAAGAAAATGCCTTCGATGATTTTCAAGGGGATTTAGAGCATGAGTAACCTTATGTAAATTAAAATGCGTATATTTCGTAAAGAAGATTTAATGAATACCGGAGAGGGAGAGAATGCATTCCCATGAAGGGTTTGATAAGTTTATGGAAGAAAAGAGACTACCATGGCTGATATTCGCGAAAAAAAGAAAAACATAGTTTTCAAATATTGACTAAAAAATCAAGTTATTTTCTGAAAAAAAGTTAAGTGCTTCCCATGTTTTACATGGTTAATCAACCAGGGCATTGGGGGTGCATTCAGGGCCATCGACGCGAAATTAGGTCTAAATTTTCATAAATCTTCGGCCTCGGTGACTTTAGCCACTATTTCTAAGAAGGCGATATCTAAGTGGCATGAGATTATTTTGTTCCTTAGGGTAGTAATCCTACGAATTCATGTCAACAACCATGACATGTAAAAATACTCCCTCTTTCGACAACCCCCCCCCCCCCCCCCCCCAAAAAAAAAAAATTGATTGCCTTCACCGTGAATTGGCAGGAGCTGACAGTAAGCTATCCGGCATGTCGTTTCGAACATACAAGCATCCAAAGTTGCAGCTGCAGGTGGATGACCAGGAGCCTATTTGGTAACTGATCTATTTCTTTATTTTTTTTCTGTTCTTTTGTTTTCTCTAGTCGAAAAAATATATACGTTTACGCCAATTAATATTTTGTATTCCATAGAATATCAATGGACAAGGAATATATTTGGAACACAAACAAGAATTATATAAAAAAATCTACGTTTTTGTCCTCAAGTGTAAAAGGATAAACAATGTCATTTTATAGAAACAAGCTTAGCAACGTCTTCTTCACAAGCAGAGCATGGGCGTAATTGAGATCAATGCTCTTCTTCACCACCATTATCAAACCAAGCTTCAACTCTGACGGCGTGACTTCGAAGTGAGTGAAATTGATAATTACAGATATGCTAACTTGCGGGTCAGCGAGGGCCGCTCTATTCTGCCTTGAGCAGGGGTTGCTCTCGCCAATCTGCGCAAGAAGTAGCCACGACTTTCCAATTTTCACACATGATTTGACTAAAATTGTTATGTAAATCAAACAATTGAATAGCAAAATAAATCTAACACGAGATTTACGTGATTTAATTGGATGACTTACATCTATACTATAGATCAATCGATTCTACAAGATTACAACTACACTTAAGTCGCTCAAATACTCTCAATGTTTTTAACTCCTAATTACACCCAATAACTCACTTGGTGTTTGGCCTTATAATTCCTCATAAAATAATCTATCGACCTTACAAAAGAATTGGATAATTCTTACTCTCAAGATTTAACTGGTTTTAACATTCTATGGCTTTAAGGTGTAAATCACAAGTAGAATCTCCTCTTTGATACTCTTCAAAAAGAACATTCATTACGTATATAAGCAAGAATTGGACCTAAAATAGGGAATCTCTTCTAGGAAATTATAAAAAATGGAAAATTCCGAATTTTTTTAGAAAAATGGGAAAAAGTCTAAAAATTAGATTTGAGTATTTTTCTGCAATATGTGGAAATATTTGACAAAGGAAATATTATTTATCAAAAAAATTGAACAAGCTCTTAGGGCATTACAATAGGATTTTGTTTGTGCTTAGTGATAATTGTTAGGGTGCTGTTTGTACATATCAACTATGATCTTAATCGGTTACTCACTCTCGTTACATTGTCATTGTTCTCAATAGGATGGTTAGGATAAATCTGAGGCATTATCCAATTAGGGCTTATTCATTGGGTCAATTTGATTATTAATTTGATCCATAAAGATATTGGATCATTTTTTAAATTATTTTGACTTAGCATTGGATATTTGTTTTGCCTCAAGATTGTAATAATCTTTAATTTAACCTGTGAGATGATGAATTATATCTTAGATTATCATAGTCTTTAATTTAAAATATTTGTGGATTGCACGTGCATACTAGGTAAGGTCTTTTCTCAAATATGGGTAATTGCCGTGTTTTAAAAATCTCAAAAAATCCCACAAAAAATTGTCATATGTATGTACGACATACATTAATTGCATTGTCATATGCCATGTCATATAGTTTAGTTTCATTATTTTGTCATGTCATGACATATTCCACATCATATAGTTTAATTGCATAGTTGTTATGCTATGTTATATAGCTTAGGTCATGTCACTAATGCATGTCATTCATACGTTAATGCATGTCATATCACTTACTTAAATTAACATTAGTTTGCATGTTAGTTTAATTAGTTCGTATGTCATACAGTTTGTATGTTTAGATCATTTAATTAGAATTGCATGTCACTTTAAAATTAAATCATGCAATTCTAATTTAGAACTACATTTTGCATGTCATGCATTGCATTTAATTTTATTCTTTCATAAATGGAAACCATAAAAATAATCATGATAGGATAGGCGCTACATGTACTTTAATATATAATGTAGTAAGGGAACTAACATGCTTGCACTAAGGTATGTTAATGCATTCCTCGTTCTTGTAATGTATTTATTGCATTTTTTGTTGGGTGCTTTATTAATGAATGTGTACCCGTAAGAACACCTTACATATTAAGATAATTAGATTAAAATCAACTCACGCTAGTTGCCAAATCGATTCTTTTTTTTTTCTTAAAAAAAAGAAGCATTGAAAGAGTGTTAGCGTAATTTAGCATATTCAATCCTAAATTCACAATATCTGGTTTGATAGAAAAAATGATAGCTCTCAATACTTTGTATTGATTTCCAATTGACCCACTTAAATAAATTAATAACGATTGCAAAATGAAATTTCATGTTAATAACATAATTTTTAAGCAGGGAATTGCATGAATTTGGGAGAGTTCAAGTTAAGTGAATTTTAGTAATCATTTGCAAAATCCTAGGATGGATAAGGAGGCGCAATAGTGGCTGTATGGCCTGTCCTACGGTACCAAATGTTGGGTGGAACATTGCTGGGTTGAGAAACATACGCAGAGGTCACCATTGGGATAATAGGATTCTCTTGGATTTAAGCTGAACTAGTCGATGCTCCTTTCCTATTTGTAACCTTGTGCATGGTACTGATGATTAGCAGTTTGACCATTTTCTAACACATGTTGGATATAGGTTGGCCCTTTGTTCCTCTATGAGTCTCCTCATAATAGCAATTGTAACCCGATTTGGTTCCCATGGGCTTCTTAATCATTCAGTAAATTGTTTGCATATGTCTGTTTCTCCGATTTGCGCTTGATTCGCTACTAGTCGAGCACATGATGACTTGGCGCATCATGGCCTTTCCAACAATAGGGAGTGGAGGCAAATTGCAACCAGCAACATTTTCTGGGGATCTGGACACTACAAGTGTCATAACTTGTGTATAGCATTCACTTTAGTACTAAAACTTTTAGTTAGATCACTTAAGTATCAAATCAAAGAAAAAACAATCATTTAAGTATCAAATTCGGCCAAAAAGTGATGTGGCTCGCTAGAAGTGCCAAGTGACATTTTTAAATAAAAAATATATTCCACATGGCCTTTTTATTTAAAAAATGCCACGTGGCTTTTTAATTTATTTTTGTGTGATAAAGTTTTAATTTATTAACATTATATTAAAAATTATTATTTTTTAAATAAAAGGTCAAAGCGTGGCATTTTTGCGCGCACCGTTTACCGGTACCTCTCTCACCTCTTGATTCCTTACCGACTGCCACCGCTTAGCCTTTCCCTGGCTGCCTCACACCTCCATAGGGGGACCAACCCTATACGTGGCCCAATCGCGCCCTCGGCACTACCCATCTCCTCCCTTCCCTCGAGCGACACCCGAGCCCCTTTTTCAGTCGCTAGAAGTCCCGCATCTGTTTATGCTCACTCGGCCACACCCAGATGCCGCTATCCCCTCCTCTAAGTTCCCTAACATTGCTCCAGCCGATTCGGAGCCTTAGCCACCATCGTCCGCCGTCGAAGCCCCCAACTCTACGACGACCTCCGCCTCCCCTGTTTTTGTGCCAAACTACTATTCACGGCTGCAGCTCACCGTCCACGCCGTCTTAGCTGTGGTTGCCACTTGGGAAGTCGTCCTAAACTTCCCTCGGTCACTGCTCAAGCCCCACCATCGTTGTTACTGCGCCGCCAGCTCCTAATTTGCTACTTTATCGTCCCCTATTTTCGGTGTCCCTGCCTCTTTGTTTACGAACCCCCGTGGGCAGGGGCCGAGGAAGCTGCTCAATGCCGACGGATGACGTAAAGAGTTAGAGACGTTACTTTACATCTCCAAGGCAGTTGGCCTTGGGGAAAAGCAAATGGTATTCCTTAGTGACTTACGATCCATGACTGTTGCTCGTCATTAAGAGACATCATTAAGAGAAGCTGCTCTTGTCGTCGTACTTGCAGGCCTTGCTTGTCTAGGAGAGGAAGCTCTCATGGAGTCCAGCAACGTGCTCACTCTAGCCTCTCTCACCACATGGTCGCGGCCCTTGATGCTATTGTGGTGCTTCTCCCTAGGCAAACCCTGGCAGATCTGCTTCAAGTGCGAAACCTGGACAAAACTCATGTCGATGAAGTTGAGCTTCGGCACATTTACTTTCTTTTGTCTCGCATACGTGATGGCCACACAGTTCATGTTTTTGAACAAAAGGAAGAGAGGAAAGATATGTGTTTGTGGGTATAAAGCAATGGAGGCTTTGCTTCACTGAGGGAGAAACGGAGGATTTAGAGAAAAAATGTGAGAGGTAGAGAAGGAAACATAGGAGGGAGAATAGACGATGGAGATGAATGGAAGGGAGGGGCTGCAGCTGGTGTTTATAATGGGCTCGGAAAGTTGGGGGAGGAAAGACTCGTGCGTGGCCAAAGGTGAGAGACAACCTCAACTAGGGGCATCAAATGGGTGGGTCGGATCGGGTTTGAGTCGTGTCAAATATGAGTCAAATCATATTTGACCTATTCAACCCATTTTGACTCATATTCATGTAGTGTAAATATAATGACCCATACTCGAACCCGACCAATGCTTGACCATTACCCAACCCAACCCAACCCAACCCAACCCAACCCATATTGATAAAACACTTACATATTTAATCAACTTCAGGAAAATTTACTTGGAAATTTTTTAAAAATATATTTTTAAAATAATTTTATTCAATACGATTATTTGATAGTTTTTCTAATTTTTTAATTTTATTTCGAAATTTTAATTATTTTATTTTTTAAAAATATATATTCATTTTTTTTTACTTTTTCATCTTTCAATCACCAGAGTCTAGTGAGTTCATCCTTTATCTCTCGGTTGGTGACCAACTTAGAAAGAGGGAAAAAGGAGAAAAAGAAAAAGAAAGAAAAAAAGGAAAAATAAAGGAAAATAAGAATAATTAAATTTTTATTTTTTTAAAAATAAAATAATTAGAATATCAAAATTTTCATAATCTAAAAATGACTTGTTAATCATATTTAAAATAATTTTTTAATAATACTCAAAATTAATTAGGTAACCCATTTATGATCTATTTAGGACCCATTTAAGACCTATGAAGCTATTAAGTGACCTATTTACGACCCAACTAACTTTTTAAACTTACCCGTTTATAACTCATATTATCAAATATGAGTTAAAATATGGGTCTTTGACCCATTTTGCCACCTCTAACCTCAAGTCTTCCTTAGGAATTTTAATTTTTTAGAATTTTAAATTTTTATTATTTTAAAAGATGATTTGACACTTCCGACGAGCCACGTGGATGCCACGTCGGATTTCCAACAAGTTGGATCGGAGTTGGCACAAAAGTGATCATTTTTTTTTTTGAAAAAGTGGCACTAAAGTATTCGAATACAAGTTTTGAAATTAAAGTGAGCGTCGTACACAAGTTATGACACTTGTAGTGTTTTTTTCCCACATTTTCTATATCAAGCTAACTTTGGTTCTTGGAATGCGCCATTGTAACTCCTTAAACCAATCATAAAATGTCACATTGGGCATGCCAAAAAAAATGTTACACTGGAATTTCTTTTGCGGCGAAATATCTTTAACATAAAGTATTTCTTCAAATTTTAATTAAAGGGTATCGAGTTCTATGAAAATTTTAGACAAGAGATATCCAGGCACACAAGAAACAACTATAAACTTTAGTTTGAACAGAACTGTACGTACAAACTGTGCTGCGATATAATCGACAATAATGCTTGGAAATACAATCACTTCCACAGTAACACACATGCATGAGCTAATTTGAAATCTAATAGACAATAAAGCTTGAGCACATATAAGGATATGACATCGCTGTTTAATCAATGATAGAGATACACACTCGAATCTAATGGGTAATGGGCAGCTAAAAGCTACAGCTGAGGAAATTGAGAGTACTGTGCAGGAAAACATAAATAAGAGAGAATATTTTGTTTGATTTGTGAGGGGGGAGGGCCTCTTGTTGGCTAGCTGGTAATATTTATAGCAAACGCATGGTGTGAAAGAAAACTCTGTTGTTGTTTTGATGATGAAAAAACTTAGATAAGTCTGAAGAAGTCAGACTCATAAAGTCTGACGGGGTCAGACTTAGATTCAGACTCAAGTAGTAAAGTAAAATGAATCCCAAATAGATCCGAAGAAGATAATATGAGTGAAATGATATTCTCGTGGATTTGATTCATGTGGATCTTAGACAACTTGCTAGTTGGATAAATGGGTTGATTATTCTTATGACAATTATTATGGATATAATTGATCCTTTGTAAGGCGAGTAAATTTGGCAAGTACTCACTTATGGAAATTAAGATCCCGATTGTATGGATGACTAGAATTGACAGACTCTCATCACAATCTTTAGATTGTTCTAGATCTCCCTGATTGATTCTGTTTAACGGGTAGATTTGAAGAACTCCTTTAAAAAGTGTCAACGATCCAGTAGGCATGAAGGAGTATATAAGGGAGATACCTCTAGTCTTTCGAAGGAATGTGTACGAGAGATAAATTCCAAAGTCTAAAGTTGATATTTTCACTTGTCATTTACTAAGAGCTTATACTGTAGACAAAAGAGAAATATACATACTAGCTTCGTAAGAACAGAAGACTCTTCATTGAGAAGCTTCAATCTTGAGATTGTAACTTTTTTGATTCATAATGAAATCTAGCCAATAGGTTATCAGTGTGGGAGAGTGGACGTAGGCTTAAATTATGCCGAACCACTATAAGCCTCGTATTTTATTCTTTTTCCTAAACTCTCTTTTTATGCTTATTGTTTTTTATTGCATTCACACATTAAGCACTCGCTAAAAGTATTGAATTACTTATTTCCGTAAAAAGTTTTATTGAATACCTATTCACCCCTTTAGGTGTTCACACTAGTCATTTCATGCGATAACTACTTCTCCACAGCGCTCAGCAGTTGCGTTCCTCCAAGTAACTTCCGCCGATCTTGTCCACATTTGTGTAATTCCGCGTACTTCACTCGCCCACGTCCTTGAATAATTGTTTTCACCACGTTTTGATGGTTTTCTAGCCATCAATGATCACTTATTGACTGGATCTTTGAATAACTATTTTCTCCATAGCATAGACCGTCAGGGCTGGTTGACTTAATAATTTCAGGTTTTGAAACTTACCGCCAGCGCTCATATTGACGGCCAACAACTGTTCACCATCGTATTTCGACAACTGGACACGTGTTATTAGGGAATGTCATCATTGACCGTTGTTTATGAGCTCCCATGTCTGTCGATAGGTCAATACTCATATGCACGTGACTATCTCTTATCTTAGATGGCACGTTGTCTTGTATCAACTCATTTTGAGTGTCAACAAAAATTAATTGAAAATTTCCACTTTATATATCATACTTACAGCTCAAAGTGGCTACATATGACTTTTTCTATGCTAGGTTTAAGTGTGAATGTATCCTAATATTATGAGTTACATCCTGGTTGGATTGATTGTGAGTCGTTAAAATTGTATTGCATAAAAAGAAGTTAAATGGAGTTGGACCCTTTTTTGACCTGACCCACCAAACATAATTTATACCATGTTTACCTTACTGTTAGATCTTTCCATATTGAAAATGTCCCGATAGAAACACGTCATTCACCTTCAATGGCATTATACATTGCAAAACCCCTATCTGCAACAAAGCTTATTTTAGAAGTAACTTCCGGATTTGTGAAAAAGGGGGCTTAGAGACCATTACATTAGTAAGGTATAACTGTACATGAACGAGACACTAGGGTATCAATCAAATATCTTGTAAAAAAAAACACTAGATAGATCACCTGGAGGAATATAATGAAAAGCCATACATTCTCGACATCTAACAGCATAGTCTGCAATCCGGTCACCTCAAATATTCCCCTCTAAGTGACTTGCAACTCGACATGCTATTGCCTCTACATAATTAAGCGAATTTGCTTAACCAAAGAAACCATGGATAACCCAGACAAGTCGTTTGTCAATCATATTAAGGACATAATTAATGTGGAATTCTTCTCGGATACGACTCTAAGGTGGTTCAGGCTACAAGCTAACCGAAGCCCCTAAACCAAAGCGGAGCTTTGATTGCAGAGCAAATGCCAATGTAATTAGCAAAGCCTCCAAAGCACTTGCCCTCCTCCATTCGTCAGTAAACTCTCAGTTTGTTTCGAAGATTGAATGGAGAGTATAACAGGATTAAGGCGAGGATTGAGGAAATTATAAGTTTATATACAAACAAGTTTTGTATCTATGTTGATATATCGAATAAAGCAAAGTAAAAATTGTCTTATCTATTCTTTTACCTGCGTAATGCGTGATAATACAAGTAGTATGGATATGATTTCACTTGAATTGTACCAATCTGTCTTATGCACGCATTGTTGAGGTAGCATTGTTTAATTGTACTAGTATGGTCACTGTGGTGCTACTTGTCACCGCTATGATTTGAGAATGGTCAAAGTGACGTAGGGATCATAATTCTAGACATGAGACAATAACATAACATAACTTTTGCTGTATTGGGATGCTAGCAAACCCTAGTCTCGATATGTGCAATTTAAATCAAGAAATTGCAAACTTTCCAGCACTGCGAAAAGTGGCAACCGTCTCTCGGATTCATATGGCAATATAGGCTCCAAAAGATTCGGTTTAATGTGTAGAACCCGTTTACCATGTATAAAATGAGTTTTTGGCCTTGTATCTTGCCAGTTGACTTTTGGTTAACTCCTCAGCAACGCTAAGTCAACGGATTTTTATGGAAAAGGAAGGGAATCACTCCCCCTAGCTAAATTAAGGATGAATTTCATAAAAGAGGGAACCGAACTCGAAGCTGATGCATATTAATGTCATTTTTTAGATTAATTAGATGGCAACCTGTGCTTTTAAATTGCCTGTTGTGTAATATGCAGTCTAGAATGGAAAAGAGCAAGTAATATCCACTACGTGCAAAATTGTGTTGGGCTAGGCTTTCCTTACATAGGCATGGACTTAATTAGGAAAAAGCATATCAAGAGTGCCAAAACTTGTATACGATAGTTATTTTAGTACCAAAACTTTATATCGGATCAGTTAAATGTCAAATCAGAGAAAAAATAATCACTAATGTGTCAACAGTAAGAAATTCCAACCACTTACTTATGTGGCATTTATAATAAAATTATTTATTATAATATGATATTTTTTAAAAATTTTAGTCCACGTGGATTTTTAATTTATTTTTTAAATCTTATTTGGCTTTTAATTTACTAAAATTAAATTTAAAATTAGCTTAATAAAGAAAAAGGAGGAGGAGAGTTCAGACGATGAGGGATGTAAGCCCTCGCCGCCTCCCACCCTCTCTAGGAAGGATAAGGAGGGTGGGGATAGCCAAGCCCTAGCCATGGGTTGGCAACCCTTATCGATGGGATGCGAGGGCTACTAGTGACGGGCAATCCTTGCCAATGATGGCCTTTAGCTAGATATAGGTTAGGGCCAGCAACCCTTGAGGGTCGTCACTAGCAAGGGTTGCCTAACCATTGTTAGCCCTCTACTACCCTCGCTTGATTTGGAGAAAAGTTGCGACTCGGCTACAGTCAGCAAGGGTTACCCTCGTTGGCCCTTTCAAGCAATGGTGGGATGGTGGCGGTGAAGGCTTGCCACATGCTCTCTCTCTCCTCTCATTTTTTTTTGAATTTTTAGTTTTTTTTTAACTTTTAATCTAACTAAGTTTTGTTTTTTAATTGTTTAATTTTAATGTTTCAATATTTTAAATGCTGATTAGACTTTCTAGCGAATCACGTTGACTAAAAATATTAATTAAAGATATCACACCAGATTTTCGGCCAAACAAATTAAAGTTGGTACTTAAGTGATTATTTTTTCAAAAATTTGGCACTTAAGTAATTCGATTGAAAGTTTTGATCGTAATGTGAGTGTCGTACATAAGTTTTGACACTTCTAATTTAATTGGTTTGCAGAACTTGCAAGATGTCCCATAGGTCTCAAGGGAGCGAGTTTCTATGCTAATGATAAGAAAAATTTAAAAAAAAAGAGAGAAAATTGAAAACTATTTAGTATTTGGACTAGTTACTATTTGGCTTTTGGCTTGTGCCTTGTTTTTCCAAAAAGTCTGCAAGGCACTTGATACAATTTTGGTTAACTTATTTTGATATATTATTTTAGCATAAGGAAGCAAGGCCTCTGTATTTCATACATTCATATTGTGGCCCCTCCAGTTTTGGCTTTTCTCTTGCACCTCCTTGTTGATTGACTAAAGATAATTGCCTCGATCGCTAGCAATGGCCAAGGAAATAACTTGTTTTTCCCGGTCTTTTTTAGCATACAACTGTTCGAACTTACCCAACAAACTGGGTGCATGTGTTTCCTCAATGATAGGGTTCTAAATATTATTAGCCATCCACTAACTAATGTAACCACATACGTGACAATAAAATATAGTCTATTCAACATCAGTTTTATTCTCAAGTTTCTCATCAAGCACGAGCAAATAATAATTCTTCACGTATGAAAGATCTTCTATTTTTCCTTTCCAAATATGATAATTGGAACCATTCAACATAACCATTCTACTCTTCCATTTCCACGCAAGAACTAATGTTATGATACCACGCAAGAATGATACCAACCTGAAGAATATCGGATTAATGTAGCGAAACAAAACAATCTTCTCTCTTAAGGAAATCTACTAAGAAACGATATAATAAAGCATTATATATAAGGCAACATATCAAGCACCCATATATACAAGACAATCTTTTACATGCAAAACCTCCTCGACGTGAGGAGATAAAAAACCACGGGACCAGAGTCCATCCAAAATCTTCACTATCAACAAAATTGGTTGAACAATGTTCTTCTCTAGAAAATATTAGATGTATATAGCAGCAACAACATCAAGAACAACATTCTTGGCAATACACTTGAATTTTATAAGAGATAATCTTGCAAAAATTGCAGGTTCGATTGAGCCCATGAAAAATCTAATGTAGGGAGTTTCAAGAAAAAAATAAACTAGTCAGATTCGAGAAGAATATGTCATGACATGCTAACAAAATTTTAGTTCAATTGGACTGCATATCGATATCTAATGTTAGCTTGAGAATAATCAAATCTTGCAATATTTCCAGATTTTCTATTCTTATTTTTCGTACCATTTGCACGAAAACAAGCATTACACCATCAGTTTTTTCTATTCTTGCTCTTGATATGTCCCTTTAAGAAAAAAACAAACATTACAAGCCCATGATGTTTCGGTATATGCTAGAGATGATTACTAGTGCATTTATAATATTTTCATTGCTCGTCAGAAGCATATAAACTACTTGGAAATTTCATGGTAATCTCTAGCAAAGACTCGACTCCAAGTGCACTTTTGCAGCTGATCAAGATCACAACCACCACTATGTAGAATTTCAATTACCTTTCAATTAGATGTTCGATTGAAAATTGAGAATATTTACCTTGCTATAACAAATTCAAGTTTCAAGCTGGAGAGTTGGAAAGATTCAAGTCAAATGTGCAGTTGATCAAGATCACAACCACCATTGTGCAGAATTTCAATTGCCTTTCAATTCCACACTCAATTAAGAACTGCGAACATTGATTATATATATAGTCTTGTGCCTTTCTTTCATCTTACGTTTTACCCTTCAACTCTTGTTGAACTTATAATAACCCTCCCAATTAGAATATCATGTAGAGTAGAATTTCAACTCCTATTGTGAAATGCTTCTTTTTGCATTTTTTTAATACATTTGATTTATTCATAAACATGTTAATTTTATTTTAGGAAAATTTTTCACCAAGTTTGAAAGTCAAGTTGAGAGCACAATGAGTCATATGAAAAATTAACATCTCATATGATTTTCCAAAATATATAAAGTTGTGCTTTAAGGCTTCGTTTGTTTTGGGGAAAATAAATAATTTAAAAAATATTATCTAAAAATGATCACTTAAATCATTTGAAATAATTAGTCAAGAAAATACTTTAATCACCAACAACAGTAAAATGTTTAATACTAGCCTCTAAGTGTGATCACAACCTAAGAAAAGTTTGGAAGTTGACTCACATGTTCAGCAAACTGACAAGTCCACGATAATGACGGCACGAAGGCATCTATAACTCCTGCCTATGACAACTTCGAAAGAGGCTTGGAAGATGCTGAAAAAGCCTTGCAAGTTGCTTCCTAAGTTGTTGGTTTGAGAACTACATATCTCAGCTGGAAGAATGCGTGTGAAAATATCTAGAAGAAGCTGAATAAGATGCAGCTGTATATCCCACGTTCGGTTGAGAAGGGGGAAAATTAGAAGTCTTGAAAAGTCAAACCAAAATATCCAAAACACTTGAGTGCATGTGACATAAATCTTCTCCAACAAGTCAATAATAAAGGCTGTAATGCAACAGTCCCTCATACCTACGAATTTGCACACATTCACCTCAAGTCACATTCAAGTTCTCATTAATTCAAGTCCTCATCAATTCCATTAGAGGAAGCTCTATTGATGATTTTGAAGATGACAAAACTCTATGACAAAAGGACAAAACTTCGTAATTTGACTTGAAGTCAAGTGATTAGTCGTGCCAAATCTTTATCATCTGGGAGTTGCTTGATCTTTATCATCTGGAGAGATGATAGATCTTTATCATCTGAAGGTAGCCAGATCTTTAACATCTGGAGAAGTCAAACTTATATCGTCTGAGGTATCAAACACCTATCGTCTGGGAAGTCAGATTTGGTAAAATCTGGAAAGTCAGATTGTAACGACTGCTTAAGTAAAAGGATATTCCTATGACTCTGATGCTCGTAAATTTTAGACATCATATTTGAGGATTAACAAGATTGATTATTCTCAAGAATATGAAGCTTATCATTGGCATATTGGATTCTCTGAAGATTGGGTAACTGTGGCAAGTATTTACTTATGGAAACCAAGATCCTAATTGTATGGGCGACCAGGATTGATGAGCTTTTATTACTATATGAAGATTATTTGATTTATTCCTGATTCTGTCCAACGAGTTGATTAGAAGAATTCCTTTGGAAAGTGGCAACGGTAGCATGAAGGAGTATTTAAGGGAGATATTTCAAGTTGTTCAAAGAGACACTGACAAGAGTTTAATTCCAAAGTTTAAAGTTGCTCATTTATAGTGCACATATATTGTAAACAAAAAAATGTTACACATACTTGCTGTGAGAGAACGTAAGACTCTATGAAGTCTTGGAACTGATTTGTAACTCTTTTGATTCATAGTGGAATCCAGCTGATAGGCTATCAGCTCGAGAGAGTGGACGTAGGCTTGTGCTAAGCCAAATCACTATAATTCTTGTGTCTTGATCTCTACTCTCTTTATTCTCTATATGTGCTTATTATTCTTCGTATATCACTCATATATCACACTTCACACGCTGTGTATTTCTTACTTCCGCAAAAGTTTTCAAAATCACCTATTCACCCCTTTCTAGGTGATCGCACGAGATCCTTCAATTGGTATTAGAGCCTCGGGCTTATTTTTGAAGTGTTTTACTTCTAAGCTAAAGATCTATATCTAGTGTGTTTGTACCACGAGTGATGGAAGGACAAAACTTTGCCAAAACACCTTACTTTGATGGAAAGGTTTACATCATCTGGAAAAACAAAATGAGAGCATTCCTGAGATCAAAAGATCCATTGGAATGAGATGTTATTGAAAGAGGAGTAAATCACAAAGCTACATCAATCCAAAGAGAAATGCTGTAGAAGCTGAAAAAATGAATCAAGCTAATCTCATTAGAAGACAAAACATTGATGCTAAAGTTATTTATTCATTATACTGTGTTTTATCTCCTACATAATATAATCGTATCTCTTCTTGTGAAACAAGAATTAACATTCTACCTGGTCAATATGAAGCCTTCAAAATGAAGCTTGGAGAAAGTATCTCTGATATGTTCAGTCGATTCATAGAGATTGTCAATGGTCTTGCATACCAAGATCAAATCATTTATGGACCAATGAGAGTTAACAAGCTATTACATGGACTCTCAAGTGAATGGGATCATGTGAAAATATCTATAAGAGAAACATAGAGGATTCAGCCTCTTTTTGTTGATGAGCTAATTGGAACTCTCCAATCTTGCGAAGTGGAAAGATCTGATGAACAATTAGACCTGAAAGGTAAGAAATCCATAGCTTTAAAATCTAATGAAAAATTTCATGATGCGGGATCAAATGAGACATTAGGTGATGAAGAGATGGCTATTCTAATGAAGAAGTTCAAGAAATTGAACAATAGAGGAAGAAGATCAACTTAAGAAATTCTAGCTCTCAGAATTTCCAAAGGAGACAACTAGAGCAGAATTTTCAGAGAAGACAGACTAGACAAAACTTTTAGAACAAGCAGACTTGGAATAACGAATACAACAATGATGCAACTTGTTACAACTGTAGGCAGAAGGACATATCAAATCCAACTGTCCTCTACTGAAGCGAAGTAATGGCAAGAATGAAAAATACAAGAAGACACTCAAAGTAGAAACTTCGAGTGATGCTGATAGTGATAATGAGTTTGAAAATGTCTGCTTAATGGCACGTTCCAAAGCAGATTCATATGCAGATTATGACTCAGATTCAGATCAAGATGATGAGGTCAGTAACTTTCAAATTCTTGTTAAATTATCCAAGTATATTGATGAGCTATGTTATAGTTTGGAATCATCTTGAAAAGAATCTCTGAACTCAAGAAGGAAAACTCGAGACTTCAAAAGCAGGAAAATGTTTGGGCTGAAAATTTTGAAAGTTTGAACAAAAGTTTAATTGGTATGAAGGAGAAGTCAAACTCTCTTAAGAAGCAAGTTGTTTGTCTCAAAACAGACTTTTCAAATATTTCAAAGAAGTTTTCAAATGGTTCTAAAAAGCTTGACAAACTTCTTTCAGTTCAAATACCCTATTTTAATAAAACTGGTTTAGGTATGACCCTTGAAACTATTCCTTTAATCGATTTTCCTAAGGTAAAGGAAAGGCTTGAATGAAAACCTTCAAAGGCAGTTTATAAAAATCAATTTCAAAGAGTTTTTGTAAAACTTGTTGGAAGAAGTTCTTTGAAGTGCTCCAACTGCAATTGCTCAGAACATTTTGAAAAAGATTGTCCCCTGTTGAAAAGATTAGTGAAGAAAAACTGATCAATCTTTGCTTATACTAACTTTAAAGGACCCAATAAAATGTGGGTACCAAAGAAAATGTGGGTATTTTTCTTATTAATAGGTTACCACCAAGAGCAAAATAAAGTGGTACTTGGACAGTGGATGTTCAAGACATATGACAGGTGATTCGAGCTATTTTGTTGAGTTAGTTAGAACTGAAGGAGGGAAAGTCTCCTTTGGAGGAAAAAGCAAGGGGAAGATAATTGGATGTGGAACTGTGTAGATTAGAAATCTGACTATAAAAAATGTTTCCTTGGTGAAAGGGTTGAACTATAATGTTATTAGTATTAGCTAACTATGTGATGCTTATTACAAAATTCAATTTTAAGAAGGCATATGCTATGGTTTTAGCAAGGAAACTTCACAATCCTTCTCGGCTAAGTGACATGGAAACATCTATCTACTCGATATAAAATCAGATAGTTGGCAATATTTGTTATCTGTTTAGGATGAGATAAATCTATGGCATAGAAGATTTGGACATGCAAACATGAAGTAGATTGCCAAGATTTCTTCCAAGAAGATTGCTCGTGGCCTTCCTAGTTTAGCATATCAAAAGAACAATTCTTATACATCTTGTGTGTTGGGAAAACAAATTAGAAGTTCTTACAAGTTGGTAAATCAAGTATCAACTGACCATGTCTTACAGCTTCTTCACATGGATTTGTTTGGACTTACTCAAACTTAGAGTGTTGGTGGCAAAACTTATTATCTGGTAATTGTTGATGATTACTCTCGGTTCACTTGGGTTCATTTCTTGGCAAGTAAGTTTGATGCTATTACTTATCTCTCTAAGTTTGCCAAGAGAGTTCAAAATGAGAAAGGTTATACTATTTTCCCGATTCGTACTGACCATGGAAGAGAATTTGAGAACCAAGATTTTGCCAAGTTTTATGATGATATAGGGATTCAACATGTATTTTCATCTCCATACACACCTGAACAAAATGGAGTTGTGGAAAGGAAGAACATGTTGCTACAAGAGATGGCAAGAACTCTATTGATAGAGATTTCCATGCCTTCTTAATTTTGGGCTAAAGTTGTATCTACTGCTTATTATATCATTAACAAAGTTTATCTCAGGCCTATTCTGGAAAAGAAACCTTATGAGATCTTCAAGGATAAGAAACCTATTGTCTCTTACTTTCGTATTTTTGGATGCAATTGTTTTATACTGAAAAATCCTATTGATCACGTTGGTAAGTTTGATATGAAGTCAAATGAAGGAATCTTTCTTGGATGCTCAATGAGCAGCAAAGCTTATAGAGTTTTCGACAAGATAACTCAAACTGTGGAAGAGTCTATGAATGTCAAATTTCATGAAGATGCTCAATTATATCAACCACAACTTGATATTTCAAATCATTCTCCACACTTTGTGTTGCAGAAATTATCCTCAAAATCTGCAGGATCATTTTTTCATTATAAAAAAGGGGGAGATTGTTAGAGGAAACTCTATTGATGATTTTGAAGATGACAAAACTCTGTGATTTGACTTGAAGTCAAGTGATTTGTCGTGGCCAGATCTTTATCATCTGAGAATTGCTAGATCTTTATCATTTGGAGAGATGGCAGATCTTTATCATCTGAAGGTAGCTAGATCTTTAACATTTGGAGAAGTCAGACTTATATCGTCTGAGGTATCAAACACTTATCATCTGGGAAGTCAGATTTGGTAAAATCTAGAAAGTCGGATTATGACGATTGTTTAAGTAAGAGGATATTCTTATGACTCTAATGCTTGTGGATTTCAGATAGCATATTTGAGAATTAACAAGATTGATTATTCTCAAGAATATGAAGTTTATCATTAGCATATTGGATTCTCTGAAGACTGGATAAATGTGGCAAGTATCCTGATTGTATGGACGACTGGGATTGATGGACTCTTATTACTATATAAAGATTACTTGATATATTCCTGATTTTGTCCAGTGGGTTTATTAGAAGAATTCCTTTGGAAAGTGCCAACGGTTGTATTGGCATGAAGGAGTATTTAAGGGAGATATTTCAAGTTGTTCAAAGAGACGCTAACAAGAGTTTAATTCCGAAGTTTAGAGTTGCTTATTTATTGTGCACATACATTGTAAACAAAGGACTGTTAGACATACTTGCTGTGAGAGAGTAGAAGACTCTGTGAAGTTTTAGAATTGATTTGTAACTATTTTGATTCATAGTTGAATCCAGCCGATAGGCTGTCAGTCTGAGAGAGTGAACGTAGGCTTGAGCTAAGCCAAACAACTATAATTCTTGTGTCTTGATCTCTACTATCTTTACTCTCTGTTTGTGCTTATTGTTCTTCGTATATCACTCTTCACACGCTGTGAATTTCTTACTTTTGCCAAAGTTTTTAAAATCACCTATTCACCCCTCTCTAGGTGATCGCACTAGATCCTTCAAATTCAAATCTAACTTGAATTATTTCCACAAAAATCCCATCTCATTTCAATTCTGACGAGGTCAAAAATCAAGATGTCACATGGACACTATTCTTTTTCCCTATTCTTGACTTTTTTTATCTACTATTATTTTATTTGTTCTACTATATGGACATCGAAATGAAGAGGAGTCCTGCGAAAACTAGAAAGTTTGAACTCGTCACTTGATATTAATGCACTTTGTAACAACCACCATATGACTAATCGTATCAACTAAGTTGTTCTTGTTTGCAGTCAACACTCTTAGTGACTTCCATGAAAGATACAAATACTCTTGAGAAAATTATTCACATTGTCCGCCACATGACTTGTATAAGCGGCTCATTCTACAAATTTTCTTGTCTAATGATCAGGATAGAATCCAATGGATGAGATCAGATGGTGCGTTGACAATTAGTTAATGCCTCCACATATGAATAGAGCTAATTGACTATATCTAATCAATTTCAAAGTAATTTTTTAACCATATAATTGTAATACTTCCAATGGCTAAGTGATGTAAACAATCACTCCCTCACGAGCAATGGCATGGTGCTTTCGCATGCGTCAAACTAGTCTATCAATAGAGAGAATCTAGACTCTTGTCATCATCCATCATATTTAGATATAATCATGTCTCTTTGCCTAAACATATCGAGAATCTGATTGTTGTGATTCCTATTCTAATTTGTTGGATGACCTCATTGACAATTTATGTATTGACTTGTATGTAAAGTCAAGAGGCCAAGTACTTAGTTTCTCCTAAATTACGCTTTCCTTTTTGTTTTTAATAAGTTAAAAATTGATTGTCAGGTTAATGCTACAAAGAGAGGCAAATATCTATCAATAAAAATTGTACGCCAACACGCACATGGGCCTGCGCACATTTACATAATACACACATACACTCAGAATATGTTTGACATAGTACTCCTGCTTGCAATATACTCAATCAATTGTTGCATTTTGGTCATCAAATGGTTCCGTCTACGTTCCTTTTAAGCAAGGTAGACATGGAAAAGTCCAATTCTCACTAGCGCAAATACAATATTGGGAGAAATCCAAGTCATAAGTGTTGACTTCAATGCACACGCAAGTTTCTTGGAAACTCCCAACAACCACACAACATGTAACAGAAACCATTTTTACTAATAATAAGTACGACGACAACAATAGTAAAATCACTCAATCTGCACTACCGAATTGACGTTCTTACTAATGTTAGGCCATAAATGTACGTGTAATTTTTGTGATTCTTGGATTGATTAGATGATCAAGTGGGGATCTAGACATACCTCGTCATCTACTTTCAAAATTTTCTACTCTTTTTTCCCCCCTAAGCTCGAGGGTTTCCATTCAACATGATGATATCGGAGCCATTCCTTCAGCTTCAATCGAATCTACTATGGGACTGATATTTGGTTACATGATGATTGAATTCAATCAAGTTTTTGTCGGTGGGTGAGGAATTGATCATGCGAATTCATCGGTTGAAAATTGGGCTGAGTGTGGTTTTCCTGTTGAATTGGTCAAGTTAAACGAGGGGGACCAAGACAAATTTCTACGTTTAATTAAAGATGTCCTACTCCCGTAAACAATGACCTTTCTCTGGAGACTTTTCTGAATTTGAAAGAACGGGGCTATGTTTAGTCCATAAGATGTAACAGCCGTGTATTCGTGTAGTTAGACCGTCGACATTAGCAATTAATTTTCATATGCAAATTTCGAATCAAAAAGGAATTTTATGAAATTTTGAGGAAAATTCAAATTAAAGGGTGAAATTTTGAGAAATTAGTATTGAGTTTTCGAAAATCCAATTTTGAGGAAATTTTGGCTTAAAAGTGTGATTATTGGTTTTAATAAGCATTTGTGAATTTTTGGATATTTTTCGGGATTTTAATATATTTTTGGGAGTATTTTAAATGATGTTAATGAAAATGATTTAAAAAAATTTAAAATAGGAAATTCTGAAAATGGGTGGACTGGCCATGGGGAGCTCGGCCTAGGCCACGCACGGGCCACGGCCAACCTGCACTCGGCCCAGCCGGGCAGCAGCCCACCCGCAGGTCTCCATCTCTCTTCTATTTTCCCCTACTCTCCCACACGCTGCACGGACCGATTGGGATGCACGCCAAGGGGGTCCCATGCCGGCAAGACGCTAGGCCATGCGCCCGAGGTCTGCTGTGGTAGCCTTGGGGAACCGGCCGAAAGTGACCTCGGCCAATGAGGGCTCGTCATGGGTTGTGTCCGGTGACGAAACTTCTCCGCACGTCGTGAGCCCCTGTTTTTCTACCATTCGAGTTGCAGTCTTTGAAGTCACTTTTCTCTCACCTCAGATCTCTGTTTGAGATGTGGTTGGTACCGTTGGAATCGTGGAGACTCCATCATCAAGCAGCCATCGATCGTCACCGCCAATTCGTCCTCCACCACCATCAGCAGCCCCCAAAACAGCCACCCCTTGTAGCCGCCTCCCTTGTTTCGTTGGTAAGTGTTTTGAGCTGCAAAGTGACATTTCATCCACTTTCTTCGATCTTTAGCTTAATCCGTTGGCTCCAATGGGTTTGTAGACATAGTTAAACCCTATATTAGTCTTTGATTTCGTTCGATTTGGTCTGGATTTGGCTGATTTGAAGATTAAACTAGTTTGCCCCAATGTTTGCAAAACCGAACCCTAGCTTTGCAATCCGTCGTTTGAAACCTACCCACCTCCAATTGATGCTTCCAATAGATTTGCATGGGTGTTTTAAGGGTAGTTTAGGGGTTTGATTGAATTGTTTTGGTCTGGGATATGAGGATTGAGGCTCAAAATCGTGATGTTCTTCCCTAAATCACCGAACCACCACCCTCCTTTGAAGTCCGATTTCTCCCTCCTTCGACCACCTCAACCACCGTGGTTGGTGTCGTTGGACTTGTATGGAAGTCCTCTACAAAACCCCTAAGGTATCAATTCTCGGTTTGTGCTGTGTAGGAAGAATTGAGGCAAGAAGCGAGCGAAGCTCGCCGGATCCACGCGTAGGTTGAGCAGCAAGTCGCTTTGCATGTGGGCCGCGTGTGTGTTGGGCTTAGCTGGTAGGCCTCGCCCAGCCCAGTTCAAGGAGACCCCAATCAGTTTGGCCCACGCAGAAGGAAGAAGGAAATAGAGGAAAGGAAGAAAAGAAGAAAGAAAAAAAAATCAGAAAAAGGAGAAAATAAGTCTGCGGACAGCCGACATTATTTTGAAATTGCTAAGGTGAGGGAATTTCCTAAATTGCTATTAGGCATGCTTGTGCGCTAGTTGATTATGTTTATTATTTTATTATTATTAATGCTATTAATGTTATTAGTATTGTTAATATATTATTTATTAACATGTTTATTGATATTATTATAATTAGTGTGGTTATTAATTTTTTTACTTATTAATTATTATTTATTAGTTTAGTTTTATTATTATTATTGTTAGATGGTTAAATTAGGAATGTTTAGCCAAGTAATTGGTCTGCGAAGGCAAGGTTGAGAATGCGAGGAACGATTTGGACTATAAGGTAGTATTGGATGGCTTTAGTTAGTTTATTTAGACAAGAAATTCATTTATCTATTTGTAGCAATTTATTTATTTATTGACAACATTCATTTATTCAAAGTTTAGTATTATTTTATTATTGCAATTGATTGTTTATTTAGACTACATGGTTAGTCTAGATCGACAGGACTTGGGATTAGATTGGACTTGAGTGATGGACTAGGAATTTGTGGGGTTGATGTGAGCTTAGCTGGTTGTTTAGTGACAAATTAGGGACCCTAGGGCCGAGGTAAACCCAGTTGTGAAATAGGGAGTTAGCTTGCTGAGATACCTAGTATCTCACCCTACCACCCCAAACCCTCTCAGGTAAGGAGCTTGGAATACGAAGACTTTGAACCGCCTGTACCAAATAAGCCCGCTGATGGCGGTTGGGTGATTACCAACCAAGTGACCAAAGGTGGTTGGGTGTACGAGGATCACGCGATCACCCTATGGGAACTTGACGAGGCCTTTTGGGTCTAGGTACCCCACCAGTATGAGATTGGATACATGGGAAAGGTGGGCGAACCTCTAAAGGTCTATCGAGAGCGCCACAATCCCCACGGGGGAGGGTTTGTGGATTACGTCCCGGACGTGTGGAGAGATGATCCCCCATATGGAAGTGTCTTCAATCCTTAGAGTGAACTTTGAGGATGATCTATTGTTATATTTTGTGGCAGGAGGTTGACTATAAATTAGTTTGTAGTGTTTTAAGTTTTTGTATGGGGACTTCGATTGTAATATTTTGGGATGGAAGGTTATCGATTATGGAAGGTAAATTATCTCACTTTTGTGTGCCTACTATGATTTTTAACAAGGACCGCGACTGACTTTGGACCAAGGAAAGGAAAAATGGCGAGGCTGTACACGTGCACCAGTCTCAGGGCATGACATAAGATACCATAGCTTTTGGCATTCTATGATTCACCTCCGAATAATGAGTGGATAGTTTATCCTTTCGATTCTTCTCTTCATAGTAATCTGATGGGAGGCTTCCCAAACTTCTTTATTTATTTATTGAACTTGCATCTTGAATCCTGGATTCTTAAATTTATCCCCAGCCTAAAAGATGAGATATTAAATCTATTTCACAGTTGGCTACACGAATATATTGCGCGTGAACTTAATTTCATTGTAGAATCATGTTGAATCCGTCCCACCATGCAAGGTTGTCAAATGAACCATTTTGTTAACCTCCTAATAGTCAAAGTCGGAACTCTTTCCCTCTCTTCTTCCTCAGAAGAGATGCCAATGAGTAAATAGTCTCATGTGGCTACGTAACATTAATATAAAAGATTTATCCTTCGGTTCACGCAACAAAGATGCAAGACGAGGGAAATGAGGTTGATAGAGGATTAGAAATTGCTAGCAAGTTCAATCTGTATGTATTTCTCAAGATATTTAAGAACCATCGAGTAATTTCATCTTCTTATTATCATTCTTCTTGTTTGTAGGATTATTTGATAAATAGTCTGTATTTAAGAAAGATCCTCTGTATTGTCCTTACAAAATTCATATACATCATATTGGACACGTTACATCTCTCGGTCTTTACAATTCGAGTTGTTTCTTGCATGCAAGCCAAGTTCCATCATCAGTGTTTCTCAAACAAGATGGAAAAAGCAGGAAAAAAATGATGGTATATAGAGAATCCTGGGTTTTAGAGAATTTTTTATATCATTTATCCAAGATAATAACTTGAAAAAGAAAAAAAAAATGATGGAGCCTTGGTGCTACCGGAGGTCAAGATCTCCCAGATGGGTCCTGTTCACGTTGAGCAGCCCTTGATGGACGCGTTACATCTCTCGGTCTTTACAATTCGAGTTGTTTCTTGCATGCAAGCGAAGTTCCATCATCAGTGTTTCTCAAACAAGATGGAAAAAGCAGGAAAAAAAATTATGGTATATAAAGAATCCTGGGTTTTAGAGAATTTTTGATATCATTTATCCTAGATAAGAACTTGAAAAAGAAAAAAAATGATGAAACGTTGGTGCTACCGGAGGTCAAGATCTCCCAGATGGGTACCGTTCACGTTGAGCAGCCCTCGATGGAAACTCCCATGCATTTTATTACTTTTTCAAAGCTCTTCCCCACAATAAATAGTATCAGCATCTCCTCAAGAGTGAAAAGTCTCTCTCTTACAAAGTCACACTCGCCTTTTCCCAAAACCCTCTTAAATGGTTCCTGCCATAAATTCCTTCAATGCTGAAAAGCTCTTCTTTATGGCTCTCTCCTTTTTCGCGATCCTCGCGACCTTCAGCTACGGCCCTTGCGTTGCTTTAGCGCAGAGCGGCAACAACAACAATGCTACGACGATCCCGGTGAACGTTGGGGTGATACTTGATCTGGAGACGTGGGTGGGTCAGATGGGATTGAGCTGTATTAACACGTCTCTCTCTGACTTTTATAGTTCAAATCCTTCTTATAAGACCAGGCTCGTCCTCAACGTTAGAGACTCCAAACAAGATGAGGTTGCTGCTGTTGCTGCAGGTTCTCTCTCTCTCTCTCTCTCTCTCTCTGTGTAATGAATTGGTTGGCTGGTCATGATAATTGTCCAGAATTTTATGAAAACATCAGTTTTTGGGTTAAGACTTGTACTTCTATTGATCTTGTCGAAGTCTGTCTTAATAATCTTTTGTTTTTACCAAGTACCTATGGGTTTAGTCTGTGCTTGAATTTGGAAGTGGTTTGATTGTGGGTTAGTCCACATCTTGTCGTAGAGGATTAAATGTTTTGTGTAGCTCTTTGTGTGATGCAAGATAAAACCAATTAATGTTCATAATGACTTATTCGCCAATCATAATCATATAAAATAATCTCATTTTCTATACAGTTGAAATTTGAAATGAATTCCCAGATAAACTTTCAAGCATTATCTTCAAGCGGGTTGTAATCATTTTGAAATACAAGTCATCATCATCTTACAGTAGAATCAATCATATCATCAAGTCGGTACTTAAGATGCAAGTCCGAATAAGGATGGTCTCGAAGTTAGAAATACATCAATGGATCCTCCCAAGTCTTGTGGTCTTATTAGACTGACAGCTTCACGCTTAGCTCCGGAGATTTTATAGTCTCTGAGCATGACATTTCACCATGGGACCATCTCATTTAGTATAACAAAAAATCGCCAATATACCACTTTGGCAGCTAAAGCACTAGCCAAAAGAAGGCGACTTGGATAGAATTGATCGAGTCAAAGTCAAAATTTGACTGTGCTTATGGAGTCGTCACAATTCTGTTTATTTTTGTACGACTTTGAAGAACATGTAGCTTTCCCACGACTTTGTCCTGCTGTAAATGTAGTATAACTCCATAAAGTTATGTGCGTGTAAATGACAAGTGAATCGTGTTAGAAATCATCTCGCAAAAGGCATGGGCTTCATACCTACATATTTCGGAAAAGAACATAAAACTATTTTTCTTTTCAGATTAGAAAATAGTCACGTCAGCATGGACAATTTATAGAGGCGACATCAAATTGTAACGCCCCACTCTCTAGCACGCAATAATACCCGTTACTCTCTTCTCAATCGGCCAAAAATCGCGACATCCCAAGCGAGTCGTCGACTTCCTTATACATCAGAGTCACATAAAGTGATAGCGAGATAATAATTAACAACCCTTCACAACATACTAAGCACATCTATTCCTCCATTAATTTACCTCTATGTACATTAGAGGAGGGGGGGGGGGGAACAGTACAAGCCAAACATGGCTAGGATGGTACAATCTAAAACTCGCCTAAATTACAATAAAAAATGGCGGGGAAGGGAAGCTTTGCTATTACAGGTGAAAAAGATCTGGTTCTAGAGATCAACCTATGCTAAACTAACCTATCACGGTACCATGAGGGGGATCATCACCTTCATCAAGGTCAATGTGACACTGCTCATACCCTCCCCAAGGTTCTTCGTGGCGTTCTTCGTGATAATGTAATGGACTCCTTATCACTCTAGTGTATGGTACCTAGTATTGATGAGGAACCCAAGTCTGGATGTTCTCATTCCAATCCTCAATTGTCCTGTCGTGTTTTTCTAAAACTTGACCATTCTGCCTCACGTGCCTATCTATCACCCTACTTGCATATGCTAGATGGTCGAGCAACACCCATTCTTCTAGGCCCTCCTCCTCCTCATCTGAGCTCGGGAGTGCCTCAACACCCATTCCTTCTCCTCTTCCATCAGCTCCTCTTTGCTCAATTCCTCCTCTATCGACTCTTGCTCAATCAGTTCTTCCTCAAGGTCCATTATCTGGTTCTATAAAAAGGGTTAAAAATGACGGGGTGAGATATAAATCTTAGTGAGTCTACCCTCTATGCCAGAACTAGAAACATAATTGCCTTAGGGTCCTAATTCTCCTAGTTTCCTAAATGGACTCATAAATTTCTCACTCTTAACCAAACTAATACTCCTTTCTGTCCTATTCAAGTTTACCTACGAGTCAATCAGTCCATGACCAAGAATTGGCCCAAAGCCATTGAACCTGCCTTAGTCACAAATAATAATAAAATTTATTAAAGCATAAATAAAGTGCAATTAAAGCATTTAAGGTTGTCGACCAATTCGAGACCTTAACTAATTTCATTAGGTTATTGCCAAAATCAAGGGTGATCCGGGGTCAACGACTACACCAGTCAACTCACAAGATCGAGACAACTCATCACTGTCTAGTTGATACTCCAATAAGGTTTTATTGACTTCCAAATTGGTAAGGGTGCACTAGCCACCCAATCGGTCCAATTAGATATTAAAAAGTGATAATTATTAAATAACCCCTAAATGGCCCTAATTGCTAAGTTAAGCAATCAAGTCACCCAATCAATCATAATAATTTATACTAAAGCGGTAAACGTGCCTAATTGAGGGATGGGAGGTCTAGTCACCTTAATTTCTCCTGAAACAGCGATTGATTGTGGTGGCCCGAGGCGAAGCGATTTTCTCTTTTCTAGATCACACTTGGGCTAGCTAGGGCCCACTAAACTTTGGTCCAACAACAAGGAAGGATGGCCTAAGCTCAAGGGACTCTAGGGATGGCTCCGGTAGAGCTCCGGCAAGATTCCCAGAGGTGGCTTTTGGCCGTGGGAGGTTGGCCAAGGCTGTGGGCGAGACGACAAGAGTCACAGCGAGGGAAACAACTTCAACGAGGGGTCTTAGACTTGAAACCAGCTCCGATTAAGTTGATCATAGGTGAACCAGGTCGTCAGACAGCAAGCTTGGCCTCGTCGGTGGTCGAGCTCGCCCCTGGGTGGTGTTGGGTGGCTAAACGGTTCATGGGCGGTGTTGAGGACGGTAGAATGGCTATGGAACATCAAAATAGCATCTTAGGTCAGTCTTGAGCCCGATTAGGGAAAAAATGGGTTGAGGCTCAATTCGCCCAAACTGGACCAAATCAATCGAATTAACGGGAGGGGTTTTACTCACGAGGTGCCAAGGAGTCAATTGGTGGTAGTGGTGTGGCTGGTGGATTGCCCAAATGGCATGATGGCTAGACCTAATGTTGACAGCAAGGGTTTCTAGGGCAAAATGGCTTTCGAGCAAGAAGTCTTCAAATCTAGGTCAAATCAATCACAACCAAAGCCATTGCTAGGGTAAAGGGATACCTAAGAACCCATTGGAAGCAATGACGTGGGCTCTAAATTGAAGGATCGTTCAAACTCCGACGATGAAGCTCACGGCCAAAATAGAGTGCAACTGAGCCATGAAGGCTTCTTGGGTTGCTCCCAACGAAAGATATGGCAGAGACGAAGGCGATGGTTGGCTAGGGTGAAAAGAGGAAGTTACAAGGAAGACAACGACACCAACAACATGTCAAATAGTGGTTGGAGCTAGGAGAAATTGTCGTAAAAAAGGGAGGTGTTTACACGGCCAAAAACAGGGGACGTCGATGGTCGAGGGAAGATATGGGTTCGTCGGTGGTAGGTGGCGGCCAACCAGTAGCCGTGACGCTCGCTGATGAGACCCCTAGAGCAATTGGCAGCCTTTGTCAACTGCTAGCTAGCCATTTGGCCATCGGTGGGTCCCTTCGGCTGTAACAGCCCGCTTCTGACCCCCTTTTTCGATGCCTAATTGTGCGAATTTACGGGTTTAGTTTATGGCCCGTTGGCCTCGGGGATTTTTCGGACTAAATCGTAAAATTTCGTTTCGGACGATTTTGAATTTCCAGAAATCGCATTTTAATCCCTCGAAAATTTTTTATTTACATTTTGGCCTCAAAAATCTTGAAAATGAGGTTAAGGGAAGTTTTTTATAATTTTTGGGATTTTTGGGTATTTTTAATTAATATTTTTAATTATAATTATTTTAATATTATTCTGTCAACGGTCAACCGTTGACCGTTGACCGGCTTCTTCAGCCACGCGCAGGAGAAGAATTCTTCTTCTTCCTCTTTTCTTTCTTTTTTTCTTCTTCCTTGGGGCATTTCACCGAACACGTACGGTGCGCACGTATTTAGGGCCCCACCTCCGGCCGAATCTCCGACCAACCACCACCACGACCACCTCACCGTCCCATCGGAGTGTTTCACGGCCGTTGGATGGCTGCCACTTGTCCACAATCCCGAGTTTTCGTCTCCCCATTCTCGGTTATCTCTATTTTGTAACAGAATGGATGGCCATCTTCGTGCCTTCGTATCTTCCTCCTCCGACCTCCGTTTTGGGCACCGTTTGTGGCGTTGGATTCTTTGAAACACCATCTTTCAATCCCCACCGATTTCTGCTCATGGTTCTGCTGCTGCTGCCGCTGGTAGCCCCCGAAAGTTGGCTCCACGGAACAGTTTTCTGGGTTTAAACAGTGCAAACCCTCAACAGTGCAAACCCTCATATTTGGAGAGCCATAACTTCTTGGTCCGACCTCTGTTTTGGGTACCGTTTATGCCATTGTCTTCCTCGTAACATCTAGTTTCTATAGAGATTAACCTTATCCCAAAAATCCATCTTGATCAAATTTGAGAGGCCCCAAAAGAAGCCCTTATGGAACAGTTTTCTGGGTTTGAACTTTTCCAGATTCGGACCCGAGCAACACCCCATTTTTGGAAGACCATAACTTTCATCTCAAAACTCCGATTGACAAGCCGTTTGTGGTGTTGGAATTCTTGTAACATCCTATTTCCATATTGACCAACCTCCTCTCGTGATTCCACCTGGTTCGTCGTTGGGAAGCCCTCAAAGAAGGCTCACCGGAACTATTTTTCTGGAATTTTCAGATTTTGGGTCCGAGCTTCAAGTCGCGATTTCTCCCAAACCTTTGATCTAAAGCCCTTTCCGTTGCTTCCAATATATTCGTGGGTACTCCTTTACCCTAATCTAGACTTTGGTTGTGGTTGATTTGGTCTAGAATCACCCATTCTACCCCCAAACCCCCTATTGCCCCTGTTTCCGCCGGAGCTGCTGTTCGCCGGCCACCGTGCCCTCTCCGGCGCACCCACTCTTCCCCACCACCTCCAATTGATAGAGGAGAGTCATACGAACACAATGGCACCGGTCACGGCCGTTGATGTTGCACCGTTTGAGAGAAATCAACCCCCAAAGCACAACTCCTCCCCCTTGAACCTAGATTCCGGCCAGCACTTTCAACGGGCGACTATTCGCCGCTCCGGCCACCTCAAGCGACGCCACCACCACCATTGGACTCGTGTAAGTCCCCTCTACAAATCCCAATAGGTTTTGTTTTCCAATTTTACACCGTTTGCTCGAATTTGGCCGCGAACCAACTAGTGCTCGCCGAACCCAATTCTAGGGCTTGCTGGTCGCGCATCTCCGAGGCATCTCGGAGCCATTCCGTTGCCACCCACAGCCACTCATGAGTCCCTCAACCTTCCAGGACTACCAAGGAATGTCCCCGGCCACCGGAGTCTCGCCGGAAGTTCACCGGAGCTCGTCGAGAGCCGCCAATTCGCGAGGAAATCAAGTGAGTGGACATCCTATCCCTCAATTAGGGCCGTTCACCACATTAGTAGATGATTGTGGACTTGATTAAGGTGGATTGATTATTGATTGGGCAATTATGAGTTGATCGGCAACTTTTAGAGGAAGTAGGGGCGATTTGGTAATTTTGGCCAATTAGGAGTAAATTGGCAAAATTGATTACTTGGAGGGCAAATTGGTAAATTACTTATGTTAGCTACCTTGGTTAGTAGCTAGTGAGAACTATGTGAGCAATTTTACGATTGTGGATTTAGATTACTACATTTGGTCAATTAGGGCCAAATTAGAGTTTAGGGGCAAAATCGTAAATTCGGAAGTTTGGGGGCAGAATTGAGATTTATTGGCTATAGTTGGATTTGATGATCATCTGGGTAAGGTTGGATCGATAATTTGTGCAATTAGAAGCTTGGCTCGGATTTCGCTTAGGAATGAGCTATTTATTAAATTTAAGTATTTTGGATTATTTTAGTGAAAATTGTGAAAATTGTGTGGTTGGGCAAACGGCTACTAATTAAGGTGATGACGCTCGTAGTTTGTCGAACGGAAGATTTTGGATTCGATTTAGGAACGCGAGTGAATCCCTAGTTAGTAAGCCTGAGCGGTTGACTTTTAGAAATTTTGGGAAATTATCCTAAAATTCATTATGTCATATTGTGTTGATTTATTTAATGTTATTAGTTGTGTAATTGACTGTGAATGATCATGATTGATCATTGAGGCGAATGAGTTGACCGGCGTGGTCGTTGACCCCGGTTCGCCTTAGAGGCCAGTGGGCCCTAATAAATGGTGAAAGTCAATGGAACCTAAAAATGGTATCGACATTGATTTGATGAGTTCGCAACATGGTTAGAATGAACCAGCATGGTGAGTGACCCTGGTGCTTTGATGAACCCGGTTTAAGCCGAGGAAATTAGCTAGGGTCTCAAGCCGGTTGTGGACGGCTTTATTTGGCTAATTGCATAATTTATTTATTTATTTGTTTAGTAATTTATTTATTTACTTAGTAATTTATTTATTTAATTAGTAATTTATTTATTCAATTAGTAATTTATTTATTTAATGAGTAATTTATTTATTCAATTAGTAATTTAATTATTCAGTTGTTCTTTTACTTATTTAATGAGCTATAGCATTATGATGGTTATTCTTGACATGATCAGTGGTTCAGGCTTAGTGCCAAGTCCTAGTCCCGAACTGGTTGACTCATAGAAAAGATGAGGTTGTTATTAGAGAGAGATGAAGTTAATTGAGTTATACGTGGGGTTAAGCAAAAGGAGTTTGTATGGTGTTGACGATTGATGGGAGATACACGATTAAGGACCTTAGGGTTGTAGCATTATTGGTTTGGGCATAGCAGGTAGACCATTGAGAAGTTCCATTAACATTAGAGATGGATTCTAGATAGGCAATGTGATGAAGATAGAACCCTCGGAGGAATTAGCGCTATGGAGATGAGCCAATTGAGGACTGATTAGTGGTTGGGGTAGTACCGAGAGTGGAAGTAGGGACCCTATTGCGATGGCGTTCCTAATTCTAGCATAGCATTAGACTCACTGAGATAGTTGTAATCTCAACCCGTCGTGGTAACAATTTTCAAGTACTTGATTTGAAGATAGAATCTGGAAGGCGAGTTTTGTGAAGTTGACAGGGCGGAGATTCATGCTTCCGTTAAAGACTTGAAGACCAGCGACCTACCTAGGACGTCGCTATTCTTGGTCGAAGAGAAAAAGATAAAATTGAGAACAGTCGTGCGCTCGAGAGCAGGGCGTGACATCGGCAACGTGCTTGCCACCCGTTCAATGGAGGGTCTGAGATAGAGAAGAGAGAGAGAAGGGCTAGGGGCTAGGCTGAGATGCGTGGGTCTAGGCCGCATCAAATGAGTGGTTGGGTTGGTCAGCATATTGACCAGGCCTAACCCGAAGGAAAATCCTACATATGATAACCCAAAAATCCTACAAAAAATAATAATTAAATAATTAAATAATAAATAATAATAAATAAATTTAAATAAAAATCCCAAAAATTGAAAGCTTACCAAAAATAGCACTAAATATTTTTGGGGCCAAAACCCAATTGAATCAATTTTCAGGGACTTAAAAAGATTTCGAAAATTCCTACATCCGCATGAAAATTACAATAATAACCGGGAAATTCCCGGGACTCTTAGACCACAATTCATACCTAAATAATTACATGATAATCCCAAAGAAGGCCAAAATGTGGCCATTACACAAATTATTTTTTTGGGTAAATATTGGTGCAGTACATATCTCTTGATGATAGTGCTGATTGTCTTTCTATTAGAGCCAATTATCATGATTAACTAGGTCTGTCCAGTTAATCCATGGTTAATTATTTCCGTAGAAGTTGTATTATCAATGGAATTAAAAAATTAGTTTCAAGTTCAACCAAATAATTGCGAATCCCTGAAAATGTTTAATATGGATGCTTAGAGAATTCATATATAATATAACATCACGAAAGTCCGACCTCACAAAATCCATAGAATTGAAAAATGGGCCTTGGATTTTAGAGTGGAAATTTCCAATGGCATGAGGTAAAGAAGTCAACTCAACGATGAAGAATAATCAACTTGATTGTGTTTGAGCCAATTATTGCACTTCTATTTTGTTCTTAAGGCGAGAACCGTATGCCTTCAATAAAGAAAATAGATTATATCTTTAAATAATATTAAGTGCAATTTCTTTTCCAACTTCAAACTCCTGTCTTTCCTTTCTTAGACACTTCTACAATAACGAATCATGTTTTCTTTGACTTCTTATCGATGCTATGCCTCTTTCAAATAAGAGTTTCCATTATGTGCCGTACTGTAATCGTTTTGCCTTCTTTTCTGATTCACCCTTGCAGCACTTGATTTGATAAAGATTAAGCAAGTCCAAGCCATAATAGGCCCTGAAAAATCCGTACAAGCGCACTTCATCATTGACCTTGGAAACAAGTCTCTTGTGCCCATCATCTCGTTTTCTGCTACTAGTCCTTCCCTGAGTTCGATTCGGAGTCCTTACTTCATTCGAGCCACACACAATGACTCGTCCCAAGTGAATGCCATAAGAGCAGTCGTCCAATCTTTTGGTTGGAAAGAAGCGGTCCTCATATATGTGGACGATCAATTTGGAGAAGGCATCATACCTTCGCTTACAAATGCTTTGGAAGAAGTCGATACGCAAGTGCCCTATCGGAGCCTTATTCCTCCTTCGGCCACGGACGACCAAATCCTGCAGGAACTCTACAAGTTAATGACGATGCAAACGAGGGTGTTCATCGTGCACATGTTACCTCCTCTAGGTTCTCGGCTATTGGCCAAAGCAGAAGAGCTGGGAATGATGAGTGAAGGTTATGTGTGGATCTTGACTAATGGAATCACTGACCTATTGAGTTATGTGGATAAATCTGTTGTCGCTAGTACGATGCAAGGAGTACTGGGCATTAAGACTTATATCCCAGAGACGCCAAACCTGGACAACTTCAAGGTCCGATGGAAGAGGAAATTCCAACAAGACAACCCATCCATCCTTAGTCCTACGTTGAACAATTTCGGATACTGGGCTTATGACGCTGCTTGGGCTCTTGCTATGGTTGTTGAGGAAATGGGTGCTACCAATTTTACCTTCCAGATGTCGAGGCCTTCAACAGATGCAACAGATCTCGACACTATTGGAATTTCTCAAAATGGTCAGAAGCTTCTTCAAGGACTAGCCAATACGACATTTACAGGCCTCGCTGGAAATTTTAGCCTCGTTGATGGGCAGCTAGAGTCGTCTACATTCCATATTGTTAATATCAATGGAAATGCAGCAAGACGGATCGGGTTTTGGACGCAACAAAATGGGCTGGTAAGAGATTTGAGTTCATTCAACACAAGCAAATACTCCACTTCGAAGAGTAGACTCCAATCAATAATATGGCCAGGAGATTCGGTCTCTGTTCCCAAGGGTTGGGAGATCCCCACAAATGGGAAGAGGTTGAAAATCTTAGTCCCCGTGAAGGACGGTTTTAATCAATTCGTGAAGGTGACTCGAGATCCTAGCACTAACACATTCCAAGTCACCGGATACTGTATCGACATCTTTCAAGCTGTCATAGAAAAATTGCCTTATGCTGTGGCGTATGACCTTATTCCCTTTGCCTTGCCTAATGGAAGTAGCGCTGGCAGTTACAATGACATGATCGATCAAGTATTTTATGAGGTGAGCTCATTGCAAGTGCTTGATTTCGTTGGATTACATATTGAGAATTACTATGCTATCATGTGGATTACAAGAAAAACACTTTCCCTCACTTTTGTTGGAACAGAATTATGATGCAGTGGTGGGAGATACAACAATCATAGCGAACAGATCATTGTACGTGGATTTCACCTTACCATACACTGAATCTGGGGGTGCAATGCTCGTGCCGTACAAGGACAACAAGAGCAAGAATGCTTGGATTTTCTTGAAGCCACTCACTTGGGACCTTTGGCTAACCACCTTATGCTTCTTTGGGTTTATAGCATTGGTTGTGTGGACTCTCGAACATCGGATTAACGAAGATTTCAGGGGTCCGGCCACGCATCAAGTTGGCACGAGCTTCTGGTTCTCCTTTTCAACCGTGGTCTTTGCACAAAGTAATCACCCTTGACTTTAATAGATAAAATCAAACATCACTGTTTACATGTCTTTGTAGGAGTGTTTATGCGGTTACCCTTATTTCGGATTGCAGGGGAAAGAGTACTCAGCAACCTAGCAAGATTTGTTGTGGTCGTGTGGGTTTTTGTGGTACTTATCCTAACGCAAAGTTATACGGCAAGCTTGAGCTCTTTTTTGGTTGTGCAAAATCTTCAACCAACTGTTACTGATGTGGATCAGCTCCTAAAAAGTGGAGAAAACGTGGGTTACCAGCACGGCTCTTTCATTTATGGAATGCTAAAGGAAATGAAGTTCGATGATTCCAGGCTTAAATCTTATCGGTCTCCTGAGGAATGCGATGGGCTTCTTTCCAATGGAAGCGCAAAGGGCGGGATTGCGGCTGCATTCCATGAAGTCCCCAAAATTAAACTTATTCTTTCACAATATTGCAACAAATATACCATGATTCCAGCATTCAAAACTGCTGGATTTGGCTTCGTAAAGTCCTTGATCCCTCAATTCCAGCTAAAAGATAAAATTCTTGAAAATATTCAATGATTAGTTTCAGTAGTTAATACTTTGATTGAAAAATCTCATGTTCTGCTACTCTTGGTTTACAGGTTTTCTCCAAAGGCTCTCCGCTGGTAGCAGATATTTCGCGAGCAATTCTCAACGTGACTGAAGGTCCTAAAATGACGGAAATTGAGAACATGTGGCTTACATCAAAAACCAACTGCCGGAATTCAAATTCCTTGGTTTCTTCCGAAAGCTTGAGTCTTGACAGTTTCAGGGGCCTATTCTTGATTGCTGGAGCTGCTGCAGTTTCTGGTCTCTTCATTTTCATGGTCATGTTTGTCAAAAGAAATTGGCATGAAGTGACAAGCTCTTCAGGTTCATCTTGGGATAAGATCGTTGAATTAGGAAGAAGATTTTACCAAAGAGATGTCAATTCCCATACTTTTAGGAAGGACAGATTTAGAGATAGAGGTACGGATGATGGCGGCAATAAGATGGCAGCTGTTGAAATTCTAGAAAACACTCATTTCCCTCCAAGTCCGTCGAGCGACTCCAGCCAAAACGACGACTTTTCCACTAATGAGCAGGGCACACCATCTCCTGGACAAGGATTTCCTAATTGCGCAGACGGTGGGAGCCCCGACAGAGTGATAGACGTCGAGCTTACGAACTCGAATTAGGAGAGGTACATGCCTGAACAACCTTCCTTGAATAGATGAACTTGGTACAGACGACAATATCTTCCCCCCTCATTCTCTTCTCATGTCAGGACGGCCATTGATACTACTTATTGTTTTATCACAGACGATACAAACCCAGGCCACTTCATATGCACATGCTAGCTTCTCTTATCCTAGAATGTATGGGCAATGGAACCATTTGCCATTGTTTTAGTGACGTTCCGCCATGTATCCAAATTTGTAACATAAGTCAAGATTGCTTAGGGCGCGTTCGGTAACCATTCTTGTCCCATAAATAGTTTCTTTTTTCGAATGAATTGTTTTGAGAAATGGTTATCGGATGAGTTTTTGGGAAGAGAAACGTGTTTGGTAATTGCTCAAAATTTCTTGTCCCAATACTAGAAAAATAAAACGAAATGCGATGGCCAGCGACCTGCAACCGGCGGCGGTCGATGACCAGCAGTCGATGGCGACGGTGACCGATGGCGGAGGTGGCAATTGGCGATCGGCAGCCAAGGCCAATGACCGGCAGCTGATAGCGACGGTGGCCGATGACTGGCGGTGGCGGCAAATAGCAGCGGCAAGAGATAAAAATGAAATATAAAAAGATTAGCTTATTAATTGATATTGTATATTCTTGTCCTAGAAATTCTCGTCCTAAACCCATCCGTAGCCATTTTTTCATCCCAATAATAGAATAAGAATGAGAATTTGCCAAACAGGATTCTTGTCCCAAACTCGTCTAGGGACGAAAAACTGAGAATGAGAATGGTTACCAAACGCGCCCTTAATTGACACATGTGACATTTAAAATGCTCATAAGTAAATGCTTTATCATAAATTCTGTTGCTTAATTAATGAAACCATGATGAAAAGTAAAAGAGATTGGTTAAACAACTACGTTAATTATAGTTGTTTGACATCATGATGAATTAATTAATTTCTTAAAAAGAAAATGTCCCAGAAAATGTTTCTTTCATTCCTCACTCAGGGTTCTTTTTTAACCTATACGCAGAAAAACACAGCTGATCCACCCGACATCGGAAGATTTCGCAATTAATAAGTAATTGTATAGTGACTAAATAAAATTATAAACAATAGATAAATTGGAACGATCGACTACTAATGTGATTCATGGAAACGTGGTCACTATTTCTTGCTTCTCTGTTTTCTGGGTGACGTATCTCCTCCTAAATGACCGTCAGTTGCAATTTCACTGATCTTCATTCGTTATTGTAATACCCATCCACTTTGTGACCAATTTGATTCGGTAACAAATTGGACCAATTGCATTCAGTTGATGGGAAAAAAACTCAATTTGCTAATAAAGTATGATGAAATCAATAATTGATAATGCCAATGATTGATTTTCCGTGCTTAATGATTGTTATATCGTTTCAATTATATTAAAATTTCACTATACTGTAGGTTTAAAATGGCCAATAAAGATGAGTATTTTCCTTACTAGAGGAGCTAATGAACAAAGTCGATGATGGAAAGATTAAATTATGAGTATCTCAGTTGTGGAAGATGACAAACGCAAGCATAAACTTTAAGGAAAAACTATAAAAAAAAAAATCATACCTATTGCATTTGTATTGATTTAGTTATGAACCTTTTAATTGTGCCAACTTAATTCTAAATTTTTTATCTAATATCAATTTAGTCCTTGGGCTAATTTTAGCTAGATATTATTGACATGGATGTCAATCATTATACATAACACCATTAGCACTAATGTGGATAATTTTTATAATTTATAATTTTTCTTCTTCTTCCTTTTGCCCATGAGCAACCATTGGCCATGGCCAAGTGGGATGGACTCATTTAGGCAAGGGTCGTCATCACCTGTCACAAGCGCGACCAAGTTGGTGAGCTCTAACAAGGGCTCTCCTCACCCATGTGAGGCCTGGCAAGGGCAAACCTCACACAAGCTAGATCTAATAAGGTCAACCTTCACTAGGCTAGAGTAGATTCACTAGATCTCACCTAAGCAAGAAAGATCTGTGGCGAGGGAACCAAATCTAGCGAAGCTAGCTTTCACCTAAGCTAGGGCAGCCTCACCAGATCTAGCTTAGGCAAGGCTAACCCTCGCCAAGGCCAAATCTAGTGAGCCAACCTCACCTAGGCCAAGGCAACCTCACCAGATTTGGTGACAAGAGCCTTGATTAAGGTCGGCCTTGATTACAGTCAACCTTGGCAGATCCTGCCTGCACAAGGCTGACCTTTGCCGAGCCACACTTGTGGGGGCAATGGCTAGCCCATCTAGACATGGTCAATGGCTTGCTAGCTAATGGCCAGCTATCGCCAGCAAAAGGAAAAAAGAAAGAAAATTATAAATATATTTTAAAAATAAAAATAAAAATATTAAAAAGTTATCCATATCAGTACTAGTGGTGGTACTTAAGGCGGTTGACAACCACATTAGTAATATCTAATCAAGTTAGTCGAAAAGGCTACATTAGCATTGGGTTAAAAGGGTTATAACTAAAATGACATCATTAAAATGTTTATAATCAAGTCGGTGTCAATACAAAAGGTTTAGAACTTTCCTAATGCTTTTTCCTAAACTTTAAAATGACAAATATACCTATATGTATGATACTATAATATATGTTTTCTCTTTGTACTTCTTTGACTAAATGAAGTTTTACATGTCCAAACATAATCAAAAGTGCAAGTAAAAGTTGATTGTATATATCTTCATGTTTCCATTTATGTTCCCTTTATTATAAATTGACACATTTCCAAAAGTTGAAAATAAAAAATAAAAAATATTTAGTTTGGAAAATTTTATCTCAATCATGGTGTTTTCGTTCAGTACTCACTTAAGTGTCATAACTTTCTCTTATTCTTTTTCGATTTCTTGAGTGCTATATGACTTTTCAATATCATTTTGGGGCTATAAATTTTTGAAAACATTCATTACAAGTGCTATGCCACGTCAAACTTTTGATACTTGGGTAAATATTTTTAAAAAATTAAAAAACTCAAATGATCAATTGAAAGTTATGACACTCAAATGAACATTCTTTATAAGTCATGTCATTCAAGTAGTCGAAAAAAAGGTTATGACACTTAAGTGAGTGTCGAACAAAAATTATGAGCGGTATCTTATACTTATCTGTTGTGACCTCCCCTAATGGTAAACTACTTTGCTCATTCTCTCCTATGACCATACTAATTTGCAATTTATGTTTAAGTTCTTGACATGCAAGATCATTTTTATTTTACACTTGCCATTAATTAGTTGTTGGTGGGTATGAGAGCATACTTTACTTCTCTAAACATGAGATTAAATGGATTGGGGACTAGGTTACGCTGGATTAATCTAAAGCTATTACGGTATTTTTTTCTCTTTTATTTCAAAAAAAATTTGTTAGGGAAATTGGATTGACTTTAACCTATCCACTAACATGCAATAAGTAATTGTGCGAGTGCACAATCAATGAAAATAACACTCGATATATGGAAGCAATAAATAAATTTCAAGAGTAGGGAGAGAAGTTAAATACCTCAAGCCAAGTACATTAGTTACTTTCCCAAATATCTATAAAATATTTATTAAGAAAACGTATATTCTTGAACTAGACATTAGGTCTGTACGTTTATGCAATTCCAAGTAATTATTATTTTTTACTTTTTTCTTATTTATGAGAAATAAACCATATGCAATGCATGATGTGGAATTTATTCACCAAATTTTCTATGACATGCTCATGAATTTTTTGTATTTTTTATTTGAATATTGAAAAATATACTGCCTAAAGAAAGATATCAACCAACCAAATCAGAACTAATTTTGATTAAATTCTGTTTTATTCCAAAACTTATCTTAATCAAACTTAATCTAGCATGCAATGTTATCTAGTGAAAAATGCTTAGTTATATAAAACTAGTATGATTCTCTTTGTTGCCTTCCCTTAGTAATTGAGGTTCCCTTGGACTTGGTGCTTCGCCAAGGCAGCTTGATTGATATTACAACATCTCAAGAAGGAGAAAATTTTCTCCATCTCATCGATCTATGCTTTGACTTCCTCAGGATTTCCTCTCTGTAAATCTTGGGGCCCTCAATCTTAGGAACTACTCTATCAAATCCTATAGATGGCGCTCACCATTCTTATTAAAAGTAAAAGCAGCTTGTTGTTGCGCTTGTTGTGCTTTCTACTACATCAGTTATTAAAATATTATAACTAGATAGCGAAAGTACAGCCAAGCCTAGGAATAGGGTAGAGGATCCTAGTTTTCCTTTAGCCAAAATTGATCTCCCCATAGTTGAGACCATCTATGGAATCACCACACCTCCCGATGGTGCCCTTCCGCCTTGGAAACTCAGCAAGCTGTTGAGGCCTTGGAGGTGACTGACGAGGTCACCATCCACATATGAAGCCATGTAGGAGTAGGGGATCCAATCGTCCAACATTACATCTACCTAGACGGTAGTGTCACAACAATGATAGGCGACTCTCTCCTCGACATCGGCCACATCTCAAAAGGTTAGCTCTAAGGTCATTGGTACGCCAAAACGAGCGGAGAGGTCAACATCCATCATACAAACATGTAAAATACAATAGGAATCCAAAACCTAATAAGTGGAACCTCTGGCTTTAAGATAGAGATTGACTTATTAACAAACTTAGCAAAAACAAGAATTGCTGGCAAATCAATAGTAAAGCATAATTATGATGATTAACATTATAAATGTGATATGCATGAGGATTCGAATTGATGTGATATCCAATTGAACTCTCTCCAGGGTTCCTTACTGCACTCTGGAATTTCATGTATCCCATATAATAAGGGCATCACATGTCGCAGAATCCCAAACTATCCATCCGGGGGTTCTCCTGTCTCAAATAGGAAACTCTCCTGAGACATCCTTGCATCATCAAATAGGCGGCATCTCGATACATTTGGGACATCATTGAACCACACTTAGGTGGTTGATGGGATGTCACATGTGAATTCAATTTATCATAAGAGCATGCACATATGCGAATATCACAATCAAATACACTTTGAACTACCTTGTTCATGCAAGTTCACCCATGTCATTGGTAGCATACATCAATTAAAGCATTTGTAATTAAGTCTTAAACACTAAGCAAATTGATCCGACTTTATTTTTGGAGACTTTTTTGACCTATCGAGTATTGGTACCTAGGACAAGCTTACTTATATGAGATGAGAATAAACGACAAGTCGGGCAGGTGGCCCTGAGCGAAAGAAGGGTGCAAGTGAGAAAGGGCATGAAGGAGAGAGATAAGGAGGCTTGAAAATATGCAAGGGTTGTTGTTAGAATGAAAATGGCCACCGTTTTATCTAGACCTTGTCCTTGGACTCTCATAATTACTCTCATTAATTAGAAGTTTAATTGGTTTGATAGGATTTTTGTACATCTATTGACTAATGTAGGACTGGTACTAAAGTTTGGTTTATATGTACCTTAGGCTCACAATGGTATTCATTACCTAGCCAATACTTTTCTATGTGACCTTGCCCATGTAAAAACCTATGATTTGACAACAATGTAACTTGGATTATACTAATTAAGCTTAGGTGCAAGTGGCCCAATGATCAAGGTCTAAATTTTGCTCATGGGCATGAAAGAAGATTCTCGATCTTAGAAAGGAATTCCGACCATTATTTCAGTGGAAAATTGGGGATGGACATTCAACCTCTTTCTAGGTCGATTCATGGAACTCTTTGGGTCTTCTGCATCTCTTTTTCTCTAATTGTCACATATACCGATCCGAAATCTCTAGACAAGCGACCATTTTTGAGTTGGTGGCCATTATGGGCCAAACATCTATGCTCTTCGAATTCTTTCAAGCTCGGAGTAAACCTCGCCCACAACTTAGAGTATGTCCAAATAGGTGCATTTGGTCTGGGCACTCTTATGGGACTTTCTCCATTGCATCCACATGAAATATCATTTGTTTAAGGGGCTAATTGGTAGGGTGGCATCACTTCATATGGGATAAGGGGATCCTCCCTCGATACCAGTTTCTCCTGTGGTTGATTGTCACGCCCTGAACCTCGAGCGCACACACATCCCACAATGGTCGACTAACATGCAACGTTCCCAAGTGGCCCAAGTGGCGCCACCGACTCAATTTTCTATGCACATGCGAAAGCGAAATAAATAATCCTCGGACAACAACAAACTTGGGATAAGAAAGTAAGACAACCAATTTATACAAAGCACATCTCATAAAACAATCTCAAGTTCAACTACAATAGACTAAACCAAAAGAAATGTTTAGCTAATTCCGGGATCTACAGCCACCTACTCCATGTCCACCAAAAAAACGTACTCAAGAACTATTGTCTATGGAACCCCAAAACGTAAGCGTCGTACCTCCATCTAGGTACCTGAAAAACAGTTCACCGAGTCAACACTCTAAGCACTCATTAGGAAGAAATCCACCCAAGGATAGCCTATTCACAACAAACAAATCAAGGTCTAGAGACTGTTAGACAATACCACATCTGGTACGGTTAGATCATACATCATCTGGTATGGTCTGTCTTTACAGTTTATATGCATAAGTATGCAGCAAACATCATTAACTACTAAATCACTTCACATCAAACATCAATCATCATCTCACAAAGGTCCCGATTATAAGACCAAATCGTTATGACACGTCCCATACCATGTCAAACAATTTCGTCCCATAATAAGGTTCATCATATCAATCTTTCAATCCATCATTCCGATGTTTCTCGACTCGCGAAAAGTTCTCACCTCAGGTCCTTGTTACAACATGCAATGCAATGCAAAGGCAGAGGTGTTACGTATCGCCGTCCCTCTCCTAAGCTACAAGGATAGAGGCATTAAGTATCACCGTCCCTCTTTCAAGCCATCATGTAATGCAACGCAGTGCAAAGGCATAGGCGTTACGTATCGTCGTCCCTCTTCCAAGCCATCATGTAATGCAATGCAGGGGTAGAGGTGTTACATATCACTATCCCACTCCCGAGCCCATATGTAAAACAAGGGTAGAGGCATTATGTATCACCGTCCCTCTCCCGAGTACATATGCCATCATTGCCACAACATACACCAGTCATCATACAATCACACTCCATCCAGCCAATATTAAGGAGGTCAATCATCTGGCCTTGCTGCACACGTCCCATACCATGCCAACTTAGCTAAATGTAAAACCACCCTAATTGGCAAAACCAAGTTACTTGCGTGTCTCCACGTCTAAAACTAGAAACATAACCAAACGAGTTCATAAAATCCTCAAATTTGAATATGTCATAAAGGACACATAAAACAACATTTTTCATGAAACACCTTGATCCATATATTTCTAGATTGAGAGTAGTTAATCACTCAAAACCGTTGCAAAAACTGCATCCATTTTCAAAAATCAAGTTCTCCAAAACTAGTTTAGTTCAAAATTCAAACCTTATCTGTTTGGTCTGAAATTCGACTATGTTACATGGAAAGATGTGATAAACAACTTTTGTGAAGGAACTCTTTCAAAATTCGTACTACAACAAATGATAAAAATTCATAGAACATCAAAAGGTCACGAGTTCCAACAAAAACAGAGATTCCGTTTTGTTCAAAACGAAGTTGACATAAATCCCTTTTAAATACATAAAATCTTGGGTAAAATATATGTCAAAGCTGAAGATGTTTTAAACAATTTTCATGAAGGAACCAACTTTATCATCTCATTATATCTCGTTCCACAAAATCAGCAAACAGCAACAGTCCAGCAAACGTATTCTAGAGAAATCCTCTGTTCTGAACTAAACCACTGTCACTTGTGCTAATCCAGTCTAGTACTCATCTTATCAAGCTGATTAGCACTCATCTAACCCTCAAAGTGTAATGGCAACCTAAAAATGGTTTGGAAGTTGACTCACCTTATCAACAAGCCGACTAGTCCACGACAATGACGGCGTAAAGACGACTACAACTCACGTTTACTTCAACTCCAAAAGAAGCTCGGCAAGTGCTGTAAAAGCCTTGAAAGTCACTTCTTGAGTTGCTGGCTTGAGAGCAACGTATCTCAGCTTGAAGAATGGAGGTAGTAAGAAGTGATAATATCTAGAAGAAGTTGAAGAAGATGAAGCTGTATCTCCCACGTTCTGTTTTGAAGAGGGTAACAAGAAACCTTGAAAAGTCAAACTAAAATATCTACACACTTGAGTGCTTGCCCCAAAAGTCTTCAACTCCATCCAATAGTAATTTTTCCCTTCCAATCTTCTCCAACAAGCCAAGGATGAAGACTGTAATGCAGCAGCCCCTTATACCTATGAATTTGCACCCATTCACCTCAAGTCACATTCAAACCTTCACCAATTCAAGTCCTCATCAAATCAAATTATACTTGAATCCTTTCCATAAAATCCCATCTCATTTTATTTCGAACGAGGTTGAAAATCAGGATGTCACATTGATGACCTGGAGGAGATTGCCGACCCATGTGTTCCTACTTTTGCATAGCATAATAGAGGATACCAACTATAAATTTTGCAATCAACAGCCGAACTCTATAGATCATTTGTTTTTTGAGTGCGATATTCCGGCACAATTGGCTATTTTTTCGGCTGTCAAGTGCAATTTGGCTTGGTGCAATAGTACGTGGTTTGAGAATCTTAAGTGGGCAATCAAGTATATCTTTGGGAAGGACTTCCGTAATAGCCTAGCTTGGTCGAGCCTTGATACATTATGTCACATAATATGGATGGAACAGAACAATACTATTTTCTGCAATTATCAATTCTTCCTACCAACCATGACGAAACATATCGAGAAGTTCGTCAACGATAGCGCTATGACATTCACGCATGTTCGAGACGCTCCAAGTAACAAGTGTATGCAACATAGATGTAACATCGATAGATCCATTTTTTACTAGGAAGTCCGGTGCTACTAGCTTTTGTTAGATATCTATCTTTGATGTACTTATTATGTACTATAACCATGAGACCCTTACAGTCATATTGACATGCTTGTCTCAATGAGTGGAAGTTTTGTGGTGTCGGGTCACTCCTTTGAAATTTTTTACAAAAGTTATTACATTTCTTAATTTACCAAAAAACAAAAAATATATATTTAAGAGTCTAGATTTGGTAATCACGGCATTAGATTATACTAATTAGTCTTAAATACAAATAGTCTAATGGGCTTGAATTGTCTAACCAAGAAGGAAGAGAAGCACTTCAATCAAAACCAAGTGTGACTTTAGGGCCATGATAGTCAAAATGTAAGGTGATGAGTTGCGTGATGATTCATGGGTCACTTGACAATATTTTAATGGAGGATGATCTTAGTTAATGCCAAGTCTAGCCATAGAGTCATAAATACCTAGAGGGTAGGTTAATGAATCATGGCCGACATGGTTGATCTGCGGCCGATCACTAGCCAATCATATGGCCATACGCATGGTTAGGTATGGTTGAGTGTGCAATAGTAAGTGAAAAATCCATGGCCATGCGTGTCCAAATCTATGATAGTACGTGGCCAGATGTATGGTCTGGCGTAACCAAGTGCATGGCCATGTCCATGATCGAGCATGGCTTAATCCATGGCCAAGAGTGGTTGGTTGTATGGCCAATTGTGGCTGATCCATGGCTGAGAATGGTTGGGTGTATGGTTGATAATGATCAATCCATGGCTAGTTTGTGGCTAAACGCATGGCTGGGGCATAGTTAGTCAATGATCGATGCATGAACATACACAACCAACTTATGGTTGATCCATGATCGATCCCCAAACGATGCATGGCCAATCTCAATTCATCTATGCCGATCCCTAGACGATGTATGGTTGACTCTCAGTTGATTCATGGCCGATTCATGCAGTTTCATGGTTGAACTTAGTGATCGATTCGATTAGCCCTGTTACGAATTCCAATAATTGATCCATCCCATTCCATGACCAATTGTACAGTCAATCCAAATACTCTTTTGGCCATTCCTTACAATTGATCCAAGCAATCTCACGGCCGATTTAGGGGACCGATCCTAATAATCCTACGACTTAATCCCACTATCAACGTAAGTGATCCTATGACCTATTCACATGATTGATTCAAGTGATCCCATGGCCGATCCCCACTACTAACACAAGTGATTTTGTAGTCAATTCATATGACTAATCCAAATAATCTTGAGTTGGATCCCTACAATCGGTCCAACATTTTTCTGGATGTCACAATAACAAAAACTATGACATAAATATTTTTCTTCAAATTGTCTCAACCGTTTAAAATGGCAACGTGGTTGACAGAAGCTTTCCACTTACTGACATTAACACCAAGTTTCCCCTTCCAAAGGAAAGGCTTCTTCATAAAACCCAATTTGATGATAGACCTTCGTTGCAGTAACATCATAAAAAATGGGTATAATCTTCTGTCCCTTTGTTTTGTTACACTCCACCATTCTGACCAGCTCATTAAGACACCATTTGCTAGAGGCATAACCCTTGGAAAAGATGAGAATCACAATTTTTGATTGCTAATAGCTTTGAGCAATTAAGGACCAAACTCCTCTCCAACTTGGAGCTCTTCATTTGGATTCTAGCACCTAGAACATGATATAGAGGAAATTTGTAATGTCTGAGCAAGTATCTAACCCCCTAAAACTCAGGAAAACATTGTCGTCATATCCAGATGACATGGAGGTTAGTGATGGTGAGCTATCCTACTAGTATAGTATCATATCAGGGAATTGCATTGACTTGGAGAGACCTGTAGCAGTAGCTTCCAAAATGCCATTATTGAGAGCCAATGAGATGCTGAGTCATTGCTAGAAGCTACCTCCATGTTTGTTTTTGTCACAACTACTTTTTTCCCCTTGCAGATCATATGTTTTCCCTTGTTTTATGGAAAAAGTTGAGCAATAATGGCCATAAAGAGAATTCAAGCAATTGCAGAAGGTGAGGCAACTTTTAGGAAATTTATTTCATTCAATAGAAATTTCCTTAGAGTCATAAATTATGGTAATATGAAGCTTCTCTCTATAGACAGTAGCTATAACTTGTGAAGTTTTGAGTCAAAACGATTTTTCATTACACTTTCATAGATTTTCATCTAATTAAAAGGAACATTGAGAAGGAAATTATGTGGTAGTTATTATTAGAACATTACATGGTACTATTAGCAAAAGAAGGAAAGGGAAGAGGATGAGCAGAATGAGGGGGAGAGGGAGGGGGAAGGGGAGGAATTCAAGAAGCTTAAGGTGAATTATTCACAATGGATGATGGGGGAATTCCTAAATCAAGCAAGTTAGGAGTAAGGGGCATCAGGAAGGGAATCAAATGTGACTTTTTTTATACTGTTCAATGATGGTGCCCCTTTTGATTGGGGAGGAGGAGGAGGTGGTGGTAGAGGAGGAAAAGGAGGAAAGCCAGTAAGGATGCCTGGTATTGTACAGAGGAAGAAGTAAATGAACATATGAGATTGGACATTAAGAATGAATGACCATTCCCTTCCACAGTCACGCCATATTATTGTTCCAACTCAAAACTTGGTGTAGTTTGATTTTGTGGCTAACTCGAAACTTCCAAATGTTTTCTCAAGAGCTGAACTTTCTGATAGAGAAGGTGGCATTGGTGGCAAAGTCAATGTAGACTCAATATTGAACTGCACTGGTAGTTCCAAAACTTCATTCTCTGTGGGACTTGTATCGGCATCATAATGTAGTGCTATAGAATGGAAAGCTCAACCTTCGGCCAACAATTCCTCAGGTTCAATCTTCCTCATGCTTTTCTGTATTTGGTTCTCTTTTTCCTCCTCATCACTAGAGAAATCAACCCATGCAACCGAAGTAGCAGCATCCACTTGCAAGACCAATTGGAAGAAAACAATATGCTCTTACACAAATAAGCATCATGAGCTACTTTTGTGGATTGAAAAAGGGGTAAAAAACAAATGATTAGTTTAACGTATAAATGGTACCTCTGCATGAAATCCTGAGGATATTGATCCTGACAATCCAAGGGAACATCCATATCTTCAAACTCAAGCTTCAAAACAAAATTTGATATGGATGCGATATCAAGCATAGCACAAAACATTGTGTCACACCCTAAATCTCAAGAGCATGCACATCCCTCGGTGGTCACTAAATTGTGACATTCCCATGAGGCGTCGCTGACCTAATCAATTATGCATATGCGAAAGCGAATTAAACAATCCCTGGACAATAATCAAACATGGGATAGGAAAGCATGACAAACGAATTACAAAACATATTTTATAAATAACCTCAGGTTCATATATACAAGAGGCTAAAGCAAAAAGAGGTTACTGAGCTGTGTAAACTTCGGGATTAACAACCATAAGCTTCTAGTCCACCAAAAAGGCGTGCTTAAAAACCAAAACCTAAGGACATGTTGCACCTCCATCTAGGGATTTGAAAAATTGTAAACCACAACAGGTTGATACAATGTCTCAACAAGTCTACCCCCTAAGCCTTGATTAGGAAGAAATTCACCTAAGGGTAACCTACACACATTAAATAATCCATCTATTCTAAGGTTTTTCAGACATTTGTATCAAAGTCTAAAGGAGGCCAAACTTTAGGGTTTGAGTCTGGTGGCGGCCAGACTCTAGGGTCTAAGTTTGAGTCTAGTGACGGGTTCAAACTCAAATAAAGTCTAGTGACGATCAGACTCAAGTAAAGTCTAGTGTCTGTCAGACTCTACTGCTCATGTACATATGCGTATTGTCACAACCCAAACCTCGAGAGCATGCACATCCCTCGGTGGCAGATTAAATTATGACGTTCCCATGAGGCATCACCAACCCAATCGATTATGCACATGCGGAATCGAATGAAACAATCCTTAGACAACAATCAAACATGGGATACAAAAGTAGGACAACCAAATTGCACAAAACATATTTTTTTTTATAAACAACCCTGGGTTCATATACACAAGAGGCTAAACAAAAAAGAAGTTGCTGAGTCATCTAAACTCTGGCTTTTATAGCCATGAACTCGTGGTCCACCAAAAAGGCATGCTTAAAAACCACCACCTACGGGACCCCATAACACACGTGTTGCACCTCCATTTAGGGACCTGAAAATTGTAAATTAGGATGGGTTGAGACAATGTCTTAGTAAGTCTACACCCTAAGCCCTGATTTGTAAGAAATTCACCTAAGGGTAGCCTACACATATCAAACAATTCAAGGTCTACAAACTGTCAGACTCTAGCGTCTAACTCTGGGTCTAGTAACGGGTTCAAACCCAAGTAAAGTCTGGTGATGGTGAAACTCAACAACTCATGTACATATGCATAAAGCAAACATCCTTAACGATTGGAACATTGCACCTCCATATTAAACACTCACAGAAGTCCTGATTATAAGGTTAAATTGCTATGACATGTCCCATATCATATCACACAATTTCATCCCATAATGAAGCGCGACATATCAATAGTTCAATCCACACTCAACAAACAAACTCAAGGCTGTAACAATGACTCGCACAAAATCATGTTATCGTGTAACATTTAGCCCTTGACTGAACATGTTAATAGTACAAGGATCTAGAGGTGGCTCACACGGTCTTTGATACAAGGCTTTAGAGGTGGCCCTCACGAAATTTTACATTATCATGTACCACTTAGCTCTTGCCTATAAAACACATTATTGCATAGCACTTAGCCCTTGACCATACATGTCTGTGGTACAAGACTCTAGTGGTGGCTCGTACAAACTTTGATACAAGGCTCTAGAGGTGGCCCCCACAAATTATACGTTATTGTGTGGCACTTAACCCTTACCCAGAAAATAACTCGCCACAACCCGCAAAAAGTTCTCACCTTAGGTATGCGACAATTGGTCTCGTCAAGCTCAACTAAACCCCACGTAAAAATGCCTCAGGGTAGCCCACGTAACATGTCATTTTTCAACAATCATCACATAATCACATATTCTCATATTCATATATTGTCACGCATGAGTTCTAAGCATGCCATAAACCAACCATATCACCAAATATGCACTATCCAAGAAGCACTATATCAAGAACAATCACCAAACCATAACCAGCCTAACAAGTAGAAACCAACCACTCGCACGTCGCCACGTCTAAATCCAGAAATATAATTAAACGAGTTTGGAAAATCTATAAATTTGAATATATTATAAAGAGTAGTTAAACAAACATATTTTGTGAAGACACCTTGACCTAGATCCTTTTGTATTAAGAGCACTAAATTGCTCAAACCATTACAAAAATTGTACCCATTTATAAAAATAACATTTTCCAAAATCAGCTCAGTTTGAGATCTAAAACTTGTCGGTTTGATCTGAAATTTGAATATATTACACTCAAAGATGTGATCAACAACTTTTGTGAAGGAACCCTTTCGAAATTCAAACTCTAAGAGTTGATGCAAATCAAATGAACACCAAAAGGTCACAAGTTTCAGCAAAAATAGATGTTCTATTATGTTCAAAATGAAGATGAAATATTATTCTTTTAAATCCATAAAATATTGGGTAAATATATATATGTTAAATCTGAAGATTTCTAAAACGTTTTTCCAGAAGGAATTGACCTCAAAATCTTATCACATCTCGATCTACAAAATAAACAACAGCAATAGTCCAATAAACATATTCCGGAGAAATCTACTAAACTAAACTAAACCACCTTTACTAGTGTCAATCCAACCCAATACTAATTTAACCAAGCTAATCAACTCCATCTAACCCTCAAGTGTGATCACAACCTAAGAAAGGATTAGGGAGTTAACTCACATGATTAGCGAGCTAATGGGTCCATGACGATGACGGCGCGAAGCGACTAAAACTTGAGCCTACGACAACACCAAAAGAAGTTCAGAAGAGATTGAACAAGCCTTGCAAGTTTACTACTTAAGTTGCTGGTTGAAAGCTTCGTATCTCAGCTGGAGGAATGGAGGTGGAAAGAAGTGCAAAATATGAAGAAGAAATTGAAGAATAGGAAGAAGTTGTAATCTACAACGTTCTGTAGTGAAAGGGGGACAAGAAGTCATCAAAATCAAACCAAAATATCCAAAACACTTAAGTGCATGCCTCATAAGTCTTTAACTTTTATCTAGTAGCCATTTCCTTTCCTAATCTTCTTAAATAAGCCAAGAATAAATGCTAAAATGCAGTAGCCCCTCCTACCTATAAATTGCACCCATTCCCCTCAAGTCACATTCATATTCTCATCAATTCAAGCCTAACTTGAATCTTTTCTGCAAAATTCCTACCTCAACATAATTTTCCCAAAAGATGAGACGAGGTCCTATAAATAAATTGTGACACACTCGAATGTTTAGTTCCCGAATCCGAGTTCAATTTCATGATTAAAATCAACTAAACGCAATTTTAGAACAATTCAACTTATTGGGTAGCTTTTAGGGATTATGTCCCTTAATAGCTTCACCTGAGCGAGTGATCGGCTTCGAGAAAAAGAACCATAGGCGCAACAGTGAAAAGCCCAATTGATTTTACTTCGGATGGGGTCAAAAATCAAGATGTCACACGAATAGCAAACATCGTTAACGTTTGGAACACTGCACATCAATAATAATATAATCACAAAAGTCTCGATTATAAGGTCAAATTATTATGACACGTCTCATACCATGTCACGCAATTTCGTCCCATAATCAAGCGTGGCATATCAAAAGTTCAATCCATACTCAATAAACCAATGGTACAAGGATCTAGAGAGCAGGTCCCATCATGTAGCACTTAGCTCTTCACCACATATAGTGGTGATACAAGGTCTCTAGAGGTAGCTCCCATCATGTGGCACTTAGGCCTTCACCACATATAGTAATTCTGATGTTTCTTGACCCACGTAAACATGCCTTAGGTCCTCACCATAATCTGTGTAAAGTTCGCGCCTCAAATGTGTGACTCGCCACAACCTGCGAAAAGTTCTTGCCTCAGGTGTGCGACTGTTGGCCTCGTCAGGCTTAACTAAACCCCGCATAATCAAGCCTCAGGGTAGCCCCCGTAACAACGCCTCGAGCTTAGCTCTTTACCATACAAAGCAATAATACCAAGTTCTAAAGGTGGACCTCACGAAGTATATGTTATAGTGTAACACTTAGTCCCATACTTGGTTGTCACATATTCGGTATCCTCAGCACAACATATCATATTTCACCATTCATCACATAATCACATATCATCATGCATGAGTTCCAAGCATGCCATATACCAATTATATCACAAAATATGCACTATCCAGCCAACACTAACAAGGTCGAGCATCCAGCCTTGCTGCACACGTCCCATACTATACCAACACAGCTAAACATAAGACCACCTAATCCAATCTCAACACCTGCGATATTAAATGTCTAGCCCTAACTCGTAGAAACAAAGTCACTCGTGCGTCTGCAAGTTTAAATCCAAAAACCCCATCAAATGAGTTCGTAAATACCGAATCTTTAGTTGGAATATCTAGTCAAGTTCCATAGGTAGTATTAGTGCTGCGTCTCTAAAGTTCAACAGTAAGGATATCGTTCCATTGACATTAATGACTGGAGTCCACACACAGCTTTTGTCTTCTCCTCAACTTTTTTTTCTTCTCCCCACATGACTTCTGAAACTGCATATTTGTAAGGTTAATGATAGAATTTTTAGATCTGAAATCACGCTTTTGTCAATAATTTAATATTTTAGAAAATATGAGGTCGTTCATATCTTTCAAAATTGCTATCATCTTCCCGTACCACATATTTATAAACTTTCCCTACACCACCTATATCTTGATTTCTCCAATGATTTTTTTTTCTAAGAAAGTCTAAAAGTGATTGAATGCTTTTTTAGGGCGACCTTTAGTGGGAGGAAATGCTATCTTCCCATAATCTCAATCGAACAAAGTTGAATCCCCACAAAAGCAATAACAAAATGAAGAAAAGGAGTTCATTCGACATGTTGACTGCATAAAACCAACTAGAAGGAAGAGAAATGGTAATGGTGGAAGGAAAAGATCTAGCTAGATCTATTAAATGCATTCTTTATTCTTCTTCTTTTGTGGAGATATTTCTTTTTTTTGTTGATTTCAATATAAAAGAATACATTGGAAAAAAATGGAATGTGTTTGAAAATTTTGAAGAAAATCACACTCAGCCGCCATCGTCCTAAAGACAAATACCACGTTTAAAGGCTTTGAGGACTTATTTCTTTGTCAATGTGGGAAGATTTCTAGTGTCTGTAAATGAAGAGATTTGATTTGTCCGGTTGGGAGAAAAATAGGGGAATCGTCAAGAGACTTGAGTAGTTAGTAACCTAAGGAAATATACAAAGAAACAAACAACTTTAGGGTCATGAGAGCTTGAAAGCATAAAGTCACCCCTTTAAGTCTCACCAACTAGTAAAAACTATTCTAGGTTAAAGGTTTATACTTAACTGATTTATGGGACTTACGAAGTCTTTCATTGCCCTACAAATCATATAATTATTAAAATTTATTATTTGAGTTATTGTTAATTTCTTTCTTCTTCTTTAAATATGGTAAAGGTATAAACATTCTTTTATTGCAAGGAAAGAAGAGAGGAGAAGGAAGCAGTGGCGTTCTTTCTTCAAAGAGGATGAGAGAGAAAACTCCATTAATGTGTGCAATGGAGCATGCCGACTCCAATGAATAGTGGTAGAAAAGAGGAGGGAGAAAACATAGTAGGTCTACCAACGAAAAACCCATAGGGACCACGCTGGTGTTAGGTTGTACCACACTAACGTGGAGTTTCGAGACCACCCAATATTGTCTCTATACTTTGTTATTGTGGAGTGAGCAGAGGTTGGAGAGAGTGTAGAAAAAAGAGTGTGGAGAGAAAATATGAAACTTTTTTGTGTGTTTAGGCATGGAGAAATGTCTATTGGGTAAGTCGTGTAATTGAGAGCAGTTATAATAATAAATGATAGTGCTTATTTTAGTTGTAAAAAACCGCATATTTGTAAGGTTAATGATATAATTTCTAGATATAAAATCATGCTTTCGTTGATAATTTAACATTTTAGAAAATATGAGGTCGTTCTCTTTCAAAATCGCTATCCACTTCCCTTACTACATATTTGTAAACCCTCCCTACACCACTTATATCTCGATTTCTTCCACGGTTTTTTTAAGATAGTCTAAAAGTGATTGAATGCTTTTTTTAGGTGGACCCTTTCATGGGAGGAAATACTATCTTCCTATAATCTCAATCGAACAAAGTTGAATCCCTGCAAAAACAATAACAAGACGAAGAAAAGAAGTTCATTCAGCGTGTTGGCTACACGGAACCAACCAAAAGGAAGAGAAACGGCAAATGGTGGAAAGAAAAAGATCTAGCTAAATCTTTACCCAAAAAAAAGATCTAGCTAGATCTGTTAAATGCATTATTTCATCTTCTTTTTTTGTGGAGATATTTCTTTTTTGTTGATTTGAATATAAAAGAATACATTGAAAAAACATGGATTACGTTCGAAAATTTTGAAGAAAAACACACCCCGCCTCTGTCGTCCTAAAGACAAATACCCCGTTTAAGGACTTTGAGGACTTGTTTCTTTGTCAATGTGGAATATTTCTGGTGTCTATAAATGAAGAAAGTCAAAAAATGATTGAATGCTTTTTTTACAGAGACCCTCTCATGGGAGGAAATACTATCATTCTATAATCTCAACCGAACAAAGTTGAATCCCCACAAAAACAATAACAATAAGAATAAAAGAAGTTCATTTGGCACATTACCTGCACGGAACCAACTAGAAGGAAGAGAAATGGCAATGGTGGAAAGAAAAAGATCTAGCTAGATCTGTTAACTGCATTCTTTATTCTTCTTCTTTTATGCAGATATTTCTTGTTTGTTGATTTTAGTATAAAACAATACAATGGAAAAAAATGGACTGCGCTCGAAAATTTTGAAGAAAAACACACCCAGCCTCCATCGTCCTAAAGACAAATACCACGTTTAAGGACTTTGAGGACTTGTTTCTTTGTTAATGTGGAAGATTCTAGTGTCTATAAATGAAGAGATTTGATTCAACTGGTTGGGGAAAAAATAGGGGAATCCTTGAGAGACTTAAGCAGTCGGTAACCTAAGGAAATATACAAAGATGATCAAATAACTTTAGGGTCGTGAGAGCTCGAAAGCGAAAGGTCACCCCTTTAAGTCTCACTAATTGCATACAAATTGTTCTAGGTCAAAGGTTTGTACTTAACCTATTTATGAGAATTACAAAGTGTTTCATTGCCCTACAAATCATATAATTATTAATATTTTTTTTGGGGTAAAGTATAACTATTAATATTTATCACTTGAGTTATTGATAATTTGTTTCTTCTGTTTTAAATATAATAAAGGGATAAACAACCTTTTATTGCAAGGAAAGAAGAGAAGAGAGGGAAGCAGTTGTTTTCTTTCTTCAGAGAGGACGAGAGAGAAAGCTCCATTAATGCATGCAATGGAGCATGCCTACTCCAATGAATAGTGGTAGAACAGAGGAGAGAGAAAAACGCAGCAGGTCTATCAACGGAAGCATATTTTTAAATAATGAATTTTGTGCAGAAAAAACCCATAGGGACCACGTTGATTGGGTTGAACCACGCCGACATGGATTTTCGAGACCACCCAATATTGTCTCTATAGTGTGTCACTGTGGAGTGAGTGGTGTGAGCAGAGAGTAGGGAAAGTGTAGAGAAAAGAGCGTGATGAAAAAAAGCTGAGAGTTTTTTCTGTGTGTTTAGGCATGGAGAAATGTATATTGGGTAAGTGGTGTAACTGAGTGCAGTTATAATAATAAAGGAGAATGCTTTTTTTAGTTGGAATATCCAGTCTAATTCCACAAGTAGTATCAGCGGTCCGTCTCTAAAGTGCAACAGCAAGGACATCGTTCCATTGACATTAATGGCTGGAGTTCCACACAGCTTTCGTCTTCTTCTCAATTTTTTTTTCATCTCCCCACATGATTTCTAAAACTGCTTACTTGTAAGGTTAATGATAGAATATTTAGATATGAAATCATGCTTTTGTTAATAATTTAATATTTTAGAAAATATGAGGTCGTTCATATCGTTCAAAATCACTATTCGCTTCCCAAACTACCTATTTATAAACTCTGCCCACACTACCTATATCTTGATTTCTCCCACGGTTTTTTATTTATTAAGAAAGTCGAAAAGTGATTAAATGCTTTTTTAGGGGGACCCTTTCATGGGAGGAAATGCTATCGTTCTATAATCTCAACCGAACAAAGTTGAATCCCCACAAAAACAATAACCAAACGAAGAAAAAAAGTTCATTCAGCACGTTGGCTTCACAGAACCAACCAGAAGGAAGAGAAATGACAATGGTGGATAGAAAAAGATCTAACTAGATCTGTTAAATGCATTCTTTCTTCTTCTTCTTCTTTTGTGGAGATATTTCTTGTTTGTTCATTTCAGTATAAAAGAATACATTAAAAATAAACAGACTGCATTCAAAAAATTTCAAGAAAAACACACCCAGCCTCCATTGTCCTAAAGACAAATACCACGTTTAAGGGTTTTCAGGACTTGTTTCTTTGTCAATGTGGAAGATTTTGGTGTCTATTATTGAAGAGATTAGATTCGTCTGGTTGGGGGAAAAGTACGAGAATTCTTTAGAGACTTTAGCAGTCAGTAACTTAAGGAAATACACAAAGATGATCCTATAATTTTAGGGTCATGAGAGCTCGAAAGTGAATGATCACCCCTTTAAGTCTCACTAATTGTGTACAAACTGTTCTAGGTCAAAGGTTTGTACTTAACCGATTTATGGGACTTGCGAAGTGATTTATTTCCCTATAAATCATAATTATTAACATTTATCACTTGACTTATTGATGATTTATTTCTTCTGCTTTAAATATGGTAAAGGGATAAATTTCCTTGTGTTGCAAGGAAAGTCTCCTGCCCTTTTCATAAAAATGAGATCTGCCGCTCATCAGGACGATCTATCAAGAAACGAGTGACAATGGCTTTCCTCATCAAAATCTTACTCTGCATCTCTATTCTCTGTCTTCTTAGCATTGCCGATGGAGCTTATGTGATTCCAGTCAACACTCTTTTTCCTTCTCCCAACTGCAAAGCATCAACTTCCAATGGTTATTGTCACTCTTTCACACACACATTATCATAATAATATGAGCAATGTCATCAACTCTAGTTTAATTAAACAGTTTCCGTTCACGTTGAATTTTGCTTAACCCGAATACTTCTCTTTCTATTTGCAACAAACTCAACCTTGAAGCTGTTTCACAAGCATGGTCCATGCTCTCCCCTTTTCAAGGGCGAACCCATGAACCACACCCAATTACCATTCGAGAACATTGCGAGGGTGGAGTGGATTCAATCCAAATTCTCTAATGCTAATGCCATTGACGACCCGAAAAGACTCAGCCATCAGCCTCAAAGCCAAGTATGGTTTTCTAGGCGTTACCGATGATAGGCCTTGGCACGCCGAAGAAGGTCCTACCCCTCGTGTTTGATACAGGAAGTGTGCTCACGTGGACCCAATGCGTGCCATGTGCTGGGTCTTGTTTCTATGCAACAGAAACACTTACCTTCTCCCCAGTCGACACAATCACCCGTTTCAAGTTTGGGTACGGTTAGAAAAGCGAAAGGTTTGAGGGATATGTTGGACTGTTGGGGCTTGCTCTCAACGATATTTCATTCTTGGATCAAAGCGCGACCAAGTACGGCCGATATTTCTCGTATTGCCTCCCCTCTTCATTGAGCTCCACCGGACTCTTAACCTTGGGTAAGGGCAGGACATCCGCCTCGATCAGCTTCACGCCACTAAAAATGATCCCAAGGAGGCCACTATTCTATGGCATCACCATAACAGGAATCAGCGGTGGAGGAAAACCGCTCGATCTAGAGGAAACTGTAATTCTCTACTACTAATACTATCATCAACTCAGGAGCCACGATCACGCGATTGCCCACTAAAACCTATGATGCTCTGTGCTCGGCCTTGCGGCAGGGGATGTTGAAATACAAAATGTCCATTCCAACTAATACCTTCGATACTCACTACAACTAGTGTCGATCTACCAGTGTAGCTATGCCAATGATCACATTCTCTTTCAATGGATCAGTTGAGATCGATTTGGACCCTCACGGTGTGCTGTTTGTAGCCAGTGAATCCCATGGCGTTTGCACCGACCCCCCCAACGCGGGTCTCGACATCTATGAGAATGTACAGAGAACATTTGAGGTGGCTTACGACGTGAACGGAGGGCGGTTTGCCTCCAATAACGATTCATGTTATGATGATGCCCTAGAATAGTGGCCTCCTTGGGATTGTTTTTAGTGGCGTGAAGCCGACACAGGCGGATGTCCTGCTGCCCTTACCCAAGGTTAAGTGTCCGGTGGAGCACAGTGAAGGGGGGAGGCAATACGAGAAATATTGGCTTGTGGCGCCATGTGGCGAGCTTTGAGTGCTCTCTCGCACATTTTGTACCCAATATTTCTCCTGTCCTGGAATTTCCATGACAATCCATGACAAAAGGGGTAGAGAAATTTGCCCGTTATGATGTACTTAAAAATAGGCCCTAGACCCTTGGACCAGGGCATGTAATATATGTCATTGCGTATCTTAAAAATTAAGCTTGACACTGATGATTTGATTTCATCTCTCATGCTCGGCGCCTCTTTACTCTGATGTACTTTGTCTATGGGGTATCATCGAATTGTATATCTTTATGTAGAGATTAGTTTTTTGGTGTGGTAATAAGAGCTTTCCCAGTGATATATGCTGGGTCGATAATAGGTAAATCAAGACTTCTTACCTTCTTCAGCAGCTAATATTCTTCTGGAAATAGGCATGATATGTTTCTGATATTTAGATGTGAACTGTATCTAACACAAAGGCACAGTTTTTTCATTCAGAAAACTGCTTTCCCACTGCATGAGGAAAGATTTTTCGAAAAATTTCTACAAGTCGGAAATGTTCTAATTCGAGCTTAGGAAATGTAAATTCATGTATTCTACTGACTTGATGTCAGTAAAAGGAAACTAGCTTGGATTTTTCCCCTCTCTTCGCCTTTTCATTTTCAGAATCCCTGCTTAGGGTCTCTGCCACGTTTGAAAGCGTTCGCTTGAAACCACAATCAACGCCAGAGCAGGCCGAACAATTAACGCAACAAGCTTTGGGCCAAAGAGAGAAGATGACCCCAAATATTGAAACTACAAGCCAGCGTCGCAGAAGTAACGCAAAAGGAAGGATAGAGAGCAAAGAGGACCCAAAATATTGAACTTAGAAGGAAAGAAGAGAGGAAAGGGAAGCGGTAGCGTTCTTTCTTCAGAGAGGATGAGAGAGAAAGCTCCATTAATGCATGCATTGGAGCAGGCCTACTCCAATGAATAGTGTTAGAAAAGAGGATTTTGTGCAGAAAAACCTGCGGGGACCACACTAATTGGGTCGGACCACGTTGATGTGGAGCTTCAGGACCATCCAATGTTTTCTCTTTAGGCTCCGTTCGTTTCACGAAAAATATAGTAATTTGGAAAATATTATCCAGGAAATCATTTTCTTAGAAAATGATAATATTTTCTGGTGTTCTTTTGTCAAAGGTCGCTGACTCATCGGCCTTGAGTGAGGTCGAGAAATACTATTAGAGGCTATGATATCTAAATGTAAGCAAAGAAGAGAGAAAATGTTTTCCACTTTCAAAAAAACAGAAAATATTTTACCCACTTTTAAAGGTGTTTCTTCTATTGGTGGAAAATATTTTCCTTAACTATCTTGTTTTCCGCCCCTAAACACCACAATTTCTAAAAAATATTTTCCAGAAGAATATTTTCTATGAAACAAACGGAGCATTACTGTGTCATTGTGGAGTAGTGGTGTGAGTAGAGAGTCGGGGAGAGTGGAGAGAAAAGACTGGTGAGAAAAGCTGAGAGTTTTTGTGTGTGTTTAGACATTGAGAAATGTCTATTGGGTAAGTGGTGTAATTGAGTACAGTTATAATAATAAAGGAGAGTGCTTATTTTGGTTGGAATATCCAGTTGAGTTGCACAAGCAGTATCATCGTTGCGTCTCTAAAGTTCCACAGCAAGGACAGCGTTCCATTAACATCAATGGCTGGAGTCCACACACAACTTTCGTCTTCTTCTCTCTCTTTTTTTTTTTTTGGATTTTTTTTCTTCTCCCAACACTACTTCTAGAACCACTTACTTGTAAGGTTAGCGATTAAATATTTAGATATGAAATCACGCTTTTGTTAATACTTTAATATTTTAGAAAATATGAAGTCATTCAAATATTTCAAAATCACTATCTGCATCCCCTACTACATATTTACAGACTTTGCCTACACCACCTATATCTTGATTTACAGACTTTGCATTGCCCCTGGCAACAGAAAAATGAATGCATAAAGACATTTTCCTGGAAAAAGTAGATCTACATGACAGTAGTGAGTAGATCCATCCTTGTCATGGAAGAAACTTATGAATTTTCTAGCAAACACGGCCGTCTTCACTGTTAATCCGTGATTGCCAATATCTTGTTGAATACAAGAGGAAGAAGTTTCTGCATTTGCTCGATCCCTTTTTTTATTCTTGTGCTACTTAACAAGCAGAGGATGGATGGAGTTCGTTGGAAATTACACAGCTTTTTGATCTCTACTATCTAGTTACTTAAGTTTTTGAAAGGGCTTGTATCTCTAAGCTTCAAAAGCATAACAAACTGTCCAGAAGGATGAATCCATTCCGTCGTTCGTTTGAACGAGTTTGAATTGAAATTTGCATGCGCCATTGCATTGCGATTTTGATGCTTCTCTGTCGTCGATCGTGCTCCCAAGGGCCCCCCACAAACTGGAATTGGGCCAAAACAAGTTGGGAAAAGGTTAAAGATGGGCTGGGAAGCAGATAATTGGGCCAGGATTGACCGGGCTAGCCCATCCAGTGAATTCGGGCCGCTGACTCGGTCTAACAGGGCAATGGGTCGGTTTGGGCGTTATAATAAAATTTAATTAGAAATGGCGCTGTAAAAATCTTAATACAATAGAATAAAGCCAATTCTATGTTACTTTGTATCTTATTTGTCAATTTTCTTGATGTGAATACTCGAAGAAATTTGTAAACATTAGATAAAAATCAAACTCCTCCTTATATGAATTATACTATATTCTCTCTTGGAGATCACAAGTTTTTAGTTTTATTTTATACATACGTATGATTAATCTATTGCTTTTCAATCTACATACGGAGAGCTAGCACTCAACTGCACCTGTGATAGAATTTCTATGGTCATCGTAGGCGAGTTTAAGGTGGAAACATTATATTACTTTTCTTGGAAGAAAATAGACAATAAAAAAACACTAAACATAGATACTGGTGGTGCCATCCACAGGCATATGCAACAATAGCTCTTTCAAATTGGTGTGGCACAAAACATTTGATATAGTCCAAAAGTGTGCTATAATTGCCAGATGGTTCAGGCTCACTGGTAGTTTTGGCAAGAGGGATTTTTGTTCTTGCTAGTCATAAAACTTTATTTGAAGAGGAAGAACAAGAAGACAACTCCGTCGATGAGAATCTGGCAGCCTCATTAAATTCGAGTTCCCAGTCAAAAGCAACAATGGCATCATCAATGACAATATGTGCCATTGATGCTTCTGCACCTAATTCACATGGTTGAGTACTATTCCAACAGCAAAGAATTTCCTCTACGAATTGTTTTTCCATGAAAAAAGTAGCAACAGAACTTTTACATCAGCAACAATTGCAATTTCCACTAAAGGGGCTTCAAGGGAGTAAAAAAAAATGGTGGAACACAATAAAATCCTCATTCTACTACGCCTTCGGATTTGCGGATAATTGCAGCGTCATTGCAGGCGCCATCTTCAAACGTGTCTGCGTGTTCCTCACTCGCACAGAACTTTGTTGCCTGACGGCGGCGAATCTAGAGTTCCAGCACTTAAATATTTATGAAGCTGTCCTCCTCCAACACCTCTTTAACGATAGCCTCAATCGTAATACCACATGCTATCCCTTTATCTATCTTCCACCCTAGCAGATTGTCTAGCAGTTCATGACCGCAAAGATCCTTTACCGGTGTATCCATAATATAAAGCTTGGATAGGTTCTTCAAAGTTGAAATGTCTAGCGTGGTCAGTGAATGGCAACTCGTGATATAAAGCTTCGAGACACTCGAGGAGATCTGTGGAATGTATTGGAGTCCTCTGCAACCCCAGAGGTAAAGAAACTTCAAGTGAGAAAGGGCACCTAGCTCAGGAGATAGGGTAGTCATGTGCGGGATACGCAATGTCAAGTTTTGTAGCTTGGATAACCTCCCAAGCCACCAAGGCATGGGAACTTGCAGCCTCTTCGACAGGCTAGAGATGTTAGGCATTCCGATGGACAGCATCAGCTTTTTCAAGTTGATCAGATTCGAAAGATCAGGAATAGTTTTCAGGGAGTTGGACTTGACTACCAGACAAGTCAAGCTTCCTGGAAGTTTAGGCAACACGGATATGCCTTGTGACCCAACCCCAACAGCTACTATGAGTGTTTTTAGATTCTCCAGACTTTCCATAGAGTCAGGTAACTCTGTGATTCCAGTGTCAACTAGATTTAACTCAGTCAACGACCTTAATTTTCCAATGGAGTATGGAAACCTGTTTATGTGTCGACATCGATTCAAATTCAGGCGCTCGAGACTTGTCAACGCTTCAATGGAGTCAGGTAGGTGAGTTATAGGTGTGTCCTGTAAAGAAAGATTCGACAAAGAAGTTGGATGGTTGATGGAACCTGATGCATTAACTGCTGGGGAATCATGAAGGTCAGGATCCTCTAGTTTCTTCAAAGCCCACCAATCTGAAATTTCTTTTATTGAGGTTCCATCAAGAAGTTCTTCTAGATTTGGCAAGCCACCTAGCTCTTCTGGCAGAGAGCTGAGCCTCCGACAAGACATTAAGCTCAAGAAAATCAGGTTCTTCACTTTACCGATTGACAAGTCAATCTCAGCTAATTCGAAACAGTAGTCAAGAATTAATCTCTCTAGTGTGAGTAATTCAGACAGATCAGGTGTCTTGGTCAAGGAGCATCTCGTAAGATTAAGAACTTTCAATTTGCACCCTGTCACGCCCCGCACCCAAGTACATGACAGTCCCCGAAGACACTCCACAAGGGTCGACAAATTTCGATAATCCCAGGTTTGGAATCGATTAATCAATTATATTAACTAAAGATACATAATTAATACATAAAGGAATGCAGCGGAATAAATTAAATAATCCCCGAGCAAATCCTGAGGTATCTCAATTATTACAATACTTCAATAAACTGATCAAATCTCTAAAACGAATCCACAAAATAATAACATTATTTATTTGTTCAATTAAAAGGATAAATGCGGAAAGTAATTTCCTCACAAATTAAAACCTCCTAATCAAAAATTAAATTGACTATGATCATCTCACTGCGCCTCCTGCTTCACCTGGTCCTCGAGGGGGTGCTACAATATTAGGACCTGAACAAATAATTTTAAGATGAGATAAACTCATCGAGTTTGCTCCCTATTTCTTAATTAGGTTGATATTCACTCTAGGGTTCCTAATCGGATAATTAATTTAATCTTCACTTCTCACAACCCATGATCTTGTCAAGTCACTAAACCCTCTTGATAGATTAATCTCCAAATAATTTGATATAATTATCACAATATCAATGTCTAAAAAAATCTAACAAAAAGTCAATTATAATGAGCACCAAGAAGTAAATAAATAAATCACATTATTAAACCATCAATATTCAATTGCAATCAATAAATCAATCTCAATCAATCGAACAATCAAAAGTATTAAATAGACATCCATAACTAAGCCATAAGCAGATAATATCTCAAAGTATCCAAACTCGATTACCTGGACCTACCAATTAGGGATTCACTCGGCTCCCTAAATCGAATCCAGAGTGTTCGACTCGATCAACTACATGTGACATCACCTTAATTAGTAGCCACTTAGCAAATAACGCAATTTCTAGAATATATTCAAGAATATTGCAATTTACCTAAAATTACAATTTGCTTCTAATTAAGCAAAACCGAGTAATTACCTCTAATCACCAAATTTAACTATCAATTCTCTTACCACCGATCGATATAGTCAACCACATCTAATCACTCTGAATATTGTCACTATTTTTCCAATTTACAATTTCACCCCTAAATTTCCCAAAATTGCACTTTTGCCCCTAACGTCTTAATTAGACCAAAATTGGACAAAATTAATATATCTCTCTCAAATATTCCGAAATTTCCATTTTTCTACCATATGCTAATTTAATAAATTCCATAAATAATTAAATTACCAATTATTCTCTTAGCCAACCAATTTATCAAATTATTCCTAAATCCCTGATTTAACCTCAATTGGATCAAATTAGTAATTTGTCTCCAATTTCCTCAAAAATTACAAACTTAGTCCTCAATAACTAATAATCCATTCAACTAAAATTATCCATTTGCCAATTGCTCCTCTAACTATTGTAATTTCACAATTTATCTCCAAATAATCCTAATTTACGAAATCACCCCTAATTCAATAAGAGTCTCTAAATAATCCCTAATTTCCTAATTAACCATCAAATAAATCTATTCACCACAATTTAAAGCTACTAGAGCAATTAGCAGCCCTAATTAAGAGTTAGGGAGCAAACTCATCCTAAGTCCGAGCTTTTTATCCAATTATTCGGCGGTAATCGCTCATCCGGTGAAATTCCAGTGAAACAGCAACAAATCCGGCGAATCTGGCAAGGGTCCAATGGACTGACTGAATTGCTCGCGAGTGGGCCAGACCCTCAAACTGGGTTGAACTGGCTAGGCCAAGGCCCACCGTGGGCTGTTTCGGCCCACAAAAACTATTGGGCCTAAATCTAGCCCATGGAAGCTGTAAACAACTTATGTTCCTTGAGTCTGAGCAGGAGAAGACACGTGAGCTATGGGCTCCACTATTGCGAGTTGAGGATGATGTGAGGCGATGGGATGGCATCGTCGGCGTGGTTGGACGGCGGCGACGGCGTGGCTCGAGCTAGGACGAGCTCGACGACGTGAGGGGGGTGCGACGATCGCCTGACGAAGCGAGGAGGAGGCCTCGGTTCTCTAGTTCAATCTGAGCCAATCTATAGATCCAACAACTGGTTTGGTTGATTCGAGTCGAGGCGAGGCTAGACAACGACGTTGAAGGCGGCGTGGAACTCTCTGGACGGCGTTTGGGTCGCGGTGGTGGCATCGGCGAGGTGAAGAACGGCGAGCGACGCCGTGATGGCGAGAAGGGGGGGCCTCAACTTCTCGAGTTGGCAAGTCTCAACCCGAGCCGAGGTGGAATCCAAGAAAAACTCAAAATCGCCAGCGTGGATTTAAGAACAACTCGCGACTAAGGAACACTGAGTGATGACCACAGCGACGAGAGGAAGCTTCGTGGGTGACGGCGAGTTTTGTAAGTCCTTGGGTTTGCGTCCTTTTCTGATTCAACACGCAAGAGGCGAAGAAGACAGCAACTCGGGTTTTCTAGAGGCATTTGCGTGAGAAATCTGCTGAGTTTGTTGTCAATAGGAGATCGTGGGGCGGCCGTTTGCGTCGACGCGAGAAGATCGCATGGGTTGCCGTTGGACAAAATCGTGAGTTTCTCGCGTTGATGGCTTGGTGGCGGCTAGGGTTGCAGAGGAAGGGGAGTCGTGTGAGGAAGACAATGAACAAGAGAAAGGAAGGTGGAGATGTGGGTTGGCGTGGGCCCACATGCAAAGGACAAAAGGGGTGTAAGAAAACATAAAGAATTAGAGGGATAAAGGAGAAAATTACCATTATTATTATTTATTTATTTTTAACTAATACCCAAAGTTGGGCTGTTACACACCCTCCCTGCAACACCAATATGGTAAATTGTAGATAAGTTTTATGGAATGAGAACAATGACAAAAGAAGATTGTTCTAGAGCAAAGTGTACCTTGATATGTTTCCTGACTCTGAAAAATCGAGGATGATTAAATTGTTCATTGAAAAGTAAGTCATCCTAAGTGCCCACCAAGGAAAATTATGCCATATGAGCCATCTTAAATTTGGAAGAAGTTGTTTCTTCCCTCCTAATATGTTCTTCGGTGATAAAATCCAAGACATTGTATGCCAAAGTAGGGCAGCTTTTGAGAGGAAACCTGTCGAGCCAGAATTGAGGGATTTGCTGTCCACTCGAAGGAACCTTACTTTTGGCGGCGCTGCAACTCTTTCAAGAGCAAAACCGGACTTCCCAAATTCGTCGGCATTCAGACGGAGGGCTTCGAGGCTTTCATTTCTCTGAATGTTGAAACAAGACAAATTTAGGAAAAGGAAGGATACGGTTAGTTAGTTAAAAGGTAAATTCTTGGGGCAAAGTTAGAAGTTCACAAGAACAGCCCTCAAATATTTGAGTAGTCAGACCCAGTATTTACCTCCTTCCTCATAAGTACATCCGATGCCTCCTCATAATTCCACAATCTACTGTTCTGGGCTAAATGTCCCCCACTTTCTCGAGAAACAATATCTCTACCAAGATCTTTGAGACAATCATGCATCCAAAATTTATTACCTTTTTCAATCTTAATGAATGACATCATTTGAAGAACTTCAATATTTTGTGTGGGGCATAAATGAAAATCTTTCGATATGTACATTGCGTCATGCTTATCGCATCCGATAAAAAGACAAGCTATATCAAGAAATATCTGCTTCTAGCAAGGATCTAATGCTTTGTAACTTATCATCAACTTGTTTTGAATTTCCTCGATAGGACCCATTTTCCACTTCTCCAAGTACTCATCCCAGCTTTCTTTTCTTTGTCCGCACATTGATAAAGTTGAACCCATTACCTCAAGAACCAACGGAACACCTTGGGCGAACTTCACAACTTCTCTAGACAGCTCTAATTTTTCTGGTGGAGGCCAACCTCTTCTGAAAGCATGCTTGCTGAATAGCTGAAGAGATCTGTTGGAATCCATCTCATGAACTTGATAAATCAATTTTACATCAAATTGACGAAGAACAAGTATATTTCTTGTGGTTATAAGAATATGGCTTCCTGGACCAAAGCAACATCGGCTCCCCAACAGTGCAGTTAATTGACTCTTCTCGTTGACATCATCAAGAAGAATAAGAGCTTTCTCACTGGAAAGCCTCTTCTCTATCATCCTTATCCCATCTTCATTGTAATTAGCAAATGGATGTGCCTGTTTCGAAAGGGCTGAAATTAGACGGTTCTGCAAATATAAAATTCCTTTCGAGTTTGAAGCTTCGCTAACATCTTTGAGGAAACAACAATGATCAAATTCCAGGGAAAGCTTGTCATAAACTATTTTGGCAAGAGTTGTCTTTCCGATACCACCCATGCCGTGGATTCCCATGACTTTTACATCATCCATGTTGGTGCCTATCATCTCCATAATCTCCTTCACATTGTTGTCAACTCCAACCAAGCAGTCAGTAACCACCAAAAAAGCCTTTTTCAGCTCACTTAGAACCGTTGTGACAATACTTTTAACCAGTTGTCCTTCGTGCCTAACAACGCGAATGATGAGAAAGGCCAAGATGAACAGAAAACAAATTAGAATCTCCAAACTGAAATACATGACATCAGTAATTGATAACACCACGTTGCGGAAGCCACAGGAGGCAACAAGAAGTGCAACTGCAAGTGGAACTTACGTATTGCTTTATCAGCAAGAATAAATTCATGGACATCCTCGGCACATGCTCAAACCTTGTGCAGTTTAGAACAGCTATGCAACCGTCAACAACAGTAGATGATCAAAATATCTTACTAATAACAGGAACAAAGGCTCATTATTTTTTTACGCGTATTTGGGATGTGTACACAAGCTTCTTTTTCACAAAATGTCTTTACAATCAGCAAATCGGACACGTCTTAAGTTCTCTGAACAAAAAATGAGAGATCCATTTAGTTTCTCGTTAATTTTCAGCACAAAGATGAATATTTATATGCATCGTTTAGTACATTAATATGCATAAATGTTTTCATATTGTATTTATAAATATCTTTGGATGAACGAAGAAAAGTAAAATTAGAATGTCGAAACATTACTTGAACAAAGGGAACCAACGTAGCCACAATATTTCCAGAAGTAGAACAAAACATTTTGAAACCTCGTGCGTACCCTGGCTTTCTACCGGTAAGTATAATAGAAAAGCATTTGTACCTAACTTTCATTTGCACCATAAAGACTAACAAAGGGAAAGCATTCAATTCGAGGTCTCTTGGATCCGCACCAACATGACACAATCGCATTTGTGCAGTTTCTATGGATTGATAAGAGATAAAATAAGATCGATAGTCCACACAGCAATAGGAAAGCAGATGCAGGCAAGAGAGCTTCCATTTTGACATGCAATATAACGGTCGAAGATAATTAGGTACCCGTCAGCCTCGTTTTCTACGTTCCATCGCTTCAACCCTCCAACCTCACTGAGAGCAGCTCTCCATTTCCGAATGGTCTCACTGTCCACACGCTTCTTTCTTCTGAGGGCAAGCAAGTCCTCACTGTAACCTCCGGTTTGGTTTCGAACCTCGGATGGTTCGACATAGTAGAAAAGAGGCATGATTATCTGTCCCTTCCTTCTACAGTCCACCATATGAGCTAGCTCGTCAAGGCACCATTTGCTGGAAGCATATCCTTTGGAGAAAATAGGTATGGAGATCTTCGATTGCTCAATCGCTCCAAGAAGCTCCAGGCCGATCTCTTCACCAATGGGAATCTCTTAGTTATCTCGGAATGTATGGACTCCAGCGTCTTTGAGACTGGTATAAAGATAATCAGCCATAACTCTGCGCGTGTCCTGTCCTCTGAAGTTCAAGAACACTTCATAATCACACCCTTCCACTGCTTCAGGTATTTGCATAGGCTAGTGGCTCCGGGAAGAGCTAGCTTCTCCAATGTCATTGATGGATGCAAGGTTCTCCATTGCAACCAGTTGCAGAGAAAATGAAAGCACCAAGTCGCACCGAGCTTAGCGAAGGCAGATTTCTAAATTCTATGAAGCCGAAAGTTACTGGACAAGTATAAATACCACTGGACATTAAAACGCGTCGTTGATGTCAACACAGAGTTATTTAAGACTCCTTAGGAAGCAAGTTTCGGGGAACGTCACCTGTGTCTGGATGGCAGGGCACGTGGCACTGGTGCTACTTTTGTATTTGATAGGATGATTTTCCTTTTCCGACTTTAGGTCCTTCTGCCAATGCTACTTTTGCAACTACGTTGGACGGATGCCGTTTTTTATCCTTCTATTTAACAGTTCATCTCGGATGCGGGGCCAGTCTCGTAAAAGGAGCAGTAGAATCTGCCTATCAAAGAGAATATGACGAAGGCAACTGAAGAAGCAATGATGACTGGAAGGAAAAGCTAAGCCTCGCATAAAAAAGTTTAGACTTTTAGGCGGAGCACGTCTTAGCCTTCGCATGCAAGGTATCACGAAAGGCGCCTTAGCATTCTAATAAAGGCGTTCTTTCCGACAACAGTTAATCTCGAACACTTCTTTCCGCACTGCGTAGCCACCTTGCACCATTCTAATAAAGGCGTTCCACATAGTTATAGTTATAAAATTTTGATAGAAGCAAAGATTCGCTAATGCATTAAAAGCAAACTGAACGGTAAAGCTAACACATGAATGGATCGCATGACTCGATCTTGAGCGAGCTTTATATATTTTGTGATATACACAGTCATGTAGCAAATCCTCTTCAAATATGCCCACATCTTTATAATATCTTTCTTGTAAATCATGAATATTTCCAAATTCTTAAACTATTTATGGAACGCATCACAACCCGCAATTTCAAATTACTCATAAAATATGTACCTACAAAGCTAAGGAACCGAGTAGAGCTCACCAGGGGCGTGGCACGTGGCACGTGGTGTACTCTTGCACGAGCTTTCCCTCATAAATCTCAATAAAGAAGATCCGGGCACCGTCTGAAGAGCTTGTAACCATTCCTATCCTATCAACATAGTAAAAAGCAGCCAGCAAAGAGCCATTAACGAGTCTGACCCAGCGGCCCAAATGCTTTCTCTTGAGATTAATGTTCTCATTACTTTCAAAATAGCAGTTCACTTTCACGAACAAAAAATGCGAGTCGTCGGCCTAAAGAGGGAGGTACCTTCAATAATGTATGTAATGACAAAATTGTCATATCAGCGGATGACGCGGTAGCATGCACCATGCAGGCGGAAAGAACGAAAGGCGAAGGGTGAAGAACTAGTGCGTGGCAATGATATTTTAAACACACCCTGCCCAAGGTTCTAATGGGAAATCACAATGCAGCCAAGGTTCCCGAAAAGGAACAACGGAGTTCGAATTTTAGCTCTGGCCAGAATTTAAGAGTGTTGGATGTCTTTCACGGTGGAGAATTTAACATTGTTGAATGTAAAGTTTGAAAGAACTCATGCTAGGCTAAGAAACTTATTTGTGCCCACTTATTTGTCACCTCACTTTTTTTTTGTCACAAAAAATTGCTGAACCATATTGATACCAAAAAATCTGAACTTGTCTCATTGTGACACCTTCCCATCATAAATTTTTTCTTCTTCTCTTTTCTTCTTATTTTTCAAAAAAAAAAAATCTAAGAAATTTTGGCCGGCGAGTTGGCCGCTGGAGCTCGTCGGCCACTAGGTGAGGGTGGTGAAGCCCTTGCTAGTGGCAAGCTAGGGCTCGCTGCCCTCGCCTGGCCGCACAGGAGGCCCTTTGCCACCGAACCCAGTTAGCAAGGTGGTGAGGCTGCTCTCAATTGGCAATTGTCACGTGTGCAAGGTGGCGGTCGAGACCGTTCTCAACAGAACGTGGTCCAGCCCCTTGGCGGTGCCACCCTGGCCTTGGGGGTCGACCGGTCGGCCGACTCGCCATTCCCCGTGAGCATGTGTAGAGAGCAGAGCCTGCAGCAGTCCCTACAAGTGTCGGTGTCAATTCAGGTGGACGTCAACCTCTCCCTCTACGACATGAACCTTAGCCTCAAGGTGAAATTGCCAGGGAAAAGACGCACCAAAAGGAGCCATCTGATGGAGAATTGGCCGGCCAGGACGGCAGTTGCAAGGGCAATGCCTAATGGGTTAGAATTGGCCCTCACTTGTAGTTGGGGAGGTCCTGGCCACCTTCGCTTGCAGTTGGCGAGGCCCGGGCGAGGCTGGCCTCACCCAAATCCGGGCGGGACTGCCTCCCTCGAGGCGGCAAAGGGCCTTGCCCAGTTTGGGAGGAGGCCGAGAGAGAGCGACAAGCCCTGGTTGACCCCCAGCGAGTGCTTCGTCTCCTTCACCCAATGGATGGTGAGCTAGGCGAGCTTTGGTGGCCAGCTCGCAGACCAAAGTAGGTTTTTCTAGGTTTAAAAAAAAAAGATAAGACAAGAAAAAAAATTATGGGATAAATGCGTCACAAGGAGACAAGTTTGGAATTTTTGGTGTAAAAAAAATTTAGGGTAAATGTGTCACAAATGGTATAACTCGAAGTTTTTTGTGACAAAAAAATTGGAATAAATGTGTCACTAAGGGCATAGTTTAGGATTTTTCATGGAACACCATATCAATTATAACTTTGGACTAGACCAAATTGGTTTCCAGATTGCAATTTTGTTTTAGGATGGAACTAAAATGAACCGACATTGTTCCACAATTCACTTTTGCTTTTTATAGAGCAATCCTAATCATGTTTATAAAAATCCATAAGTTATAAGAAACTCCCACTAGTCGACGTGAAGTATCGTCGACACTGGCTTTATTTTGACTTAAAAAAATAGCAACTTATCTCCCTCTTTCCAAATTGATGTGGGATCTCACACTTGAGCTATTTTACTTTTTTTTTTCACCTTTGGTTATCCTTAAAAGGCGTCCCATTGATGTGAAAGGAAAAGAGCATGCTGCAGTTTGTACTTTTAACTCATTTAGAAAACCAAAGGTTGATATACATGCTTAGGCCCGACCCCAAGAACGGGACCACATTGTTTGATTATATCAGGTCGGTTCCCAATTTGAAAGGATCGATTAATATAAAATTAATGCTATGTTTGATTTTCCGTCTATACAAATCACAAGTCAATAATATTTAACGAATGCGATCCGATGACAAAAAGTTATAGACGACATTGTCACAAATTTTCTCTTCAAACATCAAATGGTTGTCACTCATTAATTGATGGTTGGATTCTTCTTCTTTTCTAGTGCAAGTGATTCCTTGATGTGGAGTCTATTATCGAGATGTTTCTCCTGGTTTTTTTGGCCTTATAGAACGAGGTTTCACTTGCAAAAATAGCAAGAGCGAATCTTTCATTATATACCAAAAACAAACAATTTTGTTTGGCATGATATCCATAAAAGTGGGCTTGCTTTCTTCTTGTGGTGGCTCTCCCTAGAGAAAGGGAATTTCTTTGTATTGCGTTCTGCAACATGTTGATTTTATGGCTTAATGATTGCTTTACAACTAAATTCTTGATTACGCTTGACATACTTTTAGATGCTTGATTGATTGTAATTTCAAATCCTTTGTCAATACTTAAACTGTTGTAAACTTGGCATGAGGAATATTACACGGGAGAGATTAGTTTTGTGTAATCCAATTTTGGTTGGTGAAAGTATACATTCCCACATTTTTGAACTCATATGATTCTCAACTAATGAAGGTTACATGGCATCCCAAAAAGAGGCATCCACCGCAAAGTGGATTGAGCCTTTAACCAACTTGTACGTTAGTTTGTTGGTAGAAGATGTGAAAAATGGTAATCGCACCTCTTCTACTTTCAACAAATCAGGATGGAATAACATACAGACATAATTCAATAAACGAGAAAAACTCCAATATACTCAAGTGTAGTTAAAGAATAAGGTGAACAAATTGAAAAAATAATATACTAGTTTCAAGAAGTTTCTTTCACAATCCGGATTTGGTCGGGATAATGTGAACAAAACAATTGTTGTTGATGATCCAAGTATATGACAATATCACATCAAGGTATGATATAACCTTTGGCCATTTTGAGATCACTATAGATGTACATGGCAATATGGTTAATTGTATTGCAAATATATGTTGTCATCGTGAAATTTGCAGGATAATATTGAGTGGGCAAAATTCAAGAAGGATGGGTTTCCTTAATATCCTGACTTATGTATTGTATTTGGTGATACATATGCCATTGGAAAGCATGCAATAGGATATGCCGAAGATTTGGTGATGTTGGATGAACTTGGCATTAATGGTGATGATGCATACAATGGACGAGACGGCTTCAGTGAACATCATATTGATGAGAGAGTTTTTATGTCTGACAACACTCCTACTCTAGTTCATGACAAACATAGGATGGATAAAATTCCAAATAGTAAGAGAAAACGCAGGAGTCACTCATTTGGTATTGCTAGCACCTGCAAAGCCATACAAGAGATGATCAAAGTTAAGGCTAGTCAATCTGTGAGTACTTCTGTCAACTCACAATTGACATCACCACCTGAAGACCCATTCTCCTCATCTACTTTGATTGATATCCTAGTTGCCATGCCTATGTTGGAGTAGGATCTTTACAACAAAGCTTGCGAATGAGCTAGTGCTAATGCAGTGTGAAGGGAGGTTTTTATCAAATCCTCAATTGAAATGAGATATGGACTTCTCCAAAGTCTTTAGTAGATGTTAGGAAATGTATCGTGGATTGCGTGGAGTTTTATTAGACTATGTTTTTTATATTGTTGGTTGTTATTTTGTTGTTTAAGATACTAATGTTGAGAGTTTTGCATTTGTGTGGTGGTTTGGATATGATGGATTGTGTTGAATTTTTATCAGGAGCTTGCTTTCACTCTATTACTTACGTTATTGGTTTATATTTTTTTTGACATATATCTATGTTGATATTATTATATATGTGTGATGGCATAGGTACTATGGAAAATGGATCAAGTAGCATGTCTAATGGAGAGGTAGCAACAGTTGAATGGTATTTGGAAGAGTCTGATGTTGATATGATAATAGCATGGTTATGTATTGCTGGTATGGACATGTCTGTGCATACAACATAACCTATTAGGGACAGTAGATTATCAGGAGCCGAATGGATAAGGGAATATTTACAAACATTCAGATAGGATATATAAAGCGTTCAGGTTAGAGAGACATGCTTTTCTTAACCTATGTGATCTAATGAAGGCAAGAGGCTAGTTAAAAGATAGTCGATATATAAGGGTAGATGAACAAGTTGGGATTTTCCTATCTATGGTTGGTCACAAAATCTCCAATAGAAATTTATGTGGGAGATTTCAACGTTCGGGAAAAACAATCAGTAAGTATTTTACTGTGGTACTAAAAGCATTTCTCAAATTATCAAAAGAGATTATCAAGCCACCTTCCTTTGATATTGTAGAGGAGATCCTTATCGATCCTAACCATAGACGTTACTTCAAGGTATTATTTTTATATCAATTTTACATTATTAAAATATATATAACTGATAATATTGTCTTTTTTTGTAAAGATATAGCTGATAAATATTGTCTAACGCTATATTTTCATGAAATCACAGGATTGCATCGGTGCTATTGATGGCACCCATATTAATGCATTTGCTTATATCGAAGCAAATCCTATATAGAGGAAGGAAGGGGACTACTACTCAAAATGTGATGTGTGCTTGTTCATTTGATTTGAAATTCAATTTTGTATATGCTGGGTAGGAAGGATCTGCCAATTATTGTTAGGTTCTCTCGACATCACTCAAGACTTCTCAATTGCAATTTCCTTGACCACCATAAGGTATTTGTTTTGTCTATATCAAGTGATTTCATTTATGATTGCATAGCTATTGCATATCATAACAAATTTATGTATATGTTATTGTAGGCAAATATTATGTAATTGATTCTGGTTATGTAGCACTTTCAAGATTTTTAACTCCATTTAAAGGTGAAATGTATCATTTGAGTGAATATAGGGGTAGAAGGAGACAACCCAAAACAGCAAAAGAATTGTTCTACCATAAGCATTCTTCATTGATAAATTCATCGAGAGATCATTTGGGGCATAAAAAAATTGCTCCGCCATTTTGAGACACATGCCTACATTTTCAATTTGAAATCAAGCATTTATTGTAATCACATGTTGTACTCTCCATAATTATATTTGCGACCAAGACAAGATGGACAGGAACTTTGCCATATGTGGAGATCCGGAATATCCATTTGGGCCTATAGAAGACGAGGTTGTAGATGATACAACACATAATGCAGCAGTTCAAATAAACATGATCAGGAAAAATATTGCAAATATGATGGCAAGGGATCACAACATGCAAGAGATTCCATGACTTATTTTTTACTTTTGTGATGTGTAGATTCCATGACTTCTTATTTTTTACTTTTGTGATGTGTCTGTAAACTTTTGCTTCATATAGATATGCTATTTGGGATTTTTTTGCCAGTCAGTCCAACCTCACTGCTGGGATACAACAAAGTGTTAGGCATCTTTACCGGCCCCACTCTGTTCCTCCATTTTCCTTTTGTTGTTCATGTTGATGATTCTCCGCTCAATCTCTTCCAACCTCTTTCCGAAATTCTTGAATGCCTGGAGCGGTGCTTCGTCGCGGGTCCATTCAGGCGTATCTCTCTACCTAAGATAAACCTCATCGGGAGAGTGCGTAGACAGAATCTCCACTAGGCGTCGACGTTCTCATTGGCGTCGGCGTCGCCAATTGCTCCTCAAACCGACATTGAATCTCAATTGAGATCACTCTGCGAGAAGCCCAATGCCTGATTTGCGGAGGCCGCCTCGCTCCTTTACTGCGCAATCGATTCAGGTTCGTCTCCTTCCAGCGCGACTCGCAGCTTACCTCGTCGATGCACTGCTTAAGTCCAAGAACTATGATTTAGTGTTGGCGGTGTATGCGAAGATGGCGAATTTTGTTGTTCCTCCGTATTTCAAGACGCTGAGAAGTGTAGCAGTCTTTTTGTAGATGCAGGTCGGTTGGGGCATGCGTGCGGGGTGGTGGGGTTGATTCTGAAGCATGAGGGAGAATGGTCTGGATGCGGATGTTTCCGTATAGGGAGCTCTTATGAATGGATTCATTCGAGTGGGGAAGTTTGCTCGAGGAAGAGAACATTTCTATGAGACATTGGAAAAAGGGATTTCTTCAAAAGTGGTCACTTTTGGTTGTTTACACAATATGCAGACTCATCAAATGCATCACCAAAATTATCTATCTAATGAGGTTGCTCAATTGCTCGTCGTTTTATGAGTCTCACATCCCTTATGTTAATGGAGACATTTTCCAACTTAAACCAGCAGAGTCAACTTTAGCTCCAATATGAAAATAAATAAATAAATATTGTATTTGGAAGAAGTAGTTGGAAATTTCCAACCCCAACCTGACATGCACAAGAATTACATTTTTTTTAAAGAGTAAAAACTAAGTCCCAATGAAATCACTACAAATTATTTGGCTGACCATATCCCTTGTGCTTTTTTCACAATATTTGCTATACCAAACATTAAAATTCATGAGTAAAGATCCTCACACACATATAAAAGATGATAGCTAACGTTCCTAATCACAACCACCTATGTTACGGGTTCATCTTCGACTAAAAATCTAACACCTAAGCAAATGTATTATTAATGTAATAATATTTAGATCTTGTCAATTTTATATAATCTCTAATATATTTCTTTTTCTTATTTTTTATTTTTTTAAATTTAAAATTTGGAATAGAAAATTTCCTCTCGTACCAAACGTGTTTCTCTTCTTTTTCTGTTCTAGAATTAGAAATTATGTGCAGTTACCAAACACGTTCTTTTGCTCAGAAATTGTTCCTGAGAATAGAAATAGGAAAGAATCATTTCTGGAAAAAATAAATAATTCCCCGGAATAAAAGTATAGCCTTGCGCACCCTTAGTCTCGTTGCCTCCATGTCTTCTTCTTGATCTTTTCCCTCCTGGTTAACATAAGCAGCAGAAGGCAGTATCCTGGGCGTTGGCAGCAGATATTAGGAGCCTCCCACCGTTTTCTTTTCTACGTTCCCACTCTACTTCCAATGATCTCGCATGGCTTTTCCCACAACTTCTCCAAAGCCTATGTTCCCTACAATCAATGGTGCATTGGATTATTGTATCCCGAAAGGTCGTGGACATGAATGAAAAGAATGATGAGATCACTCAACAGAACCAGAAGGAAGATGAACGACAATGATGGACCGGAAGTGCGCTATAAACTTTCTAACCCGTAATTTTTGGGTTCCATCTGGCCCAGTTTGATCCAGCTGGATCTGTTAAAAAGGGTTCTTTTTTCTTTAGATATACTTCATATTTGTTAATTTTGGTGAAAGAAATATATGCTGGTGAAAGAGAGAACGCATTCGAGGATTTTCAAGGGATTTTAGGGTATGAATAATCTATTTATCGAAAATTAAACCTTGTGATTGGGCTTTTCGAGCTTTTGAAGTCTAGGTCCGGAGACATGTCTAGCCGAAATTTCTAATTGGATGTTGGCATGATGGATTAAGCTAGTTCAAGCCAGACAAAACGAATGAGCCAACTCTCATGTGTTGTTATTTTTTCAATGGAATATGAATTGTCTTTCCATTATTGTCGTAGACACTTGCAACAAAAGCCCAATATATTTAATTAGACTTACGGTCACACAAAAATATAAATCAATATGAGAAAATTAGCATATATTAAATTTTCTACACCATGTCAAGTCTTTGATGTGAGATTGTTTTTTTTCCCCTGTAAACTCAGCTCTAAGATGTACCGGTAAGCATTTGACCGACTAAGTAGTTTATACCCTTATTTGAGACTAATGTAAGCACTTGAGACCTTTATTTAAAATAACATCAACTTTGAGTATTGTTTTGATAACATAATCCTATTTAAGGGTCTTATTTAAAATTTCCCCCTAAATCTGTAGTAATAAGTCAATATTGCAACAGCTCATCAACTCACTTTCATTTTGATTTTTTTTAGGTCAAAACCCCCACTCGCTTTGAAGAGACCACGGTTTGGTAAGGCATTACAGTCCAAGGGAGAGCTCAGATGGTACATCCGGCCAACCTCGGGAAGTAATCAATCTCATTGGCCCAATTCAGGTTGGTCAATGACATTCCGCCAGCTCACCACCTAATTTTGGCTTTGGGTGGGTGAACACCACCCTTGTTCAATTGGACCACATACTCCACATAATTATTGGCCATGTTGATGGTTTTTTCTCTCAATAGCAAAAAATATATATACATATATATTAATGAAAGTGACATAAACTATCAAAAGATGTTAATAGATGGAACGTATTAGGAGAGTGAATCAGAGTCAGAATATGACGTCGAAAAATAAAAGTTCAATTCAAATGACAAGTGATTAGCAACAATATGTTATTCAAAATATAAAGATGTTAAGTAGCATGTAATTTGATATGCAATCAACAATAGACACCTCTAAAAAAAGCATTACGATACCAAGTCTCTTTGCAATAGGGCAATAATTCGCACACAAAGCGAAGGTATGGTATAAATAAAATACCAAATCTCTCCGTAATAGGACAATAATCCGTACTCAAGATGGAGATATGTCAATATGTAATTCTTGGAGAATCTCTTCTCACGGTTTTGAAGTTGACAAAACATAAAATATATTCGCAGGAGTTACTTTGTATCGTTTGTGTTCTGGCAGAATATATCGATTAGCAGAACATACATCGTCTAGTATATGACAGAACATATACCGTCTGACAAAACATACACCGTCTGGAAGAGCATGTATGTTCTAGAACAGGTTTTCTCATAAACTGAGTTTATTAATCACATCTCTCGTCTCAAGTATTATGTGCCAAATCCAAATGACGATCTCGTGGACATCTTACCTCTTTCATATCTATGTAGAATATTGACTTAACAATCAAGATTATTTTGGACAGTTTGGTGGGCTGTGTCTTTGGTCAAATATCTTGTTATTTATGGAATGTTTTGATCGATCGGAAGACAAGTATTTTGAGAGAGCTTTCATACTTGGAAGGTAATGATACTGATTGTATGGGCGATCGAGATCGACACCCTCTCTCCTTGGTTTCTAAAAACAGCTCGAGATCCCTTGATTGATTATCTCCAATGGTTTGATTGGAAGAACTTCTTTGGCAAGTGACAACAGTCATCAAGGCCAGATGAAGTATTTAAGGGACTTATCTCTTGGTGTAAAAGAGATGGGGAAGCACGAGAAAAATTCCAAAGTCTGAGCTCTTCAATATACTTACTTCAGTACATATCGTACATTCGAAAAAGAGAGATCCTACTGCTTTGTGAAGCTGTTCATCATCTTGTAATTTTTTTTGAAACATAGTGAATTCCAGCCCTTTGGCTGTTAGACCGAGAGTGGATGTAGGCTTGATCAAAGCCGAACCACTATAACTAATTGTCTTCAACTCTTCTCTCTACTCTCTATTCTTAAATTCTATTTGTTATATCTTGCAAAATTTTAATTCCGCACTATTCTGTAAGAACACTTATTCAACCCACCTTCTAGGTGTACGTACTAGGACTTTCAATTGGTATCAGAGCCAGCAGCTTGCTTTATTGAAGTGTACTTACTTTCAGATCTAAAAGATCTATGGCAAGTGTAGTTGCTCCTATATTGATGGAAGGATAGAGTCACGCCAGACCTCCTTACTTCGATGGAAAGGATTACAGCATTTGGAAGAACAAGATGAAGGCTTTCCTACGATCTAAGGATCCTTTGGAGTGGGATGTAGTTGATAGAGGAATCACTCCCAAGAGTGAAGATGATGCTGAAGTTAAAGAGATGTCTCAAGCAGAACGATCAAAGAGACAAGCTCTTGATGCTAAAGCTATTTACTCTCTCTATTGTGCCTTATCTCCTATTGAGTATAACCGAATCTCTTCTTGTGATACAGCTAAAGAAGTTTGGGACAGACTAAACATCACATATGAAGGAACTTGAAAGAGCTAGTGCGTACACCTAGAAGGGAGCTTGAATAGGTGTTCTTGCAAAGTAATGCAGAATTAAAATTTTGCAAGATATAACAAATAGAACTTAAGAACAGAGAGTAGAGAGAAGAGTTGAAGACGATCAGTTATAGTGGTTCAGCTTTGATTAAGCCTACATCCACTCTCGGTCTGACAACCAATGGGCTGGAATTCACTATGTTTCAAAAGAGATTACAAGATGATGAACAGGCTTCACAAAGCAATATGATTTCTCTCTTTCGAATGTACGATATGCACTGTAGTAAGTAGAATGAAGAGCTCAAACATTAGAATTTTTCTCGTGCTTCCCCGTCTCTTTTCACCACGAGATATGTCCCTTAAGTACATCGCTGGCCTTGCTGACCGTTGTCACTTGCCAAAGGAGTTCTCCCAATCAAACCGTTGGAGAGAATTAATCAAGGGATCTCAAGCTGTTTTAGAAACTAAGGAGAGAGGGTGTCGATCCTAATCGCCCATACAATCAGTATCATTACCTTCCAAGTATGAAATGCTCTCTCAAAATACTTGTCTTTCGATTGATCAAAACCTTCCATAAATACCAACATATACGACTAGAGAGAAAGCCCATTGAACTGTCCAAATATATATCACTTTGTGAATGGAATATATAAATTTGAGATATGACCAAGATAAAGTATTCATAAACGATTCAATATAATCGTCATTCAGATTTGGCACACAATACTTGAGATGAGAGTTGTGAAGATAAACTCAGTTTATGAGAGAACTTGTTCCAGAACATACACGCTCTTCCAGACGGTGTATGTTCTGTCAGATGGTATATGTTCTGTCCTATACCAGACGGTACATGTTCTATCATCCACCAGACGATGTATGTTCTGCCAATTGATATATTCTGCTAGAACATGAAATAACTCCTGCGATTATACTTTATGTTTTGTCAACTTCAAAACCATGATGAAGAGATTCTCCAACAATCTCCCCCTTTTTGAAGATGACAAAACAACCCTACAGTTTTGATAAGTAGTTCAAGCAAAAACCTGTGGCATGTATCAATTCATCTATGAACAGAACAAACATGTCAGTTTGTCATACTAAGATATCAATCAAACCAAGTCAACCTGTTAAGCAGTTAAAAACACCAAGTATCACAAGATAGATAAAATCCAATCTCCCCCTATAACAAAGCACTTAAAACCAAAACACTGAATTTTTCAAAGTCAAATCAAATCAAAACTGCTCAATCTCCCCTTTTTGACATCGAAAAAAGTTCTAAGGGGTAGGAGAACGAACAATCTTGAAGGAATCAATCGCCAGCAAAATCAAGAAGGAGGAGGGACTCGAACAAAGTGAAGATTGTCCAGAGATTGCATGGTAAGTTCCAATTTCTTGATCTACTCAATCCACTTGTCAACATCAACCTTTTGGGCCATCATGTTGTTGATGTCTTGAATAGTAGAGTATAAAGAATGAATTTGCAGACCTATGTGATTCCAATATTGATACAGGGTAAGCTCCAAGTCAGAAATTTGTTGCTTCAAGCCAATAATAAGTCCAAGCAATTGTTTAAACTCATCAGAATGATCAAGTTGGGCAAGAGCCTCTCAACATATATAGACCAAGGCATATGATAGAGGCTTGGAGCATCAGCTTGCTTGACGGAGGGAAAGAAAGTACCAGCTCCCCCTGTTTTGAAGCTTCCTAACATACTATGGTCAGTCCTTAAAATAGACGCAGATCCATTAGTATTACTTGATTTCTGACCACTGGCATGTGTCTGATCAATAGGTATTGGCTTTTGAGAGTGACGTGCCATGTACTCAGCAACGGTGATGGTATCATCATTAGAGATACTATTAGGAATATTGACTATGTTCTTCGATGGCAGAGGTGCAAAAACAACAGACTTGCTTTTGTTCAATTGTAATCCAGTAGAGAAAGTTTCTGATGCATTGATTGGATCAACTGATCTTGCTGTAGAGCTTGAGAATTTCTTTGAAGAAGACATAGGTGCAATCGTAAACAAATCCTTCCTTGTTCGAGAAAAACACTTTTGAAGAGAACGACTAGGGTTTTAAAGAGACTTTTCGAATGATGGCAGATTTCGAAAAGTTTGAGAAGATAAGAAACTTTTTGAATTTCAACAAATTTTGAGGAGTTAAAACAACTGTTTGAACACATTAATTGCGCAACGATTTAAGAGGCAAGTAAATATACACAAAAGAACATACCTATAGTATACACAAGTAAATGCAAGTTACCTTAAATTCAAAAGAGATTTGATCGAGATTGAGATGCATGAATTTTCTCTTAGATTACCAGGATAGAATATTTAACTGGCTTTGTATAGATTTGAACAGCCGACGATCCAGAGACTTTGTAAATATATCTACCAGTTGATTCTGAGAATCAACAAAGGTAATTCGAACATCCTTCTTTTGCACATGATCTCTAATGAAATGATGTCGTATCTCAATGTGCTTAGCCCTTGAATGCATAATCGGATTATTAGTAAGATCCATAGCACTTGTACTGTCACATCGAATTTCCACGCAATACTTCTTGATACCAAAGTCTTGTAATTGTTATCTCATCCATAGAATTTGAGAGCAACAACTACCAAGCGCAACATATTTAGATTCAGCCGTTGACTAGGCAACAGTGTGCTGCTTTCTTGATAGCCAAGTTATTAGACAATTTCCTAGAAGTTGGCAAGTCCCAGAAGTACTCTTCTTGTTAATCTTGCAACCTGCATGATCAACATCTGAATAGCCTTGTAAAGTGAAATTGCCATCCTTGGGGTACGATAGACCGAACTTTGAAGTAGTAGAGATATATCGTATGATACGTTTAACAGTAGACATGTGTGATTCTTTGGGATTAGATTGAAATCTAGCACACATACACACACTAAATAGTATATCAGGACAAGAAGTAGTAAGGTAAAGAAGTGACCCAATCATGCTCCGATATTGGTTCTGATCAACTCCTTTTCCTTCCTCATCCTTCTCTAGTTTGGAAGTGGTGGCCATGGGAGTATCTGTCTTCTTGCAATTCTCCAAACCAATTTTTTTTAACAATATCCTTGGCATACTTTTCTTGATGAACAAATGTTCCTTCATTCTGTTCTTTGACTTGAATCCCAGAAAGAATGTAAGTTCACCCATCATGCTCATCTCGAATTCATTCTGCATGTCACTCGAAAATTTCTTGCACAATTTCTCATTAAATGATCCAAAAATAATATCATCTACATAGATTTGAACTAGTAAGAAATCCTTACCCTCTTTCTTAATAAACAAGGTAGTATCAACTTTACCTTTGTTAAAACCACTCTGAATAAAAAAGTTACTTAGATGTTCATACCAGGCTCTAGGTGCTTGCTTCAGACCATACAAAACTTTCTTCAATTTGTAAACATGATTTGGGTACATTGGATCTTCAAATCTAGGAGGTTGTTCAACATAGACTTCTTCTTGAATGAATCCATTTAAGAATGCACTCTTCACGTCCATTTGAAATAACTTGAAATCATTAGAACAAGCAAAAGCAAGTAATAGTATGATAGCTTCTAACCTTGCAACAGGTGCGTAGGTTTCATCATAGTCTATTCCCTCTTCTTGAGTATATCCTTTAGCCACAAGCCTTGCTTTGTTTTGACTACATTTCCTTCTTCATCCATCTTGTTTCTGAAGACCCACTTAGTTCTCACGATGGACTTATTTTTGGGTTTAGGAACTAGTTCCTAGACATCATTGATGGCAAATTGTCTCAGTTCATCTTGCATTGCTTCTATTCAGCTATCGTCTGTCAATGCTTCATCTATCTTCTTTGGTTCAATTTTTGAGATTAAGGCAAATGCACTTGATTCTTCATGATCTTCAGGAAGTGCACAACGTTTTGATCTAGTTCAAACACCTTCTTCAAGATCTCCAATGATTAGATCAGTTGGGTGACTAGACTTGTGTTTCCAGTTCCTTTGATTTCGGAAGTTTGAAGTTTCCCCTTCCCTAGAATGTTCTGAGTAGTTTTGTGTATCTTCTGGAGGAGCATAACGTGTTTCTTCTGAAGGAGCAGAACACGTATGTTTTGAGAACATGTCTATTCCTTCAAGCTGAGTTATATTTGATAGATTCTGTATACTTTCATCAAACTTAACATTGATCGATTCTTCAACCTTCTGAGATCTCTTGTTAAATATTCTGTAAGCCTTGCTAGAAGTGGAATATCCCAAAAAATTCCTTCATCTGATCTTTCCTCAAACTTTCTAATGTTGTTAGAGATATTCTTCAGAATGAAACACTTACAACCAAACACATGAAAGTAAGATACAATCGGTTTCTTTTCCTTGTAAAGTTCATATGGGGTCTTTTGAAGAACTGTTCTTAGAATGACCTTGTTAATAATATAACAAGCGGTGGAAACAACTTCTGCCCAAAAACAGGAAGGGATATTACTTCCAATTAGCAAAGTTCTGGCCATCTCTTGAAGTGATCTGTTTTTCCTTTCTACTACTCCATTTTGCTGTGGAGTATAAGGAGAGGAGAATATATGTTGAATACCAAGATCATCACAGAACTTAGTAAAGTCTTTATTTTCAAACTCCTTTCCATGATCAGAATGAATCTTATAAATTAGATATCCTCTTTCATTCTGAACAACCTTAGCGAACTTAGAAAAATAATGAAATGTTTCTGACTTATTTGCTAAGAAATAAACTCAAGTAAATTGAGAGTAGTCATCAACCATTACCAGACAGTAAGATTTACCTCCCAGACTCTGAGTTCTTGTTGGTCCAAATAGATCCATATGAACCAGTTGCAAAACACGATTAGAAGAAATGTGATTAACAGATTTAAAAGAGCTTCTAACTTGTTTTCCCAAAATGCATGGTGTATAGGGATTTGATTTCCAAAAAGGTAGTTTAGGAAGCCCACGAACAAGTCTCTTGGTTGAAATCTTTGCAATCCTGTTTGAGATTGGTATGACCCAATCTTCTATGCCAAAGATTTGCTTCATCCTGAATTGAAACAAGACATTCTAATTTATCCAAATTCATGTCCAGAAGATAGATGTTACCATGTCGTCTGCTAGTGAATGATTGAAGACTGTCTTTACTTGTACCAGAACATATATCTTCTTGGAAGTAGATTTTGTATCTAGCATCACAGATTTGACTAATACTTAACAGATTGTATTTCAGTCCTTTCACAAGAGAAACATTGTTGATGATCAAACTCCCTATATTGATAGTCCCAAGTCCAATAATTTTTCCTTTTCCTTTGCCTCCAAAGGAAACTTTGCCTCCATTCATTCTGACTATGTTTGTGAAGCAGTCAGAGTCTCTAGTCATATGTCTTGAATAGCCACTGTCTAGATACCACTTGATTCAGTTCGAGACCTGTGAGAAGTAGCAAAATTCAAGTTTTCTTTGGTACCCAAATCTTTTTGGATCCTATAGTGTTAGTACAAAGCATAGATTTTACAACATATTTTCCAATATTTTTCCACTTGGTAGAACGTTCTGTCTCAAGATGTTCTGAGTTGACATTTGACTGATTGAGATGACTCTACTCAACAGGTTTTACAAACACCTTTTGAAAATGATTTTTGTAAATCCTTTTAGGGAGTCTATTTTTCAGTCTTTCCTTTACCTTGGGAAAGTCAATCAAAGACTTGGTTTCAGAAGTCATACCAAGACTAGCTTTGTTGAAATAAGGTTTTTGGATAGAAAGAATTTTCTCAAGTTTTTCAGATCCAATGGAAAACTTTCGTGAAACATTTGTAATATCTATTTTCAAACAAAGATTTTCTTCCTTAAGAGACTATGATTTATCTTTTAGATTGGATAAAGCTTTTTCAAAAACCTCAGCTTTTTCTTTCCAGAATGTTTCCTATTGTTTGAGTCTCAAATTTTCCTTCTTCAGCTCAAAGACTCTCTTAAGAGACAATTCTAGATTTAAACATAATTTATCAATGTACTTGGAGACTTTAATAGGAATTCTTACTTGATCATCATGTTCTGAATCTGAATCTGATTCTTGATCCAAGTTTGAGTATGAGTCAGAGTTTGCCATGAAGCATACTCGAACGTCTTCATCACTATCTTCACATTCAGTGTCACTCCATGCTTCAGCCTTCAAGGCTTTCTTGTATCTTTCATTTCTTCCCCTCTTTTCATTGAGTAGAGGGCAATTTGGCTTAATATGTCCCTTCTTGTGGCAATTGAAGCATATCAATTCATCATTTGATTCATTGTCTTTGTTTTGATTTTTCTAGAAATTCGATCTTCTGAAATTCTCCTCAGTTTGTTTCTTCTGAAAGTTGGAACTTCTGAACTTTCTCCCTTTCTTGTTCAACTTCTTGAACCTTGTGATAAAGAGTGCCATCTCTTCATCATCTAGATAGTCATTAGATCCTGCATCATTAGAATCATCATTAGTTTTTAATGCAATTGACTTTCTACCTTTCAAGTTTTCATTCTCCTCTATTCTTTCAACTTCGTAGGATTGGAGCGTTCCAATTAACTCATCTACAAAGAGTGGTTGAATTCTTTGAGTCTCTCTTATAGATGTCTTGATATAATCCCACTCCCTGGGTAATGCTCGTAGCAATTTGTTTATCTTCATTGGTTCAGAAATTGGTTGTCCTTGATATGCTAGGCCATTCACAAGTTCTATGAACCAACTAAATATGTCAAGAATTGATTCTCCTGCTTTCATTTTGAAAGCCTCGTATTGACCAAGCAAAATGTTTATTCATGTTTCTTTCAAACGATTGGTTCCTTCATATGTAACGTTGAGTCTATCCCAAACTTCTTTAGCTGTATCACAAGAAGAGATTCGGTTATACTCAATAGGAGATAATGCACAGTAAAGAGAGTAAATAGGTTTAGCATCGAGATTCTATCTCTTTGATCATTCTGCTTGAGATATCTCTTTAGCCTCAGTATCATCTTCACTCTTGGGAGTAATTCCTTTGTCAACTACATCCCACTCCAGAGGATCCTTAGATCGTAGGAAGGTTTCATCTTGTTCTTCCAAATACTGTAGTCCTTCCCATCGAAGTAAGGAGGTCTGGCGTGACTCTATCCTTCCATCAATACTGGAGCAACTGCACTAGCCATAGATCTTTTAGCTCTGAAATTAGTACACTTCAATAAAACAAGCTACCAAGCTCAGATACCAATTGAAAGAGCTAGTGCATACACCTAGAAGGGGGGTTGAATAGGTGTTCTTGCAAAGTAATGTGGAATTAAAATTTTGCAAGATATAACAAATAGAACTTAAGAACATAGAGTAGAGAGAAGAGTTGAAGACGATCAGTTATAGTGGTTTGGCTTTGATTAAGCCTACGTCCACTCTCGACCTGACAGCTAATGGGCTAGAATTCACTATGTTTCAAAAGAGATTACAAGATGATGAACAGGCTTCACAAAGTAATATGATTCCTCTCTTTTGAATGTACGATATGCACTGTAGTAAGTAGAATGAAGAGCTCAAACATTAGAATTTTTCTCGTGCTTCCCCGTCTCTTTTCACCACGAGATATGTCCCTTAAGTACATCCCTGGCCTTGCTGACCGTTGTCACTTGCCAAAGGAGTTCTCCCAATCAAACCGTTGGAGAGAATTAATCAAGGGATCTCAAGTTGTTTTAGAAACTAAGGAGAGAGGGTGTCGATCCTGATTGCCCATACAATCAGTATCATTACCTTCCAAGTATGAAATGCTCTCTCAAAATACTTGTCTTCCGGTCGATCAAAACCTTGCATAAATACCAAGATATACGACCAGAGAGAAAGCCCATTGGACTGTCCAAATATATATCACTTTTTGAATGGAATATATAAATCTGAGATATGACCGAGATAAAGTATTCATAAACGATTCAATATTATCATCATTCCGATTTGGCACACAATACTTGAGATGAGAGTTGTGAAGATAAACTTAGTTTATGAGAGAACTTGTTCCAGAACATACACACTCTTCCAGACGGTGTATGTTTTGTCAGATAGTATATGTTCTGTCCTATACCAAACGGTACATGTTCTATCATCCACCAGACGATGTATGTTTTGCCAATCGATATATTATGCCAGAACATGAAATAACTCCTGCGATTATACTTTATATTTTGTCAACTTCAAAACCATGATGAAGAGATTCTCCAACAGAACTAATCGTGTGAAAGAAATAGGAATAAACATTCTACTTGGTCAATACGAAGCTTTCAAAATGAAAGCAGGAGAATTAATTCCTGATATGTTTAGTTGGTTCACAGAACTTGTGAGTGGCCTAGCATATCAAGGACAATCAATCTCTAAGCCAATGAAGATCAACAAATTGCTGCGAGCTTTATCCAAAGAGTGGGATTACATTAAGACATCTATCAGAGAGACTCAAAGAATTCAACCTCTCTCAGTAGACGAGCTAATTGGAACGCTTCAATCCTACGAAGTTGAAAGAACATATGAGAATGAGGATATGAAAGGTAAAAAGTCAATTGCTTTAAAAACTAATGATGATTCTGATGATGCGGGGTCTGATGATTATTTAGATGATGAAGAGATGGCACTTTTCATCAAAAGATTTAAGAGGTTGAACAAAAAGGGGAGAAAGCTCAGAAGATCAAATTTCCATAAGAAATAGAATGATGACAATGAATGAACCGATGAGTTGATATGTTTCAATTGCCATAAGAAGGGACATATTAAGCCAAATTGCCCTTTACTCAAAGAAAAGAGGGGGAGAAATGAAAAATACAAGAAACCTTTAAAGGCTGAAGCATGGAGTGACACTGAATGTGAAGATAGTGATGAAGATGCTCAAGTGTGTTTCATGGAAAACTCTGACTCAGATTCAGACTCAAAACATGATGATCAAGTAAGAATTCCTATTAAGGTCTCCAAGAACATTGATGAATTATGTTTAAATCTAGAATCATCTCTCAAGAGAGTCTTTGAGCTGAAGAAGGAGAACTTGAGGCTCAAGCGATAGGAAACATTCTGGAAAGAAAAAGCTGAGGTTTCTGAAAAAGTTTTATCCGATTTAGAAGAAAAACCAGAGTCTCTTATAGAAGAAAATCTTTGTTTGAAAACAGATATATCAAATGTTTCTCGAAAGTTTTCCATTGGATCTGGAAAACTTGAGAAAATTCTTTTTATCCAAAAACCATATTTCAACAAAGCTGGTCTTGGTATGACTCCTGAAAAGGTTTGGGTACCAAAGAAAACGTGAGTTTTGTTATTTTTCACAGGTCTCGAACAGAATCAAATGGTATCTTGATAGTGGTTGTTCAAGACATATGACTGGAGACTTTGACTGCTTCACAAATATAGTCAGTATCTATGTAGCACGGATACGGACACGCGACATGCGACACGACACGACACGACACGCTAACATGTCATTTCTAAAAAAGTAAAAAATTTCGACACGTTTTATTTAACAAATATGTTTATATATAAATACATAAACGACTAAATAATAATAATAATAATAATAATAGCCTAGAATTAATTTTTATTAAAAGCATTAATCCTATATTTGTTAGTATCATTCATCGTTTTAATTTGACAAATTCAACTATATTTTATTATAACAATCAATAAAACGACCCAAATCCTCATTTTCTCGAACTAACTCTAGGGTTTGTAAAAAAATCCCAAATCGCATTATAAAGAAATTCAAGATGCTGAATTAAAAAAGAAGACGGAATAACACAACTTGCTAACCTAAGATGAGCAAAAAAATGAAATCTTGAGAGCAAAAGGTAAAGCAACACCGATGAGAGACTCACGGTGAAAGAAGAGAACGAGAGGTGCCTCAGGTGCATAGGACTAAGAAGAGTCCAGAAGTATTGAAAATTTGTTGTAACTTTTATTATCATCATCATATATTTATATTTAGATCCCCTAAGCATTGAAAATTCGTAAATATAACCCCATGCATGTCGGAGTCACGTGTCAGAATTTCCGACTCTTTCCGACTCGCGTGTTGGAGACAGTTGAACGCGTGTTGGATTTTTCGACACGCATTGACCAGGTGTCGGAGCGTGTCAGAGAGTGTCGGACACGTGTCGGAGTGTCGGACATGACACGAAAAGTCCCTGAGAGTGTCGGTGCTTCTTAGGTCAGTATTAATGGAGGAAAAGTTTCTTTTGGAGGCAAAGGAAAAGGAAAAATTATAGGACTTGGAACAGTCAACATAGGAAGTTTGATCATCAACAATGTTTCTATTGTGAAAGGACTGAAGTACAATCTGTTGAGTATTAGTCAACTCTATGATGCTGGATACAAAATCTACTTTCAAGAAGATATATGTTTTGGTACAAGTAAAGACAATCTACAATCATTCACTGGTCGACGACATGGTAACATATATCTTTTGGACATGAATTTGAATAAATCAAAATGTCTTGTTTCAATTTAGGATGAAGCAATTCTTTGGCATAGAAGATTGGGACATACCAATCTCAAACATATTGCAAAGATTTCCACCAAGAGACTTCTTCGTGGACTTCCTAAATTACCCTTTCGGAAATCAAATCCTTGTACACCATGCATTTTGAGAAAACAAGTCAGGAGTTCTTTTAAATCTATTAATCACATTTCCTCAGATCGAGTTCTGCAACTTGTTCACATGGATCTATTTGGACCAATAAGAACTTAGAGTCTAGGAGGTAAATCTTACTATATGGTAATTATGGATGACTACTCTCATTTTACTTGGGTTTGCTTCTTAGCAAACAAGTCAGAAAATTTTCATTACTTTTCTAAGTTTGCTAAGGTTGTTCAGAATGAAAAAAGATATCTAATCTCTAAGATACATTTTGATCATGGAAAGGAATTTGAGTATAAAGATTTCACTAAGTTTTGTGAAGATCTTGGTCTTCAGCATATCTTTTCTTCTCCCTATACTCCATAGCAAAATGGAGTGGTAGAAAGGAAAAACAGATCTCTTCAAGAAATGGCCAAAACCTTGTTAATTGGAGATAATATCTCGTCTTGCTTTTGGGCACAAGCTATTTCAACCGCTTGTTATATCATTAACAGGGTTTTTCTAAGGCCAATTCTTTAAAAGACTCGTTACGAACTTTACAAAGGAAAGAAACCAATTGTGTCTTACTTTCATGTGTTTGGCTATAAGTGTTTCATTCTGAAGAATAGTTCTGACAACATTGGAAAGTTTGATGTAAGATCAGATGAAAGAAATTTTCTAGGATATTCTACCTCTAGCAAGGCTTACAGAATTTTCAACAAAAGATCTTAGATGGTAGAAGAATCGATGAATGTCAGGTTTGATGAAGGAGTGCAAAAACAGTTTGATATACCTCAACTTGAAGAACTTGATACATTATCAGAACATACACGTTTTGCTCCTCTATAAGATATTCAGAACTACTCAAAACATTCTAATGAAGAGGAAACATCAAATTTCCGAATTCAAAGAAATTGGAAGCATAAATCTAGTCATCCCACTGATCTAATCATTGGAGATCTCGAAGAAGGAGATCTCGAAGAAGGCCATGAAGAATCAAGCACCATTGCCTTAATCTCAGAGATTGAACCAAAGAAGATAGATGAAGCATTGGCAGACAATAGCTGGATAGAAGCAATGCAAGATGAACTGAGACAGTTTGCTATCAATGATGTGTGGGAATTGGTTCCTAAACCAAAAGATAAGTCTATCATAGGAACTAAGTGGTTCTTCAGAAACAAAATGGATGAAGAAGGAAATGTAGTCAGAAACAAAGCAAGGCTTGTGGCTAAAGGATTTACTCAAGAAGAGGGAATAGACTATGATGAAACCTATGCACCTGTTGCAAGGTTAGAAGCCATCAGACTATTACTTGCTTTTGTTTGTTCTAATGATTTCAGGTTATTTCAATGGACGTGAAGAGTGCATTCTTAAATGGATTCATTCAAGAAGATGTCTATGTTGAACAACCTCCTGGATTTGAAGATCCAATGTACCCCAATTATGTCTACAAACTGAAGAAAGCTTTGTATGGTCTGAAGCAAGCACCTAGAGCCTGGTATGAATGTTTAAGTAACTTTTTGATCCAGAGTGGTTTTGACAAAGGTAAAGTTGATAATACATTGTTCATTAAGAAAGAAGGTAAGGACTTCCTACTGGTTAAGATCTATGTAGATGATATTATTTTCGGATCATCTAATGAGAATCTTTGCAAGAAATTTTCAAGTGACATGCAGAATGAATTTGAGATGAGCATGATGGGTGAACTTACATTCTTTTTGGGACTTCAAGTCAAACAACAGAATGAAGGAACATTTGTTCATTAAGAGAAATATGCCAAGGACATTGTTAAAAAATTTGGCTTGGAGAATTGCAAGAAGACAGATACTCCCATGGCAACCACCTCCAAACTAGAGAAGGATGAGGAAGGAAAAGGAGTTAATCAGAAACTATATCGAAGCATGATCGGGTCACTTCTTTACCTTACTGCTTCTCGTCCTAATATACTATTTAGTGTGTGTATGTGTGCCAGATATCAATCTAATCCCAAAGAGTCACACATGTCTACTGTTAAACGTATTATACGATATATCTCTACTACTTCAAAATTCAGTCTATGGTATCCTAAGGAAGGAAACTTCACTTTAATAGGCTATTCAGATGCTGATCATGTAAGTTGCAAGACTAATAGGAAAAGTACCTCTGGAACTTGCCAACTTCTAGGAAATCGCCTAATATCTTGGCTATCAAGAAAGCAGCATATTGTTGCCCTATCAACGACTGAATTTGAATATGTAGCCCTTGGTAGTTGTTGCTCTCAAATTCTATGGATGAGACAACAATTACAAGACTTTGGTATAAAAAAATATTGCGTGGAAATTCGATGTGATAGCACAAGTGCTATGGACCTTACTAAAAATCCGATCATGCATTCAAGGGCTAAGCACATTGAGATACCATCACTTCATTAGAGATCATGTGCAAAAGAAGGATGTTCGAATTACCTTTGTTGATTCTCAGAATCAATTGGTAGATATATTTACCAAGCCTCTAGATCGAAGGTTGTTCGAATCTCTACGGAGTCTATTGAACATTCTATCCTTATAATAGACGGTGCACATGGCATGTGACTTTCAACATTCGGACTCTTCCCGCCATCCAAGCATTTATTTATTTATTTGCTTATTTGAAATGGTAAGTTGTCTACTCACACCTTTTCAATTGTAAATCGTGTCTTGCCTTAACTGCCATTTACATTTTCTTTTCTTTTTCAAAAACTGCATATACAAACCGATTAGTTCCTTCCTTTTTTGTAAAACCCTACCTTCTAGCCGAACGATCCTCTCTTGACAAAGCTTTTCACTTCCTCTTCCTTCAAGAAGTTTTCATCTTTCCTTAGAAACTTTCTCTCCTCTGCTTCTACACAAATCAATCGTCAAGCACAATGGCTCCTCCATGGAAATCATGCAGAATCACCCAGAAAGGGTTTGGCTTATCCGGTGGACAAACACATTTTTATCATACGAAAGAAGATGCTCCCTCCTTGGCCTCTCCAGTTGCTCCACAAGCAGCCGTAACACCACCTTCAGAGGTAATCTCCGCTCAACCTATTCAGAGTCACAGTACTAGGGCCATATATAATGCCTATCTGGAATTGAAGAAGACTGGTACTCCTCTGGCTATTTTGATAACATATCTAAAAGGAGCCGGTTTTCCAAATGAACAACAGTTCTTGACACATGTAGAAGCCATGGGGATTGCACCTAAAGGAGCCACTAATGAGGCTAGAAAAAACTTTCCTTTGGATCCGACCATTAATTTTCATGAGAGGTTTGAAATTAAGGATGAGGATGAGAAACTATACAATCAGTTTAAACCGATGAAAGGCATTGCTGTTGACTTGCTAGGAAGTGCACAAAAACTGTTTCGTTCTAGAGAGCACAAGGATGCTTATGATCGTATGTTGGCTAGAGGGGTGATGAACCCTAGGATTATGGATTTTGCGTTTTTGGACTCTATTAAGATCAAGCTGAGGTTGATTTTTCAAATTCTGAAAATAGAAAAATTATGCTCCGGTTCTGCCCCTGCTCATCCAGTACTCACTGCTTACTTCTACTCCAATTTATCATTCCCTAATCGTCACTCTCTTCAATTCTCGGTTAAAAATCAAGACTTTACCATAGATGTTGATGATCTAGCTGATATTATTGGAGTTTTGAAGACCAGGTTCTTTCCGATTGAAGTTTCTAATGGAGATGCCATCGAGTTTTTGTCCAAGGACAAAACTTCTGAAGGGGTGCTAGGATATTCTTGCATGACCCCAATCAACATTATACTTCACAAAATTCTGATCAATTGCTTGAGGCCAAAGGCAACCTCCAAAATAGAAGTCTCAAGGACTGAGACAAGGATCATGTATGGGATGCTTCATGACAGGATCATTAATCTTCCCTTTATAATCATTTTCCAAATTTACCAAGCTGCTCAAAAAGACAAAGGGCAATTGCCTTATGCAGGCTTAATCACCAAAATCTTTCATCACTTCAAAATCCCTCTACCTTCTCAGCTTTGCAAACAATCACTGCCCATCTCTATCATTGGAAAGACCATGATTGCAAAGATGAGACTGCCAGAACTTCTGATTGGACAAATTGGATCCTCTGCATCTAAAGCAGGATCATCAGCAGCTAAGAGAAAAGGGAAGGCTCCACTGGTTGAGCCTTCACCCAAGAAGAGACGCTCATTATTTCATGATGAAACAAGGTGATGAAAGATTGTCTGTTGATATAGCTGGTGATGATAGCATGGAGAAAGAGATTGATGAATATATTGATAAAGAGGTTGAGGGGGAGGCCAAGAAGGATACTCCTCAAGGACAAGTGTCCTTGAGTTCTTCTGATGATGAGGTTGGTTTTTCAGCAGGCCATTCAAAGAGAATTGCGGGGGACAATGTACCGATTAGGGGCACTAAAAAAGATATGCCTTCCCATGTCATACCTTCTAGCTTGGATGCAGGGCGAGCTCCTGTCAGGATTCCCTCACCTTCTCTTGCTGACATTGGTATATCTACAGTTCCCTCCAAACATCCCATAGATATCCCTGCTCCTGAAATTCCCTCTTCAGAGATTCCTTCTGCAACTCCTCCCTTAGAGATTCCTTCAGAAGTTCCTCCTCAAGACATTCCTCCACCTACACCTGAGCCTCCTTTGACCTCTCTCTACCAAGCACTATTGATTCTGCCTTGCTATCTCATATTTTGCAAGCTCTCTCAGACCTTCAATCGAACTAGTCCAAATTTATCAATGATTTTCATGTATTCAAGACATTGGTTGATCATCATCTTACTCAAGTTGTCACCCAGGGTGACTTTGTTAAGGTCAAGGATGAGCTGCAGTAAGATATTCTGCGTTTGGAGAAGTCAATGCTGGCGATTGATTCCTTCAAGATTGTTCGTTCTCCTGCCCCTTAGAACTTTTTTCGATGTAAAAAAGGGGGAGAATGAGCAGTTTTGATTTGACTTTGATTTGACATTGACAAATTTTATTTAAGTGTTTTTGTTTTATTGGTTTAAGTGCTTTGTTTTAGGGGGAGAATGGATCTTTTTGGTTAACTGTTTTGTGATACTTAATTTGATTAACGGTTTGCTTAATGGTTGACAGACTGACATGGTTCTATGTTCGTAGATGATTTGATACTTGCTACAGGTTTTACTTGAACTACTTATCAAAACTGCAGGGTTGTTTTGTCATCTTCAAAAAGGGGAAGATTGTTGGAGAATCTCTTCTCACGGTTTTGAAGTTGACAAAACTTAAAATATATTTGCAAGAGTTGCTTTGTATCTTTTGTGTTCTGGCAGAATATATCAATTGGCAAAACATACATCATCTGGTATATGACAAAATATATACCGTCTGATAGAACATACACCGTCTAGAAGAGCATGTATGTTTTGGAACAGGTTTTCTCATAAACTGAGTTTATTGCTCAAATCTCTCGTGTCAAGTATTATGTGCCAAATCCAAATGACGATCTTGTGGACATCTTACCTCGGTCATATCTATGTAGAATATTAACTTAACAATCAACATTATTTTGGACAGTTTGGTGGGCTGTGTCTTTGGTTGAATATCTTGTTATTAATGGAATGTTTTGATCGATCAGAAGACAAGTATTTTGAGAGAGCTTTCATACTTGGAAGGTAATGATACTGATTGTATTGGCGATCAGGATCGATACCCTCTCTCTTTGGTTTCTATAACAGCTCAAGATCCCTTGATTGATTACTCCAACGGTTTGATTGGAAGAAATTCTTTGGCAAGTAACAACGGTCATCAAGGCCAGCGGAAGTATTTAAGGGACTTATCTCTTGGTGTAAAAGAGACGGGGAAGCACAAGAAAAATTCCAAAGTCTAAGCTCTTCAATATACTTACTTCAGTGCATATCGTACATTCGAAAGAGAGAGATCCTACTGATTTGTGAAGCTGTTCATCATCGTGTAATCTCTTTTGAAACATAGTGAATTCCAGCCTTTTGGCTGTCAGACCAAGAGTGGACATAGGCTTGATCAAAGCCGAACCACTATAATTGATTGGCTTCAACTGTTCTCTCTACCCTCTATTTTTAAATTCTATTTGTTATTTCTTGCAAAATTTTAATTCCACACTATTCTGCAAGAACACCTATTCAACCTCCCTTCTAGGTGTACGCACTAGCACTTTCAGTAATAATATAAGATCACTTTGTTTCATGATAGGGCGGTAGTCCGCTCACAAGATGAAGTTAGTGATAGGAGCAAAACGATAAAGTTACAGGTGCAATTGAAACATAGAACTTCTTCAGGGTAGCAGGAATGTCGGTAAGTGGATTTGTGCTTATCGAAATAAAGGATTATTCAAAGAATCATGTAGAAAGGTACGATTTCCTAAGTGTATGAATATTGACAATCAAAGGAATAATCTGGGTAGGTGCAACTTCCTAATTGTAGGAGAGTTTTCAATCAAAGAGGTGATTTGAGTTGGTCTATGAAAAGTTTGGATCTCCTAGATGCAAGTAAATCTGAATATGAAGGTTCAATCTTCTGGAGGCAGAAAGATCATGATATGAGAGGATAGATGAGAGGATGGAAGAGTGAGGTCTTTGAGAGAAAGAGCATGGGAGAGGAACTCACAACTTCATGACCTGCCGCTCTTCTAGTTCTGAAATAGGTTGTAGAGGCTAGAAAATACTGTGCAAACAGTCAAAGGTGTCGTGACCTACCCGAACCTCCCTAGTGAGGGCGATCTTTCTAGGTGGGTTTAAAGGTATCCGCTCTTGGTTCTTCAATTTCAAGCTTGGACTCCCCCAAGTCCAATACCTCATGTGACGCTTAGACATTCGATTTTTAAAGTTATTTAACAACCTAAATTTTCAAGGAGTCACCAATAGCCTATTGGGGTCAACTGAAAATCGATCTAGATGTGAGAGTGTCGTCTCGATCCCTAGTAACCAGAGATTCTAAGTTCAGGGACTTGTTTACGTTAACATTTCTATTTGCGCCCTTTCGGTACCTAAGTAACTAGTTATTTGATCTAACGTGGTCACACACTCTTACTTGTCTTTTAAATCCTTAAAAAGTCACCCAAAGCCACTAAGTGTCCATAAAATTATTTTTATGTGGTCATTTTCAATGCAAATCTAAACTAAGACTATCTTATTTTACAAAAAAGAAATTAACACACAATTTATCGAAAGACAATGCAAGAAAATAAGCACTCAAAATATTGAAATACAACGCGAAGTAAACATTCACACAATTGAACACGATTACCTAATGACGAAATATAAAACCCGCAACTCGTCAGATAATTAGTCATACATTGCATAATCTTAATGGACTTAAGCTAAAGATTTATATTCACGGGACTGGAAGGGACATCGGTCCATCACCGCCAATTCACGTAAGTGTCATCTCCTCGATCACCGTTGCGTGACATAATCCAAGAGGTATCAATTTTTGCATTCAAATAATTATCCAATGTATTTAATCAAGCAAATCATCATCTATATTCATATCAAGTTAAAATAGATGGTTTCACATTTGATTTGAAATTTAACCATGCAATTCAACTAACTCAAATCATTCCGATAATTCATTCGTCAAAACCTGCATTGCACATATCTAACTACCAATGCAATAGGACATGCAATCAGGTTAAGTAGTATCGAGGAATCAACACTTAATTGTCCAGCGATGTTGACACTTAAATTTCGGCAAATTTCATATTAAATGAAAATAGGGATTTATTTTAGTCCCTGAAAAAATGTGTATTTTGCATTTAGTTTTAGGAGTTGCATCCATATTTAATAAAGTGGATTTGTGCATGAAAATTGTATAATCGGCAAAATTGGGAACATTGCGATTTGCAATTTGAGCCAAATGTTTGTGAATATTCAGTCAAATCTTTTTAAAATTTGGTCACTTCTGAAAAATCAAGAGAACAAGGGAAGAAGATTTCGGTCAAATCCTGATTTGACTGAAATTCCTTTATACTAGCCAAAGAGAGATAGAGGGGATTGTGAAATGGAAAGCAAGGAAAGAAGATATCTCGGTCAAATCTTCTAAGATTTGACCAAGATACCTTTTTACCCATTATAAAGCAAGGCCTGCAAAGGACAAAAGGGAGGACTTTGGTCGGCTGAAAAGCAAAAGAGGGAAGGGGGAGTTCTGGAGAAAAGAAGAAAGGCACCCGTACACACGTAGAGAGGAGGGGGGATTATTCGGCAAAAGAACAAAAGAAAAGAGAGAGACTGAGAGCGAGGGACCGAGAGAGAGAGAGACACACACACACATAGAGAGATATACACAGTGAAGAACTGAGAGTGAGGGGGTAAACACACACGCAAGGGCTTGATTCAGTGAAGAGTAGAGATCGAGAGAGATTGAGAGAAACCGAGTGAGACTGAGAGCAAGAGAGAGGGCTGGTGTTCAAGTGAGGCCTTTGACGCGGCAACCCATAGACAAATCTAGCCTAGGTGACCCATCCACAGCGTTTTCAGTTCTCGGCTCCGGTGATCCACCCACAACTCCGCTCGTTTCCTTATGGTGTAACTCGGACCAAGGTGGGTGTTGTTGGTTTTGAACAGTCCCCAAGCTTCTGTAGCGTTGATTGTGCCTTTTTTGTTGTTGTTGTTGTTGGATTATGGTGCATTGTAGGCGTAGATCTCACCTTTCGATGGTCCTGCGATAAAATTATCCTTGCTACGTTTTACCCATTGTTTATGCGTTTTAATTTAGGTTTTTGTCGCATGATTGTTGTTGTTTGCTTATGCGAAGTGTTGATCCCGGAAGCCATTGGAGAGTTGGCCATTTTTTGTCTCGCCTCAACGCCATCCGCCATGTTTTACCGCGAGCAGGAGGTTGTTGATTTTCTTCTGCAGGTCTCTGTTTCCAGCTGAAGCAACCATGCGAGAGAGAAGACTCACGTGGATTTGGGCCGTGTGCTGTCAATGAGGGCCGATCCTCACATGCATGCAAGCCTTTGGAAGAGTAGCTGGTTCACAAGTTGGGTGTCTCGTGCGTGAGAGGCGTGGGCCGAGCTTCTCGCGTGAGGTAAGATCCGAGATTGTGTAGGTTCGACTATGGGCCTGGGTGTGGAAGAGAAGCTAGGTTGGGCTAGGAAAGGACAGGCCCATGCGTGAAAGGGAAAGGGCCAGAGAAAAAAAAAGAAAAGAAAAAGTGAGAGAGGAAGCCAGATCGAGCCCATCGCAGGCCCAGTCGAACCCCTCGCAAGCTCATTGCATCGTGAGTCTGGTTCGAACCCAACTCGGTTTGGACCCAACTCAGTTCCCTTTTATTTTATGTTATTTTCTTAATATCGTTTATAATATTAAAAAATAAAAAATAAAAATAATTTTCTGTAATAAAAACATCTTTCATTATGTTGATTTTTCTTATTTCCTTTCATGCTATTTTTGTCTGATTTGCCTGTTTTAAGTTTATCAATTGGAATTAATCTTCCAATTCGCAACCGCAATATCGATTTTTTATTTTCTCTATAAGACTTTAGATGGAATAATTAATTGCGCGGGAATAGAATGATATTTTGATCTTTAAGGCTTAAGATCAATTTATTGATTCTATCTGCGAAAATTCTTTGTTTTGATGTTATTTCCATTTGAATGAATCTTATTTATTTGAATTGCATGTTAGATTAAATTACATTTTCCATGTTTAGATTAGACTTTTATTATTTTATTTCCAATTCAATAAATTTTTTTAAAAAAAATCATATGCATGTCTTTTCTTTTTAGTTTGCATTATTAGTCATTGCATGACATTTAGTTTAGGCAGGTTAAATCGCATGTCACTTAGGAATTGCATACAAATTCATCATGGTAGACCATAACATTTAGAAACCTAGGAATCATGTTAGGTTAGGTTTTCATAATTAATTAGTTTAATTAATTCCGAATTTCATTATATAGATAAGAAAATGCCTAAGAAATAGCCTTTTGCATGTCATTTAATTCATTTAGTTAAACAACATGTCATTTAGCCCAAGTTAATTTAGGAGTTGCATGTTATAAGCCATGTTAGGTCATGTCATTAGGTTTAGACTTTCATGCATTTGCATATTAGTTTAGTTTTCATATTCTATTATTTGTAGTTAAGATAAGATTCTGGTTTAAATTAGGGATTAATGTAATTTAGTTCATAATTTAGATTAGATGTTATTTAACTGTAGATAATTAGTCTCATTTAATAATTTTGAAATTCATAAAATTGCATTTAGGATTGCATTAGAATAGTTGCATATAGGATTAATTTTTCATTACATGCATTACGTACACATAGAAAACTCCAAAAAAGATTATTTTGTTGATTTGCTTCATTAGGTCATCTTTGTTCATTGTTTTATTTTTATTTATCATTTCCATTGATTTGTCTGCACACCTGTGTGGTCACCATGCATGTTAGGGATTTAAATTAAAATCAATTCAAGCTGCCTGCAAGTTAGTTTTGAAATAGAAGAAATAGGTACTCAAGTCCCCGAATTCATAATCTTTGGTTCGTAGGGGTGAAGTACAACTCTCGGTACTTTGCATGGGTTTCTAATCGACCCACCATAAATAGATTAGTGGCAACTCTCGGTACTTTGCATGTTAAGAAGTGAAACCTAAGTCGTAAATTGGTATTACCGTGGGAGAGCTCAAGGTAGGCTAGACTTAGCAATCCATTAGCCTAACCCTAGGTGGTGCACCTTCAGGGAGGTCGTGATAGCTTGGCGACTCCATTGGGGACTTGGTTCAAAGAACTCTAGTAGACTTAGGCATGTTTTCTTCTTTTCAAAAATTGCTTGGCAATGAAAATTCCATTTATGTCCTTAACACATGTGTTGATTGTTTTTACAGGTTGATCTTTGTTTTGAATGTTTAATTGCTCTATTTGGAAATGTTGTTTGATATTAACTGTTGTGCATGCTTTATAGTATTAGCAGTACACATTGGCACACACAACCCACCGCCGGACTTGGGCTGCACTAGAATAGCTTAGGATGGTGTTAAGTTAGATACAACTTCGACCGCGAGGCCACGTAGTAGAGGTTGCCCAACTTAACCCCGAAAACTTTCCTTCTTGGTGCCAAAGGTGTTTGCCTCTGCCCACAAGGTTGCGTCGCATTGGGGTATCACTTTTGGCTGAGTCGGATTTGCAAGGATTTTGATTTAGTACGCGAGGCTTCGACTAGTTATTCCACCCTTCTAGCTCCATTTTGCTAAGTCTTTTTAGAGTAGAAATCGAGCCACACCTTTCATGTGCATGTCTATGTGTTTGCTTGATTGAAGTTTTCTATTTTATCCTTTTGCAATTTATTTATTGATTTTGTTTGGTCCATGACAATTAGGTGAGTCGAGTCTCAGTCTATATACAATGGAAAGATCTTATGTTCGATTCGTTCCAACTCCGAAAGCCAGGCTCAAACAATGGTGGAATAAACTAGATCATGATGGCTGAATCTATGTGGAGAGTAAACTAGGCTGATTGGTTCCACTCCTTGACATTGATGTTCAAAGCGTGGTAATGCAGGCCTTGGCTCATTTTTTGTGTCCCCACACATCCACGTTCGTGTTTGGTAAGTATGAGCTTGCTCCGACTCTGGAAGAATACATCGTTGCCATAGGAAAACTTTTGGATCTCGATTTGATTAACACACCTTTAGGAATAGATTCGCAATCTCTTTTGTCTAATTTCCTCAAGGTTACCAAGATTGAGTTGATAAAAATCATAAAAGATAATTGTCATGCATGTCACCTTTCCTTTCTGGATCAATGTTTTGAAAATGCCCTGACTCACTAGAAAAATATAATCTTTATTCTAGCCTTTTTTGGGTTCATAATCTTCCCTTTCAGAAAGAATGCCATTGATCCATCCATTACATGGGTAGTCAAATAAGTTTGTGGTGGTGTTAATTTTGTTACTGTCATTCTGGCTGAAACATTTTTGCCACTTACCCGGCTTAAAGAAAATGAAGAAAAAACCTTTCATGCACCTATTGAGCTCTTACAAGTCGGGTTTTTCTCTCACACAAAAGGGTTTGCTAGTCACATGAGTATTAGTGGCTACACTGAGTCCATTCATCCCATCGAAGAGTTTAAGGTCTTGCAAAATCGAACTCTGGACTTATCTTTTTCCAAATGGTTAAACTTATTGAGAAATCCAAAGGCCAAATTTTTCCTATGGCAAGCTAGGTAGTTCCGAGTTCGTGAGGCACGACTTTCCCATGGCGACGACGGTTCAATCCCCCTGATAGGGATCATGGGAGTAGCCTCTTATTATCCGCTCCGAATAGTTTTCCAGTTTCGAGTCTTACAAGACTTACCTCCACCTCTGAAGCCAGATCTATTCCAACTCAGATTTGCCAGCAAGGAGGACAACCACATGGATGAGTTTTACTGCATCGAGCAAACTTGGCACAATTCCCATGCTTAGAGCGTGATTTGTCCTGAAGATGAGCTTGAAGGGAAATAGAAGATCCATCATGCTACCGTCCGATACATCCGCAAGTTCAAGTTCCCAAATGAATGGCTTCCAAAAATTCCTGATGTGACGCCTAAGCCAATTCATGAAGCAGAAACCAAGCGGTAGAAGAGAAGAGCAAAGGGACTCGAGGAGCAGATGAAGAAAGTGGCTAAGGAGAATAGGCAATTGCATCGAGCATTGACTTCCCATTTGTATATAGAACAAGCTAAATAAAAGGCTTTTATTGAGTCATTTTGATTTGCTTCGAGTCATTTGTTTTACATTTCATGTAAAGTTTATTTCATAAATCAATAGAACGAAGCCTTAGGTCATTGTCATAGACCATGTCTTCCCTTGTTGCACCTTATACTTATCTATCATATCATGTTCACCACAGGTGATCACGAGTCATCCTCATTCTCCAATCCGCACGCGATCTCGAGCTAAAATGGCTAATCAAAACGAACTCTGTGATTGTGTCGCCAATATGAAAGATCAAATGAAGCAATTTCTCACTATTATGCAAGAGATGACCGCTGAGTTTATAGCTGCTCGACTAAACCCGAACCCTGCACCTTTGCAAAGATTAAAGGATGATCTTGTGATGGATTTAAAGGAGGAAATGCCTCCTTTGGAAGAAGATCCCATCGCTGCTTATGGGAAAAGGACCATTGTCGATGACTCGCACAAATCTAAACAAGAAAAACGACTCAAGGAGCTCGAGGAGAAGCTGAAACAACTGCAGGGCCTTCGACCCGTCCCCGACGGACCTTTCTATTTATTTTAAGGTGAAGATGCCCAAGAAGTTCAAAATGCCAAAGTTCAAAAATATGATGGCACGGCCTGTCCAAGGGCCCACCTGCAGATGTACTTGGTGAGGATGACTCAATATGCTGATAACGCTCCCCTGATGATCCAGTTGTTCCAAGCGAGCTTGACAAGTCCTGCTCTGAGATGGTACGTCACAAATGGCATAAACCTCTGCGAAACCTGGGATGAGCTTTGCAAAGCTTTCCTAAAATAGTACAAATTTATAACTGACATAACTCCTTCCCGAGAGGATCTTGAGCGGGCCGAAAAGAAGAGAAGCGAGTTGTTCAAGCAGTATGCAATCCGGTGGAGGAATCTAGCTGCTCAAGTTGATCCCGATCCTTCTAACATGGAGTTAAGAAAGATGTTCATCAAAACTCTTCCTTATGAGTACCGCACCCTGATGATTGCCACCATCGCTGACACTTTTAATAAGCTTTTTCCGGTGGGGAAGCAGATTGAGATCGGACTAAAAGATGGATGGTTTAATGAGCCAACCAAAATGTTTACTCCAAGGAAGGATAAGGAACAAGCTACGTAAGTGAACCTGGCATATTCACAACTAACCTCTGGTAGACCTTCAAATGTTCATGCTTCTACAAATTGTCAAATTGGGGGTGGATCATTTGCGCCTCGTTAGTTCAACAAGAGGCAATTCACTCCTCTTCCGAGGCCCTTATCTAAGATTTTACCTATTCTTCAGAAGAAAGGTTTGCTCTCTCATGAGCTGAAGCATCCAAATCCTAAAAAATTCCATGGCTTCAACCCATCAAAGAGGTGTGATTACCATATGGGAGAAGTTGGTCACTCTACCGATGATTGCTATGCTTTGAAGCATAAGGTGCAGGATCTTTTGGACATGAAGACATTCTCTTTCCACACTGGTCAATCATGATGGAAGTGTAAAGGGAATCACCAAGTAGAGGCATCTCTTTTGTTGCTTTCTAGGATGTTTTGCTTTCTAAAGTTTCAATTATTGTTTTTGTTGTTAGGGCTTAATTGTTTACATTTCCTTCCCAATAAATGTAATTCGTTTGATATTGTTCAATGAAATTACAAGTTTATTTTTATCTTGCGGACATGATGAAGTACACCAAACCAACTCGGTGACGATATCCAACAACTGAAAAAAAATCATCCAACGAGAAATCTGAGGGTTGAGCTTCTTCATGTTTCCTCATTCAAAAAATTTTCAACCAAAATAATCAAAAATAAAAAATTTTCTTTTAAAAAGAAAAGAGGATGCATGAAACCTGTTTATTTTTTTCATGTGTTAGAGCCTAACTCTTCTTGTCTGATCGAGAGGTGACAATTCTGAAGGAAAATAATTAGCGAAGATTAACATGGAGAACTGTAGGGCATTTTCCAATCTGGAGGAGACATTGCATTTATGTGTGATGAAAATTTCTCCAATTTTGGATTACATTTACTTAGAGCTATGTTCATGCAGTTTTCTTTTTATGCAGGGGGCAGGAGCAAAAAAATGCAACATTGAAAATTGATTTTCCGTGGTGATAAGTCTTGTTCATACCCAAGAGCAATCAATGGGCCTTAATTTCTGATAACTCTCTTGCATTTGATATCATGATATTTTTGAGTGAGAAGAATTGTTATTGATCACATTGGCTAAAAAGGTTTTTGCTTGATTGAGAATGCTAAGTGAGATGCATTGAGATGACAAAAGGCAAGCATTATCTATACACAGTCCCTTATTTATGTAGTTGTGAGATGAGCACTCAAAGTTCCATGTTTGCAGGGAAAAAAGTTCTTTCGCAAAAGGTACAATAACCGAAATGATGAGGGATAGTTCATTTTTCTATCCCAAACACTATAATGATCCATTGATAGCCTATTTTGAGCCTGAACACTTATGAAATTTCATTTTATATTACCCCTATCAAGAACTACCCCACGTCGGGGCAAGTTGGTGGTACATTGGCATCAATGGTATAAAATGGATAGAAATTTTCTTGCTTTCACTTGCATCAATCTTTGAGTGTTGCTTTTACATGTGGAACCGAGTATTAAATCAAGTGCCTTAGGGATGATGAAGAACATTCATTCTAATATCCTAAACACTCTTATCCTTCGTTAGCCACCTTGAGCCTGTGATTTGATTTCAAATTAAACCCACGTTGATGATGATCTTACATTGGGGCATGACAAAATCAAGACGATCAGAAATAGCAGAGTACATGCGTCACATCATGAGACGTCAGTTCTTGTCCATTCTAGTCCATAGAAAAAAATGCAAAAATGGGGCGTGAAAAAGCAGTAAGCCTGGTAAAAGCAAGGCCAATGCCCAAATCCAAAAGAAAAGTGATAGAATTTAGGGGCAAGGAAAAAGCAATGTGCCTAGTGAAAGCAAAGCCGATGCCCATAGAAGTTAGAGCCAAAGGCTTAAATATGCAAAAGTTGGCCCTCTATGTGTTCGGGTTCTCTTAAAAATGCTAAATGAGGCAATCTTGTCAATAGTCCCTAGTGAATATGACATCATATAGCATCCCTAGTGAAGAAAAGTTTGAGGCTCAAAAGTTGAGTTTGAGAAAAAAATCCCCAGTTTTCATCCCATACACACTTTTGAGCCAAGCCTACATTACATCTCCTTAAAGTCTCTTCTAATTAAGACATTTGAATTAATGTGAGGCTTCTATTGTTTTAAGGTTAGCTCTAAGAAGTGCGAGCAAGACTATTTCTATGTCATTGGCATGGTTCTTGACTTGTAAACCCGGCGATATTTGTTGAAGATAATTCTTTTTAAGCTTTGACTCAAAGAGTCCCCTTTACTTAGCCGATGACCAAGCCCAAATTACGGTCCTATTAAAAGACCTCTCAGATTGGTAAGGTCGTACCACTTGCGAGAGTACTTAGATCTTTGTCATGATGATGGTGAGGTCGAGTGATACAGTTGCGCTTGTATCAATGGTCGGGACAAAAAGCCTTTCAATGAGAGCAAGCGAAAGTCCTTTCTAATCGCATCTCATTTGTCATTCTTAAGAAATTCACCCAATTAAATGGAAAACCATTTTGCTCAATGATTCACCTCAGTGGAAACTTGATGATGCAAAAATCAATATGCAAAAACCAATATGCATAATTTTGAATGATAGAATGCAGATCTTTCTTGATAGATGATATTTCTTCTGAAAACCAAGGATTCATGACAATCAGGTTGCTTTCTAAAACTTCTCGAATTCCCCGAATATTATTGAGCCTTCTTCTTATAGGGAATCAATTTTGTGTAGAACTTGGAGTGTTATGCTCATTAACCTTGGCAACTCAAATCTCATTGACTTGATCTTCAGGTAAGGAACCTCAAGTAAGTATCAAAATTTTCAAATACAGAATTCTCATCTTTGTTACCTTGAGATATCTTAGTTTGGATCTGGATGTCTCAAACCTATTATTAAACATTTCATTCTAGATATGAATTTTTTCGATTCTCTTGAATTTTTGCTCAGGACATCTTAGTCTGGATCTGGATGTCTCAAACCAAGTTGTCAAACATTTCATTCTGGATAAGAATGCTTTTCGGCGTATCATTATACCTCAGTCTGGATCTAGTCTGGATCTAGGTGTCATGAATTTACATATGTGAAACATCTCATTCTGGACCTGAGTTTTTTCTCGTTCATTTTTGTTAGAGGAAGATATATTGATGATTTTGAAAATGACAAAACTCTACGAAACTCTGTGATTTAACATGGAGACAAGCGTTTAATCGTAGCCAGATCTTTATCATCTGGAGAGTTGGCAGATCTTGTGTGATCTGATAGTGACTAGAAGTAGCCAGATCTTTATCTTCTAGAGAGTTGTCAGACTTGTATAGCTTGGAGGTTCTCAAATCTTTAATATCTGAAGGTAGTAAGATCTTTAAGATCTGAAGGTATCAGACACGTATCATCTAGACGTCAGATTTGGTAAAATCTAGGAAGTCGGAATTATGACAATTGTTTAAGTAAGAGGATATTCTTACGACTCTGATGCTCGTGGATTTCAGACAGCATATTTGTGGATCAACAAGATTGATTATTCCCAAGAATATGAAGTTTATTATTGGCATATCGGATTCTCTGAAGATCAGGTAAATATGGCAAGTATTCACTTATGAAAACCAAGATCTTGATTGTATGTGCGATCAGGATTGACGAACTCTTTACACTATCCGAAGATAGCTCGATATATTCCTGATTCTTTCCAACGGGTTGATTGGAAGAATTCCTTTGGAAGTGCCAATGGTCGTATTGGCATGAAAGAGTATTTAAGGGAGATATTTCAAGCTGTTCATAAGGAAGCAGAGAGACAAGAACAAGAAATGAAGAAGTGACGAGAGTCCATTTCATAAGTTTAGAACTGCTCATTTATTATGCGTTTACATTGTAAACAAAAGAGTGTCACACATACTTGTTGTGAGTGCAAAAGACTCTGTGAAGTGTTAGAACTAATCTGCAACTCTTTTGATTCATAGTGGAATCCAGCCAACAGGCTATCAGCCCGGGAGAGTGGACGTAGCCTTGAGCTAAGCCGAACCACTATAAACCTTGTGATCTTTTATCTTAACTCTATGTATGTGCTTATTGTTCTTCGTATATCACTCACGTACCACGCTTCACACGCTGTGTTTTACATACTTCTACAAAAGATTTTTAAATCACCTATTCACCCCCCTCTAGGTGTTCGTACTAGATCTTTCAATTGGTATCAGAGCCTTGTACTTATTTTTGAAGTGTTTTTACTTCTGAACTAAAGATCTATGTCTAGTATTTTTTTACCAGGAGTGATAGAAGGACAGAATGTTGTCAGAGCACCATGCTTTGATGGAAAGGACTACAACATCTAGAAGAACAAAATGAGAGCATTCCTGAGATCAAAAGATCCACTAGAATGGGATGTTGTTGAAAGAGGAGTAAATCCCACATCAACATCGAGTTCAAAGAAAAATGTTGTAGAAGCTGGAGAGATGAATCAAGCTGAATTCATCAGAAGACAACACATTGATGCTAAAGCTATTTATTCTTTGTACTGTGCTTTGTCTCCCACATAATATAATCATATCTCTTCTTGTGCAATAGCTAAAGAAATATGGGAAAGGTTGAACATCATCGTTGAAGGAACTGACCGAGTCAAGGAGACAAGAATCAACGTTCTACTTGGTCAATATGAAGCCTTCATAATGAAATCTAGAGAAAGCATCTGATATATTTAGTTGCTTCACAAAAATTGTCAATGGTCTCACATATCAAGGGCAAATCATTTGTGGACCAATGAAAGTCAACAAGTTACTTCATGGACTCTCAAATGAATGAGACCAAGTAAAATCACTATTAGAGAGACACGGAGGATTCAACCTCTATCTATTGATGAGTTGATTGGAACTCTCCAATCCTATGAAGTGGAAAGATCTAATGAACAATCAGACTTGAAAGGTAAGAAATCTATAACTTTAAAATCTAATGAAAAGCTTCATGATGCAGGATCAAATGAGACCTTGGATGATGAAGAATTGGCTCTTCTTATGAAGAAATTCAAGAGATTGAACAACAAAAGAAGAAGAATCAATTTAGGAAATTCTAGCTCGCAAAATTTCTAGAGAAGACAACTTAGGCAAAATTTCCAGAGAAGACGGCTAAGACAAAACTCTCAGAATAGGTAGTCTTGGAAGAAAGAATTCAACAGTGAAGTTACATGTTACAATTGCAGGCAGAAATGACATATTAAACCCAATTGTCCCTTACTAAAACAAAGCTATAGGAGAAATGAAAAACACAAGAAAGCACTTAAAGCATAATCCTAGAGTGATGTAGACAGTGATGAAGAATCTGGAAACATTTGCTTGATGGCACGATCAAATTCAGATTCAAAAGCAAGTTCTGATTTAGACTCAATTAGGATGATGAGGTCAGTAATTACCAAATTCCTGTTAAAGCATCTAAGTACATTGATGAGTTATGCTTAAATATGGAATCTTCTCTAAAAAGAATTTCTGAGCTAAAGAAGGAGAACTTGAGACTTCAAAAGCAGGAAAATGCTTGGACTAAAAAATTTGAAAGCTTAAATGAAAAAGTAACTGCTACGAAGGAGAAGTCCAATTCTCTAGAGAAGCAAGTTATCTGTCTCAAAGCAGATTTTTCAAATCTTTCAAAGAAGTTTTCAAATGGTCTTGAAAAACTTGACAAACTTCTTTCAATTCAAAGACCTTATTTTAATAAAGTTGGATTGGGTATGACCCTTGAAACTATTCCCTTGATTGATTTTCCAAAGGTAAAGGAAAGACTTGAATGAAAACCTTCAAAGGCTACTTACAAAAATCATTTTCAAAAAGTTTCTATAAAGCCTAGTGGAAGAAGTTCTCTGAAGTGATCCAACTGCAATAGCTCAGAACATCTTGAAAGAAGTTGTCCTTTGTTAGGAAGATCAGTAAAGAAAAACTGGTCAAACTTTACTTATACTAACTATACTAGACCCAAGAAAGTTTGGGTACCAAAGAAAACGTGAGTATTTTTCTTGTTAACAGGTTACCATCAAGAACAAATCAAAATGGTACCTGGACAGTGGATGTTCAAGGCACATGACAGGTGATTCAAACTGTTTTGTCAAGATAGTCAAAAAGAAGGAGGAAAAGTGTCTTTTGGAGGGAAAAGTAAAGGAAAGATAGTTGGATGTGGAAATGTTCAAATTAGGAATCTGATTATTATGGATGTTTCCTTGGTGAAAGGTTTGAAGTACAATCTTATTAGTGTTGGTCAATTTTGTGATGCTGGTTACAAAATTCAATTTCAAGAAGGTATATGCTATGGTTCTTGCAAGGAAACTTCACAGTCCTTCTCGGGTAAGCGTCATGGGAATATCTATCTACTTGACATAAGTCCAAATAGTTCGCAGTGTTTGTTATCTGTTCAGGATGAGATAAATCTGTGGCATAGAAGACTTGGACATGCTAACATGAAACAGATTGCCAAGATCTCTTCCAAGAAGATTGTTCGTGGTCTTCCCAAATTGGCTTTTCAAAAGAACAACACTTGCACATCCTATGAGTTGGGAAAACATGTCAGAAGTTCTTATAAGTTGATAAATCAAGTATCAACTGACCGTATTTTACAGCTGCTTCATATGAACTTATTTGGACCTACTCGAACTCAGAGTATTAAAAGAAATACCTATTGTCTGGTAATTGTTGATGATTATTCTCGGTTCATATGGGTTTATTTCTTGGCAAGTAAGTTAAATGCTATCTCTTACTTTTCCAAGTTTGCCAAGAAAGATCAAATGAGAAAGGCTAAACTATTTCATGGATTTGTACTAATTATGGAACAGGATTTGAGAATCAAGATTTTGCCAAGTTTTGTGATGATGCAGGGATTCAACATTGTTTTCCATCTCCATATATGCCTGAACAAAAGCAAAAGAACAGGTCATTACAAGAGATGGCCAAAACTCTGCTTATAGAGAGTTACATGCCTTCTCAATTCTGAACTAAAGCTGTATTTACAGCATGTTACATTATCAACAGAGTTTATCTCATGCCTATCCTTGAAAAGACACCCTACGAGATTTACAAGGATAAGAAACCAATTGTTTCTTACTTTCTTTTTGGTTGCAATTGTTTTATATTGAAGAATCCTAATGATAATGTTTGTAAGTTTGATATGAAGTCAGATGAAAGAATCTTTCTTGGTTGCTCCATGACAAGCAAAGCCTACAGAGTCTTTTAACAAAAGGACTCAAACTGTTGAAGAATCCATGAATGTCAAGTTCCATGAAGATACACAACTACATCCACTTCAACCACAGCTTGATAATCCAAATCACCCTCAAGACTACTCAACCATGAATTCTCTTAAGGAAGTTCAACAAATAGAAGACGAAACTCTACCAGCTGAGACAAGAAGAATTCTTTGTTCAAATTGGAAACACAAGTCCAGTCATCCAACTAAACTTATCATTGGAGATCTTAATGAAAGAGTTCGAACAAGGGCACATAGACACGAAGAATCCAATGCAGTAGCACTTGTGTTTGAGGTTGAACCAAAAGGTATAGATGATACTTTACTTGATGAAGTTGGATTGATGCTATGCAGGACGAGCTCAAATAGTTTGCAATCAATGAAGTTTGGGAGTTAGTCCCAAAACCAAAAGAAAAGTCCATCATTGGAGCCAAATGGGTGTTTAGAAACAAATTAGATGAAGAAGGCAAAGTTGTCAGAAACAAAGCCAGACTGGTTGCAAAAGGATACTCTCAGCAAGAAGGAATTGACTATGATGAAACTTATGCACCAGTAGTAAGGTTAGAAGCCATTCGTTTATTGCTTACCTTAGTCTGTTACAAAAATTTCAGGTTATTCCAAATGGATATCAAAAGTGCATTCTTGAATGGATTTATACAAGAGGAGGTGTATGTTAAGCAACTTCCTGGTTTTGAAGATCCAAAGAAACCAAATCATGTGTACAAACTAAAAAAGGCACTCTATGGTCTGAAACAAGCTCGCAGAGCTTGGTATGAAAGGTTAAGTAAATTCTTACTTGAGAATGGTTTTGAGAAAGGCAAGGTAGATATAACCTTGTTTGTCAAGACTGAGGGCAAAGATTTTCTTTTAGTTCAAATATATGTTGATGATGTCATCTTTGGTTTCTCAAATGAAACTCTTTGCAAAAACTTTTCAAAGGCTATGCAAAATGAGCTCGAAATGAGTATGATGGGAAAATTGACATTCTTCCTAGGCTTATAAGTCAAACAATCAGATGAAGGAATTTTTATTCACCAAGAAAAGTATGCCAAGGAGATTGTGTCAAAATTTGGGTTAGAAAACTGCAAGAAGACAGAGACGCCCATGTCAAGTACTTTGAAACTTGATGAAGACACTGATGGGAAGCAAGTTAATCAGAGGCTTTACAGGAGCATGATTGGATCTCTTTTATATCTAATGGCATCTAGACCTGACATCTTGTTTAGTGTATGTCTATGTGCTAGATAGCAATCCAATTTAAAAGAGTCACACCTCAGTGCTGTGAAGAGAATTATAAAGCATGTGGCAACTACTTCAAATTTGGATTGTGGTATCCAAAAGATGGAGACTTCACCTTACTTGGATATTCAGACGCTGATTTAGCAGGCTGTAAGCTAAATAGGAAGAGTACCTTAGGTACTTGTCAGTTGCTTAGGGAACGACTAATCTCTTGGTTATCAAGAAAGCAACACACTATTGCTCTTTCAATAGCAGAGTCATAATATGTTGCTCTTGGAAGTTGTTGTTCATAGATTCTTTGGATGAAGCAACAATTGCGTTGTCGCGACCTACCCGAACTTTCCCCATCAAAGTGGAGGTACTAAGGTAGATTTAGAGGTATTCGCTCTCCATTCCTCAATTTCAAGCTCGGACTCTCCCAAGTCCACACCTTGCGTGACATTTAGGCGTTTTCACTTTTTTAAGGTTATTTAACAACCTAAGTAATTTCTAGGAGTTGCCACTAGTCTATTGGGGTTGACTAGAAACCGATTTAGACGTGGGAGTGTCGTCTAGATCTCTACGTAACCAGAAATTCTAAGTTTGGAGACTTTTTTACGCTAATATTTCTATAAGCGTCCTTTCGGTACCTATCTAGTTAGTTATTTGATCTAGCATGGTCATTCACTCCTACTTGTCTTTTGAACCCTAAAATGTCATTCAATGTCTCTAAGTATCCATGCAATTGTTATTGTGTAATCACTTTCATGCAATTCCTAAGTAAGACTAACTTAACTTAGAAATGAAGCTAACAAGCAATTTATTGAAAGACTGTACAAAAATTAAACACTTAAGGTATTGAGGTACAACGCAATAATAAACATTCAAATAATTACATGCAACTATCTGATGATAAGAATGTAAAACCCGCAACTCATCAGGTAAATAGTACATGGCCTTGTTATAAATCTCGAGACATGATCCCTTGGAAGTTGATTGTTTAAAGGTAAGAAGAAATTAAAGCCCGCATGATTAATTCAAATCGCACTAATTACTCCATCGATAAAGTGATCCTATGTCTAAATTAATTTCATTAGACTAAACTCATGCTATTCTAATTATGTCTACAACAAACTCTTAGTGAACTTAGGATAAAACATAAATGAGATCGAAAGGGACATCGATCTACCGCCATCTAACCTATACAAGCCACAAATGCAATCACTTTCGCCATACTAGAGCTAAATTAACATAAACTTTGATAATATAACATTAGATTTTGATTCAAAATAAACATCAAATCATGTCGAGCTTAACCATACATTTGGATATCGACATGTGAAAGCAAATTGAACATGCAATGGCCAAAGGGCGAGAGCCCACGATGGTCCAACTATGTCGACTCTTTGATTGATTTTTCTTGAAGATTGATGTTAACTAATTAACAAAACCACAAATCTAAACTTGGAAATTGAACTTCTTTTCTAAAGCAAAACTAGCAATTCTAGTTCAAATTTTCACTTTTTGATTTTTCAGTAATTATTTTACAAAATATTATTATTTTTAAATTTTTTACTAATATAAATTTTTTTATTAAAATAATATAATAAAAGGAAATTGGGTCAGGTCGTAAACATACTTTGGTAGTAAACTCCTCACTAATACCTGTAAACATACTTTGGTAGTAAAAAAATTAAGTAGGGTAAATGCCCAAAACATAGAAGAAAAAAACTCTCAGTAGCTCCAACGTAATGCCAAGCCTATTCAAATGCTGAACAAAAGAATCATCTACTGCTTTCAACTGCAGATTTAAATGTTCAACACAAAAATCAAGTTCCGACTCCACGAACAAAAGAATCATGCTAGAGCCAAGAGGAATCGGACAATCGGTTTAGGTGCTAAAACTATTAACCGGGCCTATATTAACAACACATCGGAAAGATGCCCTTCCGCAATTCCAAATGAATGATGTTCATTCAATAGATTTGAAGATATGCAGAAATATTTGCATTCCATGAACAGTTTCACCACCCCGAGAGTTCAACGAAAAGGGAATGCATAGAATTAAGCAAGATAGATTACTACATTGCCGATTCATTTACTAAGGCAAAAGGAGTCACACAACCAAGAGGCACCTAGAGAACACCATAGAAAGGCACAAGGTTAGAGAATGTAACATCCATGTGCTCAAATCAACCATCAAATCTTATGAGGAATCAATTTTTTTTCCAAGAGAAAGGAAAAGGAATATCCTGTGTTTCTTTTAATTTGAGAAACAAAAATAGGCAGACAATTGTGAATACATACACCTTGCAAGAGTCATAACTTATCTTTCATCAGAAGAAGTAAAACCAGCAAATGGAGCTTAATGTGGACCAGATATTCACGGCGTTGGCTCTGGCCAACTCCAACGCCTCAGCTTCACTCCACGCCGCTGTCCGAAGCTCTCATCAGCTACCGCAACGCCGGAAATCGACTCCAACACTGACACTACGACACTAACACCCAAGATCGAAGCAGAAATAGCAACACAAACCACGAACCAGATGAAAAAAATCATAGCTAAATCGGAATTTAGGATGAACATTACGACGAATACATAACGCGCGAGAAGAGAAGAGAAAGATTTCGGGTTCGAATGATCATGGTTTCTCGGCCTATGGTGAATGAAGAACGAAAAGCACATACTCACAGACACAAAAAGAAAAAAACAATCAACGGAGACAAAAACTTAGTACTCTGATCGTTCGGTCAACCACAAAGACAATGAAATCGAAACACATCAAAAACAAAACCAAGGCTGAATAATGCATCAAAAATAGCTAGGAGAGGGAGGGGAAGTCTATTAAAATTTTGGGATCAAATAGATCGACAGTCAGCTACTTTGACACAAGGAGTTCAAACAAAACAACGACAAAAATGAGAAAGAAAACGCCAGAAAAAGTGATACGAGCAAGAACAGTCCCTACACGGTTCTAAGGTGATGACGAAGAGGCGTGTTCGAGCGAACTCGAACTAGGCCGTCGTTCATCCACAAGACATCCTCACCGTGATCCTCGGGTAAGTTCGAAAGAGAGGTTGACCTACCAGGACGGTAAAGGCGTAGTAGTCTGGAGCCGCGGACGAGGTTCCATTCGCGATCGTCGGCGAGGGAGAGTTCTCCGATGGCCGCATCGAGCACCTCCTCCTCCCTGTTTTTCTCCCTATTTCTTCTCTGTCTCCCCATTTTTCGTTTTCCTCCCCCTTTTTTCTTTCGTTCCCCCCATGCTCCATGATCTCCCCCTCAGTCTTTTAACTTTTCTTCTTTTCTTCCATGTTCCATGGCCGAGCCCTCCTCTGCTCCCCCTTTCACCTTTTTCTCTTTGACTTTTGCTTTACCTATTCTATCTTCTTTGCATGTGCAGGCTTCTTTGCTGCTCCTCCTGCTCTTGTGCAATTTTTTTTTCTGCCACTTTTGTCTTCTGCCTCTCAGAGTTGACCGCGGGGAAGGAAGGAAAGAAGGAGGTGGGCTGTGAGGTGAGTTGGGCCTGTGTAGGGGTGGGTGAGCGGGCCAAGGAGAGAACGAAGCCCACGTGGGCACAGGTGCAGGCCCAATCCGAGGTCTTCCCCTTTTTTCTCTCTTTTTTTGTTTTCATCTTCTTTTTCTTTTTTTTTCTTTTCTTCTTTTTTTAGAGAAAATAAAAGGAATTTCAAATTTTTAACTAATAACAATTTCCACATAAATAAGCCAAAAGTGAAAGATCGGCGAAAATTAGGTGTCAACATGCGTGACTTCAAAGTTCCGAGGTCATGTATAGAGATCAGGTGTGATAGCACCAGTGCGATGCATTTAACTAAGAATCCTATCTTGCACTCTAGAGAAAACATATTGAAATTCGACATCACTCTATAAGAGATCATGTGGAGAAGAACGATGTCAAAGTCACCTTCATTGATTCTAAGAATTAGCTTGCAGATATCGTTACAAAGGCATTGGATAAGAATTCTTTCGAATTCATTCGAAGCAAGCTGAATATCTTATCTTCTGATGATTAAGATCAATTCATCTTACATACTTCAGATCTTACATGGTTTAGATTTTACATACTTCAGATCTTACATGGTTTAGATCTTATGATGCTCAGATCTTACGATGCTCAGATCTTACGTGCTTCAGATCTTACGTAGTTCAGATCTTATGACATTCAGACAGTCCAAGTCTTGACATTCCTTTATCTATGATATCTTATGACTTCGGACTTTATGATATGAAATTTCCCGCCACAAGCTCATGAGGTAACACGTATCTTCATTTTTAATATGTTGAGGTATGATTATTACTTGGTACATATTTACTTGCCTCTTTGAATCATTACGTGATATATGCATCTCTTGATTGCTGAATCATTGTTTTGCAAATTTTATTTTCCAAAATACAGTTATCTTTTGAATTTCAAAAGACACTTTCTCACTCCTTAAACTGATTGGGATTCTGCCTCTTCGCTCAATAGCTCTTCGTTCTTCTGAAACCCCAGCAGTCTGTTTTCTCTCGTTTTCTCTCTTTCGGAAAAATCTTTCATCTTTTTGCTTGTTCCAACGAAAACATTCTTTCGACTACAACAATGTCTGCCTCTAGGAAATCCTCTCGACTGGCAACCAAGAAGTTTCAGAAAGGCAGTGCTGGATTGATTCACTTTGACCTCACTGAGGATTTTTCGGCTGCTAAAGATCATCAACAAGTATCGGTTACACCATTCTCTGAAACACTGGTTCATGACACCACTCCCCTGAAGATGAAGAATCTGAAACTTCTGTTTTCATTCTACAAGAGGATGATTGAAAACAAATCTTATGTCAGTGTCATTCGGGACTTTCTATTGTCTAATGGCTTCACAAATGAGCAAAACTTTATGCAGCAAATGGAGGATGTTGGTATTGCTCTACCAGGTACGGCTAATCATGTATACAAAAACTTTCACGTTGATCCTAGATTTCATACTTCATATGATTTCGAGCCTAGAGATGAGGAAGAAAAAATATTTGTTAGTTTTCAATCGAGGAAAGGGATAGCTGCTGATGTGCCTGGCAAGGTAAACAAGCTTTTTTGGTCAAAGGACCACAAACTGGCGTACAATTGGATGGTAGAACGAGGGGTGATGAGCCCTCGCAATGTGGATTTTAAGTTTCTCATCTTAGTTCAAGTTCCTCTAAAGCGATTCCTTCAGTGCAATCGTTTATATCAACTCTGTGAGGACTCCACCCCTGCGTATCTTGAGTTGACTACCTACTTTTACTCCAACCTCTCTTTTTCAAATAGACTCAATCTTTAGTTTACCGTGGCATATAAGACTATGATTGTGGATGTGGATGATTTGGCGAACATTCTGGGTACCGTCAAGAGCAGTTTTATTCCTATTGAGGAATCTGACCAGGAAGTTTTTTAGTTTCTTAGCACAGATAAGTCTTCCTCCTAGCCAATTACCTATTCAAAGCTGACAGCTATTCATGTCCTGCTTCATAAGATCATTATCAACTGCCTGACGCCGAAGGCTACTTCGCGGACAGATGTTTCTAAGTAGAAGGCCCGACTAATGTTTGCCATTATGAATTTCTGAAAGTTTTCTTCTGCCTTTATGATCTTATACCAGATTTCTCAAGGATCTCAAAAGGACGAAGGACATCTACCTTATACATCCCTGGTGACTCGGATTTTTCAACACTTTCACATTCCCTTGCCATCAACTCTTTGTGCCAATAGACTTGCCCTAATCTCGATGGGACACACCATGGTGGCCAAGATGAAATTGCCTGATCTGACTCTTGGATCCAGTACCAAGTTCACCCCCAATGAGGCAAGTTAAGGCTGAGTCCTTTGTTGCAAAGAGGAAAGGAAAGGAGCCAATGGTTGAGGTACTTACATCCCAACGCAGGAAGCTTTCTATTGAGAAAGAGTTTGAGAAAGAATTTGAACCCATGGGGGAAAGGTTGGCAATAACCTCCCCTGGTTTGTCATTTAGCACATCTGACAGTTCTTGGAATGAGGAACTTGGTGAACAGATCTCTACTATGGAGGTAGAGAAAAGTGGAGAAGAGGAAGAAGAAGAGGAGAGATAGGCTGAAGAGAAAAAGCAAGAAAAGGAGACTGAGAAAGAGAAGAAGACTGAGCAAGCGAAGCAAGTAAAGGTGATAGAGAGAGAGTCAGAACAAGAAAAAGAGAAGGAGGATGAGGATGAAGAGCGTAACAGTCAATCTATGCTGCCTATGCATGAATCTCCAACAATTATTGAGACAAGGGGAGCAGCAACTGAGGTTGTTCATTCTGAAGAAATGCCCACCGAATTGGAAACAAGGGGAGCCAGAAAAAATGGTGGTTCTTTAGAATTTCTTCCACCTCCTGTTGCTCCAATGACTACTGCATCCGTTGGACCTAGCACTCCAATCATTTCTACCACTCAACTACAACCACTCATGGATATGCTGTCTGCTCTGATCACAAAAGTCGATCACTTACAACTTAAGTAGACACGGCAAGAAGAAGTGCTTCAGCAGCTTTCTCAACCACTTGGTCAGATTGCTATCTTGGATAGTCTTGATTAAATCAAGCAGTCGATCAAGAAGCTAGAGCAGACTGTGCAGTCATTGGATTCTCTTCATTTTGTTCGCGTTCCACCCCCTCATAAACTTTTTGATTATGACAAAAAGGGGGAGATTTTAACTTTGACTTGACTTGACCTTGACTTGTTTGATTTGATTTTGTGTGGTTATTTTTTATGTGGATGGGTGATTGATTGGTGAATGAATGAATATTGTTTGACTGCATTGATTATTTTATCATCTAGTTGAGTGACAGGGACATATATGATATTTGTTTATTGTCAAGACTAACTTTGTCTTGTGGATGCAGATTATACAAAGAGGATTATGTTTTATATCTATTTATAAGATATTGTTTTTATCTAACAATTTATGCTGTAGAATATGTTTCCAAAATCTGCAGGATCATTTTATCATTTTCAAATAGGGTGAGATTGTTTGAAAGATGACAGAAAACATATTAAATGTCATTGAAGTGTTATGTTGTAGGAAATAAATCTCAAGAAGATACAACCCAAAATATGCAGGATTGTTTTGTCATCATCAAAAAGGGGGAAACTGTTAGAGGAAGATTTGTCGATGATTTTAAAGATGACAAAATTCTAAAAAACTCTGTGATCTGACATGGAGACAAGCGTTTAATCGTGGCCAGATCTTTATCATCTGGGGAGTTGGCAGATCTTGTATGATCTGAGAGTGACCAGATGCGACCAGATCTTTATCATTTGGAGAGTTGTCAGACTTGTATAGTCTGGAGGTTCATAGATCTTTAATATCTGAAGGTAGTCAGATCGTTAAGATCTGAAGGTATGAGACACGTATCCTCTGGAAGTCAGATTTGGTAAAATCTGGGAAGTCGAAATTATGACGACTGTTTAAGTAAGAGGATATTCTTACGACTCTGATGCTCGTGGATTTTAGACAGCATATTTGTGGATCAACAAGATTGATTATTCCCAAGAATATGAAATATATTATTGGCATATTGGATTCTGTGAAGATTGAGTAAATATGGCAAGTATTCACTTATGGAAACCAAGATCCTGATTATATAGGCGACCAGGATTGACGGACTCTTTACACTATCCAAAGATAGCTTGATATATTCTTGAATCTATCCAACGGGTTAATTGGAAGAATTTCTTTGGAAGTGCCAACGGTCGTATTGGCATAAAGAAGTATTCAAGGGGGATATTTCAAGCTGTTTAAAAGGAAGCAGAGAGACAAGAATAAGAAACAAAGAAGTGACGAGAGTCCATTTCATAAGTTTAGAACTTTTCATTTATTGTGCGCTTACATTGTAAACAAAAGAGTGTTACACACACTTACTGTGAGAGCAAAAGGCTATGTGAAGTCTTAGAACTGATCTGTAACTCTTTTGATTCATAGCGGAATCCAGCCGATAGGCTATCGGCCCCGAAAGAGTGGACGTAGGTTTGAACTAAGCCGAACCACTATAAACCTTGTGTCTTGATCTTTTCTCTTAACTCTCTATGTGTGCTAATTGTTCTTCGCATATCACTCGCGTATCACGCTTTATATGCTATGTTTTACATACTTCCGCAAAAGATTTTAAAATCACCTATTTACCCCCTCTAGGGGATCGCACTAGATCCTTCAATTTTTCAGTCTGGATTGGAGCATTTCATTGACATGGCGTGCTTTCATAACCTGTAGTCGGTTTTCATTTTCTTGGCATGCTTTCGTAGCCCAAGTCTCATTTCATTGACACGGCTTGCTTTCGTAGCCCGTAGTCCCTTTTCATTAACTTGGCGTGCTTTCGTAACCCAAGTCACATTTCATTGAGACGATGTGCTTTCATAGCCCGTGGTCACTTTTTACCCACTTGGCGTGCTTTCGTAACCCGAGTCTCATTTCATTGATATGTCATGCTCTTATAACTTAGTATTGCCTTATCAACCTAATGTGCTCTTGTAGCTCAAGTCTCATTCCATCGACATGACATTCAGATGAGAAATTCCAGGTACTTCACTTTGAGCACCGATGGCGATGTATCGAAGTCTCCTCTTGAGTTCTTGTGGCCATGTAAAGGTGACTCACTTTCAATACCGATGGTGATGTATCGGTGTCTCACTTCGAGAGCCTGTGGTGATGTACAGGTCTCACAGTTTAAGTTTATTTTTGAGTCCTTATGGCAATGTATAGAAACTCGATTTTAAATCAAGTTATTTCACCAATTGCCTCTGTTGTGACCGAAGTAAGGGTTCGTGCCTCAAGCAAATTAGGTTCTTTCACCGATTGCCTCTATTGTGACCTAAGTAAGGGTTCAAGCATCAAGCAAATCAGGTTCTTTCACCGTTTGCCTCTGTTGTGACCGAAGTAAGGGTTCAGGCCTCAAGCAAATCAAGTTCTTTCACCGTTTGCCTCTGTTGCGACCGAAGTAAGGGTTTGGGCCTGATTTGCGACTGAAGTAAGGGTTTGGGCCTCAAGCAAACAAATCAAGTAATTTCACTGTCTTTCTTTTGTGACCGAAGCAAGTGCTCGGGCCTAAGAGGCAGTTTCAAAGTTCATAAATACCTTGATTTGCCATTCCAACCCGGTAAGTGATTTCAGGTATGTTTCTTTTCCTTTTAATTTCTACATTACTGTTTTTTTAAATGAAAAGAAAAAGAGAAAAAAAGAGAAAAAAAAAAGAGAAAAGAAAAAAATGAGAGTTAGTCTCAACAAAAATATCATGCATAGCATTTGCATAATCAAAATTTAGGTATCAATTTTATCTTTCAATGCAACCTCTGTGAGCTCACCTTCAAAGAGGGGCAGCTGTTGACACCTAAATTTCGGCCAATTCCATTTTAAATGAAAATATGGATTTGTTTTAATCCCCCAAAAAAATGTGTATTTTGCATTTAGTTTTAGGAGTTGCATGCATATTTTATTAAGTGGGTTCATGCATGAAAATCGTGTAATCGGTAAAATTGGGAACATTACGATTTGCGTTTAGAGCCAAATGTTTGTGAATATTCGGTCAAATCTTTTTAAAATTTGGTCACTTCTGAAAAATCAAGAGAATGAGGGAAGAAGATTTCAGTCAAATCCTCAAGGATTTGACTGAAATCCCTTTGTACTAGCCAAAGAGAGATTGAGGGGATCGTGAGGTGAAAAGCAAGGAAAGGAGATATCTCGGTCAAATCTTCTAAGATTTGACCAAGATACCTTTTTACCCATTATAAAGCAAGGCTTGCAAAGGACAAAAGGGAGGACTTTGGTCGGCTAAAAAACAAAAGAAGGAGGGGGGACTTCTGGAGAAAAGAAGAAAGGCACACGTACACACACTGAGATGAGGGGGGATTATTTGGCAAAAGAACAAAAGAAAAGAGAGAGACTGAGAGCGAAGGATCGAGAAAGAGAGAGAGAGAGACACACACACACAGATATACAGAGTGAAGAACCGAGAGTGAGGGGGTAAACACACACGCAAGGGCTTGATTCGGTGAAGAGCAGAGACTGAGAGAGATTGAGAGAAACCGAGTGAGATCGAGAGCAAGAGAGAGGGCTGGTGTTCGAGTGAGGCCTTTGACGCGGCGACCCATATATGAATCTCGCCTAGGTAACCCGTCCACGACGTTTTCAGCTATCGGCTCCGGCGATCCACCCACAGCTTCGCTCGTTTGCTCACAATGTAACTCGGACCAAGGTGGCTGTTGTTGGTTTTGATCGGTCCCCAAGATTCTGCAGCATTGATTGTGTCTTTTTTTTTTTGGATTATGGTGCATTGTAGGCGTAGATCTCGCCTTACGATGGTCCTGCGATCAAATTTTCCTCGCTGCATTTTACCCATTGTTTACTTTAATTTGGGTTTTTGCTGCGTGATTGTCGTTGTTTGCTTATGCGAAGTGTTGACCTCGGAGAGCCATTGGAGAGTTGGCCATTTTTTGTCTCGCCTTAACGTTGTCCACCGTGTTTTACCACAAGTAGGAGGTTGTTGATTTTCTTCTGCATGTCTCTGTGTCTAGCTGAAGTAACCACGCGAGGGAGAAGACTCGCGTGGATTTGGGCCGTGTGCTGTCAATGAGGGCCGATCCTCACGTGTGTGCAAGCCTTTGAAGAGGAGCTAGTTCACAAGTTGGGTGTCTCGCGCGTGAGAGGCGTGGGTCCAGCTTCTCGGGTAAGGTTAGATCCGAGATTGTGCAGGTTCAGCTGTGGGCCTAGGTGTAAAGGAGAAGCCAGGTTGGGCCGGGAAAGGATAGGCCCATGCGTGAAGGGGAAAGGGCCAAAGAAAAAAAAAGAAAAGCAAAAGTGAGAGAAGAAGCTGGACTGAGCTCATCGCGGGCCCAGTCCAGCCCCTCGCAGGCTCACTACATCGTGAGTCTGGTCCGAACCCAACTCGGTTTGTACCCAACTCGGTTCCCTCTTATTTTATGTTATTTTCTTAATTTCATTTATAATATTAAAATAATTATTATTATAATTTTCTGCAATAAAAACATCTTTCATTATGTTGATTTTTCTTGTTTCCTTTCATGCTATTTTTGTTTAATTTGTCTGTTTTAAGTTTATCAATTGGAATTAATCTTCTAATTCGCAACCGCAATATCAATTTTTTATTTCGTCTATAAGGCTTTAGATAGAATAATTAATTGCGCGGAAATAGAATTGATATTTTGATCTTTAAGGCTTAAGATCAATTTATTAATTCTATCTGCGAAAATTCTTTGTTTTGATGTTATTTCCTTTTGAATGAATCTTGTTTATTTGAATTACATGTTAGAATAAATTACATTTTCCATGTTTAGATTAGACTTTTATTATTTTATTTCCAATCCAATAACATTAAAAAAAATCATATGCATGTCTTTTCTTTTTAGTTTGCATTATTAGTCATTGTATGACATTTAGTTTAGGCACGTTAAATCGCATGTCACTTAGGAATTGCATACAAATTTATCATGGTAGAACATAATATTTAGAAACTTAGGAATCATGTTAGGTTAGGTTTTCATAATTAATTAGTTTCATCAATTCCGAATTTCATTAAATAGATAAGAAAAATGCCTAAAAATACCCTTTTGCATGTCATTTAATTCATTTAGTTAAACAGCATGTCATTTAGCCCAAGTTAATTTAGGAGTTGCATGTTGTAAGCCATGTTAGGTCATGTCATTAGGTTTAGACTTTCATGCATTTGTATCTTAGTTTAGTTTTTGTATTCTATTATCCGTAGTTAAGATAAGATTTTGTTTTAAATTAGGGATTAATATAATTTAGTTGCTAATTTAGATTGGATGTTATTTAACTACAGATAATTAGTCTCATATAATAATTTCAAAATTCATAAAATTGCATTTATGATTGCATTAGAATAGTTGCATATAGGATTAATTTTTCATTACATACATTACATAAACATAGAAAACTCCAAAAAAAAAAGATTATTTTGTTGATTTGCTCCATTAGGTCATCTTTGTTCATTGTTTTATTTTATTTAGCATTTCCATTTATTTTCTGCGCACCTGTGTCGTCACCATGCATGTTAGAGAATAAAGTTAAAATCAATTCAAGATGCCTGAAAGTTATTTTTGAAATAGAAGAAATAGGTACTCAATTCCCCGAATTCATAATCTCTGGTTCGTTGGGATGAAGTACAACTCTCGGTACTTTGCATGAGCTCTAATCAACCCACCATAAATAGATTAGTAGCGACTCCATGTGAAATTGATCAAGCATGTTAAGAAGTGAAACCTAAGTTTTGAATTGATATGAGCTTAGGAGAGCTCGAGCTATAATAGATTTAGCAGTCCATTAGCCTAACTTTAGGTGGTGCACCTTCAGGGAGATTGCGACAAGCGAGGGCAACTTCCTTGATTTTTGTTTAAATGATGCTAATTAATTAAAACTAAGCCTATTTCAATGCTGTGATTTGATTTTTAGGACAAGTTTGGCCATCATCCACTCAAATCAGCCCAAACAGAAATAAACTAGCAACATGACAGTTCCTTATGTACACTATAAAAAAAAATTCAGTAGAATATAAACTCATATTGGTCAAGAGAAAGTAACAACAAAAGGCAATCCAAGGAATCTTGTATTTCTCTTATTATATGCAGATCAAATTACTGAACTTAAGCCCTTTCACTCTTACAAACCCATTCAAAAACGTGCCACATCCTCGAAGAAAGCAATTCCTATTTTCCTCAATCCACCTTCTACTAAGAGGAAACCAGAACGACGTAGCCGGTAGGGGTGAGCATAAAATACCGAGAACTGCCCGGACCGGTCGGTTCCGAGCAGTTCCAAAAGGTAATGGTCCAGTTCCCAATTCTACATAAATGGAACCGGGAATTTCTAATCCGGTTTCCGATTTCGAGATAGAATCGCCTACCCAAACCGAAACTATTTTTATTTATTAAAAAAATAAAATATATAAAGATCATATATTTGTGCTACAGAGTCGCCTCTTGCCTTCACCAACTCAAGAAGTTAGATCTCTAATAGCTTGATCAATTAGCCTCTTCACTTGGTCCTTCATGAGATCTCTCACTGGAACAAGCATCCATAGACGACATAATAAAAGCAATATATCACGGAATCCACTAGACTGGTTGATATGATCATGGGGAGACTTGAACCTTAATGATGTTAATAAACCTTTCCACATAAAATCAGAGCCATCACCAACATCGTTCTCGAAATAGACCTAGCCAAATGCTTCAAAATTCACGCCTCCAAAGCAAATGAAACCAATAGGCCACCAGCAAATGAAACGAATAGACCACCATTTAATATCTCCAAATAGGAGGACTTGAACCTTAATGATGTTAATAAACCTTTCTGCATAAAATCAGAGCCATCGCCAACATCGTTCTCGAAATAGACCTAGCCAAATGCTTCAAAATTCATGCCTCCAAAGCAAATGAAACCAATAGGCCACCAGCAAATGAAACCGATAGGCCACCATTTAATATCTCCAAATAGGAGGAAAATGATTGCGAAAAACCCTTGTAGAGCCGATAATTACCCATTCGGGAACCGGACCAGACCGGGCGAGAACCGAACCAAACCGCCTAATCGGTATGGTCCGGCTCCCGATTCCAAGTAATAGGGAACCGACTCTACTGGTCTGGTTCCCGGTTTCCCTAGGAACTGGATCCGCCCGGGAACCTATCACCCCTAGTAGCCGGAACTTTAATATGTTTTCTCTATGCTTATTTTCCCTTTTTGACCAAACACGAACACATTGGGAGAATGATCACCAACAGCAAAAGATTCAATGCCCACGTCATATTTGTTTGTGTCACTGAGAGAAATTAACACGAGTTATTGAGCAAATATTCTTATGGTAGAGACAGTAGAAGAAGATAAGATAAAAGTTTGGAGGTAGGCAATAAGAAAAATAAACAGATGGAGCACTCAATCCAAAGAAAGCCGACGTACGATGCGCGAAAATCAACACCAAATGATTTAGGCAATTCCAAGAATATAAGAGAATGAAAATCAGTGGCATTCGTCCCCGTCACTCGTCTCCGTCTGGCCATCCCGGGCCGAGCGCTTGACCAGATCAGGAGCGGCGATGCCTCCACAGTATCAAATGAAACATAGATAAACAGGTATAAAAAATGATAATAAGAAAAATCCGAACTTGTCCCAAAGGTCTCAACAAGCAACCTACGAGCACCGCGGGGGCCGGAGTTCGCACGGGATGGTTGTCCGCAAACTCCGGTGTGACGTGCCCCGAGACTGGACGAAACAGGACACCAAAAGAAAGCCAAACAAGGTTGTCAGTCGACACTCACCTGTTTCTAAATGAGTCGCCGTCGGATCAGTGGATGGGGCTCGGTCTCGACTCCTCGCTCTTGGTCTTGCTCGTTTGGCCTTCGCCTCTTTTCTCGCTTCTTCTTTTTTTTCACCTTTTCTTTTTCCCTTCGCCCAGATCCCCTTCTTTTTGTTTTTTCAATCCTCTTTCCATGCGCCTTCCCCCTTGAAGCCATCGACGACTTCTTCACCATGAATCTCTTCGCCATGTCCGCGAAGTTCTGGTTCTTCACGTCGGAGGGGAGGTCGGTGCCGAGGACGACGAAGCAGGAGGCGCGAGAGCAGGGGATTTGCCTGCTTTCTGCTTGAGCTCCGTCGAGGACGACGTGGAAGAGTCGAGTCGTAGGAGCTGTAGCGCCAAACCGCTTCTTCGACGTCGAAGAAGGAGAACTTGTCGCGATTCCCATGAACATTTCTCGGGTTTTCACATCCGAAGAAGCAAAAAAAGACCTTCCTCCATCTCCTCCTTTTTCTTTTTTTTCCCGAACTCCTCCCCCTTTTTTCTCTCTTAACGAGCCCCCCACCGAACTTTGTTGTTCTCCCCTTTTTTGTCCCTTCTTGCCTCGCTCTTTGTTTTATTTTTATTTTTTTGCCTCTGTCCTTCCTCTGCTTCTCTTCAGGTTCTCGCTGCTGTCAATGGCGTGTCGCACACCCCTGCCCCTGTTCGTGAAATAGCGTTGAGTTAGTAAAAAAGGCAGATTTTCTTCTGCCTTTGCTGAATCTGCCTTTGCTGACCAAGCCGGCAAGAGGAGGAAAGGGCGCGCGTGGGCCAAAAGGGAAGAGGAAGCTGGATGGGCCAGAGAAGAAGAGATGGGCCAAGTATGAAAGACAGGCTGAAATAGGGGGAGAGATGGGCTAAAATAGGGGGGTCCGCTCGGGCAAGCAAGGGTGGGCTGGGTCGATCAGGCCCGATCGATGATCACTTCATTTCCTTTTCTTTTATCTTTATCTTTTTTCATCTATCTATCTTTTTTCTCTTTTTTCCTTTTTATTGATTTTTCTTATAATTTTCAATTAATAATAATTTCATTAAAACTAAGCTAAAAGCAAATTACCAAACATGTAAAAGTTAGGTGTCAACAAAAGGTGAACAATATTAAAGTGCACGGTGATACAATGTTTTCTATAATAATGGGGGTACAACATCTTTTTTCTTTTCAGAATTGATATGATGTTGTCCCCAACAATAATTACAATAATGGAAAACATGAAATTGTTGATGGTATTCTATGCTTGGCTTCTTCTGAGATTTCTCCGAACCAAATTGTTGGGCTTTTCTTCTTCATCTGAATTTGATCAGTCTTCCACGATTTGATGCTAGGGAATACCATAACAATCATCCTCATTTGTATCCCCCTATGATGTGAGCTACTATTTGAAGAATTTGATTCAACATCTTCTAAAGCTTGTTTTAGCAATTATGCTAAATCCTGCGAGGTTCTTGTTGTCTTTTCACGCTGCAGATTAAGACCCACAACTATTCCATAGCAGAAGGTTCGATACCTTTAGCTATCATTTATAGAGTTTATTGCAAGCTTTTAAACTTTGCTTTTGTTAGTAAGGCCTTTAAAGTCAGTCCTAAATGACAAACACTTGTTCTTCAGACTGATATTTCTCGAATAATTCAATGGAATCATGTTACCCTTCCTGAACAATTGGAATTAAAAAACAGAAGTCCCTAGCAAATTGTTCATCACACAAAACTCACCGATATCACTCAACATCCTGAGGGCGCCGTTTCAAACCAATTTTCAAGAATGAGTTTTAATCCTCCACGAAGGTCCTTAGATATTAAGACTATTCCTTCTCATTCTGCTTCTTCTAAGTGAAACTGTGTGTACACACACAAACATTAACCTTTATGTTCTCTGTCAGGAGCCACATTCTCTTATGCTTTCACCCAATTTCACCTCTAGATAATTATTTGAACCACCGTTCAACACCAATTATCACTCGTGACAATTCGGCAAGACCCACAACTCCTATTGCATTATTTATTTTGGAATGCACAATTGGAAATACATCGAGGGTCGCATGTTTGATGAAATGCTTCTCTAAATGCACTTCATCAAGATTATGCAATATATGCAAATAGTAAACAACATTCTTTTTTGTTATATACTTCCTTTTTCTTCTTACTTGGATGAAGTGGGCTTTTAAAAAGTTGAGAATGCTAAAAAGAATGTGTTACACCATGAGCAGAGTATACGGGAAGTAAATTCGTAGTGATGAATGACGGGTTAAATAATGGAGGAAGGATTAGAATTTTCAAGATCGTCTTTTGTCCCTAATCTGATCTCGGTTGGAGCAAGGGCCCGTTTGATTCTTTGAAAGAGGGAGAAGGTTTTGGAATTAGATAGCTTGTTTTGTTCTTGTGTGCTAGCTATGCTTTGAGAAGTATTCAATGGTTGGGGAATGTGTGATTGTTGTAGTATAATTCAATCTTTTATGTTTTTGTTGACCTTTTAATTTTATTTAGTGACATCTTTTTATTTTGTTAATTTTCTTGTTCAATTTGATTTAGAATTTATTCCAATTGACGCATTCACACAGAGAGCTTAAAGAGGATAAGTATAAGTTCTCATATGCTAGGTTCAATATGGATGTGTTTTCTAGTAATATGAGTTAGGTTTATATCAGGTCGAATACGGACTGCCAAAATAAATTTAATTAAATTGCTCAATTTAGATTGAACTATTTTCGACCACACCCAAACCAATTCAATCTACACATTTAATCTTCCTAATCTATACCATTTTTCCATATTTTTAATTGTTTCCATTTAAAAATTTCCTGAGACAACCAGTCATTCTTTTCCAATGTTAATGTGCATTGCTAAACTCATATTCACAAAAAGGTCATTTTAGAAGTAATTTCTGTAGTTTGAAAGAGGGTGGGCTTACAGACCATCACACTAGAAAGGCATAACAGTACCGGAACGAGGAATAGAGGTTCCGGTCAAATCTCCTATAAAAAAAAAAAAACTAGATGAACACCGAGAGGAATATCATGAAAAGCCATACATTGTCGAGATATAACAACATAGTTTGCAATCCAATCAACTCAAGTATTCCCTTCTCTATAAGAAACTTGCAACTTGACTTCCCATTGCCTCTACAAAAGCGAATTTGCTTAATCAAAGAAACCATCGATGGCCTCGAGGAGCCATTTGTCGATCATAGCAGGGACCATAACCAAAGTGGAATCGTTCTCGAGTATGACAGCACGATGGTTCAGGTTGCAAGCTAATTGAAGCCCCTAAACGACAGTTTAGAGTTAAGCTTTGATATATAGCAGAGCAAATGCCAATGCAATTAGCAAAGCCTCCAAAGCACTTGCCCTCTTTCACATCAGTAATCTTTATTGGCTTATCTAAATTTCCAAGAGGGGTGTGTATATTAAGGATTCCGCATGTAGCCAATATTTTAACTAATGATTTCAACATAACAATTTCATATGTAAACACTAGGTGTATTTAAAATGATATATTGAATTAATCAAAGTGAAAATTCATACCTATTCTACAATTTACCCAATTCACCGGCCTACAACTAGTATCATATGGATTTGATTTAACTTGAACCGAACCAGTTTGTTATATGTATCCATTATTCAGTTAACACAATATAGTACATAGACCTTGGAAAAAGATTGAGTCAACTAACACCTCCATATTCATACTAAACCAATAGTGAACCTAGAATTCAACTAAGCCACCATCAGACTCTATGGCTGATGGCTTCTAATGTGATCTTGTCACCTCCATGCTCATTCTAGGGAAATCATCATACATGCCAAAAAATAAGGGATGAATCGAAACCCATTATATGAAATCTCTAAATCTAAAGTAAGCCATCGCCCTTATGCTCAGCCCGTCACAAACAACATCAAGCATATGATACATACAATAAATGCATGAGCACACACATTTATCTTCATTTCAAGTGATCACACGTTTAGATGGTATCATCAGTACGGTGCGCATATATGAGATTTATTCTCATGATGAATCAGTATCATGTGGTGCTATACTAATATGTATATGAGTATATTCACAAATATGAAATCATTTTATTTTCCACTTCTTCAACCTGACCCTTGCCAGGCATCTCGTGTCAATCTCGTGGGACATCCTATACTACACAGTAAGAGCATCTTAACTCTGAGACAACCGCAACATCCACCCACAGGGCACCTTAGACCACATACTAGGGGCATCTCGATTCTCGAGGTGTCCCAAAACACTACTTGGAATATCTCGGATCACATTGTAGGGGATCCCAAAACACTATTCAATGCATCATCACTCATCACTATATGGCAGAAGGTTTTTTTTTATCATTACCATTAAATATTAAAATGCATCATATTACATATGAATATGCTCACATTAATATTTAATACACCTCATCATTTCATATGATCGTTTTGGTATCATCAACAAAAATAAATACTTATTACATCAATCAACATTCCAATGTGTTTTAACGCCTATACCTACCTTTTTTCAGTGTGCTATTTGTTTATTCCTGCCCTTTTGCCATTCTAGAAGCCTACCACTATAGGATCCTCTTACCCTATTGATCATTCTTGTCTATCATCGAATTAGGTCATTATAGGCCTACTATCTTATGTTGATTCATCCCCAAACCATACACCTAGGAAAGGAGTTCCATTTGGCTCATCACATACTGAGCCTCACAATTTATAGGTGTATTGCTTGACTTGTCTCATGCCGACCTCATAGTTCGTCCTATCTTAAATTATTAATCATAGTGATACACTTGCCTTATTGTCACATCATATATTTCTTAAAATCATGACATGCATTAGTGAAAAAAATGAGTGAAAAGCAACACATAAGCATACTTGGAAGAAATAATCAGTAGGAAATCAGCACATAAATTTAGAACATCAAACTTTACACATCATACATTACATAGACTTTGAACGTCGACATTACATCAGATTTTGGACATCAGAAATTACTGACAAAGTTTGAATATAAGACGTTATGTAGAACTATAGGCTTTAGATGTTTCATTGGACTTTGGATATCAGACATTACATTAGACTTTGGAGATCAGACGTTACATCCGATTGTGGACAATAGACTCTTGAAAAACTATTCAGACCTTTCAAGTATTATACTATCAAGTTCAATCTGATCATTTTTCACATACAACATGTTTACCACACTTTAAGACAATGAATCAAGCACTTCATAACATGTAGGCACCTATCAAGACAAATCACCACGATCACACATAATCGCACTTGGTATTAGTGTCACACCCCGTACTCGAGCACATGACAGTCCCCGAAGATAATCCTCACCGGTCGATAAATTTTCGATAATCCCAGGTGTTATTGATAACCAATTATATTAACCAAGAATACAAAATTAATACATAAAGAAATGCAACATGATATATTAAATAAAACCCCGACCAAATCTTAAGGTAATTCATTTATTACAATAACTCCAACAAACTAATCAAATATCTAAAATCAATTTAAAAGGTCATCTTTAATTATTAATAACAAACTAAAAGATAATTCAGAAAAATAATTTCCTTATAACCCAAATCCTCCTAGTCAAACATAATTCAAATAAACTATTATCATCTTGTTGCGCCTCCTACATCACATGATCCTTGAGAAGGAATTGCAATATTAGGACCTATACAAATAATTTTAAGATGAGATAACTCATCGAGTTTGCTCCCTACATCTTAATTAGGTGGATATTCACGCTAGGGTCCCTAACTAGATAATTAACTTAGTCCACACGTCTCATAACCCATGAGCTTGTCAAGTCACTAACCCCTCATGTTAGATTATTCTCCAAATGTTTCAATTCAATTGCCGCAACAACAATTACTATGAAAATCCAACGTAAAGACAATTATAATCAGAACCAAGAATTAAATAAATAAATTCCATGATGAAACAATCAATATCCACTCACAATTAATAAATCATTCTCAATCAATCGAACAACCAACAATATGAAATAGATATCCACAACTAAGACATAAACAATTTGAGATAATTTCTCAAAGTTTCCAAAATCGACTGCCTGGTCCGACCAATTAGGGATTTACCCAAGTCCCTATATCAAATCCAGAGTGTTCGATTTGATCAACTATGGGTGTCATTGCCTTAATTAGTAGCCACTTAGCCAATCACGTAATTTCTGGAATTAATTCCAAAATATTGCAAATTATCTAAAATCACAAATTATACCTCTAAATAAGCACAACCAAGTAATTGCCTCTAATTACCAAATTTAACAAGCCATTCTCTTACCACTAATTGATATATTGATCCACATCTAAAATTCTAGATTTTATCACAATCTGGAAAATTACAATTTTGCCCCTAAATCATCAAAATTACTCTTTTGCCCCCCAAAACCTTAATTAGGCCAAAATTGAACCAAATTAATAAATCGTACACAATTAATTCGAATTTCTAAATTAACTAATATCCGCTAATTTAATGTCTACTGAAACTAATTAAAATTTACAATTCCTCTTGTAGCCAACCATAAATGTCAATTTATCCCTAAATCCCTAATTGGACCAATATTAGTAAATTGTCCCTAATTTCTCAAAATTTTAATCTTGGCCCTCAATAACGAATAATCTATTTAACTAAATTCAATAACTTGTCAATTGATCCTCTAACTATTCAATTTCACAATTCAACCCCTAAATAACCAAATTTACCAAATCACCCACATTTCAATCAAAGTCTCTAAATATACCCTTTTGTAACCAAGTCTAAATATCACAAATTATAACTACTAGGGCGATTAACCACAATAATTAGGAGTTAGGAAGCAAACTCACGTAATCCGAGCTTTGGAGTCGAATTTAATGGCGATTGCGACTTTTTCGGCGAAATTCCGACGAGTTGCCGGCGGAGCTCCGGTGATGGTCTGACGAGGACCTGATGGGCTGACTGATTTGCTGATGAGTGGGCCTGCATCTGGATGGGCCAAACTAGCTATATCCAAGCCCATCATGGCTTAACTCAAGCCCACAGAAGCTGCAAGCTTCTGTTCTTCAGTTTTGAGCAGGAGAAGGCATGGCGAGCTAGGGTTCCTCTCCTACGAGCTGAGGGCGTGAGCAAGAGGTGGCATGAGTTGAGGGAGGAGCACGGTGACGGCGTGGCGGCTAGACGTGCCGGCTGGGCATGGCGGTTGGGCCAGCTAGAGCTGGTGTCGATGACATGGCTCAACGGCAGCGAGAAGAGGACCTCGGGTCCTCTGGTTTTACCCAAGCCAAGCTGGAGATCAACAGTTGGTTCGGTTGCTCGAGCTGAGGGCGAGTCGGCGACGATGTGGCGGCTAGACGTGGCGGCTAGGCATGGCGGTTGGGCCAACTAGAGCTAGTGTCGATGACGTGGCTCGACAGCGGCGAGAAGAGGACCTCGGGTCCTCTGGTTTTACCCAAGCCAAGCTGGAGATCAATAGTTGGTTCGGTTGCTCGAGCTGAGGGCGAGTCGGCGACGATGTGGCGGCTAGGTGAGTCGGGGGACGGCGTCGTTGGCGTGAGGTGGCTGGTGGCGTGAAGGCAACGAACTTTGTTCGTAGTTAGGGTCTCGGGCTTATGAGATTCAACCCTCATCGAGCTAGAGATTCAGGGCAAAACCAGGCACCAGAGAAAGAAGATCGAGAACGAGACGGCACGGCACGGCACGACGACAAGAGGAAGCTTGGGCGGTAAGCGGCATTGACAACAAAACAAAAATAGGGGAGCTTGAAGCTTTGGTTTCACGTTCTCCTTTGATTGAAACACGTGCCAGGCATGGTGAACAGCGGCTAGGGTTTTCTGGGGGAGCTCATGCGAGATACACGCGGAATCGGTTGGGTAGAGCAATCATGGAGTTCGCGGTTGGCGAAATCGTGAGTTTCTCGCGTTGGTTGGCTGGCGGCTAGGGTTTCCTTGCGTGAGCAGAGGAAGAGGATGATGAACAAGATGAGAGAAAGAAAGAAGGGCCGAGCCGGGTTAGCGAGAGCTGGGTTGCGCCTGGCCCACGCACAAGAAAGAAAAGGCTGGGCTTAGCCTGGCCTATGCCTGAGAAAGAGGAGAGGATAGAAGAAAGGAAATGAAGGAGGCTTAGCCTGGTCCATGTCTTTTTCTTCTCCTATTTGGTAGGAGTTAGTAAGCTAAACTATTTCTTACTGAACCAAGAGGCTTCCTGTCTGTTCTCCTATTCTAGAAGTGCTTTCGTCCCTAGAGGAAGTAAATCGTAGAATACAAAAGTAGAGGCCCATTAATACCAGCTCAGTGAATATAAAGCACTAAAACAAAAGAAAGGAGGAAGAAGACGGTACCCTGCCCATGTTGCATTTTCAAATCATCAAGGGACCGATATTGAACAGATGAAAAACTTACTGTAAATTCTTTCAGAAACTTTCAAAAGCCCATCTGGTGGTTTCCTGCAAAAGTATCTACTGAATAAGGCCATTATACACAAAGATTAAATAAAATATCTCCTAGTCAAGCTTCTCGAACAGAGCTAGTATAGCACCCATGTCGTGAAAGGAAAACCAGAAGTGATCTTAGTTCGATACCCAAGAAAATTGATGCAATTTTTTTAGGGATTGTCACCCATAAGCATTCTCTTATTGCTTGCAAGATTATTAGAGATAGTTACATCGATAGTTATTTCTACAATCCAAGTAACCAATGGCCTCGGAAACTTCTTTGTTGTTCTTAATTGCATCAATGAAACGGAATAACATGTTTCTCTCCCTTTCACCCTCTTCCCCACTCTTCTTTAGTTTGACATCGACTTCCTGAGCAATTGACTTGTCTATGGGGACTATTGTAAAATATTAAAGTGAATTCAAGTTGCTATGCAGGCATGATGAAGTTAAGCGACGAAGCATTTTTGGCATTCCTTATATCAACTCACCGAGTATACTGATCATTCACTTTCTCAATCACCATTCATACTACCCTCATGGAGGCCGCCTATGTGGATATTGGGATACACAACTTTTCGCCAACATCCATAGCTTAAACATTTCCTCCTCAATTTCGTGGTACGGCTCGAGCTCCGACTCAGATAAAGCACCAATCGGCTCGTCGTGAATAACATTCCAGGCCCATTTACGAAGATCTGCACCTCGACCCTACTCCATGAGGAAAGACTCCAGGGATGTGAGCTCCATAAGCAACTCCCCGAAGCCATACACATCTGCTTCTTTTGGGTCAGAGCTGCCTACTAGGGTAGGCCGTGTGAGGGGGATGAGGCCATAATCGGTGACCCAAGCCTCATAGGATGGCGTGACGAGGAATTTGGATGACTTAATGTTTCCGTGGTGATTATGGGGATGGCATTCGTCATGCAGGCACTCGATGGCCCGGGCAGCTCCGAGGGTAATCGAAATCCTGGCTTTCCAGCTTAGGGTGGCCCCTCCACATCGTCTATATGGATCAATTTGGCTCGACAAGCTTTCTATGGGCATGTAATCGTACAAGTGGAACTTTATTTCTTTGCTGTAGAAGTAGCCTTTTAGAGGGATCAGGTTCTCGTGGTGCATCGCACTGATAGCTTCGACCTGGTCCTGGAAATCCTCGGCCAACAAGACCATATTCTCGAGCATTTTCAAGATCACCCTGGTTCTCCCATCCTCCATGTCAACCTTGTAAGTGGTCGCGAATGCCCCTTTCCCCAATACCTGCTTACTGGCCCTCCACACATCCCCGAAATCGAACCTCTTTGTAGGGCTCCCCAACAACAATAGCTCGTTCCTCGCTAGCTCAGGCTCTGGCGACTTGTTCTAGGTCGAGGAAGAGAATATTTAAGCCAAGAATTCAATGACCATCTTAAAGAATGTGGAATTGTTTGACAACTTACTCCATCTGGAACACCACAATGGAATGGTGTTTCTAAAAGGAGAAATCGAACTTTATTAGACATGGTTTGATCAATGATGAGTCATTCGGATCTTCCATTATCTTTTTGAGGATATGCGCTTGAGACAGCTGCTTTCACATTAAATAGAAGTCCATCAAGCTGTAGAGAAGAAGCCATATGAGATGTGGACAGGAAAGGTTCATAGTATGTCTTTTCTAAAGATTTGGGGTTGCGAAGCTTAAGTAAAGCGTTTAATTTCTGATAAGCTTGGACCCATATCCAATAAATGCTTCTTTGTAGGATATCCCAAGGTAACAAAAGGATATTACTTTTATAACCCATCAGAGACCAAAGTGTTTGTTGTTCGAAACAATGTCTTTTTAGAGAAAGAGTTTCTTACTAAAAGAACCAGTGGGAGTAAGGTAAATCTCGAAGAAGTTATTGTGCCACAAGAAGATGTTCCGGTTCATGAAGAACCTCAATTAGATCTACAAAGAGTTGTAGAATCTACTCTAGTGGCACCTACAGTTCGTAGGTCTGAAAGAACACATTGTGAGCCTATTAGATATGGTTTTCATGTGACCAAACATCGTCATCTTTTGTTTATAGATCTGACAAGCTTACGACTTATACAGAAGCTATGATGGGCCCATACTCTGATATATGGCTTCATGCCATGAAATCCGAAATGGACTCAATGTATCAAAACCAAGTTTGGACTTTGGTTGATCCACCCGAAGGTGTCAAACCTATAGGATGTAAGTGGGTTTTTAAGAAGAAAACTGATATGGATGGAAAGGTTCACATCCATAAAGTAAGGCTTGCCGCTAAAAGTTTCAAACAAACTCATGGTATTGACTATGATGAGACCTATTCGCCAGTTGCTATGCTTAAGTCCATTCAGATTATCCTAGCGTTTGCTGCATATTTTGATTATGAGATATGACAAATTGATATAAAGACGGCTTTCCTAAACGGAAACCTAGAGGAGGATGTGTATATGACACAACCTGAAGGTTTTACATCACTTGATAATGCTAGGTAGATATGCAAGCTTCAACATTCTATTATGGACTGAAGTAGGCATCGCGGAGTTGGAACATTCATTTCGATGAAACTGTTAAAGAGTTTGGTTTCATCAGAAACAAAGAAGAATCTTGTGTTTACAATAAATCTAGTGGGAGCGCAATTGTGTTTCTAGTGTTGTATGTGAATGACATACTACTCATTGGAAACGACATTCCTATGCTTCAGTCAATTAAGACATGGCTAGTAAAGTATTTCGCTATGAAGGACATGGGAGAGGTAAACTATATCTTGGGAATCAGGATCTATAAAGATAGATCAAAGAGACTTATTGGAATGAGTCCAAGTACATATATTGACAAAGTCATCAATAGGTTTAACATGCAAGATTTCAAGAAATGTTTTCTCCCAATGACACATGGCATAAGTCTTAGCAAGACTTAGTGTCCATCCTCACAAGATGAGCGAGACCGCATGAGTAGAATCCCTTATGCATCAGCTATAGGATCCATCATGTATGCGATGTTATGCACTCGTCCTAATGTTGTTTGTGCTTTGAGCATGACAAGCAGATACCAATTAGATCCAGGAGAACCTCACTGGATAGCTGTTAAAAATATCCTTAAGTACTTAAGAAGAACTAAGGATTTATTCTTAGTCTATAGAGGTGAATAACATATCACTATAAGTGGTTACATAGATTCTAGTTTCCAAACCAACATAGATGACCTTCGATCGCAGTCAGGATTTGTTTTTTGCGTAAATGGTGGAGCGATGTGCTGGAAGAGTTCCAAACAGGAAACTGTTGCAGATTCTACAACAGAAGCTGAGTATATTGCTGCTTCAGAAGCATCAAAGGAAGCTGTTTGGATTCGATAGTTCATACAATAACTGGGAGTCATACCCACTAGTATGAATCCGGTGAATCTCTATTGTGATAGCAATGGGGCTATATTTTTGGCTAAAGAGCCTAGGTCTCACCAAAAGACCAAACACATACTTAAGAAGTTTCACCTCATTCGAGAATTCATTGAGAGAGGTGATATCAATATATGTAAAGTTGCAACTAAGTTGAATATTGCTGATCCGTTGACAAAGGCTCTTCCATAGCCTAAGCATGAGCGTCATTGTAACGCTTTAAGTCTTAGACACATTATTGAGTGGTCTTGATGTGAGTGGGAGCATATGTAATATACTTTTTATTGTTCATTGATGGAATATATGTTATATTTGATTTCGATTTATTTATGTTATTAAATGCGAAATATTAATCCCTTGAATATTGAATATCCTTAATAGAATTTGATCGTGAAATTCTATTAATAGAATGGATATTAATATTCTAAATGTCCCTAGTCAATTGTCATTGTGCATTGGGATGTCAATGGCGTTTGAGACTAGCATGTGAGTCAACTGATGACCAAGTTTCACGGGTCATGAATATAAAGATATAAAGTTGATCACATTGAATACATGTTGGAGAACATTGTATTGGATAGACCCACTATGAGAATACTGTAAGATTGTTATATAATATCATCAGTATTTCTCATCACAACTATAGAGTATAGTCCTTTGACCTAAGTTTGCCATGATTTCTTAGACATGAATTGTAATGCTTTAACATTACCAAATGTCAACTATAACAAGTGACTATAAAAGTTTTGATTGTGTATGTAATGAATTGTGCTGAGGGATATGTGTAGACAAGATGGGATTTGTCCCTCTTATATAATGAGAGTTATGATATCCTGGCCTCATGTAGAGTTGAGATTGTGAAAAGATGGCCATCTCAAGTAAGTTGAAGAGTCAACTACTTGGTTTGACAATCCAATTGCGATATCGGGAAAAAGAGTTTGAGCTATATAAGGTTGACACTTGTCCTGCCTTATGCTTCACTCAGACATCAAGTGACAAAAGGACTTAGTTTGTATGTTGGTTCTAGTGCAAGTGGGAGATTATTGGTGGTTTGCCCTAGGAACCAATTAATAATGATACTCTAACAATATTTGTGTTTTAGGTTGTGTCGGTAATAACGACATTCACTATACTTAGGTAGTCATAATGTCTTGCTAGAGACTGCTTATGACTTGTGTACTAAAAGAGTTTTGGCACTCTGCTAATGTCTAGTGAACCTATAGGGTCGCACACAACATATCGAACTGATTTATATTATTTGGTGGATAATGACCCAAAGACTTAAGTGGGTCCCGCCCTTTTTGCTTGATAATATATATACTCATTTTGTGGAAGAAACCCTAGAGGTTTTTCGTGGGAGTCACATATCAAGGAGAAAACATACAGAGGCATCTGTGCTCATTGATCCGCGAGATAGTCTTGAGGATTATAGGTGATCAGGCAAAAGGAACTCCATAATATGCAAGCTAGCACTTGAGTTTGGAGATCTCAGTTCGTGTGTGTGGATACCGGTAGAGGCGCAACACTTATGGCGCTGATCCAGACACAACCAAGCGCGAATTTGTCTACATGCAATAAAAGGTATATATAGAAAACTCACTTCGATTTTAATATACACATGGATCCTATTTGGGTTTTGTTTTTCCATTGCGTTTATGAAACTAAGTAACCCAACAAGATTATCTCCAAACCTTCCCCTGTGGGTTTAAATTCTTTCTCAAACTCTTCCTCAACAGAAAGCTTCCTACGCTAGGATGTAAGTGCCTCGGCCATTGGCTCCTTGTCTTTCCTCTTTCCAACAGAAGACTCAGCCTTAATTTGCCTCATTGGGGTGGACTTGGAACTCGATCCAAGAGGCAGATCTGGCAATTTCATTTTTGCCACCATTGTATGTCCCATTGAGATCGGGACAAGTTTGATAGTACAAAGAGTTTATGGCAAGGGAATTTGAAAGTGTTGGAAGATTCTTGTTACCAAGGATGCATGAGGTAACTGTCCCTTATCCTTCTGAGATACTCGAGAAATATGGTATAAGATCATGAAGGCAGGGGCGAATTTGTGGATATTCATAATGGCAAACATCAGTCAGGCCTCCGACTTAGAAACATCTGTCCGCGAAATAGCCTTTGGCCTGAGGCAGTTGATAATGATCTTATGAAGCAGGACATGAATGACCATCAATTTGGAATAGGTAATCGGTCAGGAATACGACTTATATGTGCTGAGAAACTGAAACACTTCCTGGAATAAAACTGCTCTTGACGGTACCCAGAATGTCCGCCAAATAATCCACATCCACATATATAGTCCTATCTACCACAGTTAATTGAAGGCTGTGTATATTCGGAAAAGAGAGGTTGGAGTAAAAATAAGCTATCAACTCAAGGTATGTAGGGGTGTAGTCCTCACAAAGTTGATCTAAGCGATTGTACTAAAGGAATTGCTTTAGAGGAACTTGAATAGAGTCAAGAAACTTAAAATCCACATGACGAGGGCTCATCACCCCTCGTTCTACCATCCTATTGTATGCCAGTTTGTGGTCCTTTGACCGAAAAAGCTTATTTGCCTTGCCAGACACATTAGCAGCAATACCTTTCCTCAGTTGAAAATTGACAAACATTTTCTCATTTTCATCCTAGGCTCGAAAATCGGATGAAGTATGAAATCTAGGATCGACAGGAAAGTTTTTACGTACATGATCGGTTGTACCTGGTGGAGCAATACCAACATCCTCTATTTGCCACAGAAAGTTTTGCTCATTGGTGAAACCATTTGACGACAGAAATTCTCGAATGACACCGGTTAAAGCTTTGTTTTCTATCATCCTCTTGTAGAAAGAAAACAACAATTTCTAATTCTTCATCTTCAGTGGAGGTGTGTCATGAACGCGAGTCTCTAAAGAAGGTGTAACTAATACTTGTTGATGACCTTTCTTAGTAAGGTCAAAGTGACTCGGTCCAGCACTGCCTGTCGAGATGATTTCCTGGGAGCAAACATTGTTGCAGTCGAAAAGATGATCTTCATTTGAACAAGCTAAAAATGAAAGCTTTTTCAGAAGAGAGAAACGAGAGAAAACAGACTGCTAGGGTGTCGAAAAAGCTTTTGGGAGAAGGTAAAGTCTTAATCGGTTTAAAGAGTGAGAGAATGTCTTTTGAAATTCAAAAGATAACTGTATTTTTAGAAACATTAAATTCCAAAACAACGATTCAGCAACAAAGGAATGCATATATCACACAACGATTCAAAGAGGCAAGTAAATATGCATTCAGTAATGATCATACCTCAACATACTAAAAATAAGAAAAAATACTTGTTACCTCATGAGCATGAGGCGGGAAATTTCATATCATAAAGTCCTAAGTCATAAGATGTCATAGATGAAGAGATGTCAATCCTTTCTCTTCACATGATCCCGTATAAAGTGATGTCGAATTTCAATATGCTTTGCTCTGGAGTGCAAGATAGGATTCATTGTTAAATCCATCGCACTGGTGCTATCATACCTAATCTTTATACATGACCTCGAAATTTTGAAGTCACACAGCTGTTGCTTCATCCATGAAATCTATGAACAGCAACTTCCAAGAGCAACATATTCAGACTTTGTTGTTGAAAGAGCAACATTTTGTTGCTTTCTTGATAACCAAGAGATAAGTCATTACCCAAGCAACTGACAAGTACCTGAAGTACTTTTTCTATTTAGCTTACACCCTACTAAATCAGCATCTGAATATCTGAGTAAAGTGAAGTCCCCATCTTTTGGATACCAGAATCAAAATTTTGAAATAGTTGCCACATACTTTATAATTCTCTTCACAGCACTGAGATGTGACTCCTTTGGATTGGATTGATATCTAGCACATAGACATACACTGAACAAGATGTTAGGTCTAGATGCTGTTAGATATAAGAGAGATCCAATCATAATCCTATAAAGTCTCTGATCAACTTTTTTTTCATATACGTCTTCATCAAGTTTCAAAACACTTGACATGGGCGTCTCTGTCTTCTTGCAATTTTCTAACCCAAACTTTGACATAATCTCCTTGGCATACTTCTCTTGATGAATAAAAATTCTTTCCTCTAATTGTTTGACTTGCAAACCCAAGAAGAATGTCAATTCTCCCATCATACTTATTTCAAACTTATCTTGCATAGCTTTTGAAAAGTTTTTGCAAAGAGTTTCATTTGAGGAACGAAAGATAATGTCATCAACATATATTTGAACTAAAAGAAAATGTTTGCCCTCAGTCTTGACAAACAAGGTTATATCTACATTGCCTTTCTCAAAGCCATTCTTAAGTAAGAATTTACTTAACTTTTCGTACCAAGGTCTGGGAGCTTGTTTCAAACCATAAAGTGCCTTCTTTAGTTTGTCCACATGATATGGCTTCTTTGGATCTTCAAATACATGATAAACTCTTGATTATGGAGATGAAAATACATGTTGAATCCCTGCATCATCACAAAACTTGATAAACTCTTGATTATCAAATTCTCTTCCAAGATCGGTATGAATCCATGAAATAGTAAAACCTTTCTCGTTTTGAACTTTCTTGGCAAACTTGGAGAAGTAAGAAATAACATCCGACTTACTTGCCAAGAAATAAACCCATGTGAACCAAAAGTAATCATCAACAATTACCAGACAATAAGTCTTTCCTACAATACTCTGAGTTCGCGTAGGTCCAAACAAGTCCATGTAAAGCAGCTATAAAACACGATCAATTGATACTTGATTTATCAACTTATAAGAACTTCTGACCTGTTTTCTCAACACACAAGATGTACAAGTGTTGTTCTTCTGAAAAGCCAATCTTGGGAGGCCACGAACAATCTTCTTGGAAGAGATCTAGGAAATTTGTTTCATGTTAGCATACCCATGTCTTCTATGCCATAGATTTATCTCATCCTGAACAGATAACAAGCATTGCGAACTTTCTGGATTTATATCAAGTAGATAGATATTTCCATGACGCTTACCCGAGAAGGATTGTGAAGTTTCCTTGCAAGAACCATTGCATATATATTCTTGAAACTGCATTTTGTAACTAGCATCACATAATTGACTAATACTAATAAGATTGTACTTCAAACCTTTCACCAGGGAAACATCCTTGATAATCAGATTTCCAATTTGTACAATTCCACATCCAACAATCTTTCCTTTGCTTTTTCATTCAAAAGACATTGTTCCTCCTTCTGTTTTGGCTAGCTTAATAAAACAGCTTGAATCGCCTGTCATGTGCCTTGAGCATCCACTATCCAGGTACCATTTCGATTTGCTTTAGATGGTAACCTATTAACAAGAAAAATACTCACGTTTTCTTCGGTACCCAGACTTTCTTGGGTCTAGTATAGTTAGTAGAAGCAAAGGTCGACAAGTTTTTCTTCACTAATCTTTTTAATGAAGGATAGTCTCTTTCAAGATGTTCTGAGCTATTGCAGTCGGAGCACTTCAGAGAACTTCTTCCACTAGCCTTTACAAAAACTTTTTGAAAATGATTTTTGTAAACAGCCCTTGAAGGTTTTCGTTCAAGCCTTTCCTTTACCTTTGGAAAATCAATCAAGGAAATAGTTTTAGGGGTCATACCCAAACTGGCTTAACAAAATAAGGTCTCTGAATTGAAAAAAGTTTGTCAAGTTTTTCATAACCATTTGAAAACTTCTTTGAAATATTTTAAAAGTCAACTTTGAGACAAACAACCTGCTTCTCAAGAAAATTGGACTTCTCCTTTGTAGCTACTAGTTTTTCATTCAAGCTTTCAAATTTTTCAGACAAAACATTTTCCTGCTCTGAAGTCTCAAGTTCTCCTTCTTTAGCTCGGAAATTCTTTTCAGAGAAGATTCCAAACTCGAGCATAACTCATCAATGTACTTGGATACTTTAATAGGAATTTGGTAGTTACTGACCTCATCATCCATATCTGAGTCTGAATCATAACTTACTTTTGAATTTAAATTCGATGTGCCATCAAGCATATGTTTCCAAATTCTTCATCACTGTCTGCATCACTCTAGGATTCTGCTTTGAGTGTTTTCTTAAGTTTTTCATTTCTACCATTGCTTCATTTCAGTAAAGGACAGTTGGGTTTAATATGTTCTTTCTACCTGCAGTTGTAACACATAACTTCATTGTTGGGTTTTTTGTTCCAAGATTGTCTGTTCTGAAAATTCCGTCTAGGCTGTCTTCTTTGGAAGTTTTGCTCATGTTGTCTTCTCTGGAAATTTTTGTGAGCTAAAATTTCCTGAGTTGAATTTTCTTCCTTTGTTGTTCAATTTCTTGAACTTCCTCATTAGAAGAGCCATCTCTTCGTCATCCAAGATCTCATTTGATCCTGCATCATGAAATTCTTCATTAGATTTCAAAGTTATAGATTTCATACATTTTAAGTCTGATTGTTCATTAGATCTTTTCACTTCATAAGATTGAAGAGTTCCAATCAACTCATCAACAGATAGAGGTTGAATCCTCTGTGTCTCTCTGATAGTGATTTTCACTTGGTCCCATTCATTTGAGAGTCCACGAAGTAACTTGTTGACTTTCATTGGTCCAGAAATAATTTGATCTTGATATGCAAGATCATTGACAATCTCAGTGAAGCGACTGAACATATCAAGAATGCTTTCTCCAGGTTTCATTTTGAAGGCTTCATATTGTCCAAGTAGAATGTTGATTGTTGTCTCCTTAACTCAGTCAGTTCCTTCAAAGGTGATGTTCAACATTTCCCATATTTCTTTAGCTGTTGTACAAGAGGAGACGCGGTTATATTCTATAGGAGACAAAGCACAATGTAAAGAATAAATAGCTTTAGCATCAATGTGTTGTCTTCTGATGAGTTCAGCTTTATTCATCTCTCCAGCTTCTACAACATTTTTCCATGAGTTTGATGTAGACTTGGGATTTACTCCTCTTTCAGCAACATCCCATTCTAGTGGATCTTTTGATCTCAAGAATGCTCTCATTTTGTTCTTCCAAATATTGTAGTCCTTTCCATCAAAGTAAGGAGCTCTGACAGCGTTCTATCCTTCCATCACTCCTGGTACAAACAAACTAGACATAAATTTTAGCTTAGAAGTAAAAACACTTCTAAAAACAAGCACAAGGCTCTGATACCAATTGAAAGATCTAGCGCGATCACCTAGAAGGGGGTGAATAGGTGATTTTAAAATATTTTGTGAAAGTATGTAAAACACAGTGTGTGAAGCATGATATACGAGTGATATATGAAGAACTATAAGCACAAATAGAGAGCTAAGAGAGTAGAGATCAAGACACAAGAATTATAGTGGTTCAGCTTAGCTCAAGCCTACGTCCACTCTCTCAGGCTGACAGCCTATCGGCTAGATTCAATCAAAAGAGTTACAGTTTACATCTAAGACTTTACAGAGTCTTTTGCTCTCACAAAGTAAGTATGTATTACACTCTTTTGTTTACAATGTAAGTACAGTAAATAAGCAGTTCTAAACTTATGAAATGGACTCTCTTTACTTCTTTGATTCTGTTCATCCTTTATCACACTGTGAATAGCTTGAAATATCTCCTTTAAATACTCATTCATGCCAATACGACCGTTGGCACTTCCAAAAGAATTCTCCAATCAACCCATTGCACATAATCATGAATAAATCAAGCTATATTTGGATAGTATAAAGAGCCCATCAATCCTAGTCGTCCATACAATCAAGATCTTGGTTTTCATAAGTGAATACTTGCCATATTTACCCGATCTTCAGAGAATCCGATATGCCAATAATAAACTTCATATTCTTTGGAATAATCAACCTTGTAGCTCCACAAATATGCTATCTGAAATCCACAAGCATTAGAGTCGTAAGAATATCCTCCTACTCAAACAATTGTAATAATTCCGACTTCCCAGATTTTACCAAATCTGTCTTCCAGATGATACGTGTTTAGATCTTAAGGATCTGACTACCTTCATATGCTAAGATCTGACCACTTCTCAGATCATACAAGATTTGCCAACTCTCCAGATAATAAAGATCTAGCCACAAGTAAACACTTGTATTCATGTCAGATCACAAATTTTGCCCTTTTGTTGTAGAGTTTGTCATCTTCAAAATCATCGATAGATCTTCCTCTAACAGGACCAAAACAATCTGACTAACTTGAGGGCTTTTACTCTTAAGGCCCTGAGAGATCGGTTGGTGGTGGTGGCAAGAGGTGAGTGTCGTCGGAACAACGAGGCAGCCAAAACTAGGGTTGCGGCAGTTCGTTATAGAGCAAACAACGTTCAATCCGAAAATAGCCAAACCTAGACCAAATCAATTGAATTAAAAGTCATATCTAGGGTAAAGGGGTACCTAGAAACTGATTGGAAGCATCAGTGGGAGCTCTAGATCAAAGGATTGGAAGAACTCAAGTGAGGAAGTTCGGTGAACTTACAAAAAACATGGCACACTTGAATCGTGAAGGCCTTTTTCGGGGGCTGCTTGCAGCAATTTAGGCGGAGACGGCTATGAAGGTTGGTTGATGCTTGTAGAGGAAGCAGTAGGAGTCGACGGTGTGCAAAATGGAGCTCGGAGTGAATAGATAATGGCGCACGCAAAGGGCTTACCGGGCACGAATGGAAATAAAGGCAATCAACGGTCAAAGGCGAAGATGAGGTCATCGACGGTAGGTGGCAGCCATTGAGCAGTTGAGATATCCTCTGACGGGACGCCTAGAGCTGCTGGTAGCCTTTGCCGGCGACTAGCTGGTCGTAGCTCGTCGATGGGACGGCCTTCGCGCATGCACGCCAACTGCTCGATCAAAGGCCTGAGAGAGAGATAAGAATAAGAAGAAAAGTAGGAAAGAGGAGCTCACGCGTGGGCTGGGTGCAGCCATCGGGTCGGGCTGGCAATGTGCTCATGCTTGGCCCGATTCAGGGGAAAGAAAACTAGAATAATAATAATAATAATATAACAACAACAACAACAACAACAACAACAACAACAACAACAACAACAAAATTATTATTATTCTTATTAAATAATTTTAATAAATGTTAGAGAAAATTCCAAAAAATCAGAAAAGCTTCCCAAAAATAGAACTAAGTATTTTTGGGCCAAAACGCTATAAATTTTGGAGAATCCAAAACTAATTTTAGAAATTTCCACGTCCTTGCGGAAATTAAAATAATCATCAAGAAAATTCCTGGGGCCCTTAAATTGCAATCCAAACCTATATATTTTTACAATAAAGTCCAGAGAAAGCCGGGACGTGGTTGTTACACTTTTGGCTACATATGAGGTAGTCCTATTTGTTCAATAACACACCAAATGTAGCTTAGATTGTAGCTAGCATCCCACGCCATAAATAAAAGCACATCACAACAAAGAGAACTACAGCCATGGAAAATTAATGATTGTTTTTTGTCACGCCCCGATCTTTCGAGCACGCGATGGTCCCTAAATTTCTTTTTCATTTCATTCGGCGACGTCCCAGGACTTGTCGCCGTCCTTCCAATCTCCAACGGAAGCGCGAATCTTCGCCCTACCAACTCCCCTCCAACATTTGATCTCCAATCAAGTACCTAAAAAATGGTTATCACGATGGGTTGAGATATAAATATCTCAATGAGCAAACCCCCTAACCCAAAACTAGGTCTGTCAATTGTCCTAAGGTCCCTAATCGCACCTCACGTCTCCTCATTCACCGTAGACATAATCCAACCTCACTCTCTTTCCTGTCATACTTGCTCTCCTCTAGCCTTTCTTTTTCTTGCTCAACCTATCCACGAGTTTACCAGACCCTAGTCGCTACTTAGCACTAAGCCTAATAATTTCACCAATCAAAATCTATTACAATGATTAAATAAATTACCAATAATTAAATAATTTGCATGGTAAACCGATAATTAAATAAATTACACAATAATTAAATAAATTGCACAAATAAAATAATAATTAAATAAATTGCACAATCAATAAATTAAGGCCGTCCACAACCGACCAAAGACCCTAACCAGTCTACTTGAATCATCCTCCTTCATCGTTCGATCAATGCAAGCCTCAGTCCTATAAACCTTCCATTTCATCCCTTCGACATTTACATAATAGCTAGGCTCCACTGGCTTCACCATTGATCCATCCAATCGCAGCATTTTTAGGTACTCAGTACTCGACATAATCTATCCATCTCAGACAATCGCACAATAAAAATGACATAATTACCCTAATAAATCTACTAAGACAATAAACATCCCTAATTAAGTTTTAAGAGGTCTACTCACCTCAAATTGCGTCTTCAAGCGACTGGTGGCGGTCTGCAAATTTTCCCTATTTTCTTTCCTTCCCTTTTTCTTTTTTTTATTTCTTCTTTTTCTTATTTTTTTCTTTTCTTCATTTTTCCTCTTGGGTCGAGCTAGGCTAACCAAGGCCCATCAACCCTAGCCCAACACTCTGGAGAGAGGCCTACACTCAGCAGCTCCGGCGATGGCACTTGCGAGTCTCCGGCGAACTTCCGATGGCTAGATTTTGGCTTCGGTGAGCTGGCTATGTACTCCGGCGAGGCAACCGAGGTGGTGGGACGGCTAGACGGCTCAGATCAGTGGTCGACAATGGCTATTCATGGCTAAGGAACGAGCAAAAAGTGACGTATGATGAAGGAAGAAGCAAAGGGTGTTAAGTTGAAGGGCGGCAGACACAAGACACGGCGGCATGGAGCAAAAGTAGGAGAGGACGAAAACCAAGGATGGTGGTCGAAAACCCAAAGAAACGGAGCTTGGAGTGGCAGCATGCGTAAGCAGAACGCGGAAAAGAGCCAAGGTCGGAGGCGGAGCTGGACAAAGCTCCTGGTGGCGTGAGCAACACGTCGGAAGGCCAAGGGCAACGAAGTGGGGTCGAAGTGTAGGAAAGAAGACCAAGTCGAATAACCCAAGAGGAAGAAGACGAATTGGGAGGAAGAAGAAGATAAGAGAAAGAGATAGATGGGATGGTGGCGGCAATCTACAGGGGGTGGTGTGTGGCAGAAGGGAAAAAAGAAAAGAAGGGGGGTCAAAGGTCAAAGGTCAAAGGAGCAGGGGATGTGCGGGCGAAAAGAGGGGGAAAAGAAAGGGGAGAGACATAAAAGCAGGTCACGACAGAGGGGAGAGAAAATGAGAGGAGAGAGAGAAAAAGGTAGGGATGTGACATTTTTTTATTGTTTTAGCAGGGCAACCTCACGTACAAGTATTGCAGGTAGATGTCATGAGTTCTCAGCATGTCTTACCTTAAAGGTTCTTTAAGATCGTCGAATAGGAAAATCGAGTTCGCCATTCTTTTACCCCTTTTCAAATTGTTTCTCCATTGATTTGAGTCAATGTGAAGATGGCAGTGGGTGTTCATAGCCACAACAGTGGAAGGAGAGAGGGTCCTCATGTGCAAAGTCCAACTCATCATGTACGCTGTGCTTGTATTGATATATGCTGGTGCTTTCGATTTTTATTTGATTAGTTTGGCATAACTATTCGAGTAGTTATACTTTGGTGGAGGGGACATCATTGATGTTCTACTATTGGAGATTAGTCTAAATGTTCGTGAAAAGAGGTAAGAGAGTAAGGGCATAGCCATTGAAATTCAGCGATTCTTGTCCTTGCTTTGATTTGTTATTTGAGTAGTGATTAATGCATTACTTCGATTGAAAACATGACTTATTATGAGTGTAACAAGTTTGGATTATTGACTAATTGAAAAATCTCACTGTTAGTCTATCTTATATTCAAATCGGCAAGTTAGTCAATCTTTATCGAATCGGGTCAACGAGTGACCTCCAAATGGGCAAGAGGGAAGGCAAAGAACCACAACAACTAGGACCTGTCCCCAAGACTTAGCATTTCCAGGGCCATCGAAGTCCTTACTATAAGATAAAAAGTCTTTATTTGATTCGGAGCATGAGAATATGCCATGCCTTTCGCTCATAGTTGGCCTACTAAAGTAATACATATGTTATTTGTCCTTTTTTGGTATTTCCCATTTTACCATGAGTAATGGAGTATGTGCTCATCATATTGATTTACTTGTTCTGTAGGTGTGCTTTAAGGATCATGATTTGTCACAAGCAATTTATGAAGAAAGCTACTCTTATTCACCAATGATCAAAGGTGTGAATTTATCAAACATTATATAGTTGGTCACACTCACGATTTCTAGTTGGTAGAGAATCACTTTTTATGATTTTGAAGTTGACAAAACACAATTATATTCGCAAGGGTTAATTACTGAAGAAGACAGTCTATCGCATCTTTTGTACTCTAGCAGAACACACATCGCCTGGCAGAACACACATTGTCTGGCGGAACATACGTCGTCCGGCAGAACATGTATCGTCTAGTTCAGTTATTCACACAGTCTGGGAGTATTTCAGAACGTGCATCTTCTATATCTATATCTTTCATCTGGATTATTGATTGCCAAATCTAAATGATAATCTTATTGAATATCTATTTATTATATTGTCTCGATCATATATACGGAGTATATTGACTTAAAGATCTTTTCACAAAATGAGATATATTCGGATAGTTTGATGGGCTATTTCTTCGGTCGTATATCTTATCACATATGGAATGTTTGATCGACTGGAAGGCAAGTATTTTGAGAAAGCATTCTTACTTGGAAAGTAGAGATCCTGATTGTATGGGCGATTAGGATTGACACTCTCTCTTCTCGGTTTCTAAAACAGCTCGAGATCCCTTGATTGATTCTCTCCAACGGTATGATTGGAAAAATCTCTTTGGCAAGTGGCAACAATCAACAAGGCCAGAGGAAGTATTTAAGGGACTTATCTCCTGGTGGAAAAGAGACGAAGAAAGCATGATAAATTTTCATAGTCTGAGCTATTCACTTTACTTGTTACTGTACACATCATATACTCAAAAGAGAGAAATCCTACTACTTCGTGAGAGTTGAGAAGCCTGTTCTTCATATTGTAATCTCTTTTGAAACATAGTGAATTCCACCCCATTGGCTGTCAGACCAAGAGTGAACGTAGGCTTAATTAAAGCCGAACCATTATAATCATTGTTGTTCATTTCTCTTTCTTACTATATGTTCTTCATTTTCCTTTTAGTTTATCTTGCAAATTTAAATTCCGCACATAATTGCAAGAATACCTATTCAACCCCCTTCTAGGTGTACGCACTAGCACTTTCAATTGGTATCAGAGCACGATAGCTTGTTTTATTGAAGTGTTTTACTTCAGAGCTGAAAGATTTATGGCTAGTGCAGTTGCTCCAGGGTTGATGCAAGGACAGAGTCACACCAGACCTCCTTACTTCGATGGAAAGGATTACAACATTTGGAAGAATAAGATGAAGGCTTTCCTATGATCTAAGGATCCTCTGGAGTGGGATGTAGTTGACAAAAGGATTGTTCCTAAAAGTGAAGATGATGCTGAAGTTAGAGAGATGTCACAAGCTGAACAAATAAAAAGACAGGCTCTTGATTCTAGAGCTATTTACTCACTTTACTGTGCCTTATCCCCTATTGAGTATAATCGAATATTTTCTTGTGATACATCAAAAGAATTCTAGGACAGACTCAACATCACGTATGATGGAACTGATCGTGTAAAAGAAACAAGAATAAACATTTTGCTTGGACAGTATGAACCTTTCAAAATGAAAGCAAGAGAATCTATTCCTAATATGTTGAGTCGGTTCACAGAACTTGTGAATGGCTTAGCATATTAAGGACAATCAATTACGGAACCAATGAAGATCAACAAACTATTACAAGCTTTATCCAAGGAATGAGATCATATCAAGACATTTATCTAAGAGATTCAGAGAATTCAACCACTCTCAGTAGATGAGCTTGTTGGAACACTTCAATCCTATGAAGTCGAAAGAACTGATGAGAATGAGGACTTGAAAGGTAAGAAGTCAATTGCTTTAAAAACTAATGCTGATTCTGATGATGCAGGGTCCCACCAAAGTATCTAGATACATTGATGAATTGTGTTTGAACTTAGAATCGTCTCTCAAAAGAGTCTCTGAGCTGAAAAAGAAGAACTTGAGGCTTAGGCAACGGAAACGTTCTAGAAAGAAAAGGCTGAGAGCTTTGAAAATAATTTATTTGATCTTGAATCAAAGTCAGAGTCTCTTGAAAAAGAAAATCTTTGCTTGAAAACAGATATTTCAAATGTTTCATGAATTTTTCCATTGGCTCTAAAAAACTTGAGAAAATTCTTTCTGTTCAAAGACCATATTTCAAAAAAGCTGGTCTTGGTATGACTCTTGAAACTAAGCCTTTAATTGACTTTCCTAAGGTAAAAGAGAGACTCAAAAATAGACTTCCAAAAAAGGTTTATAAAAATCATTTCCAAAAGGTTTTTGTAAAACCTCTGGAGAAAAGTTCTCTCGATCATTTGAATGTCAGCTCAGAACATCTTAACACAGAATGTCCTTTTAAGTGGAAAAAATATGGGAAACTATTTTGCAAAGTCTTTGTTTTGTACTAACTCTGTAGGACCCAAGAAAGTATGGGTGCCAAAGAAAACTTGAGTTTTGTTGTCCTTCCACAGGTTTCAAACAAAATCAAGTGGTATCTAAACAATGGTTGTTCAAGACATATGACTGGTGGTTTTGACTATTTCACAAATATAGTCAAGATGAATGGAGGAAAGGTGTCCTTTGGAGGAAAAGGAAAAAGAAAAGGAAAAATAATCGGACTTGGAACAATCAAGATTGGAAGCAATGTTTGTCTTGTGAAAGGCTTGAAGTACAATCTGTTGAGTATTAGTCAACTCTGTGATGCTGGATACAAAATCAACCTTCAAGAAGATATATGTTCTGGAACAAGTGAAGATAGTCTACAATCATTCACTAGTCAATGACATGGTAAAATCTATCTTTTGGACATTAATTTGGATTTTTGAAAATGTCTTGTTTCAATTCGGGATGAAACTAGCCTTTGGCATAGAAGATTGGGACATGCCAATCTAAAACCATTTGCTAAGATCTCTACAAAGAGACTTGTTCGTGGACTTCCCAAATTATCCTTTCAAAAGATAGATCCTTGTACTCCATGTATATCGGGAAAACAAATCAAGAGCTCTTTTAAATCTGTCAATCCAATATCTTCTGATCGAGTTTCGCAACTTGTTCATTAGGATCTTTTTGGACCAACAAGAACTCAGAGTTTGGGAGGTAAATCATATTGTCTAGTAATATTGGTTGACTACTCACGATTTACTTGGGTTTATTTCTTAGCAAACAAATTCGAAACGTTTCACTACTTCTCAAAGTTTGCTAAGACTGTTCAGAATGAGAAAGAATATCTTATTTTTAAGATCATGGGTAAGGAGCTTGAAAATATGGACTTTACGAAGTGTTGTGATGATCTTGGTATTCAACATATCTTCTCCTCACCCTACACTCCTCAGCAGAATGGGGTAGTAGAAATGAAAAACAGGTCACTCCAAGAAATGGCCAGAACGTTGCTAATTGGAGGTAATGTCTTCTCCCGTTTCTGGGCAGAAGTTGTTTCAACTGCTTGCTATGTCATTAACAGGGTTTTCCTAAGGCCAATCATTCAAAAGACTCCATATGAGCTATACAGAGAAAAGAAACCAAATGTTTCTTACTTTCATGTGTTTGGATGTAAATGTTTTATTCTAAAGAATGCTTCTGACAATGCTGGGAAGTTTGATGAGAGGTCAGACGAAGGAATCTTTCCGGGTTATTGAACTTCCAGTAAAGCTTACAGAATATTCAACAAGAGATCTTAGATAGTAGAAGAATGATAAACGTCAAGTTTCATGATGGTATGGAAAGGCAGGACAATAAGATTCAACTCGAAGAAACTAATATGGTTTCAGAACATACTAGTTCTGTTCTCCCAGAAGATACCCACAACCTCTCAGAATGTTCTGAGGAAGGGGAAATATCAAATATCTGAATGCAAAGGAATTGGAAACATAGATCTAGTCATCCAACTGATTTAATCATTTGAGATCTTGAAGAAGGTGTTCGAACTAGATCAAAGCGTTTCGCACTTCCTGAAGGCCATGAAGAATCAAGTGCCATTACTTTGATTTTAGAAATTGAACCAAAGAAGATAGATGAAGCCTTGACAGACGATAGCTAAATAGAAGTTATGCAAGATGAACTCAGAAAGTTTGCCATAAATGGTGTTTAGGAATTGGTTCCCAAACCCAAAGGAAAGTCTATCATAGGAACCAAGTGGGCCTTCATAAACAAAATGGATGAGGAATGAAACGTGGTCAAAAACAAAGCAAGACTTGTGGCTAAAGGATACACTCAAGAAGAAGGGACAGATTATGATGAAACCTACGCACCTGTTTCAAGGTTAGAAGCTATCAGACTGTTACTAGCTCTTGCTTGTTCTAACAATTTTAGGTTATTCCAAATGGACGTAAAAAATGCATTCTTAAATGGATTCATCCAAGAAGAAGTCTATGTCGAACAACCTCCTGGATTCAAAGATCCAAAGTATTCTAATTCTGTCTTCAAACTGACGAAAGGCCTTGTATGGTCTAAAGCAAGCACCTAAAGCCCGGTATGAACGTCTTGGCAACTTCCTGATTAAGAGTGGTTTTGACAAAGGTAAAGTTGATACTACTTTGTTTATCAAGAAAGAAGGTAAATAATTTTTATTAGTTCAGATTTATGTAGATGACATCATTTTTGGATCTTCTAATGAAAATCTTTGCAAGAAATTTTCAAGTGATATGAAGGATGAGTTTGAGATGAGCATGATGGGTGAACTAACCTTCTTTCTAGGACTTCAAGTCAAACAACAAAAGGAAGGGATATTTGTTTATTAAGAGAAGTACGCAAAGGACATTGTTAAAAAGTTTGGTCTGGAAAACTATAAGAAGACAGATACTCCCATGGCTATCACCTCCAAACTTGATAAGGATGTAGAAGGAAAAGGAGTGGATCAGAAACTCTATCAAAGCATGATCGGGTCACTTCTTTACCTTACTGCTTCTCATCCTGACATTTTATTTAATGTGTGTATGTGCGCTAGATATCAATCTAATCCTAAAGAATCACACTTGTCTGCTGTTAAACGGATTATTCGATATATCTCTACTACTTCTAAGTTCGGTCTATGGTATCCCAAGGAAGGGAATTTTACCTTACTTGGTTACCCAGATGCAGACCATGCAGGATGTAAAATCAATAGGAAAAGCACTTCTGGAACACACCAACTTCTAGGGACTCGTCTTATCTCTTGGCTATCTAGAAAGCAGCATATTGTTGCCCTCTCTACGGCTGAATCTGAATATGTGGCTCTCGGGAGCTGTTGCTCTCAAATTCAATGGATGAGACAACAGTTGCAAGACTTTGGTATTAAAAAATATTGTGTGGAAATTCGCTGCGACAGCACAAGTGCAATTGGACCTTACTAAAAATCCAATTATGCATTCAAGGGCTAAGCACATCGAGATACAACACCACTTTATTAGAGATCATGTGCAAAATAAGGATGTCCGAATTACATTTGTTGATTCGCAAAATCAGCTCGCAGATATTTTCACCAAGCCTTTGGACCGACGGTTGTTTGAATCTATCTGAAGCCAATTGAATATTATATCTTTATAGTCTATGTGATAGACGGTGCACACAGCACGTGCCTTACAACCTTCTTAGTACGTTCAGACTCTTCCCGCCATCCAGGTATTTGTTTAATAGTTTATTTGAGATGGTAAGTTTTCTCTTTTATTATTATTTTTACCTTTTCGGTTCTCGATTGTGTATTGCCATAATTGCTATTACGGTTTTCCTTTTTCAATTTTTTTTCGAGAAACCGATCGTTTCTTTCTATTTCTACCAAACCATTACTCCTTGTTCGTACAGATTTGTCGTCCAAAAGTTACACTCTCCCTCATCTTTCAAAGATTTCTCCTTTCCTTTGTGAAATTTCTTCTTCTCTTCTTGCACAAATCATTCGTCAGACACAATGTCTCCTCCAAGGAAATCTTCAAGAATCACACAGAAAGGTTTCGATTCGTCTGGTAGACCAACACACTTTGATCTTACTGAAGACGATGCTCCGCCAACTGCCTCTCCAAACGCTCCACAATGTGATGTCACACCTCTATCAGAGGTAATCAATGCTCAACCCATTGAAAGTCGTAGCAATAGGGCTATCTATAAGGCCTATCTCGAACTGAAAAAGATAAACATTCCTCTAGATGTTATCACGACTTACTTGAAAAGGGATGGCTTTCCAAATGAACATCAATTTTTTACGAATGTTGAAGCAATGGGTTTTGCACTAAAAGGGGCTACTGACAAGGCTCGAAAGAAATTTCCTCTAGATCCATCTATTAGCTTTCCTGAGAGATTTGAGGCTCGTGATGAAGATGAGAAATTGTATAATTAGTTTAAGCCTCTAAAAGGTGTCACTACTGACTTACCTGGGCATGCACAAAAGTTATTCCGGTCTAGGGATCATAAGGATACTTATGACTGTTTGTTGGCTCATCAGGTTATGAACCCTAGGACCGTAGATTTCGAATTTCTGGATTCTATCAAAGTGAAATTACGATTGGTTTTCCATATTTTGAAAATCGAAAAATTCTATCTCTGCCGTGGCACACCTTGAACTCACAGCCTTTTTTTATTCCAACCTTTCCTTTCCCAATCGTCACTCTTTACAATTCTCTATCAAAGATTAAAACTTTACTGTTGATGTTGATGATCTGGCTGAGATCATTGGAGTGTCTAAGACTCGGTTCTTTCCCATAGAAGTCTCAGATAGTGAGGCAGTGGAAGTTTTGTCTAAGGACAAGTCTTCAGAAGGTGTGCTTGTGTACTCCCGCATGACTCCGACCAATATTATTCTCCACAAAATCCTCATCAATTGTCTAAGGCCTAAAGCTGCATCCAAAATCGATGTTTCTAAGAGTGAGACTTGGATCATGTTTGGGATGCTTCATGATCGCATCATCAATCTTCCTTTCATCATCCTCTTCCAGATTTACCGTGTTGCCAACAAGGACAAAAGTCAATTGCCTTATGCTAGTTTGGTCATTAAAATTGTCCGTCACTTTAAAATTGCTTTTCCTCCTCAGATATGCAAGAAATCCCTCCCTATCTCTATCATTGGCAAAAACATGATTGCTAAAATGAGACTGTCGGATCTTCTGACTAGTCAGGCTGGATACTCTACTTCTAAAGCTAGATCTTTTGCAAAGTTGGATCTTCTACAGCTAAGAGGAAAGGGAAGGCACCACTGGTTGAGCCCTCTCCCAAAAAGGGACGCACCCTTCTTCGTGATGAGACAAGTACTAAGGAAAAACTTTCTGCTAATATTGCCGATGATGATGATAGTTTGGAAACGGAAATTGATGAGTATGTTGATGAGGAGGTTGAGGGGGAGGCACAAAAGGAAACTCCTCAGGGAAGGGTATCTGTAAGTTCATCTGATGATGAAGTAGGCTTCTCCACAAGTCATTCAGAAGGTATGGCGGATGATACCATTCTAATGGATGGTACTGACAAAGTTATGTCATCACATGCTACACCCTCCATTAGACTGGACGTAGGGGGAGTTCGCACCAGAGTTGCTTCTCCTTCCCTTGCTGACATTGGGGTGTCATAACATCCTTCAGAAATTCTTCCTTCAAAACTTCCTTCAGAAATTCCTCATTTGGAAGTTCCTCTACCACCAGCTACTATTCCTACAACTTCTGCTCTGCCTAGTTCTGATGATTCTGCTACACTCACTTAGATTATGCAAGCTCTGTCAGATCTTCAGGCCAAATAGTCTTAGCTTGTCTCTGCTATCGATCAGCTCAAGATCTCTATTGAGCAACAACTTGCTCAAGTTGTCACCCAGGGTGAAATTGCTGAGGTCAAGGATGAGCTTCACCAAGACATTATGCGGCTGGAGCAATCTATCTTGGTGATTGATTCATTCTTCTCCTGCTCCTTAATTCTTTTTTTATGTCAAAAAGGGGGAGAAAGAGCAGTTTTGAGAGTTTTTGAAACCTGGTTGTTTTGATGGGTTTTTGTTAAGTACTTTAATCTGACTTTGTGTTGGTATATCTTGACTTTTAGTATGTTCTGACTACTGTGGTTGGTTAGTTTAAATGGATTATTTTCATGCTTATCAATGACAGACTAATGTTCTATTATTCCTAGATACTTATTTGATGTCTATCACAAGTTTTGTGTGATCTTATTTGATGTCTATCACAGGTTTATCAAAATCGCAGGGTTGTTTTGTCATCTTCAAAAAGGGGGAGATTGTTAGAGAATCTCTTCTTATGGTTTAGAAGTCGACAAAACACAGTTATATTTGCAAGGGTTAATTATTGAAGAAGACAGTTTATCGCATCTTCTGTACTCTGGCAAAACATACATCGCCTGGCAAAAACACATCGTCTGGCAGAACATGTATCATCTGGTTCAGTTATTCACACAGTCTGGGAGTATTTCAGAACATGCATCTTCTATATCCATATCTTTCGTCTGGATTATTGATTGCCAAACCTAAATGATGATCTTATTGAATATCTCTTTATTATCTTATATGGGTCATATCTATGGAGTATATTGACTTAAAGATCTTTTCACAAAATGAGATATATTTAGATAGTTTGATGGGCTGTTTCTTCGATCGTATATCTTATCATATATGGAATGTTTGATCGACTGGAAAGCAAGTATTTTGAGAAAGCATTCTTACTTGGAAAGTAGAGATTCTGATTGTATGGGCGATTATGATCGACACTCTCTCTTCTCGATTTCTAAAACAGCTCGAGATCCCTTGATTGATTCTCTCCAACGGTATAATTGGAAAAACCTCTTTGGCAAGTGGCAACGGTCAACAAGGCCAGAGGAAGTATTTAAGGGACTTATCTCTTGGTGGAAAAGAGACAGAGAAAGCACGAGAAATTTCCAAAGTCGAAGCTATTCACTCTACTTGTTACTGTACACATCGTATATTCAAAAGAGAGAAATCCTACTGCTCTGTGAGAGCTGAGAAGCCTGTTCCTCATATTGTAAACTCTTTTGAAACTTAGTGAATTCCAGCTCATTGACTGTCAAACCGAGAGTGGACATAGGCTTAATTAAAGCCGAACCGCTATAATCGTTGTTGTTTATTTCTCTTTTTTACTCTCTGTTCTTCATTTTCCTTTTAGTTTATCTTGCAAATTTAAATTCTGCACATAATTGCAAGAACACCTATTCAACCCCCCTTCTAGGTGTACGCACTAGCACTTTCATCAGTTGTAAGCAGGAATTAGGGCTGCAAAAACCAAACAATATATCCAACTCAAAACATTACCCAAGACAAAAACTCGGGTATTTTTTCGGGTTGGGTAATCACTTAAAATATTGGACACTATAATGCTTTTAAAATGGGCTAGATAAAGTTTTGGATCCACCCAAGAAAAAAAAAAGTATGCGTGTTCATCTTAAGTTTCGTCACAAAACATTTACATAAACACGATCATGCACTGACGCAACCTTGTGCTGATCTAATCCAAATATTTGAATTACGTTCCTATAGTGTTTTGAGTTGAATCTGATCAAGCATGCGTTTATAATATTTCAGGTTTGGTATCATAGATACTCAAACCAACCCAATCCATTGACACTCGTGTAGGAATAACGTTCCATGACCGCTTGTTTGGCTTCTTCTCAATTTTTGTTTTCGATTTTTTTTCTACAAGACAACCTTTGAAATCGCTCATCAGGATGCAACTCCTGTTCGGACTTGCAAGGCCGTGTTACATGATATGCATTGTGTTGACATATGACAATGAAGTTTAAAAGTTCTTAGTGATCTCACTTGATTCTTAGTTCTAACTTTTCGAAAGTCTAAATTTATTGGTGTTTGATTCGATGATAATTTCGCAAAAATTTCATGAAGTTCTTTTTTTAAGAGGGAATCCTTTCGTGGGAATAAACGCCATTTTACCATTACAAGGCAGCCGTACTTGAATTCACACAAGCAAAAAACCAAAGAATCGGAAGTCCCCCAAGCAAAAAGCAAAAATAAAAAAGAAGCCAACGATTTTCTTGGCACATGAGATGCGCGTAAATTACCATGATTAAAGCAAGATTTCCTTTATCAAGCCAAGTCAAATATTTGGTATGAGACCATTTCACACGTGTAGCTCAATAATCATGAAGCACTGATGACCCTTGTATTGTGAATTATAGTATATATATACTATTGTTTCCTAATTATTAGACAAAAATCATAAAACAATTAAGGGTCCCATTGTCTCGAGAGTGGGAAAACTCGCGGCTTTTACCGTAGCCAAGCAACAAAAGGAAGAAACCTCAAACCGTGGGAACAATTTGCGCTAAACATGTCGATGCCTCGAATTTTGCCTCGTCATTTCTGAATCAAGCAGTCACCCGAGAGTTCACCAGAATTTGACTTTAAGTCTTGCCACTACATTGTCGTGCTGATTCTAACAGGCATTACAACATGCTGTAAACGCACTTCAACTATCACGTGGCCTAAGCAGGTGCTGTCCTTTGGGGAGAGTGATAATATGCCGTCTGATGAAAGCAGATAACTGATCTTGATCGAGAAATCCATGTACTTGTGAAGAGATAAGTATAAGATGGGTGAACAGTGGGTTTGAGTTCTACCAAGCCCCTTCTCTGTGTATCCTTTCTATTTTGTATCCTTTCGCTTTTATTTTTTCTGTAGATCTAACATCCTGCGTTTGTTTTTAAAAAGGCAAAATACACGATTCAAAACATCCAGGTATACATCTGCAATGTTCGATACTGATACGTATTGCCCTTCCATTTGAATGTGTAATATACATTACACACACATAAGAACAACATAGTTCTAAAGAGTTCTCCATAGCGGGGATAAGGAGGAGTCAAACAAGAAAAAACCAACATTGCTCTTATCATGAATCGTGCCAAGACAACGGCACTGTTAGCCTTTAGGAATTAATTACTGCATTTAGGCTCCGTTCGTTTCATGGAAAATATAGCATTTCTGAAAAATATTTTTCAAGAAATCATTTTCTTGGAAAATGATAATATTTTCTGGTGTTCATTTGTCAAAAGCCGTTGGCTCGCCGGCCTCGACGAGGTCGAGGCAAGATGTTAGTGGCCGCGATATTTAAAGTTAAACAAAGAAGACAAAAAATATTTTCCACTTAAAAAATGAAAAACATTTTCTTCACTTTTGAATGTGCTTTTTTCCAATTGGTGGAAAATATTTTCCTTGTGTCACGTCCCGGTTTCTCGGGAGCGTAGTAATAACTTCAGGATCCAATTAACTTCAACTCCCGTTACAAATATCCGACTAACAAACTCCAACTTGCAGTTGTTATAGAACAAGGACCAAGATAGAGACCTTAAAACCATATCATTACAAAATAACTTCACAATATGTTCACATTATCCCTGAATTCGAATAACAACCAACCTGGAGTAACCTAACCAAAAGCCTAGGGTTGCGCTCCTGCTCAGCTATACAATGAAAATTTGCGAGGAAGGTGGTAGGTGTACTACCCTCAGCTGTACGAATCGACTTCAACCACTCGCGCACACTAGGAGGTTTTGGATCAAGAACAGTTCCGTCTTCCGTATCATCTGCTCCATTGAGATCCTCGTAACCGGACTCGTAACCTCCCTGAGGTACTCCGCACTGCTCAGTAAGGTATTCCATTTTAGTCTCTAGGAAGCCAGTGTACTCTACCGTGTGCTGATGTGGAAACTAGATCTGCTTCGGGATACTCCAAATCCACTCAGTCCATTCCTGGGTCTCTGTGATAAGTCCACTGGGTGCCACCTCCCTATTAACTACGCACCCTGTGTCGACAAGGTGACCGGCCACCAATCCTATCTCTTCCTCCAAGTCTTCGGCCTCCTCATCCGAGCTAAAGGGAGCATCTGGCTCCGAATCTTCCTCCAGATCCTCCTCTTGCTCCAGAGGTTCCGGCTCTAGATGATCCTAGTCCTCCTCCTGTGGAGGTTCCTGCTCCTGCTGCTCCCAATACTCCTCCTCGATAAGCTCCTCCTCCGACTGTTCCTCCTCCTGTGGGTCCTGCTCCTCTGACAAGTCCTCCAAGTCGGAGAGGTCCTGCTCCGGGTCCATAGCTAGGTCCTAGGATGGTTGGGGTGGTGGAATGAGATACTCAGTATCTTAGTGAACAAACCCTAACCCTAGATTAGGAACACCCCTACCCTAGGGTCCTTAGGGCGTCCCTCCCAACACTGAGTCCCTAAATCGTAAGTTCAACTAACATAGACTAAGGGACCTACCGTAACTCCTCACTTCCCATGATCCTTTCGTTTTCGTACAAGCTACTCGAGGCTAGTCTAACCCGGAAGACTTCTCAGCTCACAATTACTAAGAATAGTCAACTAAATCGAATCATACACTTAGCAATTACTACTCGTAATTTTCAACTGAGTCGCAGGACTTAATAATTAATTAACCGTAACTAATAATTAAATTACTAGGCGATCGACTAAGACACGTAATTGATAAATGTGAGACTAATAATTGAATAAGGCAATAGTTAGATTGCAAGTCTAATAATTAAATAAATGCGATGATTAAATTGCACTACTGATAATTAAATAAAATCCATAATTAAATTGTAATACTAATAATTAAATAAATACTATAATTAACTATAAGATTAATAATTAGATAATTGTAACTAACAACTAAATTCAAAACTAATAATTAAATAAAGGTAATCAATAAATGAATTGCAAGTCTAATAATTAATTTTAGAATTTAATTAAACCACGGGTCACTTCGTAATCGGAGGAATATACCAAACTTAGGCTACCCGAAGCCCCTAACCGACTCTGTCGTGCCAGTTTGAACACTTGGTTCGCATATGCACCGAAGTTGAATTCTTTCAACTTCCACATAAACTCTTGGCTTTAACGCCACTATACGCCAATTACTGGCCTTAAAGAGTCACTCGCAATTAGCGAGGTGACGTCACGGCTAATCTACCGTCAATCAATCCATACATTCTATCCGACTAAACAGTACGATAACTAATCAGTCAATCAATCAAATAATCAAGCAATCCTGAACCCTAGGGAAAAACCTAGCAATTCTAGCCATTCTAGCTAATTTCTACTAAAGCAGTAAATGCGCCTAATAAAGGTTTAGAGCCCACTCACTTGTGAGTCTTTTGGCTAACACCTTGCTGCTTGAACACTCTATGCAGACCAGGAGAGAAATTATTATTTTTTTCCTTTTCTTTCTTTTCTTTTCTTTTCTTTGTTTTCTTTTCCTTTTCTTTTTCTTTTCTTTCTTGCAGGCTGCTCGGACTGGGCCGGGCCAACTGCTGGGCCCACGGCTAGGCCGAGCTGGCTGGGCCTGGCTGGGTTGGGCTCCAGCGACGGTCGTCTTCTCTGGTGAAGCTCAGACCCAGGTCAGAGAGTCGGGTCACGAGCCGAGTTGGTGAGGCTTGTCGGGTTTGGCCGCCGTTTTTCGTCCACCGGCCAAACCGAAGCTCGAGACCAGTCGGATTGGGAGCTGCTTCTCTTGCTAGTCGAACGGCGGTGGTGGTGTGAGCTGAGGTGGTCGGAATTGAGAGAAATCCGGCCACGAAACTGGCGGCTCGGGATTAGGGTTTTCAATGGGGCTTGGATTTCAAACTTCAATCCGTCGATTCTAAAGCAAATCAAATGAATTAAAGACCATAAACAAGGTCTAAAGACCTCAAGGAATCGATTGTTGGTAACCAATCAAGCTAAGGAGGTCGGGAAGGGGGAGAACTCACTGGGATTTTGGCTGTGGGTTTTTGGAAAAATTTCCAGAAAACCCTAATCGTGAAGCCTCCTGTCGGGGGCTACCGGCGGCGACTTCGACGAAACCAAAGGCTGCAATCGATGGCTATGGACAAAGGATGTTGCAGACTTTCCAATGACACCAACGGCGAGGCGAGAGGAGGTCCGAGATGAGAGAAAAATGAGCTCGAAGTGGGGAGGTCGCTCGGTGTATACCGAGTGGGAGCAATTGGGGGCGAGCTAGAAATCAGCTCGCCGACGCCATGCAGCGGCCTCCCATTGGCTTCCAACCACTCCGGCCATCCCCTCGGACCAGGCGACAGGTGGTGGCAGTGGCTGGTCGGCCGTTGGGTCGACGCGTGGCATTGCGTTGCGTGCACACCACCTGCTCAACAGAATGCCACAGAGGGAAAAGAAAGAACAGAGAGACGAGCGCGTGCTTTGCACGTGTTGTCCGGTCAGACTGTCGGTCCATGCGGTTGAGCAAGCGGGTTTGCTGGCCGGTTCGGAATTTTTACATAAATAATAATATTTTAATTTCTGAAAATTGGAAAATTGATTTAAAAATCCATAAAAATTTGGGAAAATTTTATAAAATTTCTTAAAATTTTCCAATACCGAGATTTTGACATTTTGGGCCCATATAAAATTTTTAACCATTAATTCCAATAATTCAAGAGACTTTCCCAATTTTTACGAAATTAAAAGGAAATAATAAAATTTCTAGAAAATTCCCCCGAGGCTGTAAATGCGAACCGGGTCCGAAACGCAGTTGTTACAATCTACCCCCCTTAAGAAATTTCGTCCCCAAAATTTGCAACTTCTAGATCTTCGAACAAATGGGGGTATTGACGCTTCATGGTCTCTTCGCTTTTCCAGGTGGCGCTTTCTGCATCGTGTTGTTGCCAGACGACCTTTACTAGAAGAGTAACCTTGTTCCTGAGTGTCCGTTCTTTTCGATCTTTGATCCTTACTAGTCTTTCTGTATATGAAACTTGATCGTCAAGTTCAAGGTCTTCATAGCTCAGTACGTGTGAAGGATCTGGCTTGTACTTTCTCAGCATTGAGACATGGAAAACATTGTGAATCTGCTCTAGGTTCGGTGGTAAGGCTAGGCGGTAAGCTGCGGCTCCAATTTTCTCTAAAATCTCGAAGGGTCCCACATATCTAGGGCTTAGTTTTCCTTTTTCGCCAAGCGAGATGTTCCCCTCTTGGGTGACACCTTTAGGGAAACATGATCTCCTTCTTGGAACTCCAATGGTTTGCGTTTTCTATCTGCATAACTCTTTTGTTGATTTTGGGCCGTCCTTAGCCTTTGTCTAATTAGTTTCACTGCGTCCTGGGATTGCTGTACCAACTCAGGCCCCAAAACCTTCCGTTCTCCTACTTCATCCCAACAAACAGGAGTTCTACAGGCTCGTCCATGCAACGCCTTAAAAGGGGCCATTCCTATGCTCTATTGGAAGCTATTGTCATACGCAAACTCAACTAAAGATAATCGATCCTCCCAACTTCCCTTGAAATCCAAAACACACGCCCTCAGTATATCTTCTAGGGTTTGAATAGTCCGTTCAAACTGTACATCGTTCTAAGGGTGAAAGGCTGTGATGTACTACAGCCTAGTGCCCAAGGCCCTTTATAGACTCTTCCAAAAAGACGCGGTGAATCAGGGATCACGATCTGAGGTGATAGTTATGGGCGCTCCGTGGAGCCTGACTATTTGAGCCACATACAACTCCGCCAACCGATCCAGAGGAAGGTTCTTGTGCACCGCCAGGAAGTGGGTTGACTTGGTTAGCCTGTCCACTATGACCCAAATCATATCGTGACCTCGCTGGCTCCTTGGTAACCCGATCACGAAATCCATCATGATGTGCTCCCACTTCCACTTCGGGATCTCTAGGGGATTCAAGAGACCTCCCGGCTTGTAGTGCTGTGCCATGACTTGCTGGCAGGTCAAGCACTTGGCTACGAACCTTGCTACATCTGCCTTCATTCCATTCCACCAATAGTGAAGCCTTAAATTCCGATACATCTTCGTGCTCCCCAGGTGGACGCTATAGTTGCTTCGATGTGCTTCCGACAAGATTTCTTCCTTGAGCTCATGATTGTCAAGCACACATAGTCTCCCTTGAAACTTTAGAACTCCTTCCTCCGAAACCTGGAAACCAGGTTTCCTTTGTTCGTCCTCTGACTTCAGGATTTCCTGAAGAAAATGGTCCATAGGTTGTAATTCCTTAATCCTGGTTCGAATCTGAGGCTCGATCCTTAGCGTAGCCATTAAACAGGTTAGGTGTCCTACCCCGAACTTAAACTTCGAGTCCTTCATCTTTTCCAGCAGTTGCCACTCCTTGATCATTAAGGAGGCTAAGGAGGACTTGCGGCTGAGAGCATCCGCTACGTGGTTTGCTTTGCCCGGATGGTACAGAATCTCACAATCATAATCCTTTAGTAGTTCTATCCATCTACATTGTCTCATGTTCAACTCCTTTTGAGAGAACATATACTTAAGGTTTTAGTGATTCGTGTAGATCGGAAACTTTTCTCCACACAAGTAATGCCTCCAAATTTTAAGTGCAAAGATTACCGCTACTAATTCTAGATCGTGCGTCAGGTAGTTCTGCTCATGCAGCTTCAACTGCCTTGACGCATAGGCTACTACTCATCCATGCTGCATCAACACACATCCTAAACCTTGGTAGGATGCATCACTATAGACTTCGTAGCCGCCTGGTCCTGATAGAATGGTCAGAACCGGTGCGGTGGTCAATTTCTCCTTCAGTCTCTAGAAGCTCCTTTCACACTTATTAGTCCAATCGAACCTCGTCTCTTTCTTCAGCAAACTAGTCAAAGGTAACAATATACTTGAAACCTTTTCTACGAACCGTCGGTAGTATCCGGCCAGTCCCAGAAAACTACGAACTTCCGTCACCGTTGTGGGCTTTGGCCAATCCATCACTGCTTCAATCTTGGCAGGGTCCTTTCTCCTGAAACCACATGACCTAGGAATGCTACGTGGTCTAGCCAAAACTCGTACTTACCAAACTTCGCGTAAAATGTGTGTCCTCGCAGCACCATCAGCACTGTCCTTAGGTGCTGCTCATGCTCCGTAGGACTTTTTTATTAGATTAGTATATCGTCAATGAACAATATGACGAATCGGTCCAAATACTCCCTAAAAATCTTGTTCATTAGATCCATGAAAGCTGTCGGGGCGTTGGTCGGTCCGAAAGGCATCACTGTGAACTCATAATGGCTGTATCGGGTTCGGAAAGCGCTCTTCGGGATATCCTCCTTTTTGATCCTTAATTGATGATAACCAATTCTCAAGTCGATCTTTGAGAAGGTTTTAGCTCCTTGCAGCTGGTCAAATAAATCATCAATTCTGGGTAACAGGTATCTGTTCTTAATCGTCACCTTGTTTAGCTATCTATAATCAATACACAACCTTAGGGATCCATCCTTTTTCTTCATGAAGAGTACCGGCGCACCCCATGGTGACGCACTAGGGCAAATGAATCCTTTATCCAGCAACTCTTGCATTTGTACCTTCAACTCCTTCAGCTTCGAGAGTGACATTCGGTAGGGAAGCCTTGGAAAATGGGCTTCGTTCCAAGGGGTACCTCAATTGCAAACTCGACTTCCCTCTCAGGAGGTAATCTAGGCAATTCTTCTAGAAACACATTGGGAAAGTCTCGCACTATTGCGATCTCTTCTAGGTTCAGTCCCTCAATCGACAAGTCTACTACACTTGCAAGGTAACCTTGACAACCATCCTCTAACAGCTGAGTTGCTTCCAAGGAGGAGACAACTATGGTCGACGGTCCCCCAAGACTCCTGACGAACTCGTAAGTCGAGTCCTCGGACGAACATAATCTTATTACCTTCCTAGCGCAGTTTACCGTAGCTTTCTGCTTGGTTAACCAATCCATGCCAATTATCACTTCGTAATCATATATGTCTAATACTGCCAGATCGATCAACCCCTTCTCCCCACTAAACTCTATCTCACACCCTTTACACCCATTAATGGACAACATGTGAACATGTAGAGGGGTCGAGACATTAAGGATTACAGCTAAGTGTTCCACAGTCAACCCTACTAACTCCACAAAATGTTTAGCAACATACGAGTGGGTAGCTCCCGTATCAAATAAAGCGTAAGCAGGACAGCGATGTAGGGAGATGGTACTTGTTATAACTCCTCCCGAGTTTTGAGCTTCATTTCAGGTCACTGCATAGACTCTCCCTTGCGCTGAGGGTCGATCCAATAAGATGGGAGGTGCCATTCCTACCAATTGCCCAACTTGCTGTTGTGGTTGCGCCCTGAACGCGTGTTCGGGGCAATCTCGAACTAGGTGGCCCAACTGGCCACAACCGAAGCATCCTTCGTTCCTTGTGGGGCAGGGTCCTGCTTTATGGGATTTCCCACACTGACAGCACCAACTCTCCTGTCGGAAGGGGGGTTTCCTAACTCCGCCATTTCGGTTGACTAAAAAGGGCTTCTTTGGTCCTAACATCAGAAATTGTTGTTCCTATTGGCGAAGAACCACGACCCAGATGCAGCTGCCCTCTCATTGATATCCTTCTCCACCATTTGGGCCTTGGTATACACCTTCTTGTAATTCTGCAAGTTGAAGGGCGCTAGCTGTGTCTTGATCTCGGGCTTCAGTCCTTCCCGGAACCTCTTCACCCTATCAACAGGGTCTTCGATCAATTTCTTCCTGTACTCTGCTAGGGCAGCATACTTTGCCTCGTACTTTACCATAGACATGTTATTATGGTGAAGCCTTTGAAACTCAGCCAACTTTGCATCCCTAGTAAACTTCGAGAAGTACTGCTAGTTAAAAGCCACTATGAACGCATCACAAGTCGGCACCACTCCTTCGGGGAAGATAATACCTTTGGTGGCCCTTCACCAATGATTCGTGTTCCCTTGCAACTAGTACACAGCCAGAGTTACTCGATCCTCGTTGGTACATTCCATAACTTCAAAAAATTTCTCCAACTCCAATAGCCATTCAATAGCTGCTTCAGGGTCTCCCATCCCTGTAAAAGCTGGAGGTTTCAATTTCAGGAATTGTCCGACCTGTCCTTGCTTCCTCCTTTCATTTGCACCACCTTCTATGGGGACAGGAGCCGAGACTTCTACTTCTCCTTCCCCGACTCCCTTGGCGGGTCCCTAGGCTCCAGCAGCATTTTTATTCCTCATTGCAGTTATGGCAGCATTCACCACAACTGTGATGGCAGTCTCTTGGTTCCTAGCTTGCTGGCAGACTTCCTCTCGTAGGTCCTCAACAGACCTTACAAGCTTCTCGACTCGGGGGTCTCCTTGGGTGTCAGCTTCTCTAACCCCAAAGCGACCAATTGTCGCCCTTCTCCGTGGTGGTCTCCCTAGTCTGGCCATCTAGTCTTCCTATCATCAGCATTACAATGCTCTCGTCACTCCTTAAGGATTTCAACAAGCGTTCACAGTAATGCATGATCCACAGTAGCAAAGTCATTTTTGAATTAAGCAAACACCCTTAACAAAAAGGGAGGTACGGTATCTAAGTATACTGCTAAAAGAGTGCCAATTTCGACTGACATGCACAACTCGTCAACCAAAGGTACTACACGCTCGACCCCGCGGGTCAACAGTCGATACCTTGTCAGGTCCTCGACTACAGTGCACTAGTGGTTACTCCTCTTGGCACCACGCACCTTCGCCAAGTTGGCGGAGACACGACCTGAATCCTCTTGCTTAGGAGGGTCAGAGTCATGAATTGCGTGATGACCTAGTCGCGTGTCAACTGAGGCACAGTCCCATTACTCTAAGTAGCCACCTATTTGCCTCTCGATACTACAAGTCCAGGTTCGGCTTTGCTGTACACGTTTTAAACCATGCCGACTCAGCTGAACTAGACTACTAAGTCACCTGTCTTACGTCTGATCTCATTGCACACGTCCCTTACCACGTCAACTCAGCCAAATGTAGACAAAATCCTATGGTCTCTAGTTAAATGCTCAGTCTTGCTGAGAACATCCCATATTGTGTCCGCGCGGCTAAACAGGTGACACCAATCCTACGGTCAAGTGGGCATCTTGAGCTAATCTCGGTCTGGTTCCCTTGTCCTCAAGATCAGACTTAACCTTAGCTCTTTTCTCTTACGTCCTGTCCAACTTATACCCCTTCCTTACTCACGGGGGTCCTATCTGACTGCTCTTACTAATTACACTACTCCTTATCACTCCAAAAGAATATCAACCTTTCCTAGGTTACAACCACGCTCTGATACCAAGCTGTCACGTCCCAATTTCTCGGGAGCATAGTGATAACTTCAGGATCCAATTAACTTCAACTCCTATTACAAATATCCGACTAACAAACTCCAACTCACAGTTGTTATAGAACAAGGACCAAGATAGAGACCTTAAAACCATATCATTACAAAATAACTTCACAACATGTTCATATTATCCCTGAATTCGAATAACAACCAACTTGGAGGAACCTAACCAAAAGCCTAAGGTTGCGCTCCCGCTCAGCTGTACAATCAAAAGGTGCGGGGAAGGTGGGAGGTGTACTACCCTAAGGTGTACGAACCAACTTCAACCACTCGCGCACACTAAGAGGTTTTGGATTGGGAACGGTTCCGTCTTCCGTATCGTCTGCTCCATCAAGATCCTCGTAACCTCCCCAAGGTACTCCACATCGCTCGGTAAGGTATTCCATTTTGGTCTCTAGGAAGCCGGTGTACTCTACCGTGTGTTGATGTAGAAACTAGATCTGCTTCGGGATGCTCCAAATCCACTCAGTCTGCTCCTGGGTCTCTGTGATAAGTCCACTGGGTGCCACCTCCCTATTAACTACGCACCTTGTGTCGGTGGGGTGATCGGGCACCAATCCTATCTCTTCCTCCAAGTCTTCAGCCTCTTCGTCCGAGCTAAAGGGAGCCTCCAACTCTGAATCTTCCTCCAGATCCTCCTTCTGCTCCAGAGGTTCCGACTCCAGATGATCCTAGTCCTCCTCCTGTGGAGGTTCCTGCTCCCAGTCCTCCTCCTCGATAAGCTCCTCCTCCGACTGTTCCTCCTCCTACGGGTCCTCCTCCTCCGACAGGTCCTCCAAGTCGGAGAGGTCCTGCTCTGGGTCCATAGCTGGGTCCTGGGATGTTGGGGGTGGTGGAATGAGATACTCGGTATCTCAGTGAACAAACCCTAACCCTATATTAGGAACACCCTTACCCTAGGGTCCTTAGGGCGTCCCTCCCAACACTTAGTCCCTAAACCGTAAGTTCAACTAACATAGACTAAGGGACCTACCGTAACTCCTCACTTCCCATGATCCTTTCGTTTCCGTACATGCTACTCGAGGCTAGTCTAACCCGGAAGACTTCTCAGCTCACAATTACTAAGAATAGTCAACTAAATCGAATCATACGCTTAACAATTACTACTCGCAATTTTCAATTGAGTCGCACGACTTAATAATTAATTAACCGTAATTAATAATTAAATTACTGGGCTATCGACTAAGACATGTAATTAATAAATGTGAGACTAATAATTGAATAAGGCAATAGTTAGATTGCAAGACTAATAATTAAATAAATGCGATGATTAAATTGCACTACTAATAATTAAATAAAAGTGACAATTAAATTGCAATACTAATAATTAAATAAAAGTGACAATTAAATTGCAATACTAATAATTAAATAGATACTATAATTAACTATAAGACTAATAATTAGATAATTGTAACTAATAACTAAATTCGAAACTAATAATTAAATAAAGGTAATCAATAAATGAATTGCAAGTCTAATAATTAATTTTAGAATTTAATTAAACCACGGGGTCACATCGTAATCGGAGGAATATACCGAACTCAGGCTACCCAAAGCACCTAACCCGCTCTGTCGTGCCAACTCGAACACTTGGTTCGCATACGCACCGAAGTTGAATTCCTTCAACTTCCACATCAACTCTCGGCTTTGACGCCACTATACGCCAATTACTGGCCTTAAAGAGTCACTCGCAATTAGCAAGGTGACGTCACGACTAATCTACCATCAATCAATCCATACATTCTATCCGGCTAAGCAGTGCGATAACTAATCAATCAATCAATCAAATAATCAAGCAATCCTAAACTCTAGGGAAAAACCTAGCAATTCTAGCCGTTCTAGCTAATTTCTACTAAAGCAGTAAATGCGCCTAATAAAGGTTTAGAGCCCATTCACTTGTGAGTCCCTTGGCTACCACCTTGCTACTTGAACACTCTGTGCAGGCTAGGAGAGAAATTATTTTTTTTCCTTTTCTTTCTTTTCTTTTGTTTTCTTTATTTCTTTTCTTTCTTTTCTTTTCTTTTTTTTCTTTTCTTTCTTTTCTTTTCCTTTTCTTTTTCTTTTCTTTCTTGCGGGCTACTCGGACTAGGCCGGGCCGGCTGCTGGGCCAGGCTGGCTAGGCCTGGCTAGCTAGCCGGGCTGGGCTCCGGGTCAAGCTGGCTGGGCTCCAGCGACGGAGACGGCAACGGTTGTCTTCTCCGGCGAAGCTCAGATCCGGGTTGCGAGTCGGGTTGGTGGGGCTCGTCGGGTTTGGCCACCGTTCTTCGTCCACCGGCCAAACCGAAGCTCGAGACCGATCGAATCTGGGAGCTACTTCTCCGGCGAATCGAACAGTGGTGGTGGCGTGAGCTGAGGTGGTTGGAGTTGAGAGAAATCCGGCCACGAAGCCGGCGGCTCGGGATTAGGGTTTTCAATGGGGCTTGGATTTCAAAGCTTCAATCCATCGATACTAAAGCAAATCGAATGAATTAAAGACCGTAAACAAGGTCTAGAGACCTCAAGGAATCGATTGGTGGTAACCAATCGAGCTAAGGAGTCGGGAAGGGGGAGAATTCCCTTGGTTTTTGGCTGCGATTTTCCCCCTTTCGCTGCAGTTTTCCGTGAAATGAATGCTAGAAAATTCGAAAATTATTTTCCTAGAAGTTATTTTCAATGAAACGAAAGGAGCCTTAATAACGTTTCTATTTCCAAGATTAACTTTTTTTAGAGATAATTTTATTTTTATTTTTATTCCATCAATGAGTTGTTTTGCAAGAAAAAAGGCGTCTAATAACTATTATTCCAAGTATAAAAAAGAATAGAAGTGCATTGAGTGCAAAATTAATTTTCTTTATTTTCTCATATTTTTATTTTTTCCTTTTTTCTTTATTTTTGTTTTTCCTCCTCTAGCTAGTTGTTGGTCACCAATGACTCTCCAAAGACTCAAGTTGGTGAGGCCAAGGTGAGGCTAGGCAAGGCTCGACTTTGCGGTGGTCGGGTGAGGCTTAATCTCGCGATGATTGGGCAAGATTCGATCTCACCCAACTATCATGAGATTGGCTCACCATTAGCTAGGTGAGTTCAACCTTGTCAAATCTAGGCGAGATGGACCCTACCTAGCTATGGTGAGGTGGACCTTGCCCAACCATGACCAGGTTGAGCTTGGTCGAGGGTCCATGAGATGAATCTGAGATCAATGAGATCAAGTTCGTTGGACATTGCTGAGATCCAGTGACCAATCCTTGAGTCCATATGCATGGAACTAACAAACCATAGATGACCAAGATCAAGCATAACTATCCCTTGGCCAGGTGCAACTTTGTCATTTGCATATTAAAAGTTAGGGGAAGTTTAGGGTCCCCTTTTTAATGGGACCAGTGCTACATACAATGTGGACTACTTGATAAAAAATAGAAAAAAAGACGGCCTATTGGATTTGCATTGAAAAAATGCAACGAGTATCTGAATTTTCTATCGTAATTCACTAATATTGAAGGAAAGTTACCTAGTCAAAGGTGATCAAACTTATATTTGATTAAGAAAAGTTATTGAATAGAAGGTTGCTAAAATTTAGCACTTATTAAGGTCAGTTACGATCAATTAAACAATTGAAAAATATCAGGGCAAATGAAATTCGCTAGTAACTTAGATAGATGTTATTTCTGTTGAATATTATGAACCATAAGAGTCACAAAACTTACGACTATAGAAAGATAAAAATTACGAAAGCATATGTTTCATTGGGTAATTCACTAATAATCAACAGTGTGATGTGAATCTATCGATGAAAGTAGTCAAACGCATCATTTTCAGGGTGAGCAAGGACACAGTTCCATTCAAACATCGATGGCTGCAATGCACCAGACAGCTTCTTTGTTTTCTTCGAAACACAGACCACTTCTAGAACTGCTGACCAGGAGCTGTGTCCTGTTGCGACGTGCAAGGACATGTCCTGTCATATTCTCGACAGTCTAAATTCCTAAAAAGGAAGGTGATGATTGGATGGTTGCGAAAATTCCATGAGACCATTGTTTTTTACGGGGATTCTTTCGTGGGAACAAATGCTATCATTCTATAAACACAAGCGGCCAAAGTCGACTTCACACAAAAACAGAAAAGGGAGAAAACAAGTTTATTTGGCACATTTGCCGTACAGAATCAAAAGGAAGAGCTGCAATGGTGGATTGAAAGTGTATTATAGAATCTTAGCGTATGTTTAATAACATTTTTATTCTATTCTTTTGTTCCCGATAATTAAAAAAAATAGAAGTTCGTTTGTGTATTCAAAATATAAAAAAAGTAACATTTGTATTCTATTCTTTTGTTCCCGATAATTGAAAAAATAGAAGTTCGTTCGTATATTCAAAATATAAAAAAAGCTAGATAATAGATTTGAAATAAAATAAAAATATTTTTTTTTCCCAAGAATAATTTTTTGGAACATTATTTATCTTTTTTTTTCTTTTTCTTCCTTTTTTCTTCTTCTTTCTCTAACCTATCATTGGGCCTTGGCGAAGACCGACAATCCGCGAGGATTAGGGTTGGCGAGGCTCGACCTTGCATAAATTTAGTAAGGTTGAGCCTCACCTAAACACGATGATCTTGCGGCGGTTGGGTGAGGTCCCAGCCATGGTCAGGCCAACGTTACTTGGCCTTGATGTCGGTACAGCCTAGCAAGGTGGACCTTGCCTACTTGAGTCTCTGGCTAATCACCGGTTGTTGGTAGCTGGCTAGAGGAGAAAGTGAAAAAAAAAGAAATACAAAAAAAATACAAAATATATTAGAAAATTAGTTTTGTGTTAAACACACGACTATTTTTTTTATTCTGGAAATAATAGTTATTAAATGTGTTCTTTTGCAAAGAAATTTTTCTAAAGAATATAAATTCAAAAAAACTATTTCTAAAAAAATTACTTTAAAGAATGGAAACGTTACTAACTTTGCTCTTAAACTACACTTGTTCCCTGGTATGATGTAGCTTCATGTAGGGGCGGGCACATGCCTTTGATATTTTTCCGTTGATCCAGCCCAATTTAAGCCTAGCCAGATTTGTTATAGGATTCTCTTTTTATAGATATTTCCTATTTCTTGATTTTCAATATATTCTGGAGACTACATATTTAAGGACTTTTAAGGCTGTGTTTGATCGTCAAAACAACAATTGGGATAAGATAGGATAAAGTAGTATACCAAATCCTCTGGGGTATAGGTTGACATATTGAAACCTATCAAGTATGTGATGCACTAGAAAATAAGGTAAAATTTTGAAAGTAAGAAAAATTAAATTAAATAAAAGTGAAAGGAAAAACCCTCAATCGAGGGATTGTGGCCGCTAGCACCGCCACGGTAGCTGAAATTGAAAATGGCGACTGGCAACATTTTCATGCGGGGACAGTGTAGATCCTTAGATCTGAGACCACAACAAAGATAGGCTGTAGGGGGATTTTGGGTGACTACTAGCATTGTCGATTATTCGGAGCCTCTCCATCACCAACTTCGCCTCATCCCTTGAAAGGTCTGACTCCTTTGTGAGGATGCTTGCGTCGTGGCAGAACCCTAATTTTGTGCACCATCATATTGATTATTATATCAATGAGGTGGTGTAGGCCATGCGAGAGTTTCGGTCACCGATGTCAAGGTGGTGCAACCATTTGTTCAACTAGTTCAAAAGGCGAACATAAGCAAGAGAACTTTGTTTGGAACGAGCATAGGTGATTCCAAAGACCCAATTATGTAGATGCATATAAGAACACTTCCTCGAAGATAAGTTGATCAACGAGGTGGTATAGGCCATGCCACAGTTTCAGTCATTGATGTCAAGGTATATGTATCTTAATGTGTGATCCATGCGATACTTTGATTTCGCCTTATATTTCTCTCAATGAGTCCAGACACATTTCTGATATTTTTGGTAAGCAAACCCATGACAAAAATTAACAATATGAATTCTTACGTTTGATTACGATTTATAGCTAGGTTAATTAGATGCTAATTTAATGTATATTTAGCTCATTCTCTTGGTAAAAATGGCACGAGGGCTCGTATTTTTGTTTGTAACTTTTTGAAATCATATGTATATTTTCTTTATTCGCTATACATGTACAAAACCAGTGCCTATGAATATTGATGTTTTCCCACCTATAACGTAGCAAAAATGCAACCAGAGTGCTTATACTACGAGTCATGCCGTAAATTTGGGTTAATCAATGAGTCTTCCACTTGGAGACATCGAAATGGTCAACCCCCATTGACTCGAATTCTCAGGATGCCGTGCGGTTTTATCAAGTGTAATAGCTTTTCAGTAGATACAATGACATGTGGAGAAGAGGCCTTGACGTTGGTCAATTGTACTCGATAAAGCTTCAATCAATTCATGACGAGAGGTTGATCCAATCAATTCTTGCTTAGATACAATGCGGATATTGTGCGTCTGTTTATTTTCACTATTCAAGGGACGGCAAAAAGAATTGTCTACCTAGCTGACAAACACAAATGCCTATCTTACTCAGTAGCATGCATGTTGAATTTCCATATTCTCTATCATATAAAGGCCAGTTATCCTGGAAAATCCTCACTTGGGGGTATCTTAGATTAGATAGCCTCTCAACTTCTTCTTTCGCAAAATTAGAGAGCAACTTAGGGTCAAATTTTCGGCAAAGAGCTTCAACATTTTGTGTTCCCTGCGACAGTAAATGCCAAGCGTTAGGGCACTCAATCACAGTGAGAAGGCATGAAATTTGTTAGCTTAGGGATAAAGTAATTGAAATGCAGACTTACCTTCATTTCCATCACCACGTCCAAACCTTCCGCATGGTTCCACAACCATGTCTTTTTTTCCGTTCCTTATCACATTCTCGACGAACAATGTCTCTACCAAGGCCTCTTAATTGATCATGCATCCATAACTTATTGTCTTCACCAATTTTTATCAAAGACATTCTCTGAAGGACCTCAACACCTTCCTCTGGGAAGAGATTGGATTCTTTCCACGAGGGAAGCACTGTCCTTTGATCAAATCCAACAAAAAGACAAGCTATGTCAAGAAAAATATGCTTTTTCCAATCATCCAAGGCATCATAACTTATTTTCAACTTTCTTTTTACGTCAGTGAGAGGAACTTGTTTCAATTTTTTCAATATCACATCCCAAACATCTTTGCTTTTGTTCAGAAGTAGTTTGCCTATAGCCTCAAGAGCAAGAGGCAAACCCCTGTACTTTGGACCATTGCTGTGGAGAAAGCAATATAATCATCCAAAGGGTACTCTCTTCCAAAAGCATGTTTGTAGAAAAGTCGAAGAGATTGATTGAAGTTCATGCTCATAAGCTCATATGGATAACAAACCTCAGGAACATCAACAATATCCCTGTTTCTACTAGTTATGATAATTCTACTTCCTAAACCAAACCATGCAGGATTTCCTATCAATGAATCCCAATGAGTCATTTGATCAACATCATCTAGTAGCACTAGAACCTTCTTACTGCATAACCTTTCTTTTATTGTCTTAATTCCTTCCTCAACATTGTTAATATTTGACCATTGTTTTTTGAGAACTTCAGAGATTAGCTAATTCTGCAAACATTCAATGCCCTTGAGCTCTAAAGTTTCCTTGATGTTAGAAAGGAAGCAACAAGCTTCAAATGATGTGACAGCAGATTGTAGATGATTTTGGCTAGAGTAATCTTTTCTACACCCCCCATACCGTGAATTCCAAGAATTCTTGTATCCTCAATATCACCACACATCATTGTATCGATTTCCTGCACGTCATTTTCAACTTCGACCAAGCAGTCTGTCACTAGTAGATATGCCATTTTCAACTCATCTATAACCTTATGAACAATCTCGTCTACCAGTTCTCCTTCACCCCTAATATTATGGAAGGAAAAGTAAAAAAATAATTAGAATCTTTTCAGCCTTAGTATACATGAAAATTCCCGCTTTTGGTTGGAGATCATAGAAAAAGATATGCATTTATTTGATAATGTCACAAATTGAAGACGAAGCCAGAGAATCGAAGAGAAAGAGGAACACAAGGAAATTGTGGGAATATACTTTTCTGTGTATATTTACTCTGGAGCATACATGTATATATGCTTTTAGCTACTGTATGATAAAGGAAAGCAGGATAAATAAAATATTTACATTCCTCATGAGATTACACAAAATAGATGCAAGAAATCCGTAGCCGATACGGTCTATATCACGCATATCTTCCAATGGATAAGAGATTTTGTAATTGGAATATGTGATAGAACAGATCATGAAATCATGACAATGATGTTCTTCCTATTAAGCTGTACAGCTTCATATATATACTTGTATTGTCTATCTCCAAGTTGTGATTTCTTTCCTTATTTGGCCTTTTTATTTTGTGATCACTTTTTTTTTTGTGATCAAGCAGCTTAAGCATTCATCAGCTCTCAATTCTTTTGAGCAAATAATTGAGCAAGCTAATAACAAGAAGATTGCTATGTTTATGGAATATGATGGTGTTGTCTCCAATTGTAGACAACCTAGATTGTGCACTAATGTCTAATGATGTAAGCAGATGTATAATTGCTACTGCAAATGCCCGTCTTTACACATTTACTTATGTTGAACCATATAAATTATTTTTTAGATGCATGTAGCTGTAAAGAATGTTGCGGCATCACTTTCCTACAACAATTATTAGTGGAAGGAGCCGCATCAAGGTAATCGAGGAACTTCACAATGTTTCTTTTTGGTTTATCTGTTGATCAACACTTACAAACTGGAGTTTGACTTGTTCTAATTTACAGGTTTAGATTTGGTAGGACTAACTAAACTTTACTATGCTAGTAGTCATGGAATGGACATTATGGGCACCGTCAACAACAATTTGTACAATGACCACCCAAGCTGTGTTAAATCAACTGACCAGCAGGTAAGGTGTTTCTTTTGGAGAACTTTACTAGCGAGGTTCCTCTTGTACCTCCCACTAATCCCATAGGTGCTGAGCACGATGATGATGATAATGACGACGACGACGAAAAATCAAATCGTCGCAAAATTTAGCCACGACATTTAGCCACGATTTTTGCAACGGATATGTTCTGTGGCAAATTAGCAGCGACATATCCAATTTTCCGTGGCTAAATTTAGCCACAAAAAAATTTGCGTCGCTAATGTCGTTGCAAAACTGTGTTAGAGACGACTTTTTGCAAATCTTTTTGTGGCAAAATTTGTAGTTAAATTACAATTTTTTTTGTAGTAAAAGACCTTGATGTTGGTTTATTGAATTGGTAAAGCTCCAGTGAATTCATGATGAGAGGATGACCCAATCAATTCTTGTTTAGATACAATGCGTATATTGTGTGACTACTTATTTTCACTATTGATAGGATGGCAAAAAGTACTGTTTACCTAACTGACAAACACAAATGCCTATCCTATTCAACAACATACATGTTGTATTCCCATATTCTCTATCATTTGAAGGCCAGTTATCTTGGAAAACCCTCACTTCGGCGTATCTTAGACTAGATAGCCTCTCAACTTCTTCGTTTGCAAAATTGGATAACAACTGAGAAGGAACTTTTCAGTAAAGTGCTTCAACATTTTTGCTTCCCTGCGACAGTAAATTCTAAGCATTAGTATAAGCAATCGCAGTGAGAAGGCATGAAATTTGTTAGCTTGGTTTGGGGATGAAGTAAATAGAATGCAAATTTACCTTCATTTCCATCACCGCATCCAAACCTTCTGCATGATTCCACAACCGAGTCTTTTTTTTCCGTTCCTTATCACATTCTCGACGAACAATGTCCCTACCAAGACCTCTTAACTGATCATGCATCCACAACTTATTGTCCTTGCCGATTTTTATCAAAGACATTCTCTAGAGGACCTCAAGACCTTCCTCTGGGAAGAGATTAGATTCTTTCCACGAGGGAAGCACTATCCTTTGATCAAATCCAGTGAAAAGACAAGCTATCTCAAGAAAAATATGCTTTTGCCAATCATCCAAGGCATCATAACTTATTTTCAACTTTCTTTTTACATCAATGAGAGGAAATTGTTTCAATTTTGTCAATATCACATCCCAAACATCTTTGCTTCTGTTCGGAAGTAGTTTGCCTATAGCCTCAAGAGCAAGAGGAAGACCCCCTGTACTTTGGACCACCTCTGTGGAGAAAACAATATAGTCATCCACAGGGTAATCTCTTCCAAAAGCATGTTTGCAGAAAAGTTGAAGAGATTGATTGAAGTTCATGCTCATGAGCTCATATGGATAACAAATCTCCGGAACATTAACAATATCCCTGTTTCTACTAGTTATGATAATCCTACTTCCTAAACCAAACCATGCAGGTTTTCCTATTAGTGCATCCCAATGAGTCATTTGATCAACATCATCTAGTAGAACTAGAACCTTTTTACCGCCTAACCTTTCTTTTATTGTCTTAATTCCTTCCTCACCATTGTTGATATTTGACCACTGTTTTTTGAGGACTTCAGAGATTAGTTGATTCTGCAAACATTCAATGCCCTTGTGCTCTGAAGTTTCCTTGATGTTAGAACGGAAGCAACAAACTTCAAAATGATGTGACAGCCGATTGTAGATGATTTTGGCTAGAGTAGTCTTTCCTACACCCCCCATACCATGGATTCCAAGAATTCTTATATCCTCTGAATCACCACACATCATTGTATCAATTTCCTTCACATGATTTTCAACTCCGACCAAACAGTCTGTCACTAGTAGATATGCCATTTTCAACTCATCTATAACCTTCTGAATAATCTCGTCTACCAGTTCTCCTTCACCCCTAATATTATGAAAGGAAAACAAAACAATAATTAGAAGAACAAGGTAATATTACGAAAATACTGCGCTAAGATAATACCCAGAAAATGACATACCTATTCTTCTTTGAGTTGTCCCATCCGCTTAGATTGGCAGCATGGTTGAGAGCAGCTTTCCACTTGTTGACGTTTGCATTAAATTTCTCTTTATATGGTAGAAAGGCTTCTTCATAAGACCCAATTTGGTAACGGACCTCCGTTGGAGTAACATCGTAAAAAATGGGCATAATTTTCTGTCTCCTTGTCTTACTACACTCCACGATTTGGACCAACTCATTAAGACACCATTTACTAGAGGCATAGCCCTTGGAAAATATGGGAATTGCAATTTTTGATTGGTCGATAGCTTTGAGCAACTCAGGACCAAACTCCTCACCAACTCGGAGCTCTTCATCATCCTTAAATGTGCGGATTCTAGCACCTACCAACCTGGTATATAAGACACTTGTTATGCCTGAGCGAGTATCTGGCCCCCTAAAACTCAGGAAAACATCATAGTCATATCCAGATGACATGGAGGTTAATGATGGTGAGCCCTCCTGCTGGTATAATTTTTCCAGTTTTGGTAGCATCATATCAGGCAATTGTGCTGAGTTGGAGACACCTGCAGCACTAGCTTCCACACTGCCATCATCGACAGCCGATAAGGATGCTGACTCACTGACAGAATTTACCTCCATGTTTGTTTCTGTCGCAGCTGCTATTCTTTCCCACCTTGCAGATTCCGTGTTCTCACCTGTTCTACAAAAAAATAATAAGCAATAATGGCCATAAAAAGAATTTAAGCAATTGCGGAACGCGAGGCAACTATAGGGTAATTATTTCATACAATTTAAATTTCCTCAAAGTTATTCCTTCCCAGCTCTCAAATTCTGTGCTCTTAACAATATTTCTGGGCAACATGAAATCGATGTGGAACCTTCTAACTTGATACTAAAGCATACAGAATAAGCTTCTGGTGAGAATATGTTACCAGGGTGAACATCTTGAGATAAGTCCAGAGAAGAAACCAGATGCTGTTTGGGGGACTGCAAGGGTTCGATATTATTTTTGGTGAGCATTGCACGGAAGCTTACAGAAATTGCGAGAGATTTATCAAAAGCTGAATGCACTGAAGCTTCTAACTGGGAAGGAAGCATTGTCTGCAGAATTGAGGTCGGAAAAGCAGTGTCAGACTGGATTGGCCATTCTTGAACTTCATTCTCTTCGTGACTTGTATTAGCATCTCGAGATGGTAGCGCATGGTAAACTGCTCGGTCTTCAACCTGCAGTTCTTGGGCTTCAATCTTCCTGGCTCCTTTAGCTAATTGATTCTCTTTTTGCTCCTCATCACTGGATGAATCAACGGAAACTAGAGAAGCGGCAGGACTTATTTCCGAGAAAGTAATCTAATCAAACATGAATAAGCAAAGATGAATTACTTTCAAGCAAAATAAAGTCACACTAAAGTTACCTAATATAACAATGAAGGAATACCTCTGCTCTAAAATCCCCGGAATGCTGATTCTGGTGATCCCACAGCACATCCATTTGATCAAGCCCTAGCATCAGAACATTTTTCAATAGGTATGCTGTATTAAACATGACACGGAACATTGTTTCTCGATGTTCAAGACTAGCATTCAGACTCGTACACTCGAGCACAACATCGCCTTGAACGGGGCAATGTATATAGGCTTTAACCAGTTTGCAGTCTGCCTGCAATGACATGTATGAACAACATAATCACGGGCATCAGAATAGAATTAAATTATTATTTGTGTTTGGCTACACTCGAGTGAATTGATGGACGTCGCAGGTGGGACATAATCAGATCAGGGCGAATCCTATACTTTCAAGGTTTCATTCAATGCAAATGCCACATAAGCACATATGCAAGTTTATGGAGCAGTATCTTATCTCTTTGATGCTCTTAATGAACAAAGAAAACTTACACAATCAACTCCGTACCAGGGATAGACACAAAGAATCATTTTTCCGAGGTTAGATTATTAAAATATTATGTGGGCGGTCGTCGGATTCACCATTTTCTAACTGGAAAAATATCACAATAACGAGACCAGCAAAGTCTGACAAACTCCCATGGTGAACTTTTTCTCTAAGGATCCGCCAAACACTTGAGAGCAAGCAGAGTCTTCTCCAATAAACATATGAAATGACATGAATTAATTGAAATTAAGCTTTTTTGAACCAAAAATAGATTAAAATCACCTGCTTGTAGTGCCTGATATTTTTGCCCTTTTCAGGTGTAGAGAACAGGACTCTGGGAGATTTAACTGTAAGGTTACGGGGGTCCTGACCAAATATCTTAAACATAAGATGGCATCCCATTTCAGCATCCGCACAAGGCATGAACCTCAGTAAGACACTATCTAACATAAGAGCTTTATCTGGTAGGTACTTCTCCAAGTCCACGTTTGATGTGGATATGTAGCGGAGGTACCTCAGCTGAGAGGGCAATGGATTCAAGGGCGAATTCAGATGCAAGAGATCGGGAGGAGCACTCTTGTAAATCAAGTGGAGTGTTTCCTCTTCATCATTGGAATTCTTCCAATACAACTGAAGAGCAGCCAACATGAACGCCAGAACTGGCCATCCACCTCTTTCACAATGCATCAACAGCATGTGTTTTTGCCCTTCAGGTGACAACCATGCATCGGCAGATCTTAGGAATTGATGGATCATCTCCATGGTAAGAATGGGGCAATCACCATGATGAATCGGGTAATTCATGACAGGCATATGAGACAACACTTCACACATTTGGCTTTGGCTCTCTTGCTCTCCAAAATGGAACACCCTGAACAAAGCTTCAGGACACTGTTGTCGCACCTTGCCTGCTACGCCTCCAATCAAAATTTGATAATCCTCATCCTTCAAGCCATCCACTGTGAGACAGCAATCAAATACTGCATCCACATACAGCTAATCATTGCATGCGTAACGATGAAACATCACATAGATTTTGTTACAAGGAGAAATCGGTCAGCAAGAGAATTATTTTTCCTTTCCAGATATGAAACATCAGGAAAAATGCATTATTCTCTTGCAGAACTTGTGAGGTGACAAAATGCACTATTCCTTTGTAGACGACAATGATGAATCGTCAAGGAAAATTGAAATGCAAATATAAGATATACGCAAAATCGTGTTGTCATGACCCTGTTCTTTAAAACTAACGCAATGGACAGACCAAAAGACATGTTCATGAAGAGAGTGACTAGAAAAGACGATTCACATAGAGGTGCGGCATAATTGATATTTCCGGAGAGCTGATAAATCAAATGAAGAAAACTGTTCCATGTTTCTGCAGGATAAATACAGACTTGCCAGGATTTAAAAAAGAAAAATCTTTTGGATTGCTCACGAGACTTACTAGCTAGTTCATTTGGCAATCAAAATGTAATCCTTTTATGAACAAAATCCTTGGATTGAACTAGGGGATATCTACAAGAGTTAAACATGATAAAAGAGTAAGCCATCTTCCTGCTAAGCATAACATGCAAGTTTATTGAGACCTAATGGAAGTAAAATTGATAACTCAAGGGTCTCAAAGGACGTCCAGGGCAGAGATTTGTTAAGTAATGCATGTTAAGACTTTTTAAACGAGTTTTCCTTTTCGATAGGTGACTCTCAGTGGTCACAGAAAGCTGTCTAATGTGGCACAAATTAATCACTGCCCAGTACATGAGTTTCCGCTGAGTGATGCTAGAAGCTGCCTCACAATTCATAAACAAAGTTAATCAAAAGCGACTGCAAGGGCACGTCAAACAATTTATTACGTAGGTAACACTATGCAAGGTGGCTTGCTAATCACTGTATATTGATAGGAGGCAATGAACTGAGCTCAGTAGCAATGTTACCCTGCTTCTGCAGAAAACAGGTAGTTTCTTATCCTAGACTATGAAATCCAACTTTGATTTTTGTGCTCCTAGAGCCCCATTCCATTTCGACCAAAGAAAAAGGCAAATGCTTCAGCAAAATTGCTATGGCAACAGTATGCCTATAATGCTTTAGCAGAAGCATGACAGTGACCTAAACTATATCTTGCCAAACCAAAGAGGCTTCCTGTTAATTCTCCTATTGTCAAAGTACCTTTTCCCAATAGAAGGTAAATCGTATAATAGAAAAGTAGAGGCCGTTAATAAGAGGTCGATAAATCCAGAACACTATAGCAAAAGAATGTAGCTAAAACATGGTACCCTGACAATTTGCACTTTCACATAATCAAGAGACAGATATTGAACATTTGAAAAACTTACCATAAACTCTTTCAAAAACTTCCATAACCCCATCGAGTGGTCTCCTGCAAAAGGTATCTACTGGGTAAGGCCATTGTTCACCAAGATTAGATCAAATTTCTTCAAGTCAAACATCTTGAGAGAGCTACGGTGGCACCCACATCATGAAGGAAAATCCAGAAGTCATCCCAGTTCCATACATCCAAGACAGTTGAAACCTTCTTTTAATTTGAATTGTTACACATAACTAGACTTGTCAAATGTGTAGGTCAAGTCAAGTTTGGCTAGGATTAAAGATAGTCCGGCCCAAATAGAAACATATAAACCATTGTGACCCATTTTCATGTAAATCTAGTGACTCATATTTGATTGAACCCAAACCATATTGCTAAAAGAATTTCATATTTAACCATATCTAAGAAACCTCATATACAACCTGAAGAAAGAGTGCGGAGTACGTGAGTGCGAGACTGAGTGAGGTCAAGAGAGAATTAAGAGAGTCCTAGAGTTAGGTTGGATTTAAGTAAGTTGTATATCTATTTATAATCATTTAATATACATATTACATTTAAACTCATTTATGATCAATTTATTGAATATAACTAACTCATATAAAATGGGTCTATCATCCATTTGACATGATTATGGTAACTTTGGGTTAGAGAAAACTTTGGGTCGTTGATTCTTCTATTCTGGGTGGAACCTTCTCTTATTGCAGGGGAAATTGTTTATAGGTAGCTATCCTTACTAGTTACTAGTAGTTCCCACTATACAAGTAATCAGTGGCTCTGAAACTCCTTGCTCTTCTCAAATGCATCAAAGACACGAATTCGCACGTTTCTCTCCCTCCTTCCCACTCCTCTTCCTTAGTTTGACATTGACTTCCTCGGTAATCAACTTGTCTATGGGAACAACGTAAAAGTTAAAATTGATTTCATGTTGCTAAACACAGTCATGAAGTTTGGGTCTCTAGATCAACTCACCGAGCATCAGTATGATTGCTCAATTCGCTGAATTGGTGGAGCTGTGAGTCCCTGTCTCCCTGTGCATTAGGAATAAGCGATGAAGAAGTGTCCTTGGTCCCTTCGTTGACCCTGTCGGGCTGTGAGTCTCCATCTCGCTGTCTCCCAGGGCTACATAACTCCTCGATCTTCCTCCGTACTTCAGACATCTGAGGGCGCTTAGGCAAATTTGGGGATACACAACTGATCGCCACCTCCAAAAGCGCAATCAACCCCTCCTCGACGTGGTGATACCTCAGGAGCTCCAAATCAAAAACTTCAAAATTCCAATGCTCACGAGCAACGGACTGGACCCACGCAGGAAGATCTACACCTTCCTTCATTCCGCGCTGGGTGTGCGGCTTCCCGGTCAGGAGCTCCAGTAGCAACACTCCGAAGCCATACACATCCGCCATCATCATTAGGTAGGCCCCATCCTCCCGGGCAGACCTTTTGAGGGGAGCGAGGCCGTAATCAGAGACCCTGGCCTCGTAGGACGGCGTGAGGAGGACGTTGGATGACTTAATGTTCCCGTGGCTATTGGGAGGACGTTGGGCATGCAGGTGCTCGATGGCCCGGGCAGCTCCAAGGACAATCGAAAGCCTGACTTCCCAGCTCAGGGGTTTCCCTCCCGATTCTCTGTATTCATGCAATTGCCTTGACAAGCTTCCCATGGGCATATAATCGTACAAGAGGAATTTCTCGTCTTTGCTGTAGTAGTAACCCCTCAGGGGGAGCAGGTTCTCGTGCTCCATCTCTCCGACAGCTAAGACCTTGTCCCTGAAATCCTCGGCCGACAAGACTACTTCCTTGAGCCTCTTCACGACTACCGCGGTCCCAACCTCCAGCCAAGCCAGGTAAGTCGTCCCAACCGTCCCTTTCCCCAATACCTCCGCACTGGCCCTCAAAATATCCTCAAGATCGAACCGCTTTGCGGAGTTCCCCAACAACACCAGCCCTTTGCTTGCTGGCTCAGGCTCTTGCGGCTTGTTCTGGGTCGCATTTTTCTCTTTTCTTGCTGGCTCAGGCTCTTGCGGCTTGTTCTGGGTCGCATTTTTTCTGTTGCCGATCCTGCGCCACAGTTTGTTCATCGGCGTCACTTCCTATCCGACGAAGGCAAATTGCAAAGCACAGACCTCACCACCCAAGCACAACAGCCTTTCTTGATTCTTCCTCCCCTTTGTTGATTTCGTTCTTCTTGTCATTTGCCAATCCCATTGTTCTTCCTTGATTATCATGAGGTCAACGGCATACTTGCCGCGTGAAGTCCGCGTCCCCTAGGGGCAACAATGTCTTTTGGGCCCGAAGACAGAGGACGGATTGTTTGCGCATTTCTATAATCCCGTGCCCACTTGCACGGTTTCCTATGCTTCATGACATAATAAACTTGATTAATCAACTAAAAATTTATTGACATAGATATGTACACCCCTTTACCTAAGTATCCACTGGAATTATTGATTACTTTACGAATCTTATAAGTAAGCGAAAAACCTTTCTAACCAAATTAATCTCAATGTTATCATGGCAATTTACTAAGCATATCTTAGTAAGGAAATTTACGGAACATCCATGCACTCTATTTTGGCATTCCACTAGTATTATTTCAAGTTAGGTCTCTGTAAAGATGGTATTGGGTGTTAATCATTGCAACCGTTGACCATGTGCCCATGTTCTTGTCCTCTTCACTAGTTGACCCGTATCCATAGGGCCCCGAGCTTTGCTTGCAAGTCCTTAATTACTTTTATCCCCTCTTTCTTTTTCGCGATGTCCTTGAGTCCATAATCATGGAGCAAACAAGCGATAGATAACAAAGATCAAGCACAACTGTCCCTAGGCAAGGTGCAACACTTTGTAATTTGCATATTAAAGGTTAGGGGAAGTTTAGGGTCCCCTAAGTTTTTTTTTTTTAATTTTGACCAGTGCCGCATAGAATGTGGTGCTGTATAAAGATAGAAAAGCCACGGCCTATCAGATTTGCTTTAATAAATGCAACTAGGTATCTGAAAAATCAGTTTCTTTCGTAATTCACTAAGATTGAAGGAAAGTTTCTTAGTCAAAGGTGATCAAGCCTATATTTGATCAAGAAAAGTTATTGAATTGTAGGTTGCTAGAATTTACCACATATAAAGGCAAGTTACGATTCACTAGATAATTAAAAAACATGAGGGCAAACGAAATTCACTTGTAAGTTAGATATTGTTTCTATGGAATATCATGAACCGTGAGAGCCACATAATTTACAATTACAGAAAGATAAAATTATGAAAGCATTCGTTTCATTAATTATTTTATTAATGATCAACAGTGTGATGTGAGTGTGTCGAGTTCGATGAAATTGGTCGGACGTGTGATTTCCAGGGCAAGCAAGGACACAGTTCCATTGAAACATCAACGGCTGCAATGCACCAAACAGCTTCTCTGTCTTCTTCTCAAATTTTGTTCCCTTAATTTCTTCCCCTGCACCACCGAAAAAAATTAACATTTGATATTTAATGGCTCCTATTTGTCCTAAATGTTGGTCTTTATGACTGGAAAAACCATCCGTCTTCTTGGAGGCCCAGACGACTTCTAGAACCGCTGAACAGGATGTGAATCCTGTTGCGACGAACTAGGCCATGTCATGTTATATTATCGACCGACTAAATTCCTAAAATGAAGCTGTTGATCGAATGGTTGCGAGAATTCCATAAGACCATAATTTTTCCGGGGGACTCTTTCGTGGGAACAAGAGCTATCATTCTGCAGACACGAGCGGCAAAGTTAACTTTACACACACACAAAAAAAAACGAAGAAAACCAGTTCATTTGGCATATTTGCTGTACAAAATCAAAAGGAAGAGGTGCAATCGTGGATCGGAAGTGCATTAAAAAATCTTAAACTCCGCTTGTTTCTCTGGCATGAGGTATCTTCATGAAGGGACGGGCACATGCCTTTCTAGCGGTAGTATTCCGTTCGATTTGGCCCAATTTGAGCCCAGTCAGATTTGTTAAAAGGATTCCCTTTTTAGAGATACTTCTTATTGGTTGATTTCAGTATTTTGAAGAGGATACATTTGATGATTTTTAAGGTCGTGTTTGATCGTCGGGATGATAATTAGGATAGGACAGAATAAAGTAGGATACCAAACCCTCCGGATGGTATAGATGGACATATATGAATCCAATTAAGTATGTGGTGCACTTGAAAATAAGGTTAAAAAATTTATAATAAGAAAAATAAATTAAAATGATAGCAATAACCCTCAATCTAGGGATTGCGGCCGCTAGCACCGCGATAGTATCCGTGATCGGAAATGGCGATCGCAACATTTTCGTGCAGGGACAATGTAGATTCATAGATCTAAGAACACAAGAAAGAGAAGCGCAAGGGGATTTCGAGTGACTACTAGCATTGTTTATGATTCCGAGCCTCTCCATCACCAACTTCAACTCGTCCCTTGAAAGGTCTGCATCCTTTGTCAGGATTCATGCGTCGTGGTGGAACCCTGGTTTTGTGCACCATGATATTGATCATTAGATGAACGAGTTGGTGTAGGCCATGTCAGCGTTTCGGTCACTAATGTTAAGGTAATATATATCTTAAAAGTGTGATTCACACGATACTTTGATTATGGCTTTTATTTCTCTTAACGAGTCCAAACTCATATTTGTTTATCTGATTTTTTTGGTAAGCAAATCTATGAGAAAAATTAGCAATACGAAGTCTTATGTTTGATTACGAGATATAGCTAGGTTGATTAGAGGGAAAATGGTACAAACAGTCCTAAACATATTGCACGTTTGTCAATTCAGTTCTAAACCTTTTTAAATATTGTCAATTCAGTACTTCCGAAAAATTTGTCTCAAAAAATGTTTATGTGTCAGAGATAAATTTGCTGAAATGACTGAATTGACAATGTTTTATAATGTTTATGATTGAATTAGCAAAATTTGAAGATTTGAGACTAAATTAGCAAAATTGTAATAGGTTTAGGTTTTTTTAGATAATTTTTCCGTTGATTAGATGCTAATTCAATGCGTATTTAGCTCATTTTTCTTGGTAAAAATGGCACGAAGGCTTATATTTTTGTTTATAACTTTTTGATATCATAAGTATATTTTCTTTACCCACTACACATATAGAAAACCAGTGCACATTGAACCCAAATAACCAGAGTACTTATAATACGAGTTATGTCGTAATTTTGGGAAGATCAATGAGTCTTCCCCACGGAGACATCGAAATGGTCAGCTCCCATTGGCTCGAACTCCCAGGATGCCGTTCGGTCTTATCAAGTGTAATAGCTTTCAAGAAGATACAATGTCGACGATGAGTATTGACATGTTGACAAGAGACGTTGCCGTTGGTCTACCGTACTTGGTAAAGCTCCAATTAATTCATGACGAGAGGATGACCCAATCGATTCTTGCTTAGCTACAATGGGTGCATTGTGTGTGTGTTTATATTCAATGTTGAAGGAAACATTATAAAAACGAACTCAATGGTGTTAGCGCTCCACACCGGCATTATAAAAACGAAGCAGACATGTCTTAACACTCATTAACCTTTTTATCCATCAAGAAAGATTGATATTGAGACATTTTGGTGGCGATAATAAATGAAATAAATAATAAGTACACATAGAATGACACATGAAACAAAGAGACAGCATTATAAAAAGAAAGATATGTCAATCAAAATTGGCGGATATTAGAAGAAACATGCATGTGTATATATACATAAATTTCTAAAAGAAAAATAAAATGATCTTTATTCCATATAACTATAATGAAATGGTAAACAACATCATCTTTCTCTCTCGTGCATTTGGGTGAGAGGTTTCCTCCCTAGATGCGTCGGAGGATTCCATGGATAACAAATATTAAAGCTTCCGGAGTCATCGTTAAACCTACAAGGACCGTCGGGAGAGATTCGCCAAACACATAAGGAGCAATGACAAACGCAAATGCCTATCTTACTCAGCAGCATACATGTTGAATTTCCATATTCTCTATCATTTGGAGGCCAGTTATCCTGGAAAACCCTCACTTCGGGGTATCTTAGATTAGATAGCCTCTCAATTTCTTCGTTTGCAAAATTGGAGAGCAACTGAGGATCAAACTTTCGGCAAAGAGCTTCAACTTTCTTTGTTCCCTGCAGCAGTTAATTTTAAGCATTAGGATAAACAATTGCAGCGAGAAAGTTGAAATTTGTTAGATTGGGAGGGATGAAGTAATTGAAATGCAGATTTACCTCCATTTCCATCACCACGTCCAAACCTTCAGCTTGGTTCCTTAAATGAGTCTTTCTTTTCCGTTCCTTATCACATTCTCGGCGAACAATGTCTCTACCAAGGCATCTTAATTGATCATGCATCCATAACTTATTGTCTTCATCGATTTTTATCAAAAACATTCTCTGAAGGACCTCAAGACCTTCTTCTGGGAACAGATTGGCATCTTTCCATGAGGGAAGCACTATTCTTTGATCAAATCCAGTGAAAAGACAAGCTATGTCAAGAAAAATATGCTTTTGCCAATCATCCAAGGCATCATAACTTATTTTCAACTTTCTTTTTACATCAATGAGAGGAAATTGTTTCAACTTTTTCAATATCACATCCCAAACATCTTTGCTTCTGTTCGGAAGTAGTTTGCCTATAGCCTCAAGAGCAAGAGGAAGACCCCCTGTAATTTGGATCACTTATGTGGAGAAAGCAGCATAGTCATCCGGAGGATAATCTCTTCCAAAAGCATGTTTGCAAAAGAGTTGAAGAGATTGATTGAAGTTCATGCTCATAAGCTCATATAAATAACAAACCTCAGGAACCTCGACCATACCCCTGTTTCTACTAGTTATGATTATCCTACTTCCTAAACCAAACCATGTAGGTTTTCCTATCAGAGCATCCCAATGAGTCATCTGATCAACATCATCAAGTAGCACCACAACCTTTTTACCACATAATCTTTCTTTTATTATCTTAATTCCTTCCTCAACATTGCTAAAGTTTGACCACTTCTTTTTCAGAACGTCAGAGATTAATTGATTCTGCAAACTTTCGATGCCCTTTAGCTCAGAAGTTCCCCTGATGTTAGAAAGGAAGCAACAAGCTTCAAAATGATGAGATAGTCGGTTGTAGATGATTTTGGCAAGTGTAGTCTTTCCTACACCCCCATACCATGGATTCTGAGAATTCGTATATCCTCCGAATCACCACACATTATTGTATCAATTTCTTTCACATGACTTTCAACTCCAACCAAGCAGTCTGTCACCAATAGATAAGCCAATTTCAACTCATCTATAATCTCCTGGACAATCTCATCTACCAGTTCTCCTTCACCTCTAATATTATGGAAGGGAAACAGAAAACATAATTAGAAGAACAAAATAACATTATGGAAAACATTGCGCCAAAATGATAACCAGAAAATGATTTACCTGTTCTTCGAAATGTCCCATCCCTTTAGATTGGCAACATGGTTGAGAGCCGCTTTCCACTTACTGGCGTTCACACCAAATTTCTTCTTATGCGAAAGAAAGGCTTCTTCATAAGACCCAATTTGGTGACGGACCTCCGTCGGAGTAACATTGTAAAAGATGGGCATAATTTTCTGTCTCCTTGTCTTACTACACTCCACCATTTGGACGAACTCATTAAGACACCATTTACTAGAGGCATAGCCCTTGGAAAATATGGGAATTGCAATTTTTGATTGGCTTATAGCTTTGAGCAACTCAGGACCAGATTGCTCTCCAACTCGAAGCTCTTCATCATCCTTAAATGTGTGGATTCTAGCACCTAACAACCGGGTATAGAGGACATTTGTAATGCCTGAGTGAGTATCTGGCCCCCTAAAACTCAAGAAAACATCGTAGTCATAACCAGATGACATGGAAAAAGATAATTGTGAGCTGTCTTGCTGGTATACTTTTTCCTGTTTCAACAGCATCATATCAAGGACTTGTGCGGAGTTGGAGAAACCTGCAGCAGTAGGTTCCGCACAGCCATTATTGATAGCTGATGGGGATGCTGAGTTATCGATAGAAGTTATCTCCATGTTTGTTTTTGTCACAATTACTATTTCTTCCCCCCTCACAGATTCCGTGTTCTCACCTGCTTTATGAAAAACGTTAGCAATAATAGCCAAAAAAACCTTAAGGATATTTATTTCGCTCCATAGAAATTTCCTCAATGATATAAATCGTGGTGATATGCTGCCTATTCCTGCAGACAGTACTACTTATGAAATCTTGATCCAAATTGATACTTCATGAGTACATATTCATAGATTTTCATCTAATTAAAAGGAAAACTGGGAAGGAAATTATGGGGTAGTTATTATAGGAGCATTGCATGATACCATTAGCCAAAACAATGCTTTCATATGAGGGATGACTGTCTATTTAATGTGTTTGCTGTATATGTGCCTTGCCAAAGGGTCAAACTATTTCGGTGACTATAGCTGGATTGGACCAAGTAGAACTGAGCTTAAATGGATAATTAGTGACCTAGTAAAGGTAGCTCACTTCAATTCAGGTACATGCACCAGCCCATGCTTAGAGTCGAAAAAATTCATAATACTCTCTGGTTGACAATATAAATTGAGTGCGGATCATTTCTCTGTGACTTGAAGCATGAACAAAAAAATTTCGTTCTGAACGTATTACCTGAGATGACAACTTGGGGCGATTCCGAAGACAAGGATGGTGGCTGATTAAGGGCCTGCTTTTTTGGGTGTTCAACAATGTTGCCCATCGTAATTGCGTCTTGAGACAGTTCAAAAGAAGTCATCATTTTCTCCTCTTCAGCCACAGAAGGAAGAGAAGGAGGAGGAGGGGGAGGAAGAGAAGAAGCTTGAGGTGAATTATTCACAATGTTAGCAGAAGGGGCACGACAAAGGGGATCAAATGGGACTTTTCTGATGCCGTTCAATGATGATGCCCCTTTTGATTGGGGAGGAGGAGGGGGCGGTGGAGGAGGGGGAGGGAAAGCCCATAAGGATGTCTGGGATTGTACAGAAGAAGAAGAAATTGAATCTGTGAAATTGGACAGTGAGAGTGACTGACCATTCCCTTCCACGGCCGTGCTATGTTGTTCATCCAACTTAAGACTTGGTGAAGTATAGGGTGATTTTTTGGCGAAGTCAAAACTTCCAAAAGATCCCTTGAGAGCCGAATGAACCGAACTTTCTGATGTTGAAGGTGGCACTTGTGGCAAAGTCGACGTGGACAATACATTGGATGGTACTGGCAGTTCTGGAACTTCGTTCTCTTCAGAAATTAAGGCATCATAAGATAGTTTCATGGAGTAGACAGCTCGCTCTTCAGCGGGCAGTTCCTCGGGTTCAATCTTCCTCATGCTTTCCTCTATTCGGTTCTCCTTTTCCTCCTCATCACTGGAGAAATCAGCCGTTACAAGCGAAGTAGCAGCATCCACTTGCGAGAAAACAATCTGCTCATACACAGAGAGGAATCACGAACTGCTTTCTTATATTACAAAAAAAGTCAAATAACGGATGATTAGTTTGACGTCTAACCAGTACCTCTGCCATAAATTCCTTAGGATATTGACCCTGGCGATCCCACCGGACATCCATTTCCTCAAATTCAAGCTTCAGAACACTAGCCGATATGAATGCAGTATTAAACATTGCACGAAACATTGATTCTTCCTGTTTGACTTTTTGGACTAAAAACAGCCCCATCTCTTTTCTAGAAAACCATGTGTCAAATTTTCAGCCAAATCATGGATAGCGCTGCTATCTACATTGATGATATTTTGCTCTACAACCCTGATGAGCAATCACATGGTGAACTCCTTCAAAAGTTTGTGCAAATTGTTCAAAAGCATGGTATCATGCTTTCACAAAAGAAAATGGTCATTGCCCAGACAAAAATTGAATTTCTTGGCATGAATCTTGACCAAGGAACATATCAGCCCAGTCCACATATTGCAAAGGAATTGCTCAAGTTTTCAGAAAAGGAACTCAGTGTGAAGCATATTCAAACATTTCTTGAAATCATTAATTATCTCCGAGATTTTGTTCCCAATATTGCCAAGTTCCTAATTCCTCTGCAGAAAAAGCTGAAAAAAGATGCTCCTCCTTGGGGTAAGGAATAAACAGAGGTAGTTGCAAAGCTTAAAGAGCTTATGCAAGACCTTCCTCCTCTCCAAATCCCTTCTACGGGAAAGAGAATTCTTCAAACAGATGCTAGTGATGAATATTGGGCAGCAATCATCTTTGAAGTGATTGATGGTGACAAATCTATGCTTACAAGAGTGGTAAGTTTTCTCCATCTGAACTTCATTATCACTCCACATTCAAAGAAATACTGGCAGTTAAGTATGGAATTAAGAAATTCGAGTTCCATCTGATTGGCCATCATTTCTTAGTTGAATTGGACATGGCTTCTTTCCTCAAATGATGAAATTCAAAAAGAAACAAGTCCCACACCCACAACTCCTAAGGTGGGCAGAATGGTTTTCGAAATACTCTTTTGAAACCAAACACATTGCAGGAAAGAAAAATGTTCTTGCATATTTTCTTTCCAGACCCAAAGCTACCATGGAGATTAATATGTATGTGAAGAAAAATCCCCGGTCAGATACATACAGAACCCAAAACATGCCCCAGAATTGGCCTGGTCTCGATTATCCTCCTGAAATTCAAGCTGCTATCCAAGAAAATGGGTTAGTAGAAAGACTTTCAGATTTTCTCTGGTCTTGTGAATACAGGATATTTGCCAACCATGGAGGTTTACTTCTGAAATCCAGTAGACTCCATCTTGAATATCCGTTCATTCATCATTTCACTTGGAATCCAAATGAAGATTTTCCAGAGGATTTAAAATGATTAGTTTGGTATTTGTTCAATTCCTATACCATAGCCATCCAATTTCCCGTTGAAGAACCCATCAATCGTCAAAATTATGACTAGTCTTTGGCCACGTTCACACTGCTTTTGCAACCTTTGGCCATGTTCACGCTGCTTGTGCAATTAAGAAGACTTGCTCGGCCAAAGAATTGCTTTCTTTCGTTTGTCTTCTTTGGAGTGTTCACATTACCTTTGTAGTCTTTCAAAGTCTTTGTCAGACTAAGTTCAATAGCTTTAGTTTTTTAGGCTACGAACATTGTAATAATGGTGTCCTTGTGTGCGTCCGAATGCTACGAATGGTCTTTATGTCTGTAGGATGTGTCCGTCCTTGTAATTCCATAGTCAAGTCTTTAATGTATGTTGGTTATCATGTGCCTTGGCCTATATAAGGCATGTAATGTGGTTTGAAGAATAACAGTTTCCGAAGAGAAGTTCCTCTCGAACGAAAGAAAAAGCCTTTCTTCTTTCTTCATCCATGTCTTTCTAAATTCTCTCATTTCTTCTTCTAAGCCTGGTAAAAGCCTCTAGGAACGACAACTTCTTTCAGTACTGAGCACAAGGTTATTTGATTCTGTATTATGCGCATTACCTAAAAGGTGGTCCCTTGAAGCTAGAGCATGGTGGCTCGCCGTGTAGGAAAGCATACCTAGGAAGTTTAGTATGGTATAGAATCAGAAGTATATCAAGCCATCTTTAGATAGTGTTAAGAGTCCGTCAATCTTGATCGCCCATACAATTAGGATATTGGTTTCCATAAGTGAATACATGCCACAATTACCCGATCATTAGAGAATCCAATATGCCAATAATAAACTTCATATTCTTGGGAATAATCAATCTTGTTGATCCACAAATATGCTGTCTGAAATCCATGAGCATCAAAGTCGTAAGAATATCCTCTTACTCAAATAGTCGTCATAATTCTAACATCCCAGATTTTACCAAATCTGACTTCTAGACGATTCATGTCTAATACCTTCAGATCTTAAAGATATGACTTCCTTCAGATGTTAAAGATCTAAGAACTTTCCAAACTATTCAAGTCTGACATCTCTCCAAATGATAAAGATCTGGCAACTTCCAGATAATAAAGATCTAGTCGAGTCTAAACACTTGACTCCAAGTCAAATCACAGAGGTTTATCCTTTTAATGTAGAGTTTTATCGTCTTCAAAGTCATCAATAGATCTTCCTCTAACAATCTCCCCCTTTTTCATGATGACAAAATGATTCTGCAGATTTTGGATATATATTCTGCAACACAAAGTGTTAGATAAAAAAATATTTCTTAAGCAGATATAAAATATGATCCTCTTTGTATAATCTGCATCCACAAGACAAAATTAGTCTTGACAATTTATAAATAAACAATATCCTTATATGTCCCTGTCATTCAAACAGAAGATAAAATAATTCCACAAACAGTGCAATCAATTAGCATCACGAATCATCCATCCATTCACTCATCCAATCAATCAAACACCCACCCACATAAAAAATATCCACAAAGTTAAGTCAAACAAGTCAAAGTCAAAATCAAAATCTGCACTTTTCTCCCCCTTTTTGTCATAATCAAAAAGTTTAAGAGGGCGGGGAACACGAATAAAATGAAGGTTATCCAACGACTACACAATCTGCTCCAGCTTCTTGATCGACTCAGTCCACTGATCAACATCTACCTTCTTGTCAATCTACTGAGAAAATTCTTGAATCATGAGTAAAAAACTTGAATCTGCAGATTGATTTGATTCTGATATTGCGATAAAGCAAGCTCCAAATCAGATTGTCGAGACTTTAAGCCAACAATGAGTCCAAGTAGTTGTTTGAACTCGTCAGAATGATTTGGTTGTGATAGGGCTTCAGCATATATAGACTGAGGGATATGATAAAAGCAAGGAGCATCGGCTAGTTGATAAGAGGGAAAGAATGTACCAACTCCCCCTGTCTTGGTGCTTCCTAAATTGCTTTGATCAGTCCAATTTCGGAAGGAAGACCATTCAGCTTCAACTGAAATATTTCCTGAGTGATGTGGGGATTGAGTGATGATCGATTTCCCATGCCGAGACATGTATTTAGCAATAGTGAGAGTATCATCATCATCCTCATCAAGAAGGAATAGGGGATTCCTCGTTGGAATTGGTGCATACACAACTGTTTTCCCTTTGTCCAAGTGCTTTTCGGTCGTAGTTGACGTTGACAGAATTTCGGGCCTACTTGTCTGAGGAGCATCAACAAACGTCACCCTCTTCTCAACAGAACTTGAAGTCTTCCTTGATAAAGACATATTTACAATCATAAATAAAATCTTTGTTTGATCAGGTAAAAAGTTGAAAGTTTTTGGAAGAGAGAAAACGAGAGAAAACAATCTGCTAGAATTTTCAGAAGAACGAAGAGCTTTTGAGCAAAGAGGCAGAATCCTAATCGATTTAAGGAGTAGGAGGGTGCCTTTCGAAATTCAAAAGATATCTGTTTTTTTTGGAAAATAAAATTTTCAAAACAACGATTCAACAATCAAGAGATGCATATATCACACAACGATTCAAAGAGGCAAGCAAATATTCGCTAAGTAACGATCATACCTTAACATACTAAAAATAAAAATACGTATTACCTCATGAGCTTGTGGCAGGAAATTTCATATTATAAAGTCATGAGTCATAAGATATCATAGATGAAGGTATGTCAAGACCTGGATCGTCTGAATGTTGTAAGATCTGGACATCGTAAGATCTGAGCCATGTAAGATCTGAAGTATGTAAGATCTAAAGCTTGTAAGCATGTAAGATTTGAGCCATGTAAGATCTGAAGTTGTAAGATCTATAGATCATAGAATGATTTGATCTTAATCATCAGGAGATAAGATATTCAGCTTGCTCCGATTGAATTTGAAAGTGTGACGCCCCGAACACCAATTTACAGATAAAACAAACTTAATTATTTTAATTAAGCTCAAGGGCTCGCCACAACCAAATTTATCACACCTCGGTCCGTTGGGCATGTGAAAAATCCTCACATGGCCATTAATTCATTTATCACTTGCGACAATATTATGTCAGGACCCATTGTCGACTTAATCATCAAGTGGAAGCAATCCCCGTACAATAGTTGGTAGTTAATTAGGCAAACTAAGCAACATGTGACATAAAGATCTACTTCATGTATCATTTACATATCAACACAATCCACCATTATCAATATAACAAGCATCCATCAAACATAATCTTCTCCAACAACAAGTAACGTGATTACAACAAGACGTGCCAGAAGCACTTTTAATCATGAGTTGACTAAGATCGGGGTTTGGTTATCCCTAACTCCTCTAACCTAATATCTTCAACAAAAGGGAGCGAGGAGACATTCACCGTCAATTGCTCTTACTTCAGTGATCATCTTGATGGCACACCAAAATGAATCACGGGCTAACCATGGTACGATCCTGAAAATGTTAATAACCACGGGGTGAGATAACTCAATAAGTAGAAATTCTAAACCTCGCCTAGGAGGTGGCCTCGCAATCAACAAGCAAAGGTTTGAAAATCACAAATAAAGATTGTCATCAAATCATTTCAAAACCTTGCCCCTTTTGAAAATATCACATTTCAAGGACTTCCAAAAATCACCCATGAATCCCAAAAATCAGCGAGACTCCACACATCATTGCATGCATTTATCTTTTATAATCTTTTGGCCCTCCTTGGCCGCCGGTTCCATAATGATCCAGCCCTTTGGACCGCAACCCAAGCATCGCCTAGCCCCATCTAGACAGCACCCTATGACTCAAAAGCCAGGCATACCCCGCAGAGCGCGTCTCCCCCGAAGTCCATCCGACGAGGAGGCTTATCATCCGGAACTCTTCCGGGTTCATCATCATCGCCAACACGACCTCGGTCGAGTGGCAGATCTTGTCTTATAGCATGCATCACACACAATCACCCATTCCCAAAAAAATCATTTCTTTCATTTTATCTTTGAGATTATAACCAGCACTTTTCTTTGCAAAAGAGATCATCCATTTTGAAAATCATTTCTTTCACCTTGCTCTTGAAATTAAAGACATCATTTTGCAAAAGAAAGGAATTTTGACTCAAGAAGTAAGATGCAACTTTAAGGTCAAAACAACAATCTTTTTAAACAAGACTGGGAAGACCAAAGCTCCATGATAATTTTAAAAGCTCAAATAAGATGTAACTTTGCCAAAAGATAGATTTTTGAACTCAAGAAATGGATTAGAAACCATAGCAAGAACAGAAACATTTTCTGTAAAGATTAGTAAGACCAAAGCGGGAAATAAATTTAGAAAACAACTTCACAAGTTAACTACGTAACGTCACGCCCTACCCGAGGGTTAGAAAATCCACTTACAGATAGGTGTTACTAAAAAACACAGAGAGGAGTCCAAGAAACAGAAGTAGGAACTAATCAGAGCAGGCGAGCAGCATCCCGTCGTCCAGCACGGTGGTTGTACGGACGGATTCCTGAGGCTCTACAGTGGCGAATGCTCAACTTTTCAGAGCGTGGTCGATTGTGTTGGAAAGCTCTGGATGTTATGAAGAGAATGACGCTAGTTTCGCTCGATTCCGAGGTCGTTTGGTCAGTCAACCAGGGCCAAACAGAAGGTCGACGGTGCAGTATTTCGGTCCAGGGGTCTGTAGCTTCCAGAGTTGGTTCAGGAGGAACCAGAGCTCCGTTGGTGCTGAAATTTTGTAGGAAGGATGGTATGGAAGTATATAAGAAGGTGATGGAGGGTTTTGGTGAAGCAAATGACTGCTGGTGGGTGGTTGAAGGCAGAACAGTAGCTGGGTTAGCAGAGCTATGAATTTTCAGAAGCAGGCAGAAGAGGTTTGTGTGTTCTTGGTTGTGGTGTGAGTCCAAATGAAGTGAGCTACTCTCTATTTATAAGCAAGGAAGATTGGGGCCCAAGGCTAGTGCTATCTCACATATTAATTGCCTAAGGTCTAATTTCATAAAGTAACTATAGGACCACTATTCAACCATTAATGTTTTTGTCCTTTCTCCATTATTTTACTTCATTCTTCCTCCCCCTCTTGCCTTGGACGAATTTCTCCCCTATTTCTTATTGTTTCTTTTGTCCATGTGATCATTAATTATCCTATCTATCCATCTAGGTACTAAGGCTATAGTATTATTTAAATGTTAGCCCATGTGCCTAATTTTATATCTTATGTTAGCCCTTTAATTGCCTATCCTTCTAATAGCTTCATAGGATGACTTCATGCTATATGTAGGTGCATTATGTCATCAAGATTACATTATCCTATGATTAATAGCTCACATGGCTATATTTAACTCTCATAAAGACACTATATTAGACTCTTAATTACCTATTCCTCTAATATCCTTCTAGGATGACATAATCCTATAATTAGGTGCATTGCATCACCCACATGACATCATCCTAAGCTTATTAGGCCACAGGCCTAATTAAAACCTTAAGATAGCCTTATTAATGAATAAATAATTCTTTTTTTCTTCCCTTTTTGTCCTTGGATTGCCGCCGGCCACTCTCCCACATGTGATCTTCTTCTAATAGATTATAGGTACTTTAATCTAGGCTTATGTCATCTTCAACCTACACTTGTACCCCTTGAATTAATAATTCTCTAGGTCAAAACTACTCTAGATTTTCTTGTCTTTCTTTGACTTTAATAATTGTCAAGACACCACCAAATCTTATTATTCTATTTTCTCTTTCTCTTTCTCTTTCTCTTTCTCTTTTTCTTTTCTTTTTCTCTATTTCCCCATTCAGCCTTCCCTTGGCCGAATGGCCCTTGGGTCATGCTTCTTGATCCCCCACTAATTCCTTAATTTGGGTTGGAGTCCATCTCTCTCAATTTTGTGCCCATGATTAATCTAATAATTTTGTGATTAAGAGTCGCCTTTCGGTGACCTTAAAATAGCTTCCTTGAGAAGGTGGCAAACAGGGCATCGCTAGCGAATCTCACGATTGTTGCTCGAGTCGATCCACGTTCGAGCCTTGTTGTTCCCTAGAGAATTCTCGGTTGTCATGTAATCGAGAAGGATGATCATCTCGCCCAGTCACAGGGTCGTGCCGACAGTTAAAGGGTCGATTCGGGTTAATTATTGCCACTTGGAATTACCCATGAGTTGGCCATAACCATATAACGAATCAATTCCTAAAATATCGCGCATCAACTCGTGCTAGTGCAAGGTCATTTTGCTTCGATCCTTATGGTCGAGTAACTACTCTAAGGCTGAGTACTCTCCTTGATCACACTCGTCGATCCCTGATTGTCTTTACCCAAGGATTCAACGGGCTAATTACCCCACTTTGCTATTTAGGCCTTGACACTATAATCATTTTATTAATCAGGGCCCTAAATCGAGGATGTTACAGAAAGAATTCCTATTCAATGCCTTTGTAAAGATATCTGCAAGCTGATTCTTAGAATCAATTAAGGTGACTTTGACATCATTTTTCTCCACATGATCCCGTATAAAGTGATGTCAAATTTCAATATGTTTTGCTCTAGAGTGCAAGATAGGATTTTTGGTTAAATCCATCGCATTGGTACTATCACACTTGATTTCAATACATGACCTCGGAATTTTGAAGTCACGCAGTTGTTGCTTCATCCATAAAATCTGTAAACAGCAACTTCCAAGAGCAACGTATTATGACTTTGTTGTTTAAAGAGCAACAGTGTTTTGCTTTCTTGATAACCATGATATGAGTCATTTCCCAAGTAGCTGACAAGTACCTGAAGTACTCTTTCTGTTTAGATTGCATCCTGCTAAATTAGCGTCTAAATATCCGAGTAAAGTGAAGACCCCATCTTTTGGAGACCATAATCCAAATTTTGAAGTAGTTGCCATATACTTTATAATTCTCTTCACAGCACTGAGATGCGACTTCTTTGGATTGGATTGATATCTAGCACATAGACATATACTAAATAAGATGTCAGGTCTAGATGCTATTAGATATAAAAGAGATCCAATTATACTCTTGTAAAGTCTCTGATCAACTTGTTTCCCATCGATGTCTTCATCAAGTTTCAAAGTACTTGACATGGGCGTCTCCGTCTTCTGGCAGTTTTCCAAGCCAAATTTTGACACAATCTCCTTGGCATACTTTTCTTGATGAATGAAAATTCCTTCCTCTAATTGTTTAACTTGCAAACCCAAGAAGAATGTCAATTCTCCTATCATACTGATTTCAAACTCATTCTGCAGTGCTTTTGAAAAGTTCTTGCAAAGTGTTTCATTTGAGGAACCAAAGATGATATCATCAACATATATTTGATCTAAAAGAAAATCTTTGCCCTCAGTCTTGACAAACAAAGTTGTATCTACTTTGCCTTTCTCAAAGCCATTTTCAAGTAAACATTTACTTAACCTTTCGTACCAAGTTCTAAGAGCTTGTTTCAGACCATAGAGTGCCTTCTTTAATTTGTACACATGATCTGGCTTCTTCGGATCTTCAAATCCAAGAGGTTGCTTTACATACACCTCATCTTGTATGAATCCATTCAGAAATGCACTTTTGACATCTATTTTGAATAACCTAAAATTTTTGTAACAGGCAAAGGCAAGTAATAATCGAATAGCTTCTAACCTTACTACTGGTGCATAAGTTTCATCATAGTCAATTCCTTCTTGCTGAGAGTATCCTTTTGCAACCAGTCTGGCTTTGTTTCTTACAACTTTGTCTTCTTCATCCAATTTGTTCCTAAACACCCATTTGGCTCCAATGATGGATTTTTCTTTTGATTTTGGGACTAGCTCCCAAGAATCATTGATTGCGAACTATCTGAGCTCATCCTGCATAGCCTCAATCCAACTTTTATCAAGTAGAGCCAACTATACCTTTTGGTTCAACTTCAGACACAAGTGCTACTGCACTGGATTATTCGTGTCTCTGTGCCTTTGTTCGAACTCCTTCCTTAAGATCACCAATGATAAGTTTAGTTAGATGACTGGACTTATGTCTCCAACTTGAACGAAGAATTCTTCTAGTTTCTGCTGATAGAGTTTCATCTTCTAGTTATTGAGCTTCCTCATGAGAATTCATGGTTGAGAAGTCTTGAGAGTGATTTGGAATATCAAGCTGTGGTTGAAGTGAATGTAGTTAAGTATCTTCATGAAACTTGACATTCATTGATTTTTCCACAGTTTGAGTCATTTTGTTAAAAACTCTGTAGGCTTTACTTGTCATGGAGTATCCAAGAAAGATTCCTTCATCTGACTTCATATCAAACTTACCAACATTATCATTAGGATTCTTCAATATAAAACAATTGCAACCAAAAATACTAAAGTAGGAAACAATAGGTTTCTTATCCTTGTAGATCTCATAAGGCGTCTTTTCAAGGATAGGCCTGAGGTAAACTCTGTTGATAATGTAACACGCTCTAGATACAGCTTCAGCCGAGAATTAAGAAGGCATGTAACTTTGTATAAGCAGAGTTCTGACCATCTCTTGTAATGACTTGTTTTCCTTTCCACAACTCCATTTTGTTCAGGCGTATATGGAGATGAGAACACATGTTGAATCCCTATATCATCACAAAACTTGGCAAAATTTTGATTCTCAAATTCTCTTCCATGATCGGTACGAATTCGTGAAATAGTATAATCTTTCTCATTTTTGAACTTTCTTGGCAAATTTAGAGAAGTAAGAAATAGCATCTAACTTACTTGTCAAGAAATAAACCCATGTGAACTGAGAGTAATTATCAACAATTACCATACAATAAGTTTTCCCTCCAATGCTCTGAGTTCGAGTAGGTTCAAACAAGTCTATGTGAAGTAGCTGTAAAACATGGTCAGATGATACTTGCTTTATCAACTTGTAAGAACTTCTGACCTGTTTTGCCAACACACATGATGTGCAAGTGTTGTTCTTTTGAAAAGCTAAACTTGGAAGACCACGAACAATCTTCTTGGAAGAGATCTTGGCAATCTGTTTCATTTTAGCATGTCCAAGTCTTCTATGCCACAGATTTATCTCATCCTAAACAGATAACAAACACTGCGAACTATCTCGATTTATATCAAGTAGATAGATATTTCCATGACGCTTACCCGAAATGGATTATGAAGTTTCCTTGCAAGAACCATAGCATATACCTTCTTGAAATTGAATTTTGTCACCGGCATCACACAGTTGAGTAATACTGATAAGATTGTACTTCAAACCTTTCACTAAGGAAACATCCTTGATAGTAAGATTCCCAATTTGCACGGTTCCACAACCAACTATCTTTCCTTTGCTTTTACCTCCAAAAGACACTTTCCCTTTATGCACATTCATATACAAAGCCAGACACAAAGGTGTACAATCCGGTAAAAATCTGCAGTTATTGTTGTTCATTCACTGTAGTTGTTCCATGATCTATGGGTCTACTGGAGCTACCCACTTCGATCAATTAGCCAAGATTTTGACCGGATACAAAATCTCCCTATGATGAACCGATTGAGTGTACCACTAAAAAATGCTCCTCATCTATTTATGTTATGCATGAAAGACCGAAGACTACTAGACCGAAAAAAAGATTGGCCTCATTCTGTTTTGATTAGCATAACAAAGAAGTTCGAATCACCTGTCATGTGCCTTGAACATCCACTGTCCAGGTACCACTTTTTCTTTGGTACCCAGATTTTCTTGGGTCTAGTACAGTTAGTATAAGCAAAGTTCGACTAGTTATTCTTCACTGATCTACTCAACAAATGGCAATCTCTTTCAAGATGTTATGAGCTATTGCAGTTAGAGCACTTTAAAGAATGTCTTCCAATAGGCTTTACAAAAACTTTTTGAAAGTGATTTTTGTAAACAGTCCTTGAAGGTTTTCGCTCAAGCCTTTCCTTCACTTTTGGAAAATCAATCAAAAAAAATAGTTTTAGGGGTTATACCCAAACTGGCTTTATTAAAATAAGGTCTTTGAATTGAAAGAAGTTTATCAAGTTTTTCATAATTATTTGAAAACTTCTTTGAGAGATTTGAAAAATCTACTTTGAGCCAAACAACTTACTTCTCAAGAGAATTGGACATCTCCTTCGTAGCAGCTAATTTTTCACTTAAGCTTTCAAATTTTTCAGACCAAACATTTTCCTGCTTTTGAAGTCTCAAGTTCTCCTTTTTTAGCTCAGAAATTCTTTTTGGAGAAGATTCCAGACTTGAGCATAACTCATCAATGTACTTAGATACTTTTACAGGAATTTGGAAGTTACTGACCTCATCATTTTGATCTGAGGCTGAATCAGAACTTGCTTTTGAATCCAAATTTGATCGTGTCATTAAGCAGATGTTCCCAAATTCATCATCACTGTCAGCATCACTCCAAGATTCTGCTTTGAGTGCTTTCTTATGTCTTTCGTTCCTCCCATTAATTTGCTTCATTAAAGGACAATTGGGTTTAATGTCATTTCTGCTTGCAGTTGTAACACGTTACTTCATTGTTGGATTCTTTGTTCTAAGACTGCCTGTTCTGAAGGTTTTGTCTAGGCTGTCTTCTTTGAAAATTTTGCTAAGGTTGTCTTTTCTGGAAATTTTGAGAGCTCGAATTTCCTGAGTTGAATCTTCTTCCTCTGTTGTTCAATATCTTGAACTTCTTCATTAGAAGAGCCATTTCTTCATCATCCAAAGTTTCATTTGATCCTGCATCATGAAATTCTTCATTAGATTTTAAGGCTATAGATTTCTTACCTTTTAAGTCTGATTGTTCATCAGATCTTTCCACTTCGTAAGATTGGAGAGTTCTAATCAGCTCATCAACAGATAAAGGTTGAATCCTCTGTGTCTCTCTGATAGTGATTTTCACTTGGTCCCATTCACTTGAGAGTCCACGAAGTAACTTGTTCACTTTCATTGGTCTAGAAGTAATTTGATCTTGATATGCAAGACCGTTGACAATCTCTGTGAAGCGACAGAACATGTTAGAAATGCTTTCTCCAGGTTTCATTTTGAAGGCTTCATATTGACCAAGTAGAATGTTGATTCTTATCTCCTCGACTCTGTCAGTTCCTTCAAAAGTGATGTTCAACCTTTCCCATAATTTTTTAGCTATTGCACAAGAAGAGATATGATTATCTTCTGTAGGAGACAAAGCACAGTATAAAGAATAAATAGCTTTAGCATCAATGTGAATGTGTTGTCTTCTGATGAATTTAGCTTGATTCATCTGTCCAGCTTCTACAGCATTTTTCTATAAATTTGATGTAGATTTGGGATTTACTCTTCTTTCAACAACATCCCATTCCAGTGGATCTTTTGATCTCAGAAATGCTCTCATTTTGTTTTTCCAGATGTTGTAGTCATTTCCATCAAAATAAGGTGCTCTAACAACGTTCTGTCCTTCCATTACTCCTGGTATAAACACACTAGACATAGATCTTTAGCTTAGAAGTAAAACACTTCAAAAATAAGTACAAGGCTCTAATACCAATTGAAATATTTGAAGTATGAAAAACACAGTGTGTGAAACGTGGTATGTAAGTAATGTATGAAGAACAATAAGCACACACAGAGAGTTAAGATAGAAGATTAAGACACAAGGCTTATAGTGGTTCGGCTTAGCTCAAGCCTACGTCCACTCTCTCGGGCTGACAGCCTATCAGCTAGATTCCACTATAAATAAAAAGAGTTACAGATCAGTTTTAAGAATTCACAAAATCTTCTACTCTCATAGCAATTATATGTAACACTCTTTTGTTTACAATTGGCGCATAGTAAATGGGCAATTCTAAACTTATGAATTGAACTCTCGTCAGCTTCTTGTCGTATATCGAACATCTTGAAATATCTCTCTTAAATACTCCTTCATGCCAATACGACTGTTGGCACATTCCAAAGGAATTCTTCCAATCAACCCGTTGGATAGAATCAGAAGTATATCAAGCCATCTTCAGATAGTGTTAAGAATCCGTCAATCCTGGCCGCCCATACAATCAGGATCTTGGTTTCCATAAGTGAATACTTGCCACAATTTCCCGATCTTTAGAGAATCCAATATCCAAATAATGAACTTCATATTCTTGGGAATAATCAATCTTGTTGATCCACAAATATGCTGTCTGAAATCCACGAGCATCAGAGTCGTAAGAATTTCCTCTTACTCAAACAGTCGTCATAATTCGGACATCCTAGATTTTACCAAATCTGACTTCCAAATGATACATGTCTAATACCTTCAGATCTTAAAGATCTGACTTCCTTCAGATGTTAAAGATCTAAGAACCTTCCAGACTATACAAGTCTGACATCTCTCTAGATGATAAGGAACTGGCAACTTCCAGATGATAAGGATCTGGCAGAGTCTAAACACTTGACTCCAAGTCAAATCACAGAGGTTTATCCTTTTTGTCGTAGAGTTTTGTCATCTTCAAAATCATCGATAGATCTTCCTCTAACATGTATGAATTTTTTTTTTTGGGTTTAGAAATATGTAATGGATGCATGTTAGTAAGCTTTGATATTGTAAATCGGATTTCCTTTTATCGTACATACATATATATTATGTATGTATATACATGTATGTATGTGTATATATTGATATAAGGCCAAATTTAATTGTTTGAGGTTACGTTGCTCAATGAGGGGGCGGCCATGTCATACCTTTCTACCCATGCGTTGGGCCTGTAAACTAGATTTCCTTTTATCATATGTGTGTGTGTGTGTGTGTGTGTGTGTTGATATAAGGCCAAATTTGGTTGTTTGAGACTGCGTCCCTCAATGAGGGGAACGTCCGTGTCATACCCTTCTACCCATGAGATGGGGGTGTCAAACAAATTTGGTTGTTTGAGACTGCGTCCCTCAATGAAGGGAATGTCCGTGTCATACCCTTCTATCCGATTCTAGATCGAGGTATCCGATTCCAGATCGAACGGCCCCATTAATAAAGGGGTTTTGTTTTTATTTTATTGAAAAGATCACAGCTATCCGATTTGAATCGAATAGTAGTGGTTCGTATTAGGACACCCTTGTCCTGGTCCGTAGGGGATCCAAATCCGAAGAGAATGAGATCATTTGGCATTTTCGCCGTACAGGGCCGGGGGAAGAGAAACATCTAGGGTAGACTTGACATGCATTATAAAATCCTAAACTTCATTTGTTTCTTTTTGGTGTTTTTTGGCATGGGGTTGCTACCTACAGGGGCGGGCATGTGCCTATGGACCAATGGTTTTCGGTTTAGTCTGACCTAGTTTTGTAACAGCCCGATTTCGACCTAGTTCAGGACTTAGAAATTTTAATCTCGGGTTTTAATTGGTGGCCCATTGGCCTCGGGATGTCCTTGGACTAAATCGTGAAATTTAATTTCCAGCAATTTCGAATTTCCAAAAAAAATTGTTTTGGTCCCTTGAGAATTAATTATTCACATTTTGGCCCCAAAAACCTTGAAAATGAGGTTTGGGGAAGTTTTTATGACTTTCGGGATTTTTGAGAATTTTTAATAATTTTATTATTATTATTATTATTTATTTCGGTTGGACAGCAGCAGCCCACGCACAGAACTTCTTCTTCTTCCTTCCTTTCTGTTTTCTTCTTCATTGGGGCATTTCCCCAAACACGTACGGTGTGCACGTGTTTGGGCCCCACCGCCAACCAAATCTCCAGCCAACCACCACCACACCTCCCACCCATCTTATCGGAGTGTTTCACAACCGTTGGATGCGAATTTTCCTCCCCAAACTCACCCACCCTTCAGTTTTGAACCGGTACGACCCCTCCACTTTGGAGAACAATAACTTTCAGATCCGAGCTCCATTTGATGCGCCATTAGTGGCGCTAGAATTGTCGTAACACTATCCTTCCATATTGACTGACCTCCTCCCGTGAATTCGCCTGGATCGCCACTGGGAAGCCCCGAAAGAAGCCTTCCCGAAACTGTTTTTCTGGAATTTCCAGATTTTGGTCGGAGCTTCAAGTCGCGATTTCACAATCCTTCGATCTAAAGCCCTTGCCATTGCTTCCAATGGATTCCTAGGTATCACTTTACCCTAATTTGGGCTTTGTTTGTGATTGATTTGACATAGATTTGGCGAATCTAAGTTCAAACATCGTTGTGCCCTAGTTTGTGCCGCCAGAGCTTTGTCCCGCCGCCGTGGCTCCTTCGGCAAGACCCATCCCCGGCCACCATTCCCAATCAATAGCTAGGAGTCTTTCAAACACAACGGCACTGGTCTTGGCCAATGTTGTTTCACCGATTGGGAGAATCGAGCTCTCAAGCCGGAGGTCCTCCTTCGCCGGAATCCAACCGCGACCACCCATCTTCTCCGAGTGAGTTCTTCCTTCTCCGACCACCTCAAATAACGCCACTACCACCAATGGACTCATGTAAGTCCCCTCTACGAAGCCCAATAGGTCTCCATCGCCAATTTTGCACCGATTGCTCGAATTTGGCTGCAAACCAACTAGTGCTCGCCAGACTCAATTTTTGGGTATGCTGGTCACGCGCCTCTGAGGTGTCTCGGAGCCATTCTTGTTAGAGAAAGATCTATCGATAATTTTGAAGATGACAAAACTCTACAAAAAGGGGAAACTGCATGATCTGATGTGAAGACAAGTGTTACTTGTGGCCAGATCTTTATCATCTAGAGTTGGTAGATCTTGTATGATCTGGGAGGTAGTTAGATTTTAACGTCTAGAAGGAGGTCAGATCTTAACATCTGGGAGGTAGTCAGATCTTATCATCTGGAAGACAGATTTAGTAAAATCAGAGTAGTTGGATTTATTATGACTGTTTGAGTAAGAGGATTTTCTTACGACTCTGATGCTTGTGGATTTAAAACAGCATATTTGTGGATCAACAAGGTTGATTATTCCCAAGAATATGAAGTTTATTATTGGCATATTGGATTCTCTGAAGATCGGGTATTTGTGGCAAGTATTCACTTATGGAAACCAAGATCCTGATTGTATGGGCGACCAGGATTGACGGGCTCTTTATACCATCCGAAGATAGCTTGGAAGTGCCAACGATTGTATTGGCATGAATGAGTATTTAAAGGAGATATTTCAAGTTGTTCAAGAAAAGAGAGACGAATAGAAACGAAGAAGTGACGAGAGTCCATTTCATAAGGTTAGAGTTGCTCATTTACTATGCACTTACATTGTAAACAAAAGAGTGTTATATATACTTGCTGTGAGAGCAAAAGACTTAGTGAAGTCTTAGAATTGAATTGTAACTCTTTTGATTCATAGTGGAATCCAGCCGATAGGCTGTCAGCCCGAGAGAGTAGACGTAGGCTTTAGCTAAGCCGAACCACTATAAACCTTGTGTCTTGACCTTCTCTCTTTACTCTCTGTGTGTGCTTATAATTCTTCGTATATCACCCACATATCACGCTTTACACGCTGTGTTTTACATACTTTCGCAAAAGATTTTAAAATCCCTATTCACCCCCTCTAGGTGATCACACTAGATATTTCAATTGGTATCAGAGCCTCATGCTTGTTTTTGAAGTGTTTTTACTTCTGAGCTAAAGATCTATGTCTAGTGTGTTTGTACCGGGAGTGATGGAAGGACAGAATGCTGTCAGAGCTCCTTAGTTTGATGGAAAGGACTACAACATCTGGAAGAACAAAATGAGAGCATTTCTAAGATCAAAAGATCCACTAGAATGGGATGTTGTTGAAAGAGGAGTAAATCCTAAATCAACATCAAACTCAGAGAAAAATGTTGTAGAAGCTGGAGAGATAAATCAAGCTGAATTCATTAGAAGACAACATATTGATGCTAAAGCTATTTATTCTTTATACTGTGCTTTGTCTCCTACAATATATAATATTATCTCTTCTTGTGCAACAGCTAAAGAAATATGGGTAAGGTTGAACATTACTTTTGAAGGAACTGACCGAGTCAAAGAGACAAGAATCAACATTTTACTTGGTCAATATGAAGCCTTCAAGATGAAACCTAGAGAAAGCATTTCTAATATGTTCAGTCGCTTCACAGAGATTGTCAACGGTCTTACATATCAAGATCAAATTATTTCTGGACCGATGAAAGTCAACAAGTTACTTCGTGGATTCTCAAGTGAATGGGATCAAGTGAAAATCACTATTAGAGAGACTTAGAGGATTCAACCTCTCTTTGTTGATGAGTTGATTGGAACTCTCCAATCTTACGAAGTGGAAAGATCTGATGAACAATCAGACTTGAAAGGAAAAAAATCTATAGCCTTGAAATCTAATGAAGAATTTCATGATGCATGATCAAATGAGACCTTGGATGATGAAGAGATGTCTCTTCTTATGAGGAAGTTCAAGAAATTGAACAATAAAGGAAGAAGATTCAACTTAGGAAATTCTAGTTCACAAAATTTCCAGAGAAGACAACCTAAGCAAAATTTTCAAAGAAGACAGCCCATAAAAATTTTTCAAAATAGGCAGTCTTGGAACAAAGAATCCAACAATGAAGTTACATGTTACAATTACAGGCAGAAAGGACATATCAAACCCAACTGTCCTTTACTAAAGAAAAGCAATGGTAGAAATGAAAAACATAAGAAAGCACTCAAAGTAGAATCTTGGAGTGATGCAGATAGTGATGAGGAATATGGAAACATCTGCTTGATGGCTCGATCAAATTCACATTCAGAAATAAGTTCTGATTCAGACTCAGATCAGGATGATGAGGTTAGTAACTACCAAATTTCTGTTAAAGTATCTAAGTACATTGATGAATTGTGCTTGAGTTTGGAATCTTCTTTGAAAAGAATTTCTGAGCTAAAGAAGAAGAACTTGAGACTTCGGAAGCAGGAAAAGATTTGGTCTAAAAAATTTGAAAGCTTAAGTGAAAAAGTAACTGCTGCGAAGGAGAAATACAATTGTCTTGAGAAGCAGGTTGTTTGTCTTAAAGCAGACTTTACAAATGTTTCAAAGAAGTTTTCAAATGGTTATGAAAAGCTTGATAAACTTCTTTCAATTTAAAAGCCCTATTTTAATAAAGCCGGTTTGGGAATGACCTCTGAAACTATTCCCTTGATTGATTTTCCAAAGGTGAAGGAAAGGCTTGAACAAAGACCTTCAAAGGCTGTTTACAAAAATCATTTTCAATTTTTTTTATAAAGCCTAGTGGAAGAAATTCTCTGAAGTGCTCCAACTGTAATAGCTCAGAACATCTTCAAAGAGTCTGTCCTTTGTTGAAAAGATCAGTGAAGAAAAATTGGTCAAACTTTGTTTATACTAACTACGCTGGACCCAAGAAAGTCTAGGTACCAAAGAAAACGTGAGTATTTTTCTTGTTAACAGGTTACCATCAAAAGCAAATCAAAATGGTACCTGGACAATGGATGCTCAAGGCACATGATAGGAAATTCAAGCTATTTTGTTAAGCTAGCCAAAACAGAAAGAGGAATTGTGTCTTTTGGACGAAAAAGCAAAGGAAAGATAGTTGGAAGTAGAAATGTTCAAATTGGAAATTTGATTATCAAGGATGTTTTCTTGGTGAAAGGTTTGAATTACAATCTTATTAATATTAGTCAATTATGTGATGCTGGTTACAAAATTCAGTTTCAAGAATGTATATGCTATGGTTCTTGCAAGGAAACTTCACAATCCTTCTCAGGTAAGCGTCATGGACATATCTATCTACTTGATATAAATCCAGATAGTTCGCAGTATTTGTTATCTGTTCAGGATGAGATAAATCTGTGGCATAAAAAACTTTTTGGACATGCTAACATGAAACAGATTGCTAAGATCTCTTCCAAAAAGATTGTTCATGGCCTTCCAAGATTGGCCTTTCAAAAGAACAACACTTGCACATCCTGTGTGTTGGAAAAACAGGTCAAAAGCTCTTATAAGTTGATAAATCAAGTATCAATTGATCATGTTTTACAGCTGCTCCACATGGACTTGTTTGGACCTACACGAACTCAGAGTATTGGAGAAAAGACTTATTGTCTGGTAATTGTTGATGATTATTCTCGGTACACATGGGTTTATTTCTTGGCAAGTAAGTCAGACACTATTTCTTACTTCTCCAAGTTTGCCAAGAAAGTTTAAAATGAGAAAGGTTATACTATTTCACGGATTCCTACTAATCATGGAAGAGAATCTGAGAATCAAGAGTTTGTCAAGTTTTGTGATGATGTAGGGATTCAACATGTATTTTCTTCTCCAATACGCCTGAACAAAATAGAGTTGTGGAAAGAAAGAATAGGTCATTACAAGAGATGGCCAGAACTTTGCTTATAGAAAGTTACATGCCTTTACAATTCTAGGCTGAAGGTGTATCTATAGCGTGTTACATCATCAATAGATTTTATCTCAGGCCTATCCTTGAGAAGACGCCTTATGAGATCTACAATAATAAGAAACCTATTGTTTCATACTTTCGTATCTTTGGTTGCAATTGCTTTATATTGAAGAATCCTAATGATAATGTTGGCAAGTTTGATATGAAGTCAGATGAAGGAATCTTCCTTGGATACTCCATGACAAGCAAAGCCTACAGAGTTTTTAACAAAAAGACTCAAACTGTGGAAGAATCCATGAATGTCAAGTTTCTTGAAGATACTTAACTACATTCACTTCAACCACAGCTTGATATTCCAAATCACTCTCAAGACGTCTCAACTACGATCTCTCATGAGGAAGCTCAACAACTAGAAGATGAAACTCTATCAGCTGAGACAAGGAGATTGATTCGTTCAAATTGGAGACATAAGTCCAGTCATCCAACTGATCTTATTATTGGAGATCTTAATGAAGGAATTCGAACAAGGGCATAGAGACATGAAGAATCCAGTGTAGTAGCACTTGTGTCTGAGGCTGAACCAAAAGGTATAGATGATGCCTTACTTGATGAAAGTTAGATTGAGGCTATGTAGGATGAGCTCAGATAGTTTGCAATCAATGATGTTTAGGAGTTAGTCCCAAAACCAAAAGGGAAATATATCATTGGAGCAAAATGGGTATTCAGAAACAAATTGGATGAAGAAGGCAAAGTTGTCAGAAACAATGCCAGACTGGTTGCAAAAGGATACTCTCAGCAAGAAGGAATTGATTATGATGAAACTTATGCACCAGTAGTAAGGTTAGAAGCTATTCGACTATTGCTTGCCTTTGCCTGTTACAAAAATTTTAGGTTGTTCATGTCAAAAGTACATTCCTGAATGGATTCATACAAGAAGAGGTGTATGTTAAGCAACCTCTTGATTTTGAAGATCCAAAGAAGCCAGATCATGTGTACAAATTAAAGAAGGCACTCTATGGTTTGAAACAAGCTCCCAGAGCTTGGTATGAAAGGTTAAGTAAATTTCTACTTAAGAATGGCTTTGAGAAAGGCAAGGTAGATATAACCTTGTTTGTCAAGATTGAGGGCAAAGATTTTCTTCTAGTTCAAATATATGTTGATGACATTATCTTTGACTCCTCATTTGAAACTCTTTGCAAAAACTTTGCAAAAGTTATGCACGATGAGTTCGAAATGACTATGATGGGAATTGACATTCTTCCTGGGCTTGCAAGTCAAACAATCAAAGGAAGGAATTTTTGTTCATCAAAGAAGTATGCCAAGGAGATTGTGTCAAAGTTTGGGCTAAATAACTGCAAGAAGACAGAGACGCCCATGTCAAGTACCTTGAAACTTGATGAAGAGATTGATGGAAAATAAATTGATCAAAGACTTTATAGGAGCATGATTGGATCTCTTTTATATCTAACAGTATCTAGACCTGACATCTTGTTCAGTGTATGTCTATGTGCTAGATATCAATCCAATCCAAAGGAGTCACACTTCAGTGTTGTGAAAAGAATTATAAAGTATGTGGCAACTACTTCAAAATTTGGATTGTGATATCCAAAAGATGGGGACTTCACTTTACTCAGATATTCAGATGCTGATTTAGCAGGCTATAAGCTAAACAGGAATAGTACTTCAAATACTTGTCAACTGCTTGCAGAATGACTTATCTCTTGGTTATCAACAAAGCTAGACAAGGTTGCTCTTTCAACAGCAGAGTCAGAATACATTGCTCTTGGAAATTGATGTTCACAGATTTTATGGATGAAGCAACAGCTTCGTGACTTCAAAATTCCGAGGTCATGTATAAAGATCAGGTGTGATAGCACCAGTGCGATGGATTTAACTAAGAATCCTATCTTACACTTTAGACCAAAACATATTGAAATTCGACATCAATTTATATGGGATCATGTGGAGAAAAAGGGTGTCAAAGCTACCTTCATTGATTTTATGAATCAGCTTGTAGATATCTTTACAAAGGCATTGGATAGGAATTTTTTCGAATTCATTCGGAGCAAGCTGAATATTTTATCTTCTGATGATTAAGATCAATTTATCTTACGATCTTCAGATCTTACGAGCTTCAGATCTTATGGGCTACAGATCTTACACGGTTCAGATCTTACGATCTTCAGATTTTACGAGCTTCAGATCTTACGTGCTTCAGATCTTACACGGTTCAGATCTTATGATCTTCAGATTTTACGATATCCAGATCTTACGACATACAGACGGTCCAAGTCTTGACATTCCATCATCTATGATATCTTATGACTTCGGACTTTATGAAATGAAAATTCCCGCCACACGCTCATGAGGTAACAAGCATTTTTATTTTTAATATGTTAAGGTATGATCGTTACATGTTGCATATCTACTTACCTATTTGAATCGTTGCGTGATATATGTATCCCTTGGTTGCTGAATCATTATTTTGGAATTTTATGTTTCCAAAATTATAAATTTCCTCTAGAATTTCGAAAGGCACTCTTTTACTCCTCAAACCATTTGGGTTTCTGCCTCTTTGCTCAAAGTCTCTTCGTCCTTCTGAAACTTGAGTAGCTGCTTTCCTCTAATTTTCTCTTCCAAAAGCTTTCCACTTTTTGATTGTTCAAAACGAAGTTTTATCTACGACTGCAAGTATGTCTCAATCAAGGAAGTCTTCAAGCTCTATTGAGAAGAGGGTGACGTTTGCTGACGTCCCTCAGACGAGTAGGCCTGGAATTTTGCCACCATCGGCTACGACAGAAAAGAATTTGGACAAAGAGAAGTCAGTCATTTATGCACCAATTCCAACACGAAATCCTCTCATTCTTCCTGATGATGATGATGATGACACTATCACTGTTGCTGAATACATGTCCCCGCATGGGAAGTCGATTATCACTCCATCCCCACACACCTCAGGAAAGTTTCCAGTTGAAGCTGAACAGTCTGCCTTCTGAAACTGGTCTGATCAAAGCAATTTGGGCAGCACCTAGACAGGGGGAGTTGGTACTTTCTTTCCCTCTTATCAACAAGCTGATGCTCCATGCTTTTTTCACATCCCTTAGTCTATTTATGCTGAAGCCCTAACCCAACCAAACCATTTTGACGAGTTCAAACAATTGTTTGGCCTTAATATTGGCTTAAAGTCTCGTCAATCTGATTTGGAGCTTGCTTTATCACAATATCAGAATCAAATCAATCTGCAGATTCAAGCGCTTTACTCCATGGTTCAAGAATTTTCTCAACAGATTGACAAGAAAGTCGATATTGATCAGTGGACTGAGACAATCAAGAAGCTTGAGCAGGCAGTGTAGTCGTTGGATACCCTTCACTTTGTTTGCGTTTCACCTCCATCTTAAACTTTTTGATTATGACAAAAGGGAGGAGAGTAGTGCAAATTTTGTCCTCTGACTATCTTTGATTTGATTTTGTGTGGATGTGGATATTATTTTTTGATGTGGTGAATGATGATTGGATGAATGGATGGCTAATTCAGAATGTTGATGTTGTTTGACTGCGCTGGTTGTTTATCATCTATTTGAATGACAGGGACATATATGATATTGTTTATTACGACTAATTTTATTCTGTGGATGCAGGTCAGCTAAAAAAGGTTTTACCTTTTTATGAGAAATTATTTTATCTAACATTTTTTGTTGGTGCAGTATATATCTCTAGAATCCTACATGAAGCTTTTATCATTTTCAAACAGAGGGAGATTGCTTGGACAATGACATAAAGCAGATGTTATGAGATTAAATATATTTTTGAAGTGTTACGCTGCAGAGAATACAATTTCAAGGAGATACAATCCAAAATCTGCAAGATTGTTTTGTCATCATAAAAAAGGGGGAGATTATTAGAGGAAGATCTATCGATAATTTTGAAGATGACAAAACTCTACAAAAAGGGGAAACTCCATGATATGATGTGAGGACAAGTGTTACTTGTGGCCACATCTTTATCATCTGGAGAGTTGGCAGATCTTGTATGATTTGGGAGGTAGTTAGGTCTTAACAATTGGAAGGAGGTCAGATCTTAACATCTGGGAGGTAGTCAGATCTTAACATCTGGAAGGAGGTTAGATCTTAACATTTGGGAGGTAGTCAGATCTTAAAATCTACTGTGCACTTACATTGTAAACAAAAGAGTGTTACATATACTTGTTGTGAGAGCAAAAGACTTAGTGAAATCTTAGAATTGAATTGTAACTTTTTTGATTCATAGTAGAATCCAGCCGATAGACTGTCAGCCTGAGAGAGTGGACGTAGGCTTGAGCTAAGCTGAACCACTATAAACCTTGTGTCTTGATCTCCTCTCTTTACTCTCTGTGTGTGCTTATAGTTCTTCGTATATCACTCACATATCACGCTTCGCACGTTGTGTTTTACATACTTCCGCAAAAGATTTTAAAATCACTTATTCACTCCACTCTAGGTGATCACATTAGATCTTTCAGTTCCGCTGCCACCCACAACCACTCATGAGTCTCTCAACCTTCCAGGACCACCAAGCAATGTCCCCGGCCACCGGAGCGTCGCCGGAAGTTCGCCGTTGTTCGCCACGACCCGCCAATTCGTGAGGAAATCAAGTGAGTCAACCTCCTATCCCTCAATGAGGCTCGTTCACCACTTTAATAGATAATTATGGACTTGATTGTGGTGAGTCAATTGTCAATTTGGGCGATTATGTGTTAATCGGCGACTTTTGGAGGAATTAGAGGTGATTTGGTAATTTTGGCCAATTAGGGGTATTGGCAAAATTGATTACTTGGAGGGAAAATTGGCAAGCTAGTTATATTAGCTACCTTGGGTAGTAGCTAGTATGAGTTAGGTGAGCAATTTTATGATTTTGGAGATAAATTACTAAATTTGGTCAATTATGGCCAAATTAGGGTTTTAGGGGCAAAATTGTAAATTCGAAAAATTATGGCCAAAGTTGAGAGTTATTGGCTGTAGTTGAATTTGATAATCAGCTGGGTGAAGTTGGATTGATAATTTGCGCAATTAGAAGTGATTGGCTCAGATTTCGTTTAATTAAGGACTATTTATTAAATTTAAGTATTTTGGATTATTTTAGCAAAATTTGTGGAAATTGTATGGTTGGGCAAATGGCTGCCAATTAAGGTAACGACACTCGTAGTTAATCGACTGGAAAATTCTGGATTTGATTTAGGGACCCGGGTAAATCCCTAATTGGTGGACCCACGCGGTTGACTTTTAGAAATTTTGGAAAATTATCCTAAAATTCATTATGCCATATTGTACTAATTTATTGAATGTTATTGAATGTGCTATTGTTGTGAATGGTTTATAACTCGTGATTGATCATTGATGCGGATGAGTTGATCGGCATGGTCGTTGACCTCGGTTTGCCTTAGGGGCTAGTGGGCCCTAATCAATTGTGGAAGTCGATAGACCTGTTAGGTTATTGATGACGAGTTGGCATGATGGATGGAATGAGTCATTGACTCTGGTATGGTGATGAATCCGATTTAAGCCAAGAAAATCAGTTAGTGTCTCAAGCCGGTTGTGGACGGCTTTATTTGGCTAATTGCATAATTTATTTATTCATTTAGTAATTTATTTATCTATTTAGTAATTTATTTATTGAATTAGTTGTTTATTTATTCGATTAGTAATTTAATTATGCATTTACTTATTTAATGAGCTATAGTATTATGGTGGCTAATCCTGACGTGATAGATGGGTTGGGCTTAGTGCCAAATCTCTGTCACAAACCGATTGACTCATGGGAAGGAAGATGTTAGTTATTTGAGAGAGCTAGAATTGACTGAGTTATAAGTATAAGCTAGCCAATAGGAGTCTGACTAAAGGAGACGACTAATGGGTGAGATGCAAGAAAGTAGGAAGGACATGGTTGGACTCGAAGCAAGCTCAACTAGTTAAAGTAGGAAGGACATTCGACTCCGCCACCAAAAAAGAAACTTCGTTTCAATTCCCTGAAGATTCCATATAAACAACACTTGCTACATGATCAAATCACATTGGAAGAGCTCTTATGCACAACAACTTCACACCATACAACGAAAAACAAACAAACACTCCTACTAAACCAGGTCAGGCCAAGTACATGCATCAAACCCATCAGAACTAGGGGTGTGCAACCGGACCAGGTAAACCCAGTTCCCTGTTTGTCCCACCCTGAAAATAGGGTCGGGAACAAGGTCCAATGCAAACATGGTCGGGTATAGGGTCCAAAAAAGGAGAACTGGTTATAACATGGTCGGGTACAGGGTCCAGGTTTGGAATCTACCCTGAACCCTGAACCCAATTATTAAAAAAATAAACTTCATGTAGTTTCTGATTTTGTAAGTAAATACACTTTATTAAATCATAATTTTTGCATATGCCTTTAGAGCATGATTTCTTGTTGATTTTTCTTTATATATGAATTTTAGGTTTTTGTTAGAGATTTTGTACTACATGGATTGACTCGCCTAATTTCACTTTTGGAGATGTGTTTGCATGAAAGATTTGTTAGCCATTTTAGACAAATGAAAACTTTCATGTAGTATTGTGTGAATGAAACTAATATTATATCCATGTTTATTACTAATGTATATGTAATGTTATGATTTTTGCTTAGATAAATAAAAAGTCGTACAGGATGAGCGGGTTGCAAAATAGGTTCCAATATAAACAGGGTTAACCTTGGAACCGGACCGGAAAAACAAGATGGGTTGGGTACAAAGGTTCAATGCAAATAGGGTAGGTACAGGGTCCAGAAAAGGGGAACCGGATAGGATCTGGTACAGGGTCTAGATCTGGAACCTACCCACCCTGTTTTTGCTCACCCCTAATCAGAACAAAGCAAGCCAGCAACACTTGCAAATGGCGAGCAGACCCCGCGCTCTTTCCCACCATTTTCCCTCGGAACTGCAAGATGGGAATGGGACACAGCTAGCAAACCCGAACCGACACCGCTCGATTCACCGAACGAACGCAAGAACCAACGATGCAATGTGGAGGAACTACTTCAGATCACTATCTCGACAACCAAAAAAAGTACAACCGAAGCACCGGAAGATACCTCAGGGCGCACGTCTGGGTTTCGCTTCGAAAGACGAAACTATTGAACTCGAATCAGATAAGAGACGCACAAGAGATTCTCCGGCGGGCGAGATTTCTGGGCTTTAGTACCCACTCGAAGCAAGAATTCTCAAGAGCACCACATCCACAAATTAAATCGCTGACTCGTCAGTGAATCGACAGCGGGGAACGATGGTGGGAGAAATCGAGGGCAGATGCGATGTACAAGTCAGCGCGCGCAGAGAGAGAGGGAGAGAAGTGGGGAAAGAAAGTCTGCGTGGCGAATTTGGCAGGAGGAGAAAAATATATTTTCTTATAATTTCCTCTTTTTGGCGGGGGGAGCTGGACTTTATTCCGTGGATTAGATTGACAAACGTGGCCGGATGCGATTGGTGGGCTCATGGGAAACACGAGTTTGTGGGCCTATATGAGTTTGCAGTTCTTCTTAATTTAGTTTTGGCATTGGAATCACCTTCTTTGCTCACCCGCCTTTTCATTGTCTGCCTGTTGGTCTTCGGCCTATCAACTACAGCCGAGACAATGAGTTCTGGCCAGTCTATGAAAGAGGAGAGACATTGGTCTCTTCTTGTTTACACGATTCTGTGGCTTCCGTGCTAGCGCAAGACGAGGACTACAATAAAGGATTCTCGTTTTTATGATTTAGTGGCTCAAGCAACATGGTGAAGGCTTTTTTATTGAAATTCATTACTGATGATTATTCATAGAGATAATTAATATCGACTCTCTAACCTTTTATATGAGCATATGGTTCCGTTTACTTCTTCACTTCATCCTTGTACGAAACCTGGACATGTACTCTACCAATGCAGGATATATGTTGCTTGGTCTAAATTGAATTGAGTCCAACCACACCATCAGTGCACTACTGAAGATAGTAAGAGACAAATTCTATGGTCCTGAATTGTATTGTCCATTTAAGTCATTGTCTGAAATTGTCAAATATATAGTTGATTGACCCCAACAAGAGGGGGAGGGGGCTAAGAAATCATGTATCGTCTCAGGACCACCGATATCCAGCTGAGGAATCCAACGGCAACGCGTGGGAAATAGGCCCCAGTGGCAATGTTCAATTTTGTCCGTCTATAGACAAAGCAATTACCAAGGAAGATAAAAAGGAAAATTTGCAAAACGACCTAGACAATTTGGTCCACATGATATTAAATTAATTTCTCGAGGGGGAGGGGCCATCACAGTAGCTTGCTACTGGGCCTCTCACGCGTCACTTGGGCGTTGCACTACAGCCCATGCCTGGCGCACCCCACCCAAGCCCAGTCGAAATATGTTCATAATTTGGCTTTTCGGAATCTTCCCTTACTAAATCTACGAATCCTTCTAGCTTTTTCCTGTAAGGGATCAGAAATTGGTTGAATGGCCTTGATCGTTACAGTGAAATGAAGCCAGATTTGGGCTTTTTGTATACAATCGGTCGAGGAATGGATTTTGACTTTATTTTAAGATGTGCTCAAATAGATAAGTTCAAACCATTTATCATCTCATTTGGTGCCATAACGTGTTAAATAATCATTTAATTGCAACAATTTTTTTAAAAAAATCATTTTCTTGTGACATCAACCACTTGTGCCATTAAAAAATTATATGTGGCACAATATAAAGAATAGACAACCTTCGCATCAAGAGCTTGTCTCCTAGTCAATTCAGTTTGTGGCATCTCCCTAACTTTGAATCGCATCTCTTTCTCTTCCTGAAGTCAATGTGGCTACTACATCCCATTCCATAAGATCTTTCGATCTTAGGAATGCCTTCATTTTGTTCTTTCAGACATTGTAATCAAATCCATCAAAGTAAGGAGCTGATGTGACTCTGTCCTTCCATCAATCCTGAAGCAATTGCACTAGTCATAGATCTTTTAGCTCATAAGTAAAAACACTTCAATAAAACAAGCAACATTGCTCTGATACCAATTGAAACAACTAGTGCGATCACTTAGAGGAGGTTGAATAGGTGATTAACAAAAGTTTTGCAGCGTTTGCTTGACGTGTGATAACAATCAGAAATAGTAAGCATAAACAGAGAGTTAAGAGAAGAGAACAAGAAACACAAAGATTAGAGTGGTTCAGTTTAGCTTAAGCCTACGTCCACTCTCCCAAGCTAACAGCCTATTGGCTGGATTCCACTATGAATCAAAAGAGTTACGATCTCAAACTCAAGGCTTCTCAATAAAGTGTCTTCCTCTTTCACTCGAACCTAGTATATGTATCATTTTTTTGTTTACTATATAAGCTCAGTAAATAACGAAGGAAATGATCAGCTTTAGACTTTGGAAATCTCTCTTACACGTCTTCCTCTGAAAGACTTGAAGTACTTCCCTTATATACTCCTTCATGCCTACCGACCGTTGGCATTTTTTAAAGAAATTCTTCCAATCTACCCGTTGGACAGAATTAAATAGGGAGATCTCCAATAATCAGAAGATCGTGTTAAGAGTCATCTAATCCTAGTCGCCTATACAATCAGAATCTTGGTTTTCATAAGTGAATGCTTACCAAATCTACTCGTCTTGCAATGATCAATTATTTCCATAATAATCTTGATAATAAATCCAATCATCCAACCAGCAAGCTGTTAACAATCCTTATAAATCAAACCTGTGAGAATACCATCTCACTTAGATAATCTTCTTCGAATCTGATTAGAATTCCTTCTATTGATAGTCAATAGACTATTTGAGTCTGGCCTCTCCAGACCCTACCAAGTCTGACCCGTTCAAACCTTGCTGTGTCTGGCACCTCCAAACCTTTCTACGTCAGGCACATTCAGACCTTGCTGAGTCTAGCACCCTAGACTCTATAAATTTAACCACGAGTTTTGTCATCTTCAAAACAACTGTAGAGTTTACTTTAACAGTCACTGTTTTGCGAGGAATCCAGGTGAGTAGAGTTCCTATGCCTCGATTAGGCCTCTTTACTACCTTGGTAGAAATTTGTAAAACTCTTTGGGGGTGACTTGTTGGTTTAATTTGACAATTAGGGCCAATGAGGGGTTAGTTAAATATTATTACCTTTCAATATTATACTGGGCCAATTAGGTGGCCAGTAGGCCCTAATCAATGTAGATGTCAACGAGAACCAAGGTGTCGACCGGAGCTCAAGGAGCAGTCTCAATATCACGAGTTGACGTGTGGTCGTTGACCCCGGCTTGCGTGGCAAGTGGGCCTTGATCAGTTTGCTATTTAATATTTATTTATCCGATTAGGAGGCCGGTGTGCCCCAATCAGATTGGAAGCCGATGAGACCTGGTGGGGTGTCGACAGGATCGCGATGAGATGTTTGGAATTCACGAGTTGATCGGAGTGGTCGTGTACCTCGATTCATTTGGTTGTGGCTTTTAGCCAAGGAAATTGAGGCAATGGGTTTGAATCAGTAATTGGGCATCGGATGAGTCCAATGGGAGACATGATACTATAATTAGTAGCGATCGGATCGAGATGTTAACAATGAGCCAAGGAGACTTAGTTTAGGTCTCAACCCGATTGTGGACAGCCTTAATCGATTATTTACGTAATTTATTTATCTATCTATTTCTTTATTGATTGTTTAATTATTTGCTTGATTTTTTTTATTATTTTGATGATTTAATGATTTATGCTATTATTGCGGCTGACCCTGATTCGACAAGCAATTTGGCTTAGTGCCAAGTCTTGGTCATGGACTAGTTGACTCATAGGTAAAAGGGGTATGAGAGAGAAGTTATTGAGAATGAGTAACCGTGGTAGAACGGACAAGGTTGGTTAGGTCTTACGCAGAAGCCATGTAGCAAGTGATTGATTAGGGATGACACTTGATACTATGGACATGATTAGGGACCCTTGGGCAATAGTATTCCTAGTTTTGGTATAGGGAGTAGACTCATTGAGATATTCCAATATCTCACCCTACCACCATAACCCTATTTCTGGAACTAATCAAGGATCCATGCGTTGAGCGGAGCGATTGGGAACCAATGAAAGAAGTGCCGAAAGAGAATGAGCTGATACTAGAGGTAGGGTGATGGATCATTGGATTATTTGGCTTAGACTGATCAATAGAACCATACTTCCCTTCTCCGCTCTTTTGATTGTACAATTTGTGGATCGTGGCCTCCTCCTTGGTTTGTCTTAAGGTCTTTTGGGTCTAGTTGTATTTTGATGTACAAGAATTGGTGCCTGTAGTTCCAAGGTGTATAAGAAAAAGATTTATAGTGTGTATTTTGACATGGAGGGTTGTGATATTAATTTATTTATCTCGCGCTCATTGTGTGTTACTCTGATGATTAGGAGGGTTAGTGACCTACTTGGGACGTCGCACTTTATTCTATGGCCAGATGTAAAGGTAATCGGGCACCGCCGTGCGCTCGAGAGCGGGGCATGACATATACAGCTAGAGAAAGCAAATGCCTTCAATGATTTTCAAGGGGATCTCGAGCATGAGTAACCTTACGTAAATTAAAAGGTGCATATTTCATAAAGAAGATTTAATGAGTACCGGAGAGAAAGAGAATGCATTCCATGAAGGGTTTGATAAATTTATGGAATAAAAGAGACTGCAATGGCCGATATTCAGGAAAAAAAAAACATAGTTTTCATCTGTTTTCTAGAAAGTTAAGTTATTTTCTGAAAAAAGTTAAGTGTTTCCCATATTTCACATGGTTAAGTAACCAGGCCATTGGGGTGCATACAGGGCCATGGACGCGAAATTAGGTATGAATTTTTGTAATCTTCAGCCCCGGTGACTTTAGCCGTTATTTCTAAGAAGGCGATTTCTAGGGGCATGGGATTATTTTGTCCCTCTAGGGTAGTAATCCTTCGAATTCATGTAAACACCCATGACATGTAAAGATACTCCCTCTTTTGACCCCATCAAGAAAAAAAATTTCCTCCCTTCACCGTGAATTGGTAGGAGCCGAGACTAAGCTATTCAGCATGTCGTTTCGAGGATACAAGCATCCAAAGTCGCAGTCGCAGTCGCAGTCGCAGGTGGGTGACTAGGAGACTATCTGGTAACTGATCTATTTTTCTATTTTTTATGTTCTTTTGTTTTCCATAATCGAAAAAAAAATCTGTTTGTGTACATCAATTGATTTTTTTATTCTATGGAATATATCAGTGGCCAATGAATAAATTTGGAACATAAATAAGAAGTAAATAGAAAAAACCTATGTTTTCGTCCTCAAGAATAGAAAAGATAAACAATGTCATTTCATAGAAACAAGCTCAGTGGCGTCTTCTCCTTCACAAGCAGAGCATGGGCGTGACTGCGACCAACACTTTTCTTCACCACCATCATCAAACCAAGCTTCAACCGTGTGGGCGTGACTTCAAAATGAGTGAAATTGTAGATTTTATGACAGATATGCTGACTTGCAGATCGGCGAGGGTCGTTCTCTTATGCCTCAAGCAGGGGTTGCTCTCGCCGATCTGCACAAGAAGTAGCTAGGAATTTCCAATTTTCACACATCATCTGATTGAAATTGTTGCGGAAACCTGATGACCAAATAGTAAATAAACATAATAAGAAAATAACCGTACTCTAGATTTACGTGATTTGATCGGGTGACTTACGTCCATGAGATCAAACGATTCTATAAGATCACAACTACACTCCTAATTACGCCCACTAACTCACTTGGTGTTTAGCCTCATAATTCCTCATAAAATAATCTCTTAATCTCATAAAAGAATTACACAAATCTTACTCTAGAGATTTAGTTGATTTGATCATTCTATTTCTTTAAGGTGTAGATCACAAGAAGAATCCTCTCTTTGATACTCTTCACAAAGAACATTCATTCTTATATATAAGCGAGAATTGGACCTAAAATAGGAAATCTTTTCTAAGAAATTACAAATGAAAAATTCCGAATTCTTTTAGAAAATAGGAAAAATTCTAAAATTAGATTTCAAGTAGTTTTTTTTAACAATCTGCGGAAAATCTTTGACAAAAGAAATATTTTATTTACTTAAAAATTGAACAAACTCTTAGGACTTTACAATAGGATTTTGTTTGTGCTTAGTGATAATTGCTAGGGTGTTGTTTGTACATATCAATTATGATCTTAATTGGTTACACACTCTCTATACATTGATTGTCATTGTTCTCAATAGCATGGTCAGGATAAATCTCAGGCATTATCTAATCAAGGCTTATTCATTGGGTAAATTTGATTATTAATTTGATATGTAAAGATATTGTATCATTTTTTTAATTGTTTTGACTTAACAGTGGATGTTTGTTGTGCCTAAAGATTGTAATAATCTTTAATTTAACCCGTGAGATGATGAATTATATTTTAGATTACCATAGTCTTTATTTTAAAATACTTGTGGATTGCACATGCAAATAAGGTAAGGTCTTATCTCAAATATGGGTAATTGCCGTGTTTTAAAAATCTTGAAAATCCCCAAAAATAAAGTGTCATATATATGTATGACATACACTAATTTCATTACCATGTGTCTTGTCATATTATTTAGTTTCATCATTACGTCATGTCAAGACATATTCCATGCCATATAGTTTAATTGCATGGTTGTCATGCTATGTTATGTAGCTTAGGTCATGTCATTGATGCACATGATGCATGCATGTCATTCATTCGTTAATGCGCATCATATTCATACGTCATTTAGTGATAACATGTTATATCACTTACGTAAATTGGCATTAGTTGGCATGTTGGTTTAATCAGTTCATATGTCATACAATTTGTATATTTAGCTCATTTAATTAGAATTGCATGTCTCTTTAAAATCAAGTTATGCGGTTATAATTTATAATTAACTCATGCATGTCATGCATTGCATTTCATTTAATTCTTTGATAAACGGAAACCATAAAAGGAATCACGCTAGGATAATTGCATGTATGTTTAATATATAGTTTGTAGTACTAACATGCTTGCACGAAGATATGTGCATGCTTTCCTTATTCTTGTAATTTATTTATTGCATTGTTTATTGGGTATTTTATTAATGTATACATACATGTATGAACACCTGACATGTTAAGATAATTAGATTAAAATCAAATCAAACTACTTTGCCAAATAGATTTTTTTTCTAAATAGAAGAGAACAAAGCATCAAAAGAGCGTAGAAGTAATTTAACATAATCAAGTTCCCAAATTCACAATATCTAGTTTGTAAGAGAAAACTATAGCTCTTGATACTTTACACGGAATTCTAATTGACCCGTTGTAAATAAATTAGTAACGATTGTAAAATGAAACCATTTGTATGAGAAAGGTGATGTTGTATCGTTCCCAATTTCACATTTATTAAAGAAATTTTCAATTGATACATTCTTGTTTACTCTTTTACAAAATGATCAAGGCTCCATGACTCAGGATTGCCTAACCCTCCAGGTATAGGTCAAAATGACAAGACTTAGGAGCAAATCATCAACATTTGTCACACCTAGAGAAAGCGTTGACAAGCTTAAGGGTAACGCCGTGTCGTTCCAAATTCCTCGCTCTTAAGATCAATTACTAACACAATGGTTTTAACTCGACGGCCATGAAGGTGGTAGGTGAGTATCCCTTGCCCTAAAACTCTTTTCATAAGAGTAGCAGTATAAACTATTTGAAAAACCAAACAATTTTATGCCTTCTCAAGCTTGTAAAAAAAAGAAGATGAAACAAACTCAGAGTCGTCTCCTTTAGAGGTTTAAATAACAATCTTTAATTGTTAATTAATATTTTGGTACATGCATCTTACATCAAAATCCCAATGGAGGACAATTTTGACAAGTGACTTTGAACATAAAAATGAGCACTAATCATACTGGATTGGAGTTCTTAAGATGACGAAAGGCAAGCCATGTTCAAACACATCTCCAATACACTATGAGAGTTGAGTGAAAGAAAAAGAGAAAGACCTTGTATTAGGACAATGGATTTATTCGCGGTGAATACATGGATTGAAATGACGAAAGGCATCTCATTTCTTTATCTTATACATTTTATACCATTTGCCAACCTCTTTGAGCCTAAAAAAATGAGAATTCTTCAAATGCCTCTATCAAGAACCACCCCACACTAGGGCAAATTTAGGAGGATATGGTTGAAAAAAGAAGAAGAGATCATTTAGTGAAAAAGATTTTGAAAGAATTTATTGCATTCATTTGCACCAATCTTTCTGTGGTAACTTCAGGTGGATCTTCATAGAAGCTCGAAGCATCCCGAAATGAAGAAGAGCATTTCTTTCTCTACACATACACTAATATCATTTGATTAACAAGTTGAGCCTTGAGATTCATTTTCAAAATCCAAGTGGTGATTACCTCCCTACATTGGGGTAATGCACATGATTTACCAAAAAAATGTTTGAAAATGTCTCAAGAGTCCCGACAATGAAATAAAAAATAAAAATTATGGGGCATGAAAAAGCAGTGTGTCTAGTAAAAGCAAGGCCAATGCCCATGAACAATATATCCAAAATAAAAATGCTCAAAAAAGAGAGAAAAGAATACAAAAATAGCATACTCATTGAAACTGCTATTATGCAATTGCAAAAAAGAGTAAAGCTCTGATACTCAAAAAACATTTGTCAATCAATGGACTCTCGAGACAAATTAAGTTCAAGATTCAAGTGCAAAAAAAAAAAAGAGGTTGAATGAGCTGGTAATGATGCCTTGGTAATCACCTACTCCTTTTTGAACCTCTTTACATAAACATAAGCCTTTCAAGCCTCACCTTAAACAGACATTACAACCTCTCCCAAAGTCTTTTTTGATTGGGATGCTTTGAGTATACATGAAGATTTCACAAAAGAAGTTATTGCTCAAAGGAGTGGAGGCAATCTTTTCTTATATTATCTTCAATGTTCTTGATTTGTAAACCCAATGGAGAATTATCGAATATTCTTTCTTGGCCTCCAAGCGACTATCTTTTGTGTAAACCTATGACCTTGCCCACATTACGGTCCTTAGAAAGACCTTTCTGATTGATCAAGGTGTATTTACTGCGAACATTTCAAAAAACCTTTGACATAGGTCATATGATGTATTTCCAACTAAAAAAGATATCCCACATCAATGGATGGGATCAAAAGTCTTTTTTGAGAGATTGTGAGAAGACCTTTCTAATTAAGGTACTCCATCCCAGCATTTTTAACAAGGTCCTTTGAAAAAGTCAATATCATTTTGTTTGAAAATATACTCCAAAAGAATTTTGAGAATTTGATAACAATTGCCATAAATTAATTGACAATTGCCAGAATATCCTTCAACATCTTCATGTTAATATTGAAGTTAAAAAAAATACTTTTAATTGACTTACATATGTAGTTGTGACATGTCTACATTTAATAAGGCCTGGCAACACCAAGTGCTTCTAGTGCACCCTTATTGAAATACCGTGAGTTAATAACAATACCTAACAACGCCAAGCGCTTCCATTGCACCATTCTTGAAATACTGTGAGTTAATAACAATGCATGGTTACGGCAAGCGCTTCTAGTGTGTTTTTTTTTAATTGTGAATTTAAAGGCGATGGCTAGTGATATCAAATACTCCAAGTGCATTTCTTCAAACAAGTCAAAATCGTTGTTACATGGAGTGACTTCTTTTAAATTAGTTACATCCATTGTTACACTGGACCACTTCTTCAAATTCCACATCAGTCACAACTGTTCTTTCTCACAATACTAGTAAGTGTTTTTCTTACCCCAAAAAAAAAAGATTCTCTTTTTAGCTTATTGAAAAAAATTTAATTATATCTTATCTTTGAATGAAACCCCTTACCTTTCATGTAAGATCATTTCAGATGAAGCCTCTAGCAATATCAAGTAAGTTCTCTTTAAAAAAAAACAAAAACAAAAACTTTCATTTGATCATAATGCCTGATTGAACTAAGTACTTTCAGTACATCATTTTCTAGAATTTTTAGCAATGACTGGTGATGTTAAGTACTCACAATTCATTCTTGTTGAAATTCTTTCTTTTGATGAATCATGCCTAGTAATGCATTAAAAAAAAATCAGTTTGCATACTCAGCCTAGCTAGAGTTGAGAGCCTTGATGCATTGCCACATTTGTCAATCATGCCCAACGCGCCAAGTGCTCTCGGTGCATTCTTCAATAATCTTACCCTATGCAGATGATGCTCGGCGAGAGTTAAGAGCCCCCGGTGTATTTTCACGTTTTCATCATGCCTGGTTATGCCAAGCACTACCAGCACCTTTACCCTACGCAGATGATGCCTGGCTAAAGTTAAGAGCCCTCGGTACATTGTCAAACTTTCATCATGTCTAGTTATTCATTGACACATATTGACACGGTGAGCTTTTGTTGCTCGGAGATCCCGGTGAGTCTTCGTAGCCCTGGAGTTTTTTTTTTCACTGACACGGTGATCTTTCGTTGCTTGAAGATCCCAGTGAGTCTTCAAAGCCCCAGAGTCCTCTGATTGACATAGTAAGCTTTTGTTGCCCATGGTGAGCTTTAGTAGCCCATGGTGAGTCTTTGAAGCCCAGAGTGAACGGTGAGTTTTCATTGGCCAGAGATCCCAGTGAGTCTTCGAAGCCCCGGAATCCTTTTATTGACACGGTTAGCTTTCGTTGCCCATTGTAAGCTTTAGTAGCCCATGGTGAGTCTTAAAGCCCCGGAGTCCTTTTATAAACACGGTGAGCTCTAGCAGCCCGTGGCGAGTTTTCGTAGCCTCAAGTCTCCCCCACATTAGTCGAAACCCGTTTTTACAATGTGAGACCTCTTTAAACCCATCGAAACCTATTTTTACATGGTGAAACCCTTCAACCCCGTCGAAACCCATTTATACATGGTGAGACCCTTCAAACTCGTCAAAACACATTTTTACATGGTGAGACCTTTTCAAACCCGTCGAAACCCATTTTTACATGGTGAGACCCTTCAAACCCATCGAAACCCATTTATACATGATGAGACCCTTCAAACCCGTCGAAACCCATTTTTACATGGTGAGACCCTCCAAATTCGTGGAAACCCGTTTTTACACGGTAAGACATATTCATATTAGTTGAAATCCATTTGTACACGGTAAGACTTTGGACATTCTTAATTCCATCGCTAATTTGCCACGGCTAGGCATCATCCGTGGCTAATTAGTTACGGGAGAATGTTCATGGCTAATTAGCCATGGACAATGCCTAGCCGTGGCTAATTAGCGACATAATTGAGAATGTTCATTGTTAATTAGCCATGGAACTAATGTCTGTCGCTAATTAGCTACGGAACTAATAATATCCGTCGCTAATTAGCCACAAAACTAAGAAGGCCCGTCGGCAATTAGCAACGGGTATTCCCAAATTGTGTGACTAAATTTTCCAAACGAATTTGGCCATGATTTTTTTGACAAATTTTAGCGACGAACTTTGCAATGTACAATTATCATCGCAAATTAGCGACAGACGCACTAAATTAGCGAGGAAATTGTAGCGACGATTTTTGCGATGACTTGGTTTTTCGTTGCAAATTGGCGACGACATTTGCCATGAAAATTTAGTGACAACATTTGCGACAGATATATTATGTGGCTAATGTCGTTGCAAAACCGTGTTAGCGATGACTTTTTGCAAATTTTCCGTGGCAAAATTTGTAGTTAAATTACAGTTTTTTTTGTAGTGAGAGACCTTGATGTTGGTCTATTGAATCGGTAAAGCTCCAGTGAATTCATGACGAGAGGATGACCCATTCAATTCTTGTTTAGATACAATGCGTATATTGTGTGTCTGCTTATTTTCACTGTTGATAGGATGGCAAAAAGTACTGTTTACCTAACTGACAAACACAAATGCCTATCCTATTCAGCAACATACATGTTGTATTCCCATATTCTCTATCATTTGAAGGCCAATTATCCTGGAAAACCCTCACTTCGGGGTATCTTAGACTAGATAGCCTTTCAACTTCTTCGGGGTATCTTAGACTAGACAGCCTCTCAACTTCTTCGTTTGCAAAATTGGATAACAACTGAGAATGAGCTTTTCGGTAAAGAGCTTCGACATTTTTTCTTCCCTGCGACAGTTAATTCTAAGCATTAGTAAAAACAATCGCAGTGAGAGGGCATGAAATTTGTTAGCTTGGTGGGGATGAAGTAATTAAAATGCAAATTTACCTTTATTTCCATCACCGCATCCAAACCTTCTGCATGATTCCACAACCGAGTCTTTTTTTTTCGTTCCTTATCACATTCTCGACGAACAATGTCCCTACCAAGACCTCTTAACTGATCATGCATCCATAACTTATTATCCTTGCCGATTTTTATCAAAGACATTCTCTGAAGGACCTCAAGACCTTCCTCTGGGAAGAGATTGGATTCTTTCCACGAGGGAAGCACTATCCTTTGATCAAATCCAGTGAAAAGACAAGCTATCTCAAGAAAAATATGCTTTTGCCAATCATCCAAGGCATCATAACTTATTTTCAACTTTCTTTTTACATCAGTGAGAGGAACTTGTTTCAACTTTTTCAATATCACAGCCCAAACATCTTTGCTTCTGTTTGGAAGTAGTTTTCCTATAGCCTCAAGAGCAAGAGGAAGACCCCCTGTACTTTGGACCACCTCTGTGGAGAAAACAATATAGTCATCCAAAGGGTAATCTCTTCCAAAAGCATGTTTGCAAAAAAGTTGAAGAGATTGATTGAAGTTCATGCTCATGAGCTCATATGGATAGCAAACCTCTGGAACATCGACAATATCCCTGTTTCTACTAGTTATGATAATCCTACTTCCTAAACCAAACCATGCAGGTTTTCCTATTAGTGCATCCCAATGAGTCATTTGATCAACATCATCTAGTAGCACTAGAACCTTTTTACCGCCTAACCTTTCTTTTATTGTCTTAATTCCTTCCTCAACATTGTTGATATTTGACCACTGTTTTCTGAGGACTTCAGAGATTAGTTGATTCTGCAAACATTCGATGCCCTTGTGCTCTGAAGTTTCCTTGATGTTAGAAAGGAAGCAACAAACTTCAAAATGATGTGACAGCCGATTGTAGATGATTTTGGCCAGAGTAGTCTTTCCTACACCCCCCATACCATGGATTCCAAGAATTCTTATATCCTCTGAATCACCACACATTATTGTATCAATTTCCTTCACGTGATTATCAACTCCAACCAAGCAGTCTGTCACTAGTAGATATGCCATTTTCAACTCATCTATAACCTTCTGAACAATCTCGTCTACCAATTCTCCTTCACCCCTAATATTATGGAAGGAAAACAGAAAAAATAATTAGAAGAACAAGGTAATATTATGGAAATACTGTGCTAAGATAATACCCAGAAAATGACATACCTATTCTTCTTTGAGTTGTCCCATCCGTTTAGATTGGCAGCATGGCTGAGAGCAGCTTTCCACTTGTTGAGGTTTGCACCAAATTTCTCTTTATATGATAGAAAGGCTTCTTTATAAGACCCCGTTTGATAACGGACATCCGCTGGAGTAACATCATGAAAAATGGGCATAACCTTCTGTCTCCTTATTTTACTACCCTCCACCATTTGGACCAACTCATTAAGACACCATTTACTAGAGGCGTAGCCCTTGGAAAATATGGGAATTGCAATTTTTGATTGGTTGATAGCTTTGAGCAACTCAGGACCAAACTCCTCTCCAACTCGGAGCTCTTCATCATCCTTAAATGTGCGGATTCTAGCACCTACCAACCTGGTATATAAGACACTTGTTATGCCTGAGCGAGTATCTGGCCCCCTAAAACTCAGGAAAACATCATAGTCATATCCAGATGACATGGAGGTTAATGATGGTGAGCCATTTTGCTGGTATAATTTTTCCAGTTTTGGTAGCATCATATCAGGCAATTGTGCTGAGTTGGAGACACCTGCAGCAGTAGCTTCCACACTGCCATCATTGACAGTCAATAAGGATGCTGACTCACTGACAGAATTTACCTCCATATTTGTTTCTGTCGCAGCTGCTATTCTTTCCCATCTTGCAGATTCCGTGTTCTCACCTGTTTTACAAAAAAGTATGAAGCAATAATGACCATTAAAAGAATTTAAGCAATTGCAGAATGCGAGGCAACTATAGGGAAATTCTTTCATTCAATATAAATTTCCTCGAAGTTATTCCTCCCCAGCTCTCAAATTTTGTGCTTTGACCAAAATTTCTGGGCAATTGAAATCGATGTGGAACCTTCTAACTTGATTCTAAAGCATACAGAATAAGCTTCTAGTGAGAATGTGTTACCAGGGTGAACATCTTGAGGTAAGTCCAGAGATGAGACCAGATGCTGTTTGGGGGATTGCAAGGGTTCGATAATTTTTTTGGTGAGCATTGCACTGAAGCTTACACAACTTGCAAGAGATCCATCAAAAGCTGATTGCACAGAAGCTTCTAACTGGGAAGGAAGCACTGTCTGCAGAATTGAGGTCGGAAAAGCAGTATCAGACTGGATTGGCCATTCTCGAACTTCATTCTCTTCGTGATTTGTATTAGCATCTCGAGATGGTAGCGCATGATAAACTGCTTGGTCTTCAACCTGCAGTTCTTGGGCTTCAATCTTTCTGGCTCCTTTGGCTAATCGATTCTCTTTTTGCTCCTCATCACTGGATGAATAAACGGAAACTAGAGAAGCAGCAGGATTCATTTCCGAGAAAATAATCTAATCAAACATGAATAAGCAAAGATGAATTACTTTCAAGCAAAATTAAGTCACACTAAAGATGCCAAGTAGAACAATGAAGGAATACCTCTGCTCTAAAATCCCCGGAATACTGATTCTGGCAATCCCATGGCACATCCATTTGATCAAGTCCTAGCATCAGAACATTTTCCAATAGGTATGCTGTATTAAACATGACACGGAACATTGTTTCTCGATGTTCAAGACGAGCATCCAGACTCATACACTCAAGCACAACATCGCCTTGAATGGGGCAATTGATATCTACTTTAACCAGTTTGCAGTCTGCCTGCAATGACATGTATGAACAGCATAATCACGAGCATCAGAAGAAAATTAGATTATTATTTGTGTTTGGGTATATGCAAATGAATTAATGGACGTCGCAGGTGGAACATTATCAGATCAGGGTGAATCTTATGCTTTCAAGATTTCATTCAATATGATTTGAAGAAAAAGGACAATGCAAATTGACAACTTATCATTATCACAAGACCGCAAATGCCACATAAGCACATATGCAAGTTTACGGAGCAGTATCTGTCTCTTTGATACTCTTAATGAACAAAGAAACTTCACAACCGACTCTGTACCAGGGATAGACACATAGAATCATTTTTCCGAGGTTAAATTATAAAAATTTCATGTGGGCAGTTGTCGAACTTCGCCATTTTATAATTGGAAAGCATCACAGTAATGAGACCAGCAAAGTTTGACAAACTCCCATGGTGAATTTTTTCTGTAAGGATCTGCGACACACTTGAGAGCAAGCAGAGTTCTCTAACAGACAAATGAAATAACATGAAACAATGGAAAAGAAGATTTTTTGAACCAAAAATATATTAAAATTCACCTGCTTGTAGTGCCTGATATTTTTACCCTTTTCAGGTGTTGAGAACAGGACTATGGGAGATTTAACTGTAAGGTTATGGGGGTCCTGACCAAATATCTTAAATATAAGATGGCATCCCATTTCAGCATCCGGACAAGGCATGAACCTCAGTATAACACTATCTAACATAAGAGCCTTATCTGGTAGGTACTCCTCTGAGTCCACGTTTGATGTGCATATGTAGTGGAGGTATCTCAGCTGTGAGGGCAATGGATTCAAGGGCGAATTCAGATGCAAGAGATGGGGAGGAGCACGCTTGTAAATCAAGTGGAGTGTTTCCTCTTCATCATTGGACTTCTTCCAATATGACTGAAGAGCAGCCAACATGAACGCCAGAACTGGCCATCCACCTCTTTCACAATGCATCAACAGCATGTGTTTTTGCTCTTCAGGTGACAACCATGCATTGGCAGTTCTTAGGAAGTGATGGATCATCTCCATGGTGAGAATGGGGCAATCACCATGATGAATCGGGTAATTCATGACAGGCGTATGAGACAACAGTTCACACATTCTGCTTTCGCTCTCTTGCTCTCCAAAATGGAACAACATGAAAAAAGCTTCAGGACATTGTTGTCGCACCTTACCCACTATGCCTCCAATCAAAAGTTGATAATCCTCGTCCTTCAAGCCATCCACTGTGAGACAGCAATCAAATACTGCATCCACATACAGCTAATCATTGCATGGATAACAATGATACATCACATAGATTCTGTTAATTGGAGAAATCGGTCGGCAAGAGAATTAATTTTCTTTTTCCAGATATGAAATATCGGGAAAAATGAATTGTTCTCTTGCATAACTTAAAAGGCTACAAAAGGCACTATTCCTTTGGAGACGACAATGATGGTTTATCTAGAAAAATGAAATGCAAATATAAGATATGCACAAACTCGTGTTATCATGACCCAGTTTCTTAAAACTAACGTAATGGACAAACCAAAAGACAAGTTCATGAAGAGAGTGACTTGAAAAGGCCATTCACATAGAGTTGCAGCATGATTGATATTTTTGGAGAGCTGATAAATCAAATAAAGAAAACTATTCCATGTGTATGCAGGATGAATGCAGCTTGCAAGGATAAAAAAAAATCTTTTGAAATGCTCGCAAAATTTACTCGCTAGTTCATTTGGCAATCAAAATGTAATAATCCTAGACATTTTCTGTATCAACATAATCCTTGGATTGAACTAGGAAATATCTACAAGAATTAAACATGATAAAAGAGTAAGCCATCTTCCTGCTAAGGATAACATCCAAGTTTATTGAGTCTTAATGGAAGTAAAATTGATAACTCATGGGCCTCAAAAGACGTCCAAGGCAGAGATTTGTTAAGTAATGCATGTTTAGACTTTTCCAATGAGTTTTCCTTTTCGATAGGTGACTCTCAGCGGTCACAGAAGAGCTGTCTAATGTGGCACAAATTAATCACTCCCCTGTACATGAGTTTCTGCTGAGTGATGCTAGAAGCTACCTCACAATTCATAAACAAAGTTTATCAAAAGCGACTGCAAGGGCACATTAAACAATTTATTACGTAGGTAACGTTATGCAAGGTGGCTTGCTAATCACTGTATATCGATAGGAGGCAATGAACTCAGCTTGGTAGACCTCCAGTCAGATGTTACCCTGCTTCTGCATAAAACAGGTAGTTTCTTATCCTAGACTATGAAATCCAACTTGGATTTTTGTGCTCCTAGAGCCCCATTTCATTTCGACCAAAACAATAAGCTAATGCTTCTGCAAAATTACAGTGACCTAATGCTTTAGCAGAAGCATAATAGTGACCTAAACTATATCTTGCCAAACCAAAGAGGCTTCCTGTTAATTCTCCTATTGTCAAAGTACCCTTTCCCAATAGAAAAGTAGAGGTTATTAATAGGAGGTCAATAAATCCAGAACACGAAAGCAAAAGAAAGTAGCTAAAACATGGTACCCTGCGAATTTGCACTTTCAAATTATAATTTGAAAAACTTACCATAAACTCTTTCAAAAACTTCTATAAACCCATCGAGTGGTCTCCTGCAAAAGGTATCTACTGGGTAAGGCGATTGTTCACCAAGATTAAATCAATCAAGTCAAACATCTTGAAAGAGCTAGCGTGGCACCCACATTCATCCCAGTTCCATACATCCAAGACAGTTGACACCTTTTTTAATATGAGTTGTTCTACATAACTAGATTTGTCAAATGTGTGGGTTGAGTCAGGTTTGGCTTAGATTAAAGATAGTCCGGCCTAAATTGACCCATGTAACCCATTGCGGCCCATTTTCATACAATGTAAATGTGGTGACTCATACTTGATTCAACCTGAACCATATTGCTAAAAGAATTTCTTATTTAACCATATCTAAGAAATGTCATATACAACATAAGTGAGAGTGTGGAGTAAGTGAGTGCGAGATTGAGCGACGTTAAGAGAGAATGAAGAAAGAGTCATAAAGTTAGATTGGATTTAAGTAAGTAATAAATCTATTTATAACCATTTAATATAATATTTACGTTTAAACTCATGACCCATTTATTGAGTATAACTAACTCATATAAAATGGGTCTATCAACTATCAACCATTTTGACACGTCTATGGTAACTTTGGGTTAGAGGAAGCTTTGTGTCGTTGATTCATTTATTCTAGGTGGAGCCTTCTCTCATTGCATGGGAAATTGTTTATAGGCAGCTGTCCTTACTAGGAGTTCCCACTATACAAGTAATCAGTGGCTCTGAAACTCCTCGCTCTTCTCAAATGTATCAAAGACACGAAACTCGCACGTTTCTCTCCCTCCTTCCGACTCCTTTTCTTTAGTTTGACATTGACTTCCTCGGTAATTGACTTGTCTATGGAAACATCGTAAAAGATTAAATTGATCTCATGTTGCTAAACAGAGTCATGAAGTTAGGGTCTCTAGATCAACTCACCGATTATCCGTATAATTGCTCACTTCGCTGAATTGGTGGAGCTGTGAGTCCCCGTCTCCCTGTGCATTAGGAATAAGAGATGAAGAAGTGTCCTTGGTCCCTTCGCGGACCTTGTCGGGTTGTGAGGCTCCATCTCGCTGTCCCCCAGGGTTACACAAAATGTCGATCTGCCTCCGTACTTCAGACATCTGAGGGCGCATATGCGAATATGGAGACACGCAATTGATCGCCAACTGCAACAGCACAATCTGCCCCTCGTTGACGTTATGATGCCGCAGGAGTTCCACATCAAAAACATTAGTAGTCCAATCCAGTCGAACAATGGACTGGAGCCAGGTAGGAAGATCTACAGCTTGGCCTTCCTCATTGAGGAGAGCCTGGGCAGGCGGCTTCCCGGTCAAGAGCTCCAGAAGCAACAGCCCAAAGCCATACACATCCGCCGTCTTTGGGTCCGCCCCGCCCACCAGGGCAGAACTTCTGAGGGGGTCAAGGCCGTAACCGGTGACCCGGGCCTCGTAGGATGGCGTGAGGAGGACATTGGATGACTTGATGTTCCCGTGGTGAATATTGGGACTCTGTTGGGCGTGCAGGTGCTCAATGGCCCGGGCAGCACCGAGGGCAATCGAAAGCCTGACTTCCCAGCTCAGAGATGTCCGTTCCCGTATTCTGGATCCGTGCAAATGGCTCGACAAGCTTCCCATGGTCATGTAATCGTATAGGAGTAACTTCGTATCTTTTCTGCAGACGTAACCCCTAAGAGGGAGCAGGTTCTCATGGTCCATCGCTCCGACAGCTTCGACCATGTCCTGGAAATCCTCAGCCGACAATGCCACATTCTTGAGCCTCTTCACGGCCAATGTGGTGGTCCCATCCTCCAGATCGACCTTGTAAGTGGTGCCGACCGTCCCTTTTGCCAATTCCTCTGCACTGGCCCTCAAAATATCCTCCAAATCAAACGTCTTCGCAGGGTTCCCCAACAACACCAGGTTGTTTCTTGCTGGCTCAGCCTCTAGCGGCTTGTTTGGGGTCGCATTTTTGTCCGACACTAATTTAGATGATCAAAATAGAAAAATGTTAAGAACTATTGATGTTGCATTCAATGAAAACATGATGTACAATGACATATCTGTGGTAGAATCTAGTGTGAGGAAACAAACAGAAGAGACTAGAGTGATTCAATTGAACGGGTTTTCTAAGAATATTCTGGTTAAGAATAATCAAATTGTTTATAGTAGACTCTGATCAAGTATCAGAACAAGAACCTCTAAACTTGCAGAGAGGTAGCCTCCATCATTGCACAGTGCTTTTGAGTGCGAAGCAGAATATTATTCGGAAGCAATGTAGATTAAAGACTCAGTCCAGTGGGAGTTGGCAAGGATATATTTCACCAGCTGTGGATTGTTCAATAATGCATTTGTTGACTTTTCTAATGAGCACTCCCATTCAATAGGTAACTCCCAGCAGTCACAGAAGCCATGGACTATGGTACAAATTAGTCACTGCCTGGTCCTGAGTTTCCGTGGAGCGATACTAAAAGTGGACTCATAATTAGCAGACAAAATTAATCAAAAGCAACTGCAAGGGCAACCAAAACAATTTATTAGTTAGGTAATGCTAATGCAAGGTGGCTCACTAATCACCGTTTGTTGGGGTGAGACAATGAAGTCAGCTCAAGTAGACCTCCAGTAAGATAATACTATGCTTCTGCAGGAAAACGGTTATTTATTATCCTTGCTATCGAATCAATCCTTGATTTTTGTGTGACCCTAGATCTCCCTTTCACGCTGAAAATTAAAAAAGTAATGCTTCTGCAAAATTACTGTGGTAACAGTATCTTTTGCAGAAGCATATCAGGAACCTAAACTGTTTCTTGCCAAATTAAAGAGACTTGTTAATACAAAAGTAGAGGCCATCGATACCAGCTCAATGAATCCAGAACACTAAAGCAAAAAAAAGTAGCTAGAAGATGTTAACATGCCAATGTTGCATTTTCTGATAACCAAGAGACTAATATTTTACCAAAAAAATATATATATATGTTGGACATTTAAAAGACTTACCATCATCTCTTTCAGAAACTTCCAGAACACCATCTAGTGGTTTCCTGCGAAAAGCATCTACTGGGTAAGACCATTGTTTACCGAGATCAAATCAAATTTCTTCAAGTCAAGCATCCTGAAAGAGCTAGAGTAGCACCCACATCGTGAAGGGAAATCCTGAAGTTATCCTAGTTCCATATATCCAAGGCAATTGAAACATCATCTTTTACACGTAAGTTTGGGCTAGGGGAAGCTTTTTGTCATTGATTCAATATTTCCGGGTGGACCCTTTTGCTTATTGCATGAAAGATTGTTAGTAGGTAGTTATCCTCATTAGTTCTTCCTTCTACACAAGTAATTAATGGCCCTGAAAAATCTTTCCGTTCTTAATTGCATCAAAGATGTGAAACTCACATATTTCAATCCCTCCTTCCCCATTCCTCTTCTTTTGTTGACATTGACTTCCTCAGTAATTAAGTTGTCTATGGAGAACGTGAAAAAGATTAAATTGGTCTTATGTTGCTAAATGCGGTCATGATGTAGTTAGGCAACGAAGCTTTTCTGCCAGTCTCTAAATCAACTTACACGTCATTTATCACTTCGCTGAATTGGTGGAGCTGCGAGTCCTTGGTCCCTTCGTTGACCCTGTTGGGCTGTGATTCTCCGTCTCGCTGTCTCCCAGGGCTACATAACTCCTCGATCTTCCTCCGTACTTCAGACATTCGAGGGCGCTTAGGCAATTTTGGGGACACACAACTGATCGCCACCTCCAAAAGCGCAACCATCCCCTCCTCGACGTGGTGATACCTCAGGAGCTCCAAATCAAAAACTTCAGCAGTCCAATGCTCACGAGCAACGGACTGGACCCACGCAGCAAGATCTACACCTTCCTTCATAGGGAAAGGGGTGTGCGGCTTCCCGGTCAGGACCTCCAGTACCAACACTCCGAAACCATACACATCCGCCATCATATTTAGGTAGGCCCCACCCTCCACGGCAGACCTTTGAGTGAGGGGAGCGAGGCCATGATCGGAGACCCTGGCCTCGTAGGACGGCGTGAGGAGGACGTTGGATGACTTGATGTTCCCGTGGTGGCTATTGGGATCACGTTCGGCATGCAGGTGCTCGATGGCCCGGGCTGCTCCAAGGACAATCGAAAGCCTGACTTCCCAGCTCAGCAGTGTCCTTCCCGATCCTCTGGATCCATGCAATTGGCTTGACAAGCTTCCCAGGGGCATATAATCGTACAGGAGCAATATCTCGTCCTTGCTGTAGTAGTAACCCCTCAGAGGGAGCAGGTGCTCGTGCTCCATCGCTCCGACAGCTACGACCTTGTCCCTGAAATCCTCGGCCGACAAGACTGCATCCTTGAGCCTCTTCACGACTACCGTGGTCCCATCCTCCAGGTGAGCCTTGTAAGTCGTCCCGACCGTCCCTTTCCCCAATACCTCTGCACTGGCCCGCAAAAGATCCTCAAGATCGAAACTCTTTGCGGGGTTTCCCAACAACACCAGCTCTTTGCTTGCTGGCTCAGGCTCTTGCGGCTTGTTCGCATTTTTTCTGTTGCCGATCCTTCGCCACAGTTTGTTCATCGGCGTCACTTCCTATCCGACGAGGGCAAATTGCAAAGCACAACAGTTTTCTTGATTCTTCTTCCCCGATGTTGATTTGGTTCTTCTCGTCATTTGCCAATCCCATTGTTCTTCTTTGATTATCATGAGGTCAACGGCACACTTGTCGCATGAAGTCCACGTCCCCTAGGGGCAACAACATGATTTGAGCTCGAAGACAGAGGACGGATTGCTTGCGCATTTCTGTCATCCGGTGCCCACTTGCACGGTTTCCTACGCTTGATGACATGAACAACTTGATTCGTCAACTAAATATTTATTGACAAAGATATGTACACCCAGTTACATGAGTACCCACGAGGTTTATTAATTACTTTACGAATCTTATAAGTAAGCGGAACCTTAGTTACCAAATTAATCTTTGATGTTTTCCTGTATGGCAATTTACTAAGCACATCTTAGTAAGGAAATTTACAGAACATCCATGCCACTTTATTTTGGCATTCCACTAGTATTAATTCAAGTTACGTCTCTGTGAAGATGGCACTAGGTGTTCCACATTGCAACAGTTGACCATGTGCCCATGTTCTTGTCCTCTTCCCTAGTTGACTTGTATCCATAGGGCCCCGAGCTTTGCTTGCAAGTCCTTAATTATTTTCATCTGCGATTATAATCTCTTTTTTGTATTGAATATTCTCTCCCCCCCAACTTTTTTTCGGGATATCCTTGAGTCCATAATCATGGAACAAACAAGCGATAGATAACCAAGATCAAGCACGACTGTCCCTAGGCAAGGTGCAACTTTGTAATGTGCATATTAAAGCTTAGGGGAAGTTTAGGGTCCCCTAAGTTTTTTTAATTTTTCCTATGGGACCCGTGCCGCATAGAATGTGGTGCTGTATAAAGATAGAAAAAACACGGCCTATTAGATCTGCTTTAATAAATGCAACTAGGTATATGAAAAACCAGTTTTCTTCGTAATTCACTAACATCGAAGGGAAGTTTCCTAGTCAAAGGTGATCAAGCCTATATTTGATTAAGAAAAGTTATTGAATTGTAGGTTGCTAGAATTTACCACATATAAAGGCAAGTTACCATCAATTAGATAATTAAAAAAACATTGGGGCAAACAAAATTCACTAGTAACTTATATATTGCTTCTACGGAATAATATAAATTGTAAGAGCCACATGATTTACGATTACAGAAAGATAAAATTACGAAAGCATTCGTTTCATTAGTTAATATACTAATGACCGACAATGTGATGTGAGTCTATCGAATTCGATGAAATTGGTCAGACGCGTGATTTCCAGGGTGAGCAAGGACACGGTTCCATTCAAACATGAATGGCTGCAATGCACCGGACAACTTCTCTGACTTCTTCTCAAATCTTTATTTTTTAATTTTCTTCCCCACCATCCACAAAAATAAAATAAAATAAACATTTAATAGTTAATGGTTCCGATTTGTCCTAAATTTTGGCATTTGTGACTGGAAAAATCACCCCTCTTCTTCGAAGCCTAGACGTCTTCTAGAACCACTGACCAGGATGTAAATATTGTTGCGACGTGCTAGGCCATGTCATGTTATATTATCGACCTACTAAATTCCTAAAATGAAGCTGTTGATCGAATGGTTGCGAAAATTCCATAAGACCATAATTTTTCAGGGCGACTCTTTCGTGGGAACAAAAGCTATCATTCTACAAACACGAGCAGCCAAAGTTGACTTTACACAAAAACAAAAAACGAAGAAATCAAGTTTGTTTGGCATATTTGCTGTACAAAAATCAAAAGGAAGAGGTGCAATGGTGGACTGGAAGTGCGTTAAAAAATCTTAAACTCCGCTTGTTTCTCCGGCATGAGGTAGCTTCGTGTAGGGGTGGGCACATGCCTTTCTACCGATAGTTTCCCGTTCGATCTGTCCCAATTTGAGCCTAGCCATATTTGTTAAAAGATTCTCTTTTTAGAGATATTTCTTATTTGTTGATTTCGGTAGTAGTAATATATATTTTGGAGAGATATATTTGACGATTTTTAAGGCCGTGTTTGATCGTCGGAACATACTGAATCCTATCGACTATGTGATACACTTGAAGATAAAATTAAAAATTTGAAAATTTAGAAAATTAAATTAAATTAAAAAATGAAAGGAAAAGCCCTCAATATAGGGATTGTGGCCACTAGCTAGCACCACCACGGTAGTCGTAATCGAAATTTGCGACCGATGACATTTTCGTGCAAGCACAATGTAGACTATAGATCTAAGATCACAATAGACAGAGGGCGCAAGGGATTTCAAGTGACTACTAGCATTGTCGATGATTCCGAGCCTCTCCATCACCAACTTCCCCTAATCCCTTGAAAGGTCTGCATCCTCTGTGAGGATTCTTGTGTTGTGGCGGAACCCTGGTTTTGTACACCATGATATTAATTATTATATCAATGAGGTGATGGAAGCCATGCCATAGTTTCAGTCATTGATATCAAGGTAATATGTATCTTGAAGTGTGATACATATGATACTTTGATTTTACCTTATATTTCTTTTAATGAGTCCAAACACATATTTGTTTATCTGATTTTTTTCTAAGCAAACCTACGACAAAAATTAACAATATGAAGTCTTAAGTTTGATTAAGAAGAATAGCTAGGTTTATTACATGCTAATTCAATGTGTATTTAGCTCATTTTTCTCGGTAAAAATGACACGAAGGCTCATATTTTTTGTTTATAGCTTTTTGATATCATAAGTATATTTTCTTTAGCAACTATACTTATACAAAACCAATGCTTATGACTATTGAAGTTTTCCCACCCTTAACATAGCAAAAGTGCAACCAGAGTACTTACGGCACGAGTAATGCCAGTTTAGGAAGATCAACGAGTCTTTCAGGTGGAGACATAGAAATGGTCAACCCCATGGGCTCGACCTCTCAGGATGCCGTTCGGTTTTAGCAAGTGCAGTAGCTTTTCAGAAGATACAATATCAAGCATGCACCATGAGTATTGACATTTTGACAAGAGACCTTGACATTGGTCTATTGTACTCGGAAAAGCTCCAATCAATTCATGACAAGAGAATGATCCAATCAATTTTTGCTTAGATGCAATGCGGATATTGTGTGTCTATTTATTTTCACTTCTGAAGCGATGGCAAAAAGAACTGTCTACCTAGCTCACAAACACAAATGCCTATCTTACTCAGCAGCATACATGTTCAATTTCCATATTCTCTATCATTTGAAGGCCGGTTATCCTGGAAAACCCTCACTTTGGGGTATCTTAGATTTGATAGCCTCTCAACTTCTTCGTTTGCAAAATTGGAGTGCAACTGAGGATACAATTTTCAGCAAAGAGCTTCAACTTTTTTTGTTCCCTGCTACAGTAAAGCATTAGGATAAACAATCACAGCGAGAAGCTTGAAATTCGTTAGCCTGGTAGGGATGAAGTAATTTAAATGCAGATTTACCTTCATTTCCATCACCACGCCCAAACCTTTGGCATGGGTCCTTAATTGAGTCTTTTTTTTTTTCCATTCCTTATCATATTCTCAACGAACAATATCTCTACCAAGGCCTCTTAATTGATCATGCATCCATAACTTATTGTCATCACTGAATTTTATCAAAGACATTCTCTAAAGGACCTCAAGACCTTCCTTTGGGAAGAGATTGGCATCTTTCCATAAGGGAAGCACCTTTTTTTTTTTTATCAAATCCAGTGAAAAGACAAGCTATCTCAAGAAAAATATGTTTTTGCCAATCATCCAAGGCATCATAACTTATTTTCAGCTTTCCTTTTACATCAGGGAGAGGAACTTGTTTCAACTTTTTCAATATCACATCCCAAACATCTTTGCTTTTGTTCAGAAGTAGTTTTCCTATAGCTTCAAGAGCAAGACGAAGACCCCCTATACTTTGGACCACTGCTGTGGAGAAAGCAATATAGTCATCCAAAGGGTAATCTCTTCCAAAAGCATGTCTGTAGGACAGTCGAAGAGATTGATTGAAGTTCATGCTCATAAGCTCATATGGACAACAAACCTCAACAACATCAACAATATCCATGTTTCTATTAGTTATGATAATCCTACTTCCTAAACCAAACCATGCAGGTTTTCCTATTAGTGCATCCCAATGAGTCATTTGATCAACATCATCTAGTAGAACTAGAACCTTTTTACCGCATAAACTTTCTTTTATTTTCTTAATTCCTTCCTCAACATTGTTAAATTTTGACCACTGTTTTTTGAGAACTTCAAAGATTAGTTGATTCAAAGATTAGCATCATATTAGGCAATTGTGCTGAGTTGGAGACACCTGCAGCAGTAGCTTCCACACTGCCATCATTGACAGCCGATAAGGATGCTGACTCACTGACAGAATTTACCTCCATGTTTGTTTCTGTCGCAGCTGCTATTCTTTCCCATCTTGCAGATTCCGTGTTCTCACCTGTTTTACAAAAAAGTACCAAGCAATAATGACCATTAAAAGAATTTAAGCAATTGCAGAATGCGAGGCAGCTATAGGGAAATTCTTTCATTCAATATAAATTTCCTCGAAGTTATTCCTCCCTAGCTCTCAAATTTTGTGCTCTCACCAAAATTTCTGGGCAACATGAAATCGATGTGGAACCTTCTAACTTGATACTAAAGCATACAGAATAAGCTTCCAGTGAGAATGTGTTACCAGGGTGAACATCTTGAGATAAGTCCAGAGAAGAGACCAGATGCGGTTTATTACGTAGGTAACGCTATGCAAGGTGGCTTGCTAATCACTGTATATTGATAGGAGGCAATGAACTCAGCTCAGTAGAGATGTTAACCTGCTTCTGCAGAAAACAGGTAGTTTCTAATCCTAGACTATGAAATCCAACTTTGATTTTTGTGCCCCTAGAGCCCCATTTCATTTCGACCAAAAAAAGAAGAAGAAAAAAGCCGATGCTTCTGCGAAAATTACCATGGCAACAGTATGCCAATAATGCTTTAGCAGGTGCATAACAGTAACATAAACTATATCTTGCCAAACCGAAGAGGCTTCCTGTTAATTCTCCTATTGTCGAAATACCTTTTCCCAAGACAAGGTAAACCATAGAATAGAAAAGTAGAGGCCATTAATAAGAGGTCAATAAATCCAGAACACTAAAGCAAAAGAAAGTAGCTAAAATATGGTATCCTGCCAATTTGCACTTTCCAATTATCAAGAGACTAATATTCAACATTAAAAAAACTTACCATAAACTCTTTCAAAAACTTTATAACCCCATCGAGTGATCTCCTGCAAAAGGTATCTACTGGGTAAGGCCATTGTTCACCAAGATCAAATCAAATTTCCTAAAGTCAAACATCTTGAAAGAGCTAGAGTGGCACCAACATCATGAAGGAAAATCCAGAAGTCATCCCAGTTTCATACATCCAAGACAATTGACACCTTTTTTAAAAAAATATGAATTGTTACACATAACTAGACTTGTCAAATGTGTAAGTTGAGTTAGGTTTGTCTTGGATTAAAGATAGTCAAGCCCAAATTGACCTGTATAACCCATTGTGGCACATTTTCATACAATGTAAATCTAAATCTAGTGACTCATACTTGACTCAACCCGAACCATATTGCTAAAAGAATTTCATATTTAATCATGTCCAAGAAACCTATTATATAACATGAAGTGAGAGTGTGGAGTAAGTGAGTGCGAGATTGAGTGAGGTTAAGAGAGAATCAAGAGAAAGTCATAAAGTTAGGTTGGATTTAAGTAAGTTGTAACTCTATTTGTAACCATTTAATATACAAATTATGTTTAAACTCATTTATGATTAGTTTATTGAATATAACTAACTCATATACAATCGGTCCATCATTCATTTGGACACGTCTATGGTAACTTTGGGTTAGAGGAAGATTTGTGTCATTAATTCATTTATTCTGGGTGGAGCCTTCTATTATTGCATGAGAAATTGTTTATAGGTACCTATCCTTACTAGTAGTTCCCACAATTCAAGTAATCAGTGGCTCTGAAATTCCTTGCTCTTCTCAAATGTATCAAAGACACGAAACTCGCACGTTTCTCTCCCTCCTTCCCACTCATGTTCTTTGGTTTGAAATTGACTTCCTCAGTAATTAACTTGTCTGTGGGAACATCGTTACAAGATTAAATTGATTTCATGTTGCTAAACACAGTCATGAAGTTAGGGTCTCTAGATCAACTCACCGAGTATCCGTATAATTGCTCACTTCGCTGAATTCGTGGAGCTGCGAGTCCTTGGTCCCTTGGTTGACCCTGTCGGGCTGTGAGTCTCCATCTCGCTGTCCCCCAGGGCTACACAACTCCTCGATCTGCCTCCGTACTTCAGACATCCGAGGGCGCTTAGGCAAATTTGGGGAAACACAACTGATCGCCACCTCCAAGAGCGCAACCATTTCCTCCTCGACGTTGTGATACCTCATGAGCTCCAAATCAAAAACTTCAGCAGTCCAATCCTCACGAGCAACGGACTGGACCCACGCAGGAAGATCTACACCTTCCTTCATTGGGAGATGGGTGTGCGGCTTCCCGGTCAGGACCTCCAGTAGCAACACTCCGAAGCCATACACATCCGCCATCATCATTCGGTAGGCCCCACCCTTCAGGGCAGACCTTGTGAGGGGAGCGAGGCCGTAATCGGAGACCCGGGCCTCGTAGGACGGCGTGTGGAGGACGTTGGATGACTTGATTTTCCCATGCAGGCGATCGATGGCCCGGGCAGCTCCAAGGACAATCGAAAGCCTGACTTCTTAGCTCAGGGGTGTCCCTCCCGATTCTTTGTATCCATGCGATTGGCTTGACAAGCTTCCCATGGGCATGTAATCGTACAAGAGCAATATCTCGTCTTTACTGTAGTAGTAACCCCACGGAGGGAGTAGGTTCTCGTGCTCGATCGCTCCGACAGCTACTGCGACCTTGTCCCTGAAATCCTCGGCTGACAAGACTGCACCCTTGAGCCTCTTCACGACAAACGTGGTCCCATCCTCCAGGTGAGCCTTGTAAGTCGTCCCGAACGTCCCTTTCCCCAATACCACCGCACTGGCCCTAAAAAGATCCTTAAGACCGAAAATCTTTGCGGGTTTCCCCAACAGCACCAGCTCTTTTCTTGCTGGCTCAGGCCCTTGCGGCTTGTTCTGGGTCTCATTTTTTCTGTTGCCAATCCTTCGCCACAGTTTGTTCATCGGCGTCACTTCCTATCCGACGAAGGCAAATTGCAAAGCACAGACCTCACCACCCAAGCACAACAGCCTTTCTTGATTCTTCCTCCCCTTTGTTGATTTCGTTCTTCTTGTCATTTGCCAATCCCATTGTTCTTCCTTGATTATCACGAGGTCAACGGCACACTTGCCGCATGAAGTCCACGTCCCCTAGGGGCAACAATGTCTTTTGGGCCCAAAGACAGGACGGATTGTTTGCGCATTTCTATAATCCCGTGCCCACTTGCACGGTTTCCTACGCTTGATGACATAACAAACTTGATTAATTAACTAAAAATTTATTGACATAGATATGTACACCCCATTACGTAAGTATCCACGATAATTATTGATTACTTTACGAATCTTATAAGTAAGCGAAACCTTCTTAACCAAAATTATCTCAATGTTATCATGGCAATTTACTAAGCATATCTTAGTAAGGAAATTTACGGAACATCCATGCCACTCTATTTTGGCATTCCACTAGTATTATTTCAGGTTAGGTCTCTGTAAAGATGGCACTAGGTGTTAATCATTGCAACCGTTGACGATGTGCCCATGTTCTTGTCCGTTTCACTAGCTGACCCGTATCCTTAGGGCCACGAGCTTTGCTTGCAAGTCCTTAATTATTGTTATCTGTGATTATAATCTCTTCTTTGTATTGAATATTATCTCCCCTTTTGTTTTTTCCGAAATCCTTGAGTCCATATGCATGGAACAAACAAACGATAGATAACCAAGATCAAGCACAACCGTCCCTAGGCAAGGTGCAACTTTAAGGCTCCATTTGGTTGGGCATTCCCAAAGTCCATTTAGCCTTGAAAGTTCATTTGGCCAAATATTAAGTGTTTGGTTTAGCATTTGGGTTAATTTTCTAGAGATGCAATTGTATCTTGGATGCCTTTTAAAGGCCTTTAGGCCATGGGACCTCCAAAAGTGCATTGGGAAGTTGTATTCTCGGGATGTAACTTCCCTGATTAAATGAAAATATGCCAGTCTCCCATTTTACCCCCGTATATTCATCATAATGCCCATTTTACCCCTTTAGAAACCCTAGCTTTCCCTTTCTCTTCTGTGTAGCCTATTTCTTCTCCTCCGAGCTACATGCAGCTTCTTCTCGACTCTCTCTGTCTCCCTCCGAAAACGAGGAAGCCATGGCGGATCAGCTCACCGACGATCAGATCTTCGAGTTCAAGGAGACGACGACGACGGTCTCTCTCTCCCTCTCTCTAGACGTTTGCTAGCCCTTTAATGCTTTTCTTTTCCCTTCTTTTTTTAGCAGATCTGGTTGTTTATTGATCAAGCGATCGCATCTAATTGCTCCAAATCGGTTTCGATTTGTGGTTTCTTTGGTGATCTTATGTGCTTGTCTCACCATTAGCTTCTTGTTTGTTGTGTGATCCGAGCTCGTGGACGGAGGTGGAGATTTGTCGGTCGTCTTTTGTATGCGATGTCGTCGATATGGTTCTTTTGTTTCCATTTCCTTTGCTTTTTTTAATTGGTGTACGTTCTTGGTCTTGTTGTGCGGATGATTTCTTTCCATTTTCTATCTAATCTGCGGTTGTTGATGGGTCACCTGTTGTAGCTTTGGTTTCTTCTCTCTGTGGTCTAGATTGGGATTTACTTTTGCTAGCTGGTTTGTAGCTTCTGTTCGCTTTTCTTTTTTTGGTTCATGTGTGATGGGCTGCACTGTCGAGTTTTCCATAATCCGTGGTTGCTTGACCTTAATTGTTTAGCTGCATGATGCAGCTGAAAAATCCTACGCTCTCGTGGATTTGTTTTGATTTGATCAGTTTTTTCGTGTGCATTCCTCTTTAAGAGTTTTTAATCATCCGGATGGCATTAGATGGTGGAGGAAGTTAGCAATTTCTTGATCGAGCCTTGGATCCTTGTTTTTTCAATGTTCGACTAATTCTAGACTTAGCTTATTCTAGTCCTTTGCAAGTTCTTGCGCTACAATTCTCTTCCATAGTATTCTGGCATGGCCCCCTTATTTCTCAGACCACTTGTAGTCCTGCTGATACCCAACTGATTTAAATAGGGTTTGAAATTCTTCTCTTTGAAATTCTTCTCATTTCTTCTTGTGATGTTAGTGTTTGTAACTTAAGTCTCCTTTTGATTCTCTGATTGCACTAATCATGAGGTGGTAGTTCGGATAAGTTGTTTACCACGCTCTTTCTATATAGATACATGTTGCGCTTGTTAAAGTTTGATGACTTATTTGGACAATTGCATGTTTCTTTAAAACCTCAGACTATGCAAGTTTTCGTTTTTATATGTAAGTTGTTTCCAGTCGTTAGGTACTAGAGAGGCTCCTGACTTTTTTGGCAGGGGATATCATGGAGGCAAACCAGAAGCGAGAAGATCCGATCACATATTTTGGGCTTGAGAATTGTGAAGTATCTTCTCGAGAACCTAAAAGAGGACTATTTTATGTTTCTGCCAGAAACACTACCTTTTCTTGGGGAATTGCTCGAAGATGTGGAACCAACGGTTGAATTGCTTGCGCAAGAAATTTTGAAGGAGATGGAGTTTATGAGTGGTGAAAGCCTTCGGCAGTATCTATGATTATTGATCATTTCATGGGATGGCAACCTTTTCAAAGCTAATGCTTGATGCTGTAGGCATGGTCTTTGAGTCAATGATTCATAAAACATTGTAATAAATTAGGTTGTTAATATGTTAAACATAAGGTGTATATTGCTTTCACCCCTGCAATTTTGTAAGAATTCAGTGATGTTAGACAGTTCACTGTATACATGGCTGTTGTAATTTGAGAAGATTGCAAGGAAAGTTTATGATATAGTGTTCCATGTTCACCATTTCATCTGCATACTACATTCATGGGGGGTCAGTGTTACATCAAACTTGGGTTTCTGGCGTGAAAAACATATTCTAACAGATTGTTTAGTCAGGACAACAATTGTGATAGGGGCAAGTGGTTCACATTTTCTGACATGGCATATTTACGTGATGAAATAGTTATGAGTTTAACAAATTATTGAGAAGATTTGTAATATAGAAGGACAATATATTCATTTTCTTGAAATACATGGGACTCTTGTTTATTATAATGAAACAACACTCTTCTTTAATTTTAAGATCTCCTTTAGTGTGAATCGACTATTTATAAAATTTGTATTATGACTCTTTTACATTACTATAAACGTGAAAATTAAAATATTAATTTCATTTTTTTCAATTTTAAACAAATTAAAGTTAAAAAAATTAAAATTAATTACACCAAAGAAATTTTCAAATATATATTTACCAAATAGCATTTATTCAAAGTTTCATCTCAAGGCACTTTTTAGTTTCAATTTACCAAATAATATTTGCATTTCATTAAACCTCTTTAAGCTAAAGATATTTGCATTTTCTCAATGGCTTCTCCAAATGCTGAACCAAACGTATCATGTAATTTGCATATTAAAGGTTAGGGGAAATTTAGGGTCCCCTAAGTTTTTTTTTTTCCTATGGACCAGTGCCGCATACAATGTGGACTGTTGTATAAAATGGAAAAAGCATGGCCTAATAGATCTACTTTAAAAAATGCAACTATGTATCTGAAAAATCAGTTTTCTTCGTAATTCGCTAACATTGAAGGAAAGTTGCCTACTCAAAGGTGATAAAGCCTATATTTGATTAATAAAAGTAATTGAATTGTAGGTTGCTAGAATTTATCGCATATAAAGGCAAGTTACGATCAATTACATAATTAAAAAACATTAGGGCAAACGAAATTCACTGGTAACTTAGATACGGTTTCTATGGAATATCATGAACCGTAAGAGCCACATAACTTACGATTTCCTGAAAGATAAAATTACGAAAGCATTTGTTTCATTAGTTAATTTACTAATGATTACCAGTGTGATGTGAATATGTCAAATTCGATGAGATTGGTCGGACGGGTGATTCCCAGGGCGAGCAAGGACACGGTTCCATTCAAACATGAATGGTTGCAATGCACCAGACAGCTTCTCTATCTTCTTCTCAATTTTTATTTATTCATTTTCTTCCCCTCTACCCAAATTTTTTTTAATAGTTAATGGTTCCAATTTATCCTAAATTTTGGCGTTTCTGACTGGACGACTTCTAGAACCGCTGAGGAGGATGTGACATGCTAGGCTATGTCATGTTATATTATCCACCGACTAAATTCCTAGAATGAAGCTGTTGATCGGATGGTTGCGAAAATTCCATAAAACCATAATTTTTAAGGGGTGACTCTTTCGTGGGAACAAAAGCTAATCATTCTACAAACACGAGCGGCCAAAGTTGACTTTACACACACACACACACAAAACCGAAGAAAATAAGTATATTTGCCATACTTTCTGTAAAAAATCAAAAGGAAGAGGTGCAATGGTGGATGGGAAGTGCATTAAAAAATCTTAAACTCCGCTTGTTTCTCCGGCATGAGGGAGCTTCATGTAGGGGCAGGCACATGCCTTTCTACCACTAGTTTTCCGTTCGATCTGGCCCAATTTGAGCCCAGCCAGATTTGTCAAAAAGATTTTCTTTTAAGTGATATTTCTTATTTGTTGATTTCGGTAGAAGAATATATTTGGGAAAGGATGTATTTGACGATTTTTAAGGCCATGTTAGATCGTCCAAACAAGAGTTGGGATAGGATAGGATAAAGTAGAAAACCAAATCCTCCGGATAGTATAGGTGGATATATGGAATACTATCAAGTATGTGATAAACTTGAAGAAAATATTAAAAAACTAAAAAATCAGAAAATTCAATTAAATTAAAAAATGAAAGGAAAAACCCTCACTCTAGCACTGCCACGGTAGCCGTAATCGAAAATGGCGACCGACAACATTTTCGTGCCGTAGATCTATAGATTTGAGATCACAACATATAGAAGGCATAGGGAGATTTCGGGTAGTACTACGTATTGTCGATGATTCCAAGCCTCTCCATCACCAACTTTTCCTCGTCCCTTGAAAGGTCTGCATCCTCTATGAGGATTCTTGAGTTGTGGCGGAACCCTGGTTTTGTGCACCATGATATTTATTATAATATCAACAATGTGGTGTAGGCCATGACAGAGTTTCGGTCAACGATATCAAGGTAATATATATTTTAAAGTGTGATACATATTGATACTTTGATTATGCTTTACATTTCTCTTAATGACTCCAAACACATATTTGTTTATCTGATTTTCTATATAAGCAAACCTATGACAAAATTAACAATATGAAGTCTTAAGTTTGATTACAAAGTATAGCTAGGTTGATTAGATTCTAATCTAATGTGTATTTAGCTCATTTTTCTTGGTAAAAATGGCACGGAGGCTCATAATTTTTGTTTATAACTTTTTGATATCATAGTTATATTTTCTTTAGCCACTATACTTAGGCAAAACCAGTGCTTATGACTATTGAAGTTTTCCCACCCATGACACAGCAAAAATGAAATCAAAGTACTTATAATACGAGTCATGCCATAAGTTTGGTAAGATCAATGAGTCTTTCACGTGGAGACACGAAATGGTCAATCCCCATGGGCTCGAACTCTCAGGATGCCGTTCGGTTTTAGCAAGTGTAGTAGCTTTTCAGAAGATACAATATCGAGAGTGCACGATGAGAATTGACATGTTGACAAGAGACCTTGGCGTTGGTCTATTGTACTCGGTAAAGCTCCAATCAATTCATGATGAGAGGCTGATCCAATCAATTCTTGCTTGGATACAATGTGGATATTGTGTCTGTTCATTTTCACTATTCAAAGGACGGCAAAAAGAACTGCCTACCTAGCTGACAAACACAAATGCCTATCTTACTCAACATCATACATCTTGAATTTCCATATTCTCTATCATTAGGCTGGTTATCCTGAAAAACCCTCACTTCAGGGTATCTTAGATTAGTTAGCCTCTCAACTTCTTCGGTTACAAAATTGGAGAGCAACTGAGGATCAAATTTTTGGCAAAGAGCTTCAACTTTTTTTGTTCCCTGCGACAGTAAATTCTAAGCATTAGGATAAACAATCGCAGCGAGAAGCTTGAGATTTGTTAGCTTGGTAGGGATGAAGTAATTGAAATGCAGATTTACCTTCATTTCCATCACCACGTCCAGACCTTCCGCATGGTTCCTTAACCAACTCTTTTTTTCCCGTTCCTTATCACATTCTCGACGAACAATGTCTCTACCGAGGCCCCTTAACTGATCATGCATCCATAATTTATTGTCCTCGCTGATTTTTATCAAAGACATTCTCTCAAGGACCTCAAGACCTTCCTCTGGGAAGAGATTGGCATCTTTCCACGAGGGAAGCACTGTCCTTTGATCAAATCCGGTGAAAAGACAAGCTATCTCAAGAAAAATATGTTTTTGCCAGTCATCCAAGGCATCATAACTTATTTTCAACTTTCTTTTTACATCAGTGAGAGGAACTTGTTTCAACTTTTTCAATATCACATCCCAAACATCTTTGCTTCTGTTCGGAAGTAGTTTTCCTATAGCCTCAAGAGCAAGAGGAAGACCCCCTGTACTTTGGACCACTTCTGTGGAGAAAGCAGCATATTCATCCAAAGGATAATCTCTTCCAAAAGCATGTTTGCAAAAGAGTTGAAGAGATTGACTGAAGTTCATGCTCGTAAGCTCATATGAATAACAAACCTCAGGAACCTCGACCATATCCCTGTTTCTACTAGTTATGATAATCCTACTTCCTAAACCAAACCATGCAGGTTTTCCTATCAGAGCATCCCAATGAGTCATCTGATCAACATCATCAAGTAGCGCTAGAACCTTTTTACCACATAATCTTTCTTTTATTATCTTGATTCCTTCCTCAACATTGCTAATGCTCGACCACTTTTTTTTCAAAACGTCAGAGATTAATTGATTCTGCAAACTTTCAATGCCCTTTAGCTCAGAAGTTCCCCTGATGTTAGAAAGGAAGCAACAAGCTTCAAAATGACGTGATAATCGGTTGAAGATGATTTTGGCTAGAGTAGTTTTTCCTACACCCCCCATACCATGGATCCCTAGAATTCTTGTATCCTCCAAGTCGCCACACATCATTGTATCAATTTCCTTCACATGATTTTCCACTCCAACCAAGCAGTCTGTCACTAGTAGATATGCCATTTTTAACTCATCTATAACCTTCTGAATGATCTCGTCTACCAGTTCTCCTTCACCTCTAATATTATGGAAAAGAGAGAGAAAATCTTATTAGAAGAACAAGATAACATTATGGAAACACTGCGTGAAAATGATAACCAAAAAATGATTTACCTATTCTTCTTTGAAATGTCCCATCCTTTTTGATTGGCAGCATAAGTGAGAGCCGCTTTCCACTTACTGGCGTCCGCACCAAATTTCTCCTTATGCGAAAGAAAGGATTCTTCATAAGGCCCAATTTGATGCCGGACCTCCGTCGGAGTAACATCGTAAAAGATGGGCATAATTTTCTGTCTCCTTGTCTTACTACACTCCACCATTTGGACCAACTCATTAAGACACCATTTACTTGAAGCATAGCCCTTGGAAAATATGGGAATTGCAATTTTTGATTGGCTTATAGCTTTGAGCAACTCAGGACCAAATTCCTCTCCGACTCGAAGTTCTTCATCATCCTTAAATGTGTGGATTCTAGCACCTAACAACCTGGTATAGAGGAAATTTGTAATGCCTAAGCGAGTATCTGGCCCCCTAAAACTCAAGAAAACGTCATAGTCATATCCAGATGACATGGAAATAGGTGGTTGTGAGCTGTCTTGCTGGTATAGTTTTTCCTGTTTCAACAGCATCATGTCAAGGACTTGTGCTGAGTTGGAGAAACCTGCAGCAGTAGCTTCCGCACAGCCATTATTGATAGCTGATGAGGATGCTGAGTTATTCACAGAAGTTATCTCCATGTTTGTTTTTGTCACAATTGCTATTTCTTCCTCACTCACAGATTCCGTCTTCTCCCCTGCTTTACGAAAACGTTAGCAATAATAGCCAAAAAAACCTTATTTCGTTCAATAGAAATTTCCTTGATGTTATATATTGGGGTGATATGCCGCCTATCACTGCAGACAGTACAACTTATGAAATCTTGATCCAAATTGATATTTTATGAGTACATTTTCATAGATTTTCATCTAATTAAAAGGAAAATTGGGAAGGAAATTATGCTGTAGTTATTATAGGAGCGATGCATGATATCATTAGCCAAAACAATGCTTTCATATGAGGGATGACAGTCTATTTCACGTGTTTGCTGTATATGTGCCTTGCCAAAGGGTCAAACTATTTTTCGGTGACTATAGCTGAATTGGACCTAGTAGAACTGAACTTAAATGAATAATTCGTGACCTAATAAGGTAGCTCACTTCAATTCAGGTACATGCACCAGCCTATGCTTAAAGTCGGAAAAATTCATTGTACTCTCTGGTTGACAATATAAATTGAGTGCGGATCATTTCTCTGTGACTCAAAGCATGAACAAAAAAAATCCATTCTGAACGTATTACCTGAGATGACAACTTGAGACATTTCCGAAGAAAAGGATGGTGACTGATTAAGGACCTGCTTCTTTGGGTGTTCAACAATATCGCTCATCGTAATTGCATCTTGAGACATTTCAAAATAAGGCATCATTTTCTCCTCAGCCACAAAAGGAAGAGAAGGAGGAGGAGGGGGAGGAAGAGAAGAAGATTGAGGTGAATTATTCACAATGTTAGCAGAAGGGGCACGACAAAAAAGGTCAAATGGGACTTTTCTGATGCCGTTCAATGATGATGCCCCTTTTGATTGGGGAGGAGGACGTGGCAGTGGAGGAGGAGGAGGAGGAGGAGGAGGGAAAGCCAACAAGGATGTCCGGGATTGTACAGAAGAAGAAAATGAACCTGTGAAATTGGACAGTGAGAGTGACTGACCATTCCCTTCCACTGCCGTGCTATGTTGTTCATCCAACTCAAAACTTGGTGAAGTATAGGGTGATTTTGTGGCGAAGTCAAAACTTCCAAAAGATCCCTTGAGAGCCAAATGAACCGAACTTTCTGATGTTGAAGGTGGCACTTGTGGCAAAGTTGATGTGGACTCTATATTGGATGGCACTGGCAGTTCTGGAACTTCATTCTCTTCAGAAATTAAGGCATCATAAGATAGTGCCATGGAGTAGGCAGCTCGCTCTTCAGTGGGCAGTTCCTCGGGTTTAATCTTCCTCATGCTTTTCTCTATTCGGTTCTCCTTTTCCTCCTCATCATTGGAGAAATCAATCGTTACAAGTGAAGTAGCAGCATCCACTTGTGAGAAAACAATCTGCTCATACACAGATAGGAATCACGAACTACTTTCTTATATTACAAAAAAAGTCAAATTACAGATGATTAGGTTGACGTCTAACCAGTACCTCTGCAATAAATTCCTTCGGATATTGACCCTGGCAATCCCACAGAACATCCATATCCTCAAACTCAAGCTTCAGAACGCTATCCGATATGAATGCAGTATTAAACATTGCACGGAACATTGAATTTTCCTGTTTGAGGTCAGCATCCAAACTCATACACTCAAGCACAACATCGCCTTGAACGTGACAATGGATATCCAATTTAACCTTTTCGCCATCTTCCTGCACTTAAATGTATGAACAATTCAAATAGTGAACTAGTATGATATCTATAGTTTTTACTTAATTATCTTTGACAAGTGGTGAACTCCCACATCAATATGGATTGATGGATGAGCCATGTGAGATAAATTTGGTGCTTGAGAGGGAATATTTATTTTCCTATATTCTTGTATTCCTCAGAGTTGTAGTCAGTACTGTGAAGCAAAACAACATTTCCAGGGAAGCAAAACAAAAGAATATAGCATTTAAAACAGAAAAAGAACAGATTGATGACTCATCCTTTTGACTAGGCTGGACATAAGCATGTGTGACGTTTGTAGACTCAAAATGAGATTTTGTAGTCGTCATATTCTAAGTTTGGATTTGACTATGCATCTGAAGATTAGAATGAGTGCATTATCTGGCGAAGAATAACTTAGGCAAGTCCTCAAATGTGGCATACTTGCCCTTTTTACAGAATGTGACATGTAAAATAGGGCAACAATGATCTTTTGCAGCTTGATTTAACAGTTTAGCAGATTAATAGATTGTGAACTCTGTTACTAAGACATTCAAGACACTACGATAACTGTGACTGCCTGCAGCTCCTTTTACAAATCCAGCAAGGATTACAAACACCAAACGTGAAAAAGTTTGGCACTAGAAGCCCACCAATACATGGCAGAGCAAATGGAGTTACACCTGGCAAACATATGCAATAAGATTTCATAAATAATCTTAGGTTAGGCATATTGGCAACACAATCAGAACTACCTGTTTGTAATGTCTCACATAGTCACTCCTGGGTGTTGAGAACAGAACTTTGGGAGTTTGATCAGGAACCATAAAGGGGTCCCGTCCTATTACCTTAACAATAGGACGACATCCCCCCTCAGCATCCAAATGAGGAACTAAACTTAGTTGAACATATTTTATCACAAGTGCTTTATCTGGTGGAGGCCAATCAGAATTAGCAGTCTGTGTGGAAACATAGTTGAGGTATCTCAGCTGGGAAGGCAATGGATTCTGTGTTGATGTCAGCTGCAAGAGTTCACGAGGCGCCTTACTGTAAATCATGTCAAGTGTTTTCTGCTCCCCATTCTGCTTCTTCATATATAACAAAAGAGAAGCCAACATGAATGCCAAAACCGGCCATGCACCCCTTTCGCAATGCATCAACAGCATGTTCTTTTTTGTATCAGATGACAACCATTCATCAGCAGATCTCAAGAAGTTGTGGATGATCTCCACTCTTGGTATAGGGCAACCTCCATAATTTTGAGGGATTTCCATTACAGTTATATCATATTCAGACAACACTTTAGTCATTTGGGCTTGGTTTTCTTGCTCCCCAAAATTAAATACCATGAAAGAGGCAGCAGGAAATTGGTCTTGAAGTTTTGCAACCATGCCTCTCATGTGAAATTCATAATTGTCATCCTTCAACCCATCCGTGGTAATTTGGCCAGAAAAGGACCAATCCGTGGTAAGACAGGATTGAAACACTGCATCCACATCCACATGTAAATCATTACGTGCATAAGAATTCAGTACAAATATAGAGGAAGCTAACAGGAGACATCTATCATGAAGTGTCTCATTCCTTTGGGCTCAGTATAAACTTGACAGACTACGAAATGAATTTGATTCCTGAGGCAAATTGAAGTACTCAATGGGGACAGCTCCGAATCACTTATGATGACTTGCTCTGCTGTCAAAAGTTCTTTAGAAACTGAACTGGAAGAAATAAGCTCATAAACATCCAGAAAAGAGTGACTAGAAAAGTTACTTGTTGACTAGGATACCCATGTACTGCGAATCATTTTCATAGAGGTGCAGCGTAATTTATATTTCCAGACTAGTGATGAATCAACTAATGAAATGATTCCCTGAACTTGAATGATCAGCACCTCATTAGAATCTTCTGCAGATAAACCTATTGGATGCTTATGACCTTTCACCGGCAAATTCATTTGGGAATGGTGAGACATGCATTGATGACTAGACAGTAGCACTCGCAAGAGCCTTTGTGATTAACAAGGAAGCAATTACAGAAAGTGCTTGTAGCTAAGTGGCTCCATCGAAAATTTATTTTATTCTACTTCTATGCTTCCCAGACTTTCAAAGAAACTAGCATATAAGCATATTTCATGCGCCTACTTAACCAAGTGAAGTTGCCCCCCTGAGAAGATACCCTTCCCCAGGCTATCTACCTATTTAAGATGTTGTCCTGCTGAAAAAGCTTGCAAGATAACTAGTATTTTAATGCTATGGTCTTTCAGATTGGGCACTAGATTGACCTACTCCGGTTTCAGGTTAGTCTCAATGTTGTGATAGCCTAGCAATCATAGACAATATATGGAATTTCTTGCCTTCAATTCAGCCTGAATTCAACTCTTCTTATTGGAGTCAGCCCTAATGCCATTTGGCTGGTTTATAAAACATTGCTGCACCTTTAAAAGCCACGAAGGTTGTGCAGTTGCTGGAAGTTGGTTTGCATGAGCATGGATATGCTCCAGGTCAAAGCAGGGCTGAGGGTCGTGTGAGTGGTACCATTTAAATGTGGATGGGGACAAGTTTTTCCTTTTAGCTAAGGCAAGAAATGAACTCGCAATCAGCAGTGGTATGAAATGAATGACATGTTTCTGCGTAAGTTACTGCCTGTGATGAGAATCTATTTGACCAGAGTAGGTCGACAAGATGCAACAGCCCTATTAACTCCTACACATAAAGTTTATGCTTCCTTTTTGAAGTAACACAGTTGTCCATCCTAGAATTTCTGTCTCTATTTGTTTCACGGGTCTACAGTCCAGTTTGATGACCTAAATGGGGAAAGCAAATCAATATACTATGGTACACAAGCTTCTCTGGTCTTCTGACATATGATATCCCTGATTCATTATAAGTTGTCATTCTGGTTTTCCACTAATTTCCATATTGTTGAAGTACTACAGTGCTCCTAGAGGAGGAAAATGTCAGAAAATAAGACTGGAGGCTGTTATTGCACCCAACATCTAAAATAAAGGAGCACAAATAGAATCCTGGAATCTGAAAATACTGCACATATAAACTATTGTAAGCATACCGAGACAGAATATGTTAAAGCTTACCACAGATTCTGTCTGAAACTTCCAACACCCATCTATCGGGCAGATTCCTGTAAGAGAATATCCAGAGTAAGGCCAGAATTCACCAGGATTAATCCATATACATTAAACCAAGCTTCTTGACACACTAGAATTGCACTCACGTAAAACCAAAAGTCCATGTAACTTCGTTTTTCATGACACGTACTTTGTGGTGGAGAAAATTATCTCTGTAGACTGGGAGAGATTGGAAGTCTGTAAACCAATAATTTGCTCAGGGGAATGGGAACTACTTTCTATTGTTGTTCATTGCATCAGAGGTGCATAAGAAAAAGATCAAATAGATTTATGTTGGTGATGTTGTCATAAAGAACCTAGACGATCCCAGTTGTAAACTTCAGATTTTCTAGAATATCAACTCACCTTGTCCTTTCAGACAAATCACCCTCCTCTTCGATGATCTGGTCAGGCAGTGGCTGTGATTGCAGGTCTTCAATCATCCTCCGTACTTTGGACATCGAAGGGCGCCTCTGAGGGAAGTCAGACGCACAAGCCATCGCCACCCGCAACAGTCCCATTAACTCATCCTGTATACTCTGGTAATCTCCCAGCTCAGGATCGAAAACATCAGCAGTCAAGTGCTTTCTAGTGGTGGACTTAGCCAAAAATGCAAGATCAGCCCCATCAGGCATTTTCCCAGTTAGAAGCTCCACAAGCAACAACCCAAAGCTATAGACATCGTCCTTTTGAGGGTCAGCGGCCTTTGATGTGCCTTTTGAAGGTGCCTGGATGTGCGTCAGGCCGTAATCAGAAACTAGCGGAACGTAGGATGAAACTAACGGATCATCAGATGCCCCGAGGAGGACATTGGTTGATTTTATGTTTCCATGGAAGACATCGGGACCTTGAGAATGCAAGTACTCTGTGGCCCGGGCGGCTCCAAGAGCGATGCCACGCCTGATTTCCCAGCTTAGCGGGATGATTTCCCATGGTGCGCCTCCATGTAAAAGTCTGTGCAAGCTTCTCAGGGGTTTGTAATCAAACAACAGGAGCTTCTCGTCTTTGCTGTAAAAGTAAGCCTTCAGGGAGAGTAGATTCTCGTGTCGCATCGCTCCCAATGCGTTCATTGTCTTCCTGAATTCACCAACGGGTAAGGCCACATCTCTCAGCCTCTTCACAACCAAAGTTGTCCCGTCGTCCAGGACCGTCTTGTAAGACGTTCCCGTGGTCCCTTTCCCCAAAACCTCAGCACTGCCGCGCATTAAGTACTCCACGTCAAACTCCTCCGCCGAAGGGTCCAGGAAGACCAGCTTGTTCGCCGCTCTTGGCACCAGCTTGTTTGCCATGCTTGTCGGCTTCTCACCTTGAATTGTCTTATCCTGCAGCAAGGGTGGTGGATCATCCCCTTCCACTGTTCTACTCTTCTTGTTACGCAACCTTCGCCACAGATTACTACGAAATCCCGACATCATAACCAGAAAAAAGAACAAAGAAACACTGAGTATGACCCGGTCACACTATGCCCTGCTATGGCAGCATGAGACGGCTTCTTTCTGTTCTGCTCTTCCGCCCCTCAGCTTCAGGTCTTCCTCTTGCTCTTCCCTCCTGTTTAACGATATCAGTAGTAGGAAAAAGCCATTTTAATTCACCAATGATCAACAGTGTGATGGGAATATATCCAAGATGTAACTAATTGTTCAGACAAAGGATTTCAGCGCAAGCAATGATAGAGTTTCATTCAAACAATGGCTGCACTGCACGGACAGCGTCCGTCTTCTTCTCGATTTTTCATTTTTCAATCTTCTTTTACTCCTCCCTTCTTCAAAGCCCAGACGACTCCTAAAGCCGTTGACTTGCAAAACAATGTTTGCGTTTGCGTTGAAACCGGCAGCAGAGTCTCGCACACGGTTTCTATTATGGGTTCCCACTCTGCATCCAGTTGATCCTCACATGGTTTCTTACATTGCATATTAGATTAAAATTCAACGATTATATAGAGCAAATTAAAAATTAAGGGAACATATTGCGTATTTGACTAAAATTCATGAATCATTTATGTCATTTTCCCTTTGTTAAAAGAATACTTCAAAAAAAATTATTTGTTGAGATACTTCATATTTGTTTTTTTTTTTTTGATAACCGAGATGTCCGGGGGAAACTAGCACAGCAACCTACCGCCATGACCCCCCACTTAAATCACAGGCGCTTCCCTGGGGAATCGAACCCAAGACCTCAACGAAGTCTGAGTTCGCCCTAACCAGCTGGGCTACCTATGGGTAGGTGATACTTCTTATTTGTTAACTTCGGTAAAAGTAATATATATCGCTAGAGAAAGAAAAATGACTTCAGTGGTTTTCAAGGGGATCTAGAGCATGAATAACCTTACCTAAATTAAAATGCGTATATTTCGTAAAGAAGATTTAATGAAAACCGGCGAGAGAGAGAGAGAATGCATTTCCATGAAGGGATTCATAAGATTATGGACGAAAAGAGGCTACCATAGCCGATATTTGGAAAAGAAAAATACATAGTTTTCGTCTATTTTCTAGAAAATTAAGGTATTTTCTGAAAAAGGTTAAGTACTTCCCATATTTCACATGGTTTTGGTGACCAGGACGTTGAGGTGCATACAAGGCCATGGACGCGAGATTAGGTCTAAACTTTTGTAATCTTCGGCCTCGGTGAGTTTAGTCGCTATTTCTAAGAGGGGGATTTCTAGGGGCATGAGATTATTTAGTCCCTTAGGGGAGTAATCTTATGAATTTATGTCAACACCCATGACATGTCGAGATAACTCTAAATGAAACCCTAAGCCTATTAATTCTTTACGTGGCAACTCCTTTTCGCATCGATTTTTGCTGCTTCTTCTTCTTTTTGTCTATTGAAGATACCCCATGTTCTTGCCCATAAGCTCGTTTCAATCGAAATCGTTTTTTCTTTAGCTATATTTCTACTGAAAGTATGAAGCAGACATGACCTCGACCAGTCGAAATGATTGCGTAAATGAATTGATTTTAGAAGTTGCTACCTCGTCTGATTCGAACTTTCTTGATTGGGGAACAGAGTTGGCTAATCTGGAAATGAACAAATTTCTTTATTCGTGGATTCACATTGAGGCCGACATAGCAAACCCAGATGGTGAAACCTTAATATAAGTACCTGTTCTTTTATTCTAATTGATCAAATAAATTCGAAACTAATGTAAATTCGTAAAAAATTTTAAAAAAAATACCACTCGAAATTTGGACATCTTAGACATACTTCAACATAATCTTTCTGTGACATCCTCAATTTTCGACCTTGTCTCGATGAAATAAAATGGGCTTTTCGTCGACGCGCCTATGGTACTTTTTCTCAGAGCTGACACTCACAAGTTAACAACCTATTAGGTAAAACTGTTAAGGGATATAACTGCGATAAAGTCCCTAAAAGCTACCTAGTGAGTTGGATTGTACCTAAATCATGTTCAGTTGATTTTAACCATGAAATTGAACTCGGATTCGGAAATCGAACGTTCGAGCGTGTCACGATTTATTTTTAGGACCTCGTCTCATCTTTTCGGAGAATTCCATCGAGCCGGGAATTTTGCGGAAAAATTCAAATTGGACAAAAAGAATTTGTGGAAATTCGGATGGGTCTCTTTAATTAGATTTTTGGGCTATCAAATTGAATTATTTGGTGGATAAATGGTGGAAATTCGTAGGGGCTGATTAGGGGGTTTATTTGGCCTTCATTCTTGGCTTGTTTGAGAAGCTTTGGAGGGGAAAATTGCCATTGGTCATAGTAGAAGACTTTTGGGGCTTATCTCAAGTGTTTGAGATATTTTTGGAGGACTTTTGTGGCTTCTTGTCCCCTACCAGCAGGAAGCAACGTATCTTCCTCCTCTTTCTTCTTCTTCTTCCTCATTTTCTTCTCCTCCTTTTTCTGCTGCCCACTCCTCCCTCTTTGCTGTGCAAATTTCACCTCAGCTCAGCCTCTTCCGAGCTTCTTTTGGTGTCGCCGTAGGCTCGGATTTTGCTCGTCTTCGCGCCGCCGTCGCCGTGAACTGATTTATTCTCTAATCAGGCGAGTGAACTCTCTAATCCTTTCTTAGGTTGTGATTGCACTTAGGGGTTAGATTGGTGTTGATTAGCTTGATTAGATTAGTGTTAGGTTGGATTGACACTATTAAGGATGGTTTAGTTTAGTTTAGTGGATTTCTCTGGAATCTGTCTACTGGATGCTTGCTGTTTGCCAATTTTGTGGATCGAAATTGGATGAGATTTGGAGGTCGATTCCTTCTTGATAAATGTTTTATACATATTCAGCTATAACATATAATTTACTCAAGATTTTATGAATTTAAAATAATATTATTTCAGCTTCATTTTAAGCGAAACAGAACACCTGTTTTTGCTGGAGTTTGTGACCTTTTGGTCTTCAATGGATTTTTATCAGCTCTTAGGGTCCGAATTTCGAAATAGTTTCTTCAGTAAAGTTGTTTATTACATCTTGTAGTATAAAATAATAAAATTTCAGATCAAACGGACAATTTTTGGATCTCAAACCAAGCTGGTTTTGAAAGACGTGAGCTCTGAAAACGGACACAGTTTTTGCAATGTTTTGAGAAATTTACTGCTCTCAATACAGAAGGATTTGGGTCAAGGTGTCTTCATGAAAAATGTTAATTTATGTGTCCTTTATAACATATTAAAATGTTATAATTTTCAGATATCTTTTGATTATGTTTCTGGATTTAAACATGGAGATGCGCGAGTGGCCCTGTTTCTGCAAATTAGGGCCGATTCTGGTTTGGTGATTGTTCTTGATATAGTGCTTGCTGGATAGTGCATATTTGGTGATATGGTTGATTTGTGGCATGCTTAGAACCTTCCCGAGTTGTGGCGAGGATAACATATGGGCTCGGGAGAGGGACGGCGATACGTAACGCCTCTACCCCCGCTTTACATATTGGCTCGGGAGAGGGACGGCGATACGTAACGCCTCTACCCTTGCGGCTTGGGAGAGGGATGGCAATACGTAACACCTCTGCCCTTGCATTGCATGTTTTGGCGAGGACCTGAGGCGAGAACTTTTCGCGGGTCAAGAAACATTGGAACGTCGGATTGAACCTTTGATAATTGATGTGTAATGTGCTGGTTGGTAAAGATGTTTGCTTTACGTGTATGTGTATGGACTGTACTGATGTGCAGGGAGGTGCTGCGGTGAGGTAAGGAACATTTGATGTGTGTTAGGCCACCTCTAGGTGAATTTCTTCCTAATCGAGGCTTAGGGGGTAGACTTGCTGAGACATTGTCTCAACCTGTCGTGGTTACAATTTTTCAAGTCCCTAGGTGGAGGTGCAACATTAACTGTTATGAGGTCCCACAAGTGATGGATTTTTGAGCACGCCTTTTTGGCTGGACCCGAAGCCCTTGGCTGTAGATCCCGAAGACTAGATAGCTTAGTAGTTTCCTTTTTGGTTTAGTCTGCTGTGTATCTAAACTCGGGATTATTTATAAGATATGTTTTGTGTAAATTTTGTTGTCCTACTTTCCTATCTCATGTTTGAGAGTTGTAAGGGGATTGTTTAATTCGCTTCCGCATGTGCAAAATCGATTGGGTCGGCGACGCAACCTGGGAACGTCGCAATTTAGTCGACCACCGAGGGATGTGCATGTTCTCGAGGTTCGGGACGTGACACTTTCAATTGTCCAAGTGATTTGCCCTCGGTGTTAATGTTTCAAGCAACAAATCAATGAGCTTCACTCTATTTGTGTACATCAGTTAATTCTTTTATTCCATGGAATATATCAGTGGCCAATGAATAAATTTGGAATATAAATAAGAAATAAAAATATATACTTTTTTTCCTCAAGAGTGGAAAAGATACACAATGTCATTTTATAGAAACAAGCTCAGCGGCATCTTCTTCACAAGCAGAGCATGGGCGTGACTGAGACCAACACTTCTTCACCACCATGATCAAACCAAGCTTCAACCGTGTGGGCGTGACTGAAATTGTTAGATTTTATTACAGATATGCTGACTGACGGATCGACGAGGGCTGCTCTCTTCTGCCTAGAGCAAGGGTTGCTCTCGCCGATTTGCCCAAGAAGCAACTACGACTTTCCAATTTTCACACTTGATTTGATTAAACTTTTGCCGAAACTTAACAATTGAATAGTAAAATAAATTATAGTCATGTGTCCAGCCCTCCCTCCCCTCACACACACACACACACACACACACACACACTCTCTCTCTCTCTCTCTCTCTCTCTCAAAGGAGTGATCTCTCTACCAAATGGCAGCTCCCAAATATCCAAAAATCCCAAAACCCTAACCCTCGCTCCATCATTGTGAGGCTGCCCCCCCCCCCAAACCCTAACCCTAACATGTCACGCCACCCTCCCGAGCGCATGGTAGTGCCCGTTGTTCTTCGATCTCGGTCGATAACTCATGATGTCCCAAGATTCATCGTCGACCCAATAATTACAATAGTCAGATACACAACGGAAGGATTATAAACCCCTGACAAACTCCAGGATACAATCACAACTCATCATCTCATAAATAGAATGGTCCATGTTTTTACAAAGTAGACCTATGAGAATTAAACCCACATACATATGATCCAAAAGAATGGGTTAGGAGAATTCTACCTAGTTTCCCTATGTAGAACAAGCTCTAGTAAAAAAGTTAAAGCGAACCTAGGGACACCATGCCACCTTCGGGATCCTCAGTATCCTAGATAGTAACATATTCATCGTACGTCACTCGACCCTCCAGGAAGAACTCCATGATTGGTACTTGTAAAAAGGTTAACAACAACAAATGAGATATAAATATCAGCGAGTCTATGTTCTAGTTCCCAATTATGAGAGCACTCACTCCGAGGTCCCTATCTGCCCTATCAATGCACACACGAGTCTCAATACTAATGCTCTACGTATCACTCAGAGTACTAGTGCTCACTATTCACCTAGGTACTAGGTAAACTAGCTCCCTCGTCGCACTCAAGGCAACACGAACCACAAGCCCGATCAACCCATCAACTCACTAGTCCTTACTCAATGCCAGCCTCCAGTCATTCAATCAATCACAATCAATTCAATCTCATACCAAACACCCATCAATTACACATGTCAATCAATTATCAATAAAATGTGCAATTCAATAATAATAAGCAATTACATCAAATAATTGCAATTAATGATAAATTGACTCTCAGGTAATTCTAATTAGTCAACGGCCTAGGCACACCAATCAGGGATCCGCCCAGGTCCCTATTTTGAATTGTAATCCGCCATTCAATATACTACGGACGCAATCACCTTAATTGACTGCCATTTGGCCAACCACCCCTTATTCAACTAAAATTACCAAATGCCCCTAATTAGCCAAAAAAAGAAGAAGCAAAATACCCTCAATAGCCAAAATGCCGAATTGGCCCTAATCAGCCAATTACTAAATTACACATAATAGTCATATCTACTAATTTACCCCTTAATACCTAGAATTACCAATTTGCCCATAAATATCCAAAATTACCAATTTGCCCTTTTAATTCAAATAATCACCAATTTAGCCCAATCAACTAATAATAAGCTAATAAAGTGGGTCACTGCCCTAATTAAGAGTTAGAACACTAACTAACACTTCGGTCCAAGTTTCCTAAGAAAATTTGGCGTGGACAACTTGCGGCGAGCTTGCGATGTTGCATATCTCGTGCGACGAGGGCACGGGCAATCCAACGCAAGGCGGCACAACTCAACACAACGGCGACGCTTTTCCGGCTAGGTACTATTTTGGTGAGCACTATTTTGGCGAGGTTCTGGCGACTTTTTCCAGAGATTGATTTTAGTGGCGACAGGGTGGCCGATCAATTAGGTGGTGCGGTGGAGGTGGCTTGATAGCTGGAGAGGCATGAAACAGTAAAGGATGGTGGCTGGTCGGTGGCTTCGGCAACTCCCAAGTGACCAACGTGGCCGAGATGATGCATGCAAGGGTTAAACAAGGCGAGGCATCGCGATGGATGCGTTGGTCAGGCGATGGCAGGGTGAGGTAGCGGCTGGCAGAGCTCAAGATGGTAGGTGAAGTAGGAGGCAACGACGCAACTACGAAGGGCAACGTATGACAAGCTAAGGCAGAAAGCACCAGCATCTCTGGACGAAGAAATCGCGAAGAAGAAGGCGGCATCGCGACTGAGATGAAGCAAAGCTCTGAGCAGCAGACGCGGCGGCATAAAGGAGCAGCAAGGTCTGGTCGGCGATGGATGGAGAACGACTAAAAGAAAGAAGAAGACCTTCGTCCATGGGAAGAAGAAGAAGAAGAAGAAGAAGAAGAAGAAGAAGAAGAAGAAGAGAAAGATGGGATGGGGCCTTGCACCGTGGGCCCCCTTTGTGCGGCTTGCACACCAATAAAGACAGAAGGAGGAAGAGAATAGGAAAAAGTCAACACAACAAGGGGCGGTCAACATAAAAGGGGGAAAAAGAAAAGAGAGAGGTAGAGAACTAGAGGGGTAGGTTGGCAAAAGAGAGGGGGAAAAGGAGAGAGAAGAAGGAGAGACAATGGGGGTTCGGTAGGGAAAAGATAAAACAAGGAGAGGGGGAGTCCAAGTCAACAAGAAAAATGGGATGTTGTCCTCCTAGATTCCTAACCTTTTGTTACATCATTGTGATATTGCCCTTCCAAAACCCTAACCCTAACCCTTGCTCTATAACTTAATACCATATTATAGAATTAGTCTTAACTCAACTTTTACTACCCACAAAATCCCTCATACAGGAAATCCTCAACTTCAATCGCACAATGATAATGTGAATGAGTCAAGCCTCTCAGCTTTTACCCATCCCTAGTGAACACTCTCAAGCAACACATGGAGAAATCCGACAAAGTAGCCATTTGTCTTGCAGCCCTTTGTAAAAAGTTGGAGGGTTTATGGTCCTAAAAGCATATTATTGCACTGGATGATGATATTATTGCAGAAAAATTCAAAGAATGTAACTTATCTTTGAATGTAATAGGGGAGATACATCTCATGTTCGCTATAACTTTATTGTTTGTGATTTATGGGTCCAAATCTATAGATTTGCCAATGGAATGGGTAACTGAAAATGTGATTTTAAAAGTGGCAAAAGAAATTGGTAGGATATCTACCATCAAAATCGAGACAAGAGGCTACATAGCTTATAAAGTAGTTTAGGCTAAAGTGGAGGTAGATATACCAGCTCCCCTATTACAAGGATATATTTTTAGTAACAAAAAGAAAAATTTGTGGCTGGATTTTTGGTATGAACGGTTACCCCATTACTATCACACATGTGGGAGAATGAAGCATTTTGCTCAGTATTATAGAGAAAAGCCATGTACTGATGTTCAATTCGTTAATATGGGAAATCTAGCCCATGGCTCGTGGTTAAAAGCGGAAGCAAATGAGAATGGTCCCTACTAGAATCTATTTTATGGAAAGAAAATAGAAGAAATTATTGAGGAAGAGGAGATACCTATAAAACACACAGGGAGTTGGGGCAACTGGTGGTGTATGAGGAGATAATGGAGAAAAATGCTGCAAAGATAGGTAAAGCAATTGTCATAAATGATGCAATAGAAGAGATGTCAGAAAGAATGCTGCTGGATCCTCTTTTAGGAATGCAAAGTAGGTTAGAATTAGTTGGAGTTAATGGTTTCTCCAATTCTCTTGTTCAGGATAACACAAAAAGGGGTAAAAGTCCTAAAACCTTGGCAAATAAGAAGAAAAATGGATATCCACCTTTATGAAATGCATTTGTTAAACAAGGAAGAGCAAGATGAAATGCAGTTACTAGAAACACAAATACACACTGTTGAGGAAGTCTATAATCGGCCTTTGGTGGCTAGCCCTAAAAAGCTACTAGAATACAAATGAAGCTAATATGCTGGAATTGTCAAGGTTTAGGCTCACCCTTGACAATTCAGACCCTCTAAACCCTTGTGGCTCAAGAAAAGCCTACTATTTTGTATTTATGGAAACAAAAAAACAAAGAAGATGTTATTAGGAGGTTGCAAAGGAGATTCAAGTTCCCAGAATGCTACATAGTGAATCCCAATGGTCTCGCAAGAGGTATGGCAATATTTTGGCATGAATAGGTTAATCTTCATTTTGAATCCATCTCTATGAATGTAGTTGATTTAATATGTGAGATGGGAGAAATCAGACAAACAATGCGAATTACTTTCATCCATGCTCTCACTGATTTCCAACAAAGGCTGAGATTGTAAGAGCATATTTAGCAGATTGTCCAAACAAACCAATACCCTTAGATTTGCCTGAGAGACTTTAATGAAGTACTGTATCATTAGGATAAAGTAGGGAAGCGAAAGGTAGAGAATTACATAACAAAAGCATTTCAAGATTTCCTAAATGCCTGCGAAGTTATGGATGTGAAAAGCAAAGGTTGCTCTTATACATGGGTAAATAATTGAGAAGGTGATGAATTAGTCAAAGAGCGGCTAGATAGAATGGTGTGTACCTTACTATGGAGAGTGTCTTTCCCCGCAGTTATAGTATATGCATTACTTGCCATTGGTTCATATCACAGTCCACTTTTATTAGATCTATTCCTAGAGACCATAAAACGAAAAAAATAATAATTCAAATTTGAGGCATACTGGTTAGATGATGAAGAGTATGATAGGTAGTTACTGATTCTGGGCACTCATGTAAAGAATAGCCATTGGAACTTTCTACAAGACTAAAGAAAGTGTCGGAGAGTTTATTTGCCTGGAGTAAGAGAAAATTTTCAAATGGAGAAATACAAATTACTAAATTGAAGAAGGAGATATAGGAACTCACCCATAAACAATGCTTAAATGAATAGTATAGCATAATAGTATGGCTGAAAAAAGAAGTGGAACGACTATGGCAACTGGCGGAAATGTACTAGGGAATGAGATCAATAATCCAATGGCTCAAAAGGGGGACAAAAATACAAGGTTCTTTCATGAAACAACATTGCAAACAAGGCAAAGGAATATAATTCCGATGCTTGAAAAATGATAGAGACGAATGGTGCATAAATACTGACCAATTGCAACAGATACCCTACCAACTTTTCCAAGAACTTTACACTACATCAGGGGCTAGGGATTTTTCTCCAGTCATTGAACAACTTCCTTGTATAATTACTAAGGACATCAACACGGCGTTAGTTGCAGAAGTCTCTATGGAAAGTGATGAATGATTTCGTGTTTCGAACCCAGAAAGTTAACTCCTAACAGATTATCATATTAGCTAAGGCAAAGGTGGGCAAGAGATATAATGAGACAACCAAAGGCACGGAATGAATTGCAGTGAGGTGGTTGCCTCCTCCTCCTAGAGTACTCAAAAGTGATGTTGATGGATCCTTTCACCTAAGAACTATAAAGGGAGTGATGGCGTGTATTTGTAGAGATAGTAAGGGGATTATCTATGAGGGTTTTGCTCGAACACTGCAAGTTTCCTCTGTGCTTCAGGTGGAAGCAATGGCAATTGTGGACACCCTAAAGCACTTTGAAGGAAGACATGGATTGCAACTTATTCTGGAAACCAATCGACTTGATCTGTAAGAGTGATAGGTGAAGGAGTAGATCAAATTCACTGGGAAGCGCAAGCACTTATCAAGGAAGCCCAAGCCCTTGTACGAAAGTTCCAGGGCTTAAAAATAGCCCATTGTCCCAAAGCTCAAAATCAAATTGCGGAATGGGCTGCTATGGCCCAAAGGATAAAAATGCACCCAAGCATTTTCATTTTATATCCCTCCTCTTTATTTATTGGAAATGTTATATGCTGATACTAGTGACCTTTCATGTAGAACCTCTATGGAATGAATACATAAAGGATAATTTTCGACAAAAAAAAGAACAGTAAAATAAATATAATAACAAAATAATTCGTACACTAGATTTACGTGATTTGATTAAGTGACTTACATCCATGAGAAGAGTAACAAAAAATCTCATTATAGATCAAGCAATTCAACAATATTACAACTACACTAAAGTCACTCAAATACTTAGTATTATTCACCAATAACTCACTCGATGTTTAGCCTCATAATTCATCATAAAATAATCTCTCAATCTCACAAAAAAATTACACAAATCTTACTCACAAAGTTTAATTGGTTTTAACATTATATTATTTTTAGGTGTAAATCACAGGCAAAATCTCATCTTTGATACTCTTCAAAAAGAACATTCATTGCTTACATATAAACAAAAATTGGACCTAAAAGAGCCATCCTTTGAAACAGTACGAACGCGGTCTCATCCGTATAGTTGGGACTCCTTCTTCGCAAACGTTTCTTCGATGAGAACCTCTATTCCAACCCTTTTGCTTGAGGTTTTCTGGAGATTCAAGCGTCCTCTTGAGCTGAAATTTGGTACACATCTTCTATTCAGCCTAATATATAATTCCACTGATTGATTTGTTATGGCATGCCCTATTTGCCGATAATGAATTAGGGTTCGTTGCTGTTGTTTTTTCTGATTCTCTTCTGTCATGGATGTTGGATGGCCGAGTTGGCTATGAACAAACATCATGGAAGTGATTCGCTGAGAATGATTGTTGACTTGCGACCAATAAATGGTCCATTATCTTCGTCTGAGTAGCTTCCTCTTGCTGTAATGGAGACTATGTCCATTCCTCTTGCTATTGATAATATTGCTGCTAGGAAGAATCGTAGCATTCTGGAAGTTAGTAGAGGACGTAGTAAGAGTAGGAAGGGCTTAAGGAAGGTGTTGAGCTCTCATATGCCTGTTGAAAACATAACTGGTGGTTCACGCCCCTCACATGTTCGACAAAATTCCCTACCTAAGTTGAACGGTGCTGCAGCTACTTCTGTGATCAGACCACTCCCTCTTCGCCTTAACGCATTCTATGCTATGGGTGAAAGAGGCTAGAGCTTTATTTCCCCCGTGGAGAAGGAAGATGAGGATGTTGGTCCACCAACTTCCTCCAAAGGTAAGGCTGTGGACTGCCCATTCTCTCTATTGGATGGGCAAGTTGTGTTGCTAGCTGCTCAACGTGAAGGCGTCTCCCCTTAGCTGAAAGGGCAAAGTGAACGACTAGCTACCACAGGTGTGTGACTAGCGATTGCCAATACAGGTGGTCGACGTAAGTCCCGATCCCAAAGTCGCGTGCGGCTAACTGCTAGTTCTAAATCTAATGGTCCAGCTGCTCCGTTGACTAACTTGGTTGGCACCAGGCGTGATGCGCTGGACACGAATGGGACCAACCAAAGACATGATCTGAGAAGCTCAGGCGATGATTTGAGTAAAGGTTTGGCTATCGCTCGATCAAATCAGAACCAAGCACGATAATGGGCAAGTATGGCCCGAACGGCCACCAAAGGGTACTCTCTCACTCATTTCCCTTTTGTGTCTGATGATGATGATGATATGGAGCTAATTATTTTGGATGATATGATTGAGGCATGTGATCCTAAATTTAAGGAGTATCAGTCGGTTATTATGTGGGGAAGTAACTCCCATTTGAACTCACGGAGACTATCTTTAAATAGACATGGGGAGGCCATTTGTGTGAAGTTATGGCCAATGAAGATGGGTTTTATTTTTTCACATTCCAAACTCTGAGTTTAGAAGGAAAATTCTTGATGGAGGACATATTACTGTTGCTAAGGTGTCTCCCATCCTTCAACAGTGGCACCCACTATTGGAGCTCAAAAAAGGCCAACATGACACCATTCCTGTATGGGTAAAGTTGAGGAATGTACCTTATGCCCTTTGGTCACCGTTGAGCATTAGTGCCATTGCAGGCAAACTAGGCAAGCCACTATATGTGGACAGCCAAACTGAGAAATTGAAGTTGCTCACTTTTATCTAAGTGTGTATAAAAGTAAGTGCAAAGAAGCCATTGAAGACTTCCAATCCCAGAGTATGAATGGAGGCCAACCATATATCACTTGTGTGGCACCTTCAGCCACAAATGCAAGGAGCCGGCGACTAGCGTGGATGTACGCCAAGCTCCTATGGATGTTCCTCGGACAGTCCAAACAATGACCAATGTTACAATCCCTACAGTGCCTAGTGATGCCCCGAGTGGAGATCGACTTGCATCGGTGGTGTCCCGTGTAACAACCGGTCCTGATCTAGGCACCATGAGCGCTAGATCCTTGCTTACACAGTCCTTACCTGAGTCTTCAGCTGCCCCTCAGACTAGAGATGGCCCGGCAGATGTATTCTTTGATGATTTGGATGCAGCGAATGAAACCGTTGCCATTATTGCAACTGGGGATGTCTGGGAGAAGGTCAAGTCTAAGAAAAGACAAGCCAAGTCTTCTAAGAAGCTAGCCTCGTCCCAAGAGATAACTCGATCTTCTCCTACTCGATTGGCTATCTAGGGTGAGATGTCTTCCCCTGTCGAGGACACCACACTTAGTAAGTTTAACACAATTGATCTATCTAAGTCTGATTCTGATGAATGTAATGAAGAAGGAGCGTCATCTAACTTGGAAGAAGCTAGTGGTGATGGTTCCCTTGTCCAGGCACCTTCTCTAGTGCCTTCTTCACCCTCTCCTTTACGTCCTACCACTAGAATGAACTCGAAGAGGAAAGGCAATCGGGCCAGGAAAAGGTAACCGCCTCCACTTGTTTATACATATGTATATAGGAGCTTGGAACATAAGAGGTTTAGTTGGGCTGATTAAACAAGCCAAAGTGAAACACTTGGTTAGAAGTAACAACTTATGTTGTATCGGTATTTTGGAGACTAGGGTTTCAGAGTCTATGTTTGTGGCTTTATCTACTAACCTTGTGTCAAGTTGGTCTTGGTGTGCTAATTATGAGTATTCTCAGAATGGGAAGATATGGGTAGGATGGGACCCTAATGTTGTGGATTTTCAAGTTATGGTTAAATCTCCTCAAGCTATACATGGCCATCTTAGGAAGTTAGCATCTGATACTTCCTTCGCCCTATCTTTTGTGTATGCAGCACACACTTTTGTCTCTAGGCGACTACTGTGGATTGATCTTATACAAAGGAGTAGCTCAAATTTAGAGACGTCATGGTTAGTTGCGGGGGATTTTAACTATTCGGTACTCTTCCGAAAGACTTGGAGCCTCTGATTCTTGGATTCTGGCCTTTGATGATCTTCATAATTGTCTAATGGAGGCTGAGTTGGATGATCTCAAATTTTTCTGGTGCAGATATACATGGTCCACATCATAAGGGGTGAACCTAAGCAAAGGAAGATTGATAGAGTGCTGGTTAATATGTATTGGAGTAAGGCCTTCTCCTTCTCATAAGTGAACTTTCTCACATTAGGTGTTTCTGATCATTCTCCAATGATAGTACGCATTATGCCACTGGTGCAGGTGCATAGACCTTTTAAATTTTTAACTTTTGGATAACGCATCCTGGCTTTATGAAGATGGTTGCTCAAGTTTAGGAACGTTATATTGAAGGTACGTCAATGTTTCAGCTTTGCTCTAAGCTTAAACTACTCAGGAATTGTTTGAAACAGTTCAATAGGGATTCATTCTCGAATATCTCTAATCGCACAAGATTGGCTAGACAGCAACTATCTTCGATTCAGGAATCCTTACTTTAGGATCAATTTAATTCCTTGTAAGCCCAGGATGAGAAGGATGCTATGGGGGCTTTCTCTAATCTCCGTCTACAGAATGAGGCTTTTTATAGACAGAAGTCACGTATACAATGGCTTAAGGAGGGGGACTTGAATACAAAGTTCTTCCACCAGTCCGTGAAAGATAGGTAGCTTAACAACATAATTATATCAATGGTGAATGAAGCTAGTATTCACATGTCCTCACCAGATGAAGTCAAGTATGCATTTGTTTCTTTTTATGAAGGCCTCTTCACCTCCCCTGGGCAAAGATCACGACCGTCGTTCCAGGATGTACGGGCGGTGCTCAAGCACACCTTGGATGATAGTTAGGTATGACGTCTATCTAACCCTTTTACTAACATGGAAATCCGTAACACTCTTTTTTTCTTAGCACCGGGGAAAGCCCGAAGGCTGGATGGGTTTACCGTAGATTTCTTTAAACGGTCTTGGGATATAGTAGGCCCGTTGGTAACTACTGCTATTATGGATTTTCTGAACTCTGGGAATATGTTGCGTTAGCTGAATACCACTATTATAGCTTTGATTCCTAAAGTTCCCAAGGCTTCCTCAGTAAATGATTACAGGCCAATTGCCTCTTGTAATACCATTTATAAGTGCATCACTAAGTTACTAGCTAATCGTGTGACGTCAATTCTCCCATTGATTATCAGCACATCTAAGATTGCCTTTGTCAAAGGTCGGCGTATCAGTGGTAATATTACGCTAGCTTATGAACTATTTTGTGACTTCCACCATGAACCTTATTTGCCCAAGTGTGCAATGAAGGTGGACTTCAGGAAGGTGTATGATACTGTTGATTGGGATTTTCTAGAATCTACAATGTGTGCTTATGGTTTTCCATCCAATTTGATTATGCTGATCATGACGTGTGTGCAAACTCTTAAGTTCGCCACCTCTATTAATGGGGAATTGCAAGGGTTCTTTGCCAGTTCTAGGGATCTTAAGCAGGGAGACCCAATATCCCCATATTTATTCACCCTGATTATGGAGGTCTTTTCTGGCATTGTTAATAGGCAGACCAGCCAATCGGAATTCAATTTTTGTTGGAGATGCAAGGCCACGAGATTGATGCACTTGTTTTTTGCTGATGATGTAATTATATTCAGTGAAGCAGATTGGGATTATGAGGACGGCGTTCTCCACTTTTGCGAGTTGGGTCGAGTTTAGAACCTAACTATGATAAGAGCAAAGTATTTATCTCGGATGGTTCTGAGGAACTACGTACTTCCATTATTAATTTGCTTGGCTTCAGGATTGGCTTGCTGCCATTTCGATACTTGGGGATTCCTGTGGTGTCAAGAAGATTGGGGAAAGCAGACTGTGTATCCCTAATTAACAGGATTATAAGAAGAGCTCAAGCTTGGACCCAACGTTTCCTTTCTTTTGCGTGACGTTTGCAACTTATCAGGTCAGTTCTTCATGCCATACAGGTCTATTGGTCTAGTCTATTTATATTGGCTAGCTCAGTGATAGATAAGATTGACTGTACACTTTGTCAGTTCATTTGGAACGGCCCAGACCTTGGTTCGGATAGTGCCAAAATGTCCTGGACGAATGTTTGTCTTCCAAAGGAGGAATGGGGTCTTGGCATTCGAAAACTTAGGGAGAGTAAAAAGGGCACCATGTTAAAGCATATTTGGATCCTTTTCACTAATAAGGAATCTTAGTGGTGCAAGTAGATTCATTCTACCTTTTTAAATAAACAAAGTTTTTGGGTGGCGAAAAAACCAACTTTTTTTTCATGGGCGTAGAAGAAAATCCTTGAGCTTGGGCGTGAATTCCGACTTTTGTTCCAATGGCGTGTTGGAGATGGACGATTGATATCACTATGGTTTGATCATTGGAATACTCACGGTCCTTGAAATTTATTATTCTCCAACCGTGAAATCTACCAATCGGGTTTTCCTAGAGAAGCCAAGGTAATTGATCTTACAATGGCAAGTGGTCAACCTTCTATTCTTTTGGAGACGTTACATGCTTCGGGGGAGACACCTCCATCTTTAAGTAGGGAACCGAATGCTTTTCGATAGATGGGAGATCCTTCTGGTACATTCTCGGTGGCTTCGGCTTGGAGTATTTTACAACCAAGGGGACCAAGAGTATCATGGAAGTCCTTCATATGGAGTAAAACTATTATTCCTAGGCATCAATTTCATCTATGGCTGATGACACGGAATAAGTTACCCACCTAGGTATTGTTGTTGTCTTATGGAAGAATAGTTGATGCTAATTGTGCCTTCTGTAATACGAGACCTAATTCCACAAACCACCTATATTTTGGATGTCAAGTTACATCACAACTTACATTATTTTGGGCTGGGAGTTGTACCTTATCCTAAAGGAATGGTTCGCTTGAATGGGCGACCAAATATATTGCTGGTAATTGCTTCAATCAATGTGTAACTAGATTTGCATTAGGTGCACTTTGTCATATTATTTGGAAGATGCGGAATAATTCTTTGTTCTGTAATTGTTATGTATTTGTCCCTACGATGAAGATGAAACTGATCAAGATGCTCAAAGACAAAGCCAAGACTTTTCAAAATGTGGTAGATTCTCCCAAGAATAGATAAGTCCAACGGAATTGGGGAATAGATTTTTCCATTTTCTCTTGAGATAGTTGGTCCCCTTTTTGTAGTTGGCCTCTGATTTAGGCCTTTTTAATATATTTTGTTTGGCCAATGTTTAGGCCTTTTCTCTTGATTATGATTAGATCCTTGGTACCCTTACACTCACATTGTACTATGCAGTGTTGAGTGCAAGTTTTGTGATATCGGGCCCTTATGCCTTATACAGGTTGCATGGTTAAAGATCAATATAATTACTTATCTTACTAAAAAAAATTGAACCTAAAATAGAAAATCACTTCCAGGAAATAAAAAAAATGAAAAATTCCGAATTTAAAAAAAAAGGAAAAATCCCAAAAATTAGGTTTGGAGTCTTTTTTTTTTTTGTAAATCTGCTGAAAATCTTTGACAGAGGAAATAATTAATTTACCAAAAAATTGAACAAGCTCTTTGGGCTTTACCGTAGGTGTTGTTTGTGCATAGTGATAATTGTTGGTTGTTGTTTGTACATATCAATTATGATGTTAATTGGTTACACACTCTCGACACATTGATTGTCATTGTTGTCAATAGCATGGTTAGGATAAATCTTAGGAATTATCTAATGAGGGCTAATTCATTGGGTCAATTTGCATATTAATTTGATCCACAAAATATTGGATCATTTTTTAATTATTTTTACTTAACATTGGATATTTGTTGTGCGCAAAGATTGTAATAATCTTTAATTTAACCTGATGAATTATATTTTAGATTGTCATAGACTTTAACTTAAAATATTTGTGGATTGCACATGTTGATCAGGTAAGGTCTTATCTCAATTGCGGGCAATTGCCATGTATTAAAAAGCCCAAAAAATCTCCAAAAACAAATGTTATATATATATATATATATATATATATATACATAGGACATAGTCAAATGCCATGTCATATAGTTTATTTTTCATCATTATGCCATGTCATGACATATTCCCCGTCATATAATTAATTGCATAGTCGTTAAGCTATGTTATATAGCTTGGGTCATGCCCTTAATGCACATAATGTATGCATGTCATTCATTCGTTAATGTGCCTCATACTCATACGTCATTTAGTGATTACATGTTATATCACTTACATAAATTAACATTAGTTTGCGTGTAAGTTTAATCAGTTCATATGTCATCCGGTTTGTATGTTTAGATTATTTAATTAAAATTGCACATCACTTTAGAATTAAGTCATGCAGTTATGAGCTCCCATGCTCGTCGATAGGTCAATACTTATATGCACATGACTATCTCTTATCTTAGATGGCACGTTTTCTTGTCCCTATGCCAAGCGCATATGTATCAACTCATTTTGGGTGTCAACACAATTTGATTGAGATTTCCACTTAATATATTCACATTTAGAACTCAAATTGGGTGCGCACGACTTTTTATATGTTGGGTTAAGTGTGAATGTATTTTAATTATATGAGTTGAGTTATGCTTGGATCGGCTATGAGTCATTAAAATTGAATTGTATAAAAAAGAGCAAAATGAGATTGGACCATCTTTAAAATATCCATATTTAAAATACCCACCAGGCATAGTTTATACCATTTTACCTTACTGTTAGTTGTTTCCATATTTAAAATATCCTGATAGAAAAACATCATTCACTTTCAATGGCATTATACACTGTAAAACCGATATCTGCAACAAAGCTCATTTCAGAAGTAATGTGCGGATTTGGGAAAGAGGGGGCTTAGAGACCATTACATGAGTAAGGCATAACTGTACATGAACGAGACATTAGACTACCGGTCAGCTCAAGTTTTCCCCTCTAAGTGACTCGCAACTTGACTTGCTATCGCCACTACAAAATTACGCGAATTTGCTTAACCAAAGAAACCATGGATAACCCAGACGAGTCGCTTGTCAATCATATTAAGGGCATAATCAAAGCGGACTCCTTCCCGTATATGACTCTGTGGTGGTTCAGGTTGCAAGCTGACCGAAGCCCCTGAACAACAGCTCAGAGTGGAGCTCTGATTGCAGGGCAAACGACAATGCAATTAGCAAAGCTTCCAAAGCACTCGCCCTCCTCCATTCATCAATAATCTCTATCAGCTTATAAAGTTTCGAAGATTGGATGGAGAGTATAACAAATTCTCTAACTAGTGACATTATCAGGACTAAGTTAAGGATTGAGCAAATTATAAGTTCATATACAACCAAGTTCTACATCTATATTGATGTATCAAATAAAGCAAAGTAAAAATTGTCTTGTTTACACTATTACCTGGGTAATCTGCGATAGTATAACTAGTATGGATATGATCTCACTTGAATTGTGCCAATCTGTCTTATGCACGCATTGTTGAGGTGGCATTGTCTAATTGCACTAGTAAGGTGCTACTTGTCACCGCTATGATTTTAAAATGTTCAAAGAAACGTAGATATCAAAATTCTGGACATGACACAAAAACATAACAAAATTTTTGTTGTATTGGGATGCTAGCAATACCTTGTCTTGATATGTGCAATTTAAATCAATAAATTGCAACCTTCCCAACACTGCAAAAAATGGCAACCGTATCAAAGGGTCATAAATTGATTGTCGGATTCAGATGGCACTATAGGTTCCAAAATATTTGGTTTGATGTGTAGAACCCGTTTTTCGTGTATAAAATGAGTCTTGGGCCTTGAATCTTACCAGTTTACTTTTGGTCAACTCTTCAGCAACCCCAAGTCAACGGATTTCTATGAAAAAGGAAGGGAATCACTCCTCATATGTCCTGGCTAAATGAAGGATGGATTTTACATAAAAGAAGGAACCAAACTCGAAGCTGATGCGTATGTCATTTTGTTAGATTGATTAGATGATAACCTAAGCTTTTTAAATTGCCTACTGTGTGATGTGCAGTCCAGAATGGAAAAGAGCAAGTAAAATCAACTGCATGCCAAAATGTCTGGGGCTAGGCCTGCCTGCACAAAACTTGCAAGATGTCCTCTAGGACCCAGGGGAGCGGGGTTTCTGTGCTTGTAATAAGAAAATTCAAAAAGGAGAAAATCGAAAACAATTTCTTATTCGGAGTAGTTATCATTTGGATTTTGGCTCGAGCTTTGTTTTGTCCTAGAGGTCTGTAAGGCACTTGGTACAATTTAGGTTAACTTGTTTAAAAAAATTAATATATTTTAAGAATGAGGAAGTGGGGCCTGTGTTTGATACGTTCGTATTGGGAATCGAGAGAGCCCTCCATTTTTGGCTTTCTCTTGCACCTTCCTATCAATTGACTGAGTATTATTTCCTCAGTCGTCGCCTTCTTGTAGTCTGGTCGTCCCTAGTAGCCTTAAACAACCGGCCCATTATTGCTATTGGAGTAATTACAATGAACTCGTGTAGGCTCACGGACTGACGTAATTGATGCAACTCGGAAAAACAAACTGGTGAGTTGACCAGGACTTGCTAAAGTTCTTAGTCGTTGCCTTCTAGGCATTATCCTGTGAATGAGCATTCCATTCGTTGCTTCAAGTGGGCATTTCCTTCCCCCTTCTAGCAGTCTTCCTCCGCCCGCCATTTCCTTCTCGGCATCGCCCGGTGAACGAGCATTCTATGGATTGCTCTGAATGGCCTTTCCTTCTCGCTTCTAGTAATTTTCATCTGCGCATGCTTAGTCGTAACCTTATATACATTATTCTCTAGAGTTTGAGCGTCAAGAAGGAGCAAGCCTTGTATGCATCTAGTGCATTTGGGCTTGCTCCATCTTAGCCACTATATCATGTGGATGTCCATATAATTTGACTGTCGAAATGAAGTGAACTCACATATTCTAAGTACATACAAGAATTTTCTATACTTAACTTTGATGATTACTTCAGGAAACTATTATCGGTGGTATTTTTCCTTTTATGTTCTAACTCAAAAGCTATAGGTACAGGAGAGTTCTCTCATTATTTAATAAAAAATTAAATGACCAAGAGCAGTATCAATCGCGGGCTCAGAACCGTCTATGCCGTCTTGTGGACCTTGATCCTCGATTTGCAGTAAACAAAGGGGAAAGGAGTAAGTTTCGTATGTCGTGCATATGACAAAAGATTGCCAGCTCCCCAAGTCGCAATTATTCAACATTTGATTCACTATTTATCTTGCTATATTATTTTGGATAAAAGACACCAAATACCTTAAATTATACCCATTATAATACCCAAAAAAACCCAAAACTCATATATATATATATATATATATATATATATATATATACACACACGATACATTTACCAATCCCAAACTTCTTCTGGTGATAGCAAAAACCCAGTATTTGTATCCGTGTGACGCATTTATCCCAAAAATTTGATGTTACAGAAAAGTTCAAATTTTCGTGTCACAAAAGATTAGATTAAATGTATCATATAAGTACAAGTTTTGGATTTTTGGCGTCATAATAAATAAACTAAAGTAAATCCGTCATAGTGGGCAACGTATGGAGTTTTTTGTAACCTTTTTCTGATATTTTTTTGGACCTACACTAAACTCATCGTACCATTATTGGCACCTATAGATACATTTTGATTTTACAAAAATAATCCATTGAAGTCAAACATACCTTCTCCATACAATACAATTTTGGTTAGGTCAGGTCAAAAGATAGTCCGACCCATATTGACCCATTTTCATATAATACAATTTTAGCAATCCATACCCGACCTGACCCGTATTGTTAAAATACAATTTTAGGGCTTATTCATTGGGTCAATTTGATTATTAATTTGATCCATAAAAATATTGGATCATTTTTTAATTATTTTGACTTAATATTGGATATTTATTGTGCCTACGGATTGTAATAATCTTTAATTTAACCCGATGAATTATATTTTAGATTATCATAGTCTTAATATAAAATATTTGGAGATTGCACTTTTCGATTAGGTAAGGCCTTATAGCAATTATGGGTAATTGGCATGTTTTAAAGATCAATATATATTTGTATGACATACATCAATTGTCATATGTCATGTCATATAGTTTAGTTTCATCATTATGTCATGTCATGACATATTCCATGTCATATATTTTAATTGCATAGTAACATTAGTTTGTATGTTAGTTTAATGAGTTCATATGTCATACGGTTTGTATGTTTAGTTCATTTAATCAGAATTGCACATCACTTTAGAATTAAGTCATGCAGTTTGTGACATCATGATTTTCGAACCCCATCCGAAGTAAAATGAATGGGCTTTTCACCAACACGTTTATGATCTCTTTTCTTGGAGCTGATCACTGCGAGTTATCAACCTATCATGTGAAGCCGTTAAGGGATATAATCTCTAAATGCTACCCGATAAGTTGGATTGGATTGGAATTATGTTTCGTTGATTATAACTATGAAATTGAACTTGGATTCAGGAAACGAATGTTCAAGCGTGTCACGATTTAATTTTAGGACATCGTCTCATCTTTTGGCAGAATTACGTCAAGATGAGAATTTTGCAGAAAAGATTCAAGCCTAACTTGAATTGATGAGGATTTGAATGGAACTTAAGGTGAATGAGTGCAAATTCGTAGGTATGAAGGGTTGCAATTGATGAGGATTTGAATGGAACTTAAGGTGAATGAGTGCAAATTCGTAGGTATGAAGGGTTGCTGCATTACAGGCTTCATCCTTGGCTTGTTGGATAAGTTTGGGAGGGGAAATGGCTGCTAGATAAGAGTTGAAGACTTGTGGGCCATACACTCAAGTGTTTTGGATATTTTGTTTTGACTTTGAAGGCTTATTGTTCCCATTTTGCCAACTAAACGTTGGAGCTTATGGCTTCATCTTCTTTAGCCTATTCTAGATATTTTTTACCTCCATTCCTCAAACTGAGATACGTAGCTCTCAACCAGCAACTCAGGAAGCGACTTACAAGAGGAAGCGACTTACAAGGCTTTTTCATCATCTTCCGAGCTTCTTTTGGAATCGACGTAGACTGTTTTAGTCGCTTTCGTGCCGTCATCGTCGTGGACTTGTCGACTTGTTTATCAGGTTAGTTTACTTCCTAATCCTTTCTTAGGATGCAATTACACTTAAGGGATTAAATGAGTGTCAATCAGCGTGATTAGATCAGTGTTAAGATAGATTGACACTAGGGAAGGTCATTTAGTTCAGTTTAGTGGATTGCCCTGAAATATGTTTACTAGACTATTGTTGTTTCCTTATTTTGTGGATCGAGATGTGATGAGATTGTGAAGCCCATTCCTTCATGAAAAATGTTTAATACAGCTTCAGCTAAGACATATATTTGAACCAAGATTTTATGGATTTAAAAAGAAATTATGCCAACTTCGTTTTAAACAAAATGGAACCTTTGTTTTCTGGAACTTGTGACCTTTTGGAGTTCAATGGATTTTTATCAACTCTTGGAGTTCAAATTTCGAAAGAGATTCTTCAAAAAAGTTACTTATCACGTCTTTTAGTGTAGCATAGTCGAATTTCAGATCAAACGGGCAAGTTTTAGATTTCGAACCAAGCTAGTTTTGGAGAACGTGATTTCTAAAAACAGACACAGTTTTTGTAAAGGTTTGAGCGATTTACTGCTCTTAATACGTAAGGATTTTGAGCAAAATGTCTTCATGAAAATTATGTGTCCTTTATGACATATTCAAATTTGAGAATTTTACGAACTCGTTTGATTATGTTTCTGGATTTAAACTTGGAGACACCTAAGTAACTTAGTTTTGCAAGTTAGGGTGGTCTTACGTTTAGACAGTTGGCATGATATGGGATGTGTGCAGCAAGATCATATGTTTGACCTCCTTAGTGTTTGCTAGTTAATGCATATTTGATGATATGGTTGGTTTATGATATGCTTTGAATCTATGTGTGACAATATGTGAATATGTGATGACTGGTGAAAGATGATATGTTGTGGTAAAGATCTAAGCCTGAGGCGAGAACCTTTTGCGGGCTACCTTGAGGCGTGTTTACGCGAGGTCTGGTTGCGCCTTACGAGGCCGAATGTCCCACATCTAAGGCGAGAACCTTAGCGAGTTGTGGAGAGGATAACATATGGGCTCGGGAGAGAGATGAAGATATGTAACACCTCTGCCCCTGTTTTACGTATTGGCTTGGGAGAAGGACGGCGATACGTAATGCCTCTACCCTTGCGGCTTGGAGAGGGACAGGGATACGTAATGCCTCTGCCCTTGCATTGTGTGTTGTGACAAGGACATGAGCATGAACTTTTCGTGAGTCGAGAAACATCTAAATATTTGATTGAACCGTTAATATGTTGTGCCTAATTATGGGACGAAATTGTGTGACATGGTATGGGATGTGTCATAACGATTTGGCCTTATAATCGAGACATTTGTGATTATATGATGATTGAGATGAAGTGTTCCGGTTGTTAAAGATATTTGATGTATGCTTATGTTCATGAACCATAGAGTCTTAGACCCAATAAAGTCTCAGACCCAATAAAGTTTCAAACCCAATAGAGTCTCGGATCTAGAGAGTCTGACAGTTCCAGACCGAGACAGTCTGGCAATTTCCAGACCTTGATTTGCTGGTTGGGTGTAGGTTACCCTTAGGTGAATTTCTTCCTAATTGACTTTGAGACACCGTCTCAATCCTTTGGGGTGTACATTTTACAGGTCCCTACTCGTGCGTTATGGAGTTTCGTAGGAGATGGTTTTTGGAGCATGCCTTTTGTGGTGGACATAGAACTTTGGCTGTAAATCCTGGAGCTTAGACAAACCCTTTTTGGTTTAGTCTCTTGTGTATAAACTCGAGGCTATTTACGAGATATATTTTGTGTAATTTGGTTGTCCTGTTTTCCTATCACAAATTTGTTTGTTGTCCAGGGATTGTTTATTTCACTTCCGCATGTGCATAACCGATTGGGTCGGCAATGCCTCCTGGGAACGTTGCAAGTTAGTCGACCACTGATGGATGTGCGCGCGCTTAAGGTTCGGGGCGTGACACAGTTATAATTTATAATTAAATTCTGCATGTCCAAAATTGCATTTAATTTAATACTTCATAAACAGAAACCATAAAAACAATCATGCAAGGATAGGCGTTGCATGCATTTTTAATATATACTTTGTAATAACGAAATTAACATGCTTGCACTAAGGTAAGTAATGTTTTCCTTATTCTGGTAATTTTATTTATTGCATTGTTTATTGGGTGTTTTATTAATGTATGCATACATGTATGAGCACCTCACGTGTTAAGATAATTATACTAAAATCAATTAAGCTACTTGCCAAATACGAATTTTTTTTATAAATAAAAGAGAAAGGATTATTGAAAGAGTATTGGAGTAATTAAGCATAATCAAGTTTCAAAATTCACAATATCTAGTTTGTAAGAGAAAATTATAGCTCTCTACACTTTAAGTTGATTTCTGATTGACCCACTATAAAAAACTTATTGAAACTGCACAATGGAACCATTTGCATGTTAAGAACATGAATCTCAAGCCGCAAATTACATAAATTTGGGAGAGATCAAACTAGGTGGATCTTAGTAATTCACTTGCCAAATCCTAGAGCATATCGCTTGGGGGAGGTTGCGATAGTGGCTCTATGGCCTGTCTTACAGTACCAAATGTCGGGTGGAACGTTGTTGGGTTAAGAAGCATGGTCACCATAGGGTTAACAGGATTGGCTTGGATTTGAGCTGAACTACTCGATGCTCCTTGCTTATTTGCAACCTTGTGCATGGTGTTGATAATTAACAGTTTGACCATTTTTGTAACGCATGTTGGAACTAGGTTGGCCCTTTGCTTCTCCGTGACTCTCCTCATAGTAGCAATTGAAACCTGATTTGGTTCCCATGGCCTTCTTATTTGTTCAGTAAATTGTTTACCTATGTCTGTTTCTCCGATCAGCATTTGATCTGCTACTGCTAATAATTTGTCCTTATTAGATTGGATGCTGTCAGAAGCCAGCTTCCATAACCGATACAACCCAATAACCGAAGGATAACAGAAGAAACAAGCTCCAATATCTGCTTCAAAGAAAAATAATTACCTGCTACAATTGTTTTAAAAGGAAATGTTACTGTCCAAGATAAACATGCATCCATAGCAGTCAGACACGCACATCAAAATTATTCAAATACAGCCGAATATCTACTTCCCATTCGGCGATTTATCACGGTTGTACCCTTCCAGCTTATTGCGATATTCCTGTAAAGCCTCATTTATGTTCTTGAGAGCCTTATCATACGACACAAAACCCACGAAGCAGAATTCATAATTATCCCTCGTAACAACCAGGATGTACTTTCCAGAAAGATCCAATGCGTTTGAAGAAGGGCTAACATAGCTCAAGTTGTCGAACCGCAAATCCACCTGGATAGTCAATCAGGATGAAAGCACATAAAAAACTGATGGTAGGGGAGTGAGTGAAGCTCAGTGGAGGTTGACAAATTTTTTCGAAGGTAAGATTCCCGACGTTAATATGCTTCGCGTTTAGATGACAAAAAAATATGGCAAAAAAAGTGATAAAAGGTTCAGAGAAGTAGAATGGTCGATGAGTAAAACAAAGATCGTTTCCGGTGTAGACTATAAATTCAGCAAGCTAGTCACCATAGTGGAAACCACAATAATAACTCAGGGTATGAATTTGTATTAAATCATGATTCTGATAAAACCTTAACAATTTCAAACGTCAATCCTAGAGTGAATGCAGTTCTAAGGAGATTGGAAAAGTTTACCTTGTAAGACATCCATTCCAGCTTCCCCGAGGGAGCATCTTGGCAACGGTTATTACCATCGAAGATCAGTCTCTTGGTTGACAAATACAGTGTCCCAATGACAAGTCCAGAAGGAGTGGATAGATAGCAAGCATATGCCTTGACGATCTTCTCTTCAGGCATTATCTCAAATGTACGTTCAAATACCTTATCCCGTCCCCCCTCTTTGAGCATTTTTGTCCCCTGAGTAAGTGTAGCTATGGTTGCGTCTCTGATGCTAGGGCTAGTTCTAACTGTTTCAAAAACAACGTTGCTCAATTTCCAATTAGTTGAGGTCGGGCAAGAACAGTTCTTAAAATTGCACTTCAACCGAATGGAAACCGTGAGGAGACTAGAATGAAACAAATAACGCGCTTTGTCTCTCATGAAGAAACTAACAAACGGACAACAAGCCAAAACCAAGCTTATCCAATACAGGAAAAAGCTAATTTTTCTTCTTTACTGGGAACAAGACGTTGGGCTAGGAGATTATCATTTATCTCGTTGGAAGTGCGCAACAAAAAAATCAATACCTTTATCTGGAGATATCGCTAAGGGGGGAGATTCAAGTTCAAACATGTTAATATATCTTATTAGATTCATTTTCACTCAAAAGTTAAAGCCAAAGAACTATGGGCTAACTTGGATATGTTAACTGCTTAACACTGCACTAATTTACCAATGTTGGACTTTTCTAACACAACTCACACGTATATCTCAATATATTTAGTCTAATGTCCAGTCATGCAAAGAGCCCAAGGGTCCTGGTTGCATTAGGAAATGATGGGAAACAGGCCATTTCCTTCACTGAAGTGCCATGTTATGCATTTGCCAATATTGTTGTAAGATCAGAATGACATAGATTGTCAAAAGAATAAGCACCACCGCTTTTCTTTTTTTGATTGAGCTGCTAAGCCAGTCAGCTAATTCATAAGTTCAATTCCTACTAGATGCACACCAATGGGACCCTACAGTAAGTATAATGCAAAAATAGCACCAAACATCAACGTTGAAGTGCCTTTAGATAAATAATGACGGGACGTGATCCACTCAACTACCAATTGGTGGATTGAATGCACTGATTATGAAGCATGTATCTTAGATCCCAGGGAAAATTGCAAAAGAAGCTGATGACTGATCATTTGAACTGATCTCCAAAATCACAGGACCACAATGTCATGAGGCCACCACGCTGGACAAATGACGTCAATGAAGAACAAGGTGCCAAAATCTTTGGATTTGATATTTATATCGATAGCATTCACGTGTTGCAGAAACAGATAAGAAACATATGAAAGAACGCAGTCAATAAGATACGTCTCAAGGGATAAATCCGGAATGTTTCTATCTGATTATACAGAAATGTTTAGCGAGAAAAACGTAGAAATAACTCACGGTGATGCCAGATATTGCCCGCGAGCTCTTCTGCTTTCTGCTTAGCATCATCGAACCTTTTTGCACACTGGTCCAATGCGGCGCATGCCCAGTTTATCGAACCTGCAAACACCAGCAAAGCATCAGCAGCATTCATAAGCCTAATCAACAACCATCACAGAACTTCAAACGCTGAGTATGCCTCGCTAGACTCACTCCAGCCAGGGACGATCTGGAGGTACGGGTTGGCGCCGTTGTCTTTGTTGTGCTTGATGACACTGGAATCCGAGCTTGTCGCAGTGGCATCCAAGTGGCTGGATCGAAAGCTTGCAGCACGACCCTCATTGGCGATGCAAGGGGCGGGGTGCTGGTTCGTAGGATACGCCAGAAGCTCTACCGGAATTCCCACTACGCACGTGCCACACTGCGTCGCCGCCGACTCGCCTTCGCCACTCATCACCTTCTTCTTCTGGCTTCTCTTCTTCTCTCACGCAAATGTGGATTGATACTGCGATTCCTGAAACTATCACACCAAAAAAAAAAAAAAACAAAAACAAAAGTGGATCAGGAAAAGAGGAGAGATCTGTAAAACATAAAAGAAAGAACCAAGGACGACAAACATTGACTGAGTTTGACTTGCACATGGGTGCACTTTGGGAAAAGCATTATCATAATTTCTTGCTAATTAACTCTAGAGGCACGATCTGGCGCTGTTATCAGAGCCTCAGCTAATGCACGCCAATCAAGCAGCTTTTAGGCCTTTCTGAACATAATGGAGTCAAAAAGTTTTGTTATCTTTTGTTATTTAGGATTAATATCACGGAAAACCTTAAAATATACCTCATTGACACATTTATCCTTTTTTTTGTAACACCAAAAATTCCAAACTATTTCTCATGTGACACATCTACTCCATAATTTTTTCTTTCTTTTATCTCTTCTTTTTTTATTTTGTAAATACTTGGCCAACGAGTTGGCTGCCGGCTCACCAAAGGTCGATGGCCATTGCTAGAGGGCAATGAAGCCCTCGTCAACTGAGAGCAAAGGTGGCAAGGGTTGGGGAGGCCACCTTCACCCATGGCCGGTGAGGCCTAGGTGGGGGCAGCCTCGCCCAAATCCAGGCAAGGTGCCTCCCTCGACGGTTGGAGACAGCAACCCCACCCAAATTTGGACGAGGCTGGCTAAAGGGTAGCGAGCCTTGGCCGACTGCCGGCGAGGGCTTTGCAGCCCTTTGGCAGTGGCCAGTGAACTTCGACGGCCAGCTCATTGGCCAAGTATTTTTTACAAAAAAACAAAAGAGAGAAGAGAAAAAGAAAAAAAAAGTTATGGGGTAGATGTGTCATAAGAGATATAGTTTGAGGTTTTTTGTATCGCAAAAAAAAGTTTAGAGTAAATGTGTCACAAGAAATATAGTTTGGGGTTTTTAGTATCACAAAAAAAAAGTTTAGGGTAATGCGTTGCATGGAGTATAGTTCTGGGTTTTTCGTGGTATTAACCATGTTATTTAAAAGCAGCTTAAATTAAAACTATTTAAGGTGGAATTAGAATTTTCGAATATTTACATCTTTAAAAAGAGGGACTACTTAATAAAACTGTTATGTCGGAGATGGATTGCATTTTGATTTATCCAAAGGATTCCTAACATTGGAGTACATTCTATTACATTGGCGATGGTACACAGCTGGCTTCCTATCTTTCACGGTTCGCTGATTGATATCACAAGCACTATACTAATGTACGTGCAAACTTCAAAATTTTTAAGAGTGGGAGTTCTAATTAGTGCAACTTTTGTGTCAAAAGGATTGCCCGCGACGATTTCCAGAAGGATCACTTATCAGCGGAGAGATTTCTTTTAGTAAGAAAGAAACCTTAGAAGATAATTGTTTTTTTACGCTGGACTTCACGAGATAATTGTTAGATAAGTGTGCTAGTTGTCCAAATTTCGGACTAATCGAGGGCGTGGCATATTTATCAACTGCGTGATAAAACTGAGATGTATCAACCCATGAAAAGCAAACAAGGAAAATCAACCTTGTATTTCCTCAAAAAGCAAATTATGTGTCATGACTCTCCTTAGGAGTAAATAACATTTCTCGATAAGGCTAACGGATTGACAAATGAGCGCTCATTGCAAGGTGGCACTAGTACTTGACTCGTATTCTTTCAAACTCTACTGATCACAACTTATTGATTAATTACGTAATTCATTTTTATTTAGGAACCGTCACTATTCATGGACTGATTAGAGAAGCCAGGGGTGCTTCTTGAGACCAGATATTCTACTTGGGACTTTATTACGCCATCTAACACCCGAAATTAGTGTGTTTTCTCTTTTTATCTGAAAGCATTTCCTTTGACAATTTTTATTTTCTTAATCCTAATGATCAACTCTTACAACAGATAGATATTGACAGACACCTAAATTTAGCTATCATATTTGATGATTTATTCTATACAAATTAGGAGTCAATCTCGACCTCCAATTAAAAGTATCATTAAAATTAATTTGAATTTGCATTATAGAACATCTACATAGTAGGTTTACGTAAATTGCATTTTAATCGGTCCGATCATAAATCACAATGAAATTAGCCCAAAGTGCTGAATGGGTTTAAACAGGTAGGCCACAAACTTAATTCAATTTTCAGGGCTAAACCCACATGAGCATGAAAATCGGCTAAGCCCATAAAAAAAAAGCCATGGGGCCGTAAGTTCCATGTTCATAGCACATGGAGTGTTCTGAACGATGAAATATTGCATTCCTTCATCATTTAAGCTTATTATCCTTGAAAATTTCGATTATATGGGAATAAGAAGGGGAGATATCTTAATGAACGGATTGACATATGTACTTGGTCTAAATTAGGAATTGAGGGATGTGTTATTCTTGCAAGAAAGCCCTGAATCTAAAGCTACACAGACTTATCATTAGAAGTGATGGAGTTGTGGAGTATGATAGAGAAAAGTAAAATCAAAGTTTGCAGCTCATATGCTATACCAGGTATACGTACAATTTTCATCTTCACCATGGATACCATGGATCCTACTATATATATTTAGGGTAATAACTTTTGTAGTTGTAACGTTGAAACTTGTAATATTGATATTGATAGTGTAGAGATTGCCTAGTGTAGCGCTATTTTTTTTTCTATTTTTGACGGGGATTTCCATGTAATTGTCTTCTTTTCTATTTTTCTCTTCAAAGATTCTCACATTCCTAACAATTGCTACCATAGCCTAGTTTGGCAAGATAGTGGGAACTATGAATATGGAAAAAGGAAATATGCATATCAATTTGTTCGACGGCCAAGACTTTGATTTCTAAATGATGCAGATCAAAGATATGTTGTATTAAACGAACTTACATAAGCTTTTATCAAGAAAGATGCTAGATTCAATGAATCAAGTATGGATGTGATTTATCTCACATTAACGAGGAACATTGCCTTCAAATCACCAATGAGAAGACAATGATTGAATGGATGGGAGCCTTGTCCAATATGTATGAGAAGCCTTTCACATCAAACAAGGTTTATTTGATGCATTGTCTTTTCAATCTGAAGATGTATGGATGTGCTTGTATAACAAATCACATCAATAAATTCAACATGATCATAACTCAATTGAGTTTAGTGAAAATCAAATTGAATGATGAAGTAAATGATTTAATTTTATTATATTATGTACCTAAAAATTGAAGTGTAACTACCACAGAAGTGAACAATTCGTCTGGTTAGAAAAAGTTGAAGCTTCAAGAAATTCAAGATTTGATTCTTAGTGAGGATATTTACAAAGAGAGTCAAGTGAATTTTCCGATATTGCCTTAAATACTGAAGGCAAAGGGAGAAGCAATCAATGAAGGTGAAACTTGTACCATGGTAGATTGAAATCTAGAGGGAGAAGCAAATTGACACCTCATGGTAAAATAATTTGCTGGAATTGTGAAAAGAAGGGCCATCTAAAAAAATCAATATCGACATGGAAACAAAGAGGAAGAGAAATTTGTGAATACAACTCTCAAAGAGACATTTGTCAATGATGCTTTAATTCTAAGCATTGACAGTTCGATTGAGTCTTGGATTGTAGACTCAAGTGCGTCATTTCACTCTACTTCATGCAAAGAAGTAATGCACAATATTGTTGATAGAAAGTTGGAAAAGAGTATTTTACCAATGTTGAATCATTGGATGTCATGGGAATTGCTGATATTCACATAAAAAATACGAACGAGTATCAACATAATATGCATGATGTCAGAGTTCTAAGACTTAAGACAAATTTGATCTCTATGAGTCAATTAGACGGCATAGAATACATAACTATTTTTTATGATGGCTCTTGGAAAATAGTTAAATGTGCTTTGATTATAGCATATGGAACAAAGTCAAGAATGTTGTACATGATTGAAACTAGTAGGGAAATCGCAACAGTCGTTGAATAGGAGTTGATTCCAAATTGTGGCACTGGAGGCTTGGACAAACATGAACAAAAAAGGATGAAGTTATTTGAAACAGCCTCCTCCCCTTTGACTTTTCTTCTCTCTCTCCCCTCTCTTTTCTTTCTTTTATCTTTATCTCTTTTCTCCTTTCCCCTGCTGCACACCACCTCCTGCCGCACGCCACCCCCGTCCCATCTCTCTCTCTCCCTCCCTTTCCCTTCCCCTTCGGTTTTCTTCTTCTTCTTCTTCTTCTTCCCCTCCTCCTACATCGCCATTTTTCTGGTTCTTCTTCATCGCGCACAAGCCGGCGTTGCTGCTGTTACCCCTTCGTGTCGCCAACTGCCGCTGCTCGGAGCTCCACCTCGGCTCGTCGTGGCCAACTGCCGTCCTACATCGTCTCAACTCGCCTCTCGCCGTGGCTCCGGCGAGGATGACGCAGCCCAAAACCGCGACTGCACCTTCTAGATTTCCACGTCGCCACCACCTCCTAGCCGTTGTTTGTCATTGTGGCACCCGATTGGCCTGAGTTCAGCCCCATCTAGCGAAAAACCAGCAGCTTGGCTTCTCTTTTCCCTTCGCTGGAGTCACCAATTAGCCACCGCCCGCCGCTATACATCACCGCCACACCACCCAAGCGGCCAACCACCTCGTCACCAAAAATCGATCGTTGGAAAAGTCACTAGAGTCTCGCCGAAACCCTCGCCAGCGCCGGAGACCGATGAGTGCGAGCCTCTCTATCCAATAGTGTTGGGCCATGATGGTGGACCCTAGTCGGCCCAACTCGGCCCAAGAAGAAAAAGGAAGAAAAGAAAAGAAATAGGAAAAGAAAAAAATGAAAGAAAAAAGAAAAATAAATAAAAAGGAAGAAAGAGAAATAAAAGCAAAAGAAAAGGGAATGAAAGAAAAGAAAAAGGAAAGAAAATAGGGAAAATTCGTGGACGGCCACCAGTCATTTGAAGACGCAATTTGAGGTGAGTAGACCTCTTAAAACTTAATTAGAGATGTTTATTGTCTTAGTAGATTTATTAGAGCAATTGTGTTGGTTTATGGTATGATTGGATTGGTTATCGGAAAAATTGGATGCGATTGTAACATCGGGTTTAGAGGAACGGTGCGAGGTTAGTATGGTCAGGCACTCTCGTTGACTGCATATTTTATTTATTTAATTTCAGTATTAATTGATTAATTAAATTTTAATACTTAATTATTTAATTTTTGCATTATTTAATTGTGCAATTAGTTGGTTGCCTAGTTCACATGATTAGTTTTAATCGTCGGGATTTGAACTTGGCTAAATTTGAGTGGCGAATTAGATGATTTAAGAGTGAGGTTGAGATCGGTTTATTATGGCCGGATATCGAAATCAAGGAAGCATGATGTGATGAAACGAGTACGAGGCCAATTGGGCCCGAGATGGATCGAATGTAAGGCTATTGGACCCAAGATATAAATTGGACATCGAGAGAAGTTTAATTGGAAACTGGTGGGTTGACCATTAGTGGAGGTTGTATTGTAGTGTGGAGATAAGACAGGAAGGCTAGATAGGGTTTTAGGTTGGTCGTGGACGGCCTTAAATAATTGATTGCGCAATTTATTTAATTATTAATTGATTGCGTAATTTATTTAATTATTAATTTATTACGTAATTTATTTAATTATTGATTCATTTGTGTAATCTATTTAATTTTTGTTAATTTATTTAATCATTGCAATAGATATTGATTGGTGAGATGATTGGACTTAGTGCTAAGTAGCGACTAGGGTCTGGTAGACTCGTGGATAGGCTAAGCGCGGAAAAGAGAGACTAAAGGAGAGCAAGTACAATAGGAAAAAGAGTGAGGTTGGATTATGTCTAGGGTGACTGAGGAGACGTGAGGTGCGATTAGGGACCCTAGGGCAATTGACAGACCTAATTTTGTGTTAGGGGGTTGGCTCATTGAGATATTTATATCTCAACCCGTCGTGGTAACCATTTTTGAGGTACATGATTGGAGATTGAATTTTGGAGGTAAGTTCTGTAGGAGTTGACCGGGCGAAGACTCGCACTTCCGTTGGAAACTAGAAGGCCAGCGACTTGCCTGGGACGTTGCTATTCTTTGGCCGAAGAGAAGATGAAAATTAGGGACCGTCGCGTGCTCGAAAAATCGGAGCATGACATTATTGGCATCTAAGGGAAAGCATTTGATCTGAAGTCGTAAGATATTGATATGTGTGAAGATTGTATTTTGACAAGCTAATTCATGTTAGTTATTTTTGAAGATTGGGAGAGAAACAAAGAATGAAAAGTTAGAGTTGGTGCATATAAATGTGCAAGGGCTTCCCAGACAGGCGTCGGTTGCTGAATTTATTGTTAGGTTAGACTGGTCATCTATGCTCAAGGATTTTTTTGAGGCTTGAGGTGTTTCATTACCTCTTCTTAGAGATACTTCAAATAGTTGTAGGTGGACTGGTCACTTGTTGGGATCTTTTCCATTGCATCCACTTGGAACTTTATCAGATCCAAAGGTCGGCTGGTTCCCTAGCACTGTTTCATCTGGGATAAGGTGTGACATCCTGAATTTCAACACCTCTCAAAGATAATATTTTGCAGAATATGTATAAGTTGAATGAATGAGAAGTTGAATGTGACTTGAGGTGAATGGGTGCAAATTCGTCGGTATGAGGGGCTGCTACATTACAGCCTTCATACTTGGCTTGTTGGAGAAGCATGAGAGGGGAAAATTGCTATTGGATAGTGTAGAAGACTTATGGGGCAAGTACTAAGGTGTTTAGATATTTTAGTTTAACTTTTCAAGGTTGTTTGTTCCCTCATATACAACTGAATGTGAAATATACAGCTGGTTCTACTTCAGCTTCTCCCAGATATTTTCACTTCTTATCACCTTCCATCATCTAGCTGAGATACGTTGCTCTCAAGCCAGCAACTCAGGAAGCAACATACAAGGCTTTTTCAGCATCATCTGAACCTCTTTCAAAGTTGAAGTAAGCTCGAGTTGTAGTCGCCTTCGCACCATCGTTGTCATGGACTTATTGGTTTGCTGATAAGGTGAGTCAGCCTCCAAAACTTTCTTAGGTTGCGATTACACTTAAGGAGTTAGATGAGTATTAACCAGCATGATGAGATGAGTGTTAGACTAGATTAACACAAGTGATAGTGGTTTAGTTCATAACAGAGGATTTCTCTGATATATGTTTACTGAATTGTTGTTGTTTGCTAATTTTGTGGAATGAGATGTGATGAGATTATAAAGGTGGTTCCTTCATGAAAAGTATTTTAAACATATTCAGCTATGACATATATTTTATCTAGGATTTTATGGATTTAAAATGGATTTATGTCAATTTCGTTTTGAACAAAACAGAACATCTATTTCTGTTGGAACTTGTGACCTTCTAATGTTCTATGAATTTTTATTCACTCTTGGAATTTGAATTTCAAAATAGTTCCTTCACAAAAGTTGTTTGTTACATCTTCTACTGTAACATAGTCAAACTTCAGATCAAATGAATGATTTTTGTATTATGAACCAAATAGATTTTGGAGAACATGATTTCTGAAAATAGATGCAGATACAGATGGAGCGATTTACTGCTCTTTGTACATAAGGATTTGGAGCAAGGTGTCTTCACGAAAATGTTGGTTTATGTGTCCTTTATGACATGTTCAAATTTGAGAATTTTACAAACTCTTTTGATTATGTTCTGGGTTTAGACGTGGAGACACGCAAATGACTTGGTTTTGCCAGTTAGGATGGTTTTACATTTAGCTGAGTTGGCATGGCATGGGACGTGTGCAGCAAGGTCGGATGATTAACCTCTTTAATATTGGCTGGATGGAGTATGATTGTGTAATGACTGGTGTATGTTGTGGTGAGAATGGCATATGGATTTGGGAGAGGGACGGCGATATGTAACGCCTCTGCCCCTGCATTGCATATTGACTTGGGAAAGGGACGGCGATACGTAACGCCTCTGCCCCTGCAATACATTTAGGCTTGGAAGAGGGACGGCGATACGTAACGCCTCTATCCTTGCAGTTTGGGAGAGGGAGGGCGATACGTAATGCCTCTGCCCTTGAGTTGCATTGTGTGTTGGGACAAGGACCTGAGGCGAGAACTTTTCGCGAGTCGAGAAACATCTGAAGATCTGAATGATGGATATAACTGATGTGAAGTATACTGGTGGTTAAAAAATTTTCCTGCATATTTATGTATATGAACTGTAGAGGTAAATTGTTCAGATGTTAGGTCGTCCAGATCTGACATCGTCCAGACGTTACATCATCCAGATCTTACATCATCTCAGACATTTGTCGTCTCAGATCTTGATAGTCTGATAGTTTCCAGACCTCGATTTATTTGTGTCAAAATGTTATCATTGGGTGGATTTTTTCCTAATTGAGACTTGAAGAGTTGACTTGGTAACTATTTTTTAGGTAACTAGATGGAGGTACAACACGTATGTCGTGGGGTCCCTAGGTGATGGTTTTTGAAGCATACTCTTTTGGTGGACATGGAACTAGTGGTTGTAAATCCCGAAGTAGATAAACCTTTATTTTAGTTTAGTCTTTTGTATATGAATTTGGGATTGTTTTATGAGATGTGCTTTGTGTAATTTGATTGTCCTGCTTTCCTATCCCAAGTTTGTTGTTGTCCGGGGATTGTTTATTACGCTTTGGTATGTGCATAGAGGAATGGGTAGGCGACGCTACCTGGGAACGTCGCATTTTATTCGATTGTTGTGGGATGCGCGCGTGCTCAAGGTTCGGGGCGTGACATCCCCGCTCGAAGTGGTATCAAAGCATGGTTTGTGTCTGGAGTGATAAGGTGCGATGAGTCTTGGGATAGTTAGTAGGAAAGGATATTTTACTTATGTTGATGCATGTGATTGATAGCTGATTGATAGATTGTTTTTTGTGGATCACTCAGTTTCCTAACTCCAATAGGAAACAGGTTTCTTTAAGGATTTTGGAGAATGAATAATCAGGAGGAGAGGACTCCTAGAAAGAGGTCCATAGCGTCTGTTACTAGGGGTAGAACGTCGATAAGCGCTGGTACCCAAAGAAAAGCACCGGCTCAAGCCAGTGCAAGTAGGATAGTACCACCGCCGGAAGACGTTGGTGGAGCAGTACCTGGTGATCCTAGAATCGATGGGATCATGCAAGTGCTTGAGACTATGGGAAATCTGATGGGGCAGCAGGCTCAGAATAGAATTAAGATGCCGCCGTTGCTGCAGCACCAGCTGAGATTCCACCTAGGAATATGATGGCTGAACGATAGATGCACAAGCTTGTTGAACAGTTTTTAAAGTTGAAACAGCCAAAATTCACAGGAGCAGGAGATCTCGAGGCTACAACTCTTTGGATCCAGGAATTAGAGAAAGCCTTTGCACTACTGAAGTGCTTAGAGGAAGAGAAAGTGGTCCTTACAGTATATAAGTTACAGGGTAATGCAAGTACTTGGTGGAAGGCCACCAATGGAAGAGTATTTCCTGAAGGTGTAGTTCTGAAGTGGAATGCCTTCATGGAAGTGTTTAAGAACTTCTAACATGTTTTCCCAACACACAAGATGTGCAAGTGTTGTTCTTTTGAAAAGTCAATCTAGGAAGGCCACAAACAATCTTCTTGGAAGAGATCTTGGCAATCTGTTTCATGTTAGCATGTCCAAGTCTTCTATGCCACATATTTATCTCATCATGAACATATAACAAACACTACGAACTATCTAGATTTATATCAAGTAGATAGATATTTCCATGATGCTTACCCAAGAAGGCTTGTGAAGTTTCCTTGCAAGAACCATAGCACATACCTTCTTAAAATTGAATTTTGTAACCAGCATCACACAATTAACTAATACTTATAAGATTGTACTTCAAACCTTTCAACAAGGAAACATCCTTCATTATCAGATTCTCAATTTGCACAGTTCCACAACCAACTATCTTTCCTTTGCTTTTACCTCCAAAAGACACTTTTCCTCCTTATGTTTTGATTAGCTCAACAAAGCAGCTTGAATCACCTGTCATGTGTCTTGAACATCCATTGTCTAAGTACCATTTTGTTTTGCTCTTAATGGTAACCTGTTTACAAGAAGAATACTCAATTTTTCTTTGGTACCCAGATTTTTTTGGGTCCAATATAGTTAGTATAAGCAAAGTTTGACCAATTTTTCCTCACTGATCTTCTCAACAAAGGACAATCTCTTTCAAGATGTTTTGAGCTATTGCAGTTGGAGCACTTCAAAGAATGTCTTCCAATAGGCTTTACAAAAACTTTTTGAAAATGATTTTTGTAAACAGTCTTTGAAGGTTTTCGCTCAAGCATTTCCTTCACCTTTGGAAAATCAATCAAAGAAATAGTTTCAGGGGTCATACCCAAACTGGCTTTATTAAAATAAGGTATTTGAATTGAAAGAAGTTTATCAAGCTTTTCAAAACCATTTGAAAACTTCTTTGAAATATTTGAAAAGTCTGCTTTGAGACAAATAACTTGCTTCTCAAGAGAATTGGACTTCTTCTTTGTAGCAGCTAGTTTTTCACTTAAGCTTTCAAATTTTTCAAACCAAACATTTTTCTACTTTTGAAGTCTCAAGTTCTCCTTCTTTAGCTTAGAAATTTTTTTTCAGAGAAGATTCTAGACTTGAGCATAACTCATCAATATACTTTAGATACTTTTACAGGAACTTGGAAGTTACTAACCTCATCATCTTGATCTGAGTCTGAATCAGAACTTGCTTCTGAATCCAAATTTGATCTTGCCATCAAGCACATGTTCCCAAATTCATCATCACTGTCAGCATCACTCTAGGATTCTGCTTTGAGTGCTTTCTTATGTTTTTCATTCCTTCCATTACTTCATTTTAGTAAAGGAGAGTTGGCTTTAATAAGTCCTTTATGCTTGCAGTTGTAACACGTTACTTCACTGTTGGGTTCTTTGTTCCAAAACTGCCTATTCAGAAAGTCTTGTCTAGGCTGTCTTCTTTGGAAATTTTGCGTAGGTTGTCTTCTCTGGAAATTTTGAGAGCTAGAATTTCCTGAGTTGAATCTTCTTCTTTTGTTGTTCAATTTCTTGAACTTCTTCATTAGAAGAGCCATCTCTTCATCATGCAAAGTTTCATTTGATCATGCATCATGAAATTCTTCATTAGATTTTAAGGCTATAGATTTCTTACATTTCAAGTCTGATTGTTCATCAAATCTTTCCACTTCGTAAGATTGGAGAGTTCCAATCAGCTCATCAACGATAGAGGTTGAATCCTCTATGTCTCTCTGATAGTGATTTTCACTTGGTCCCATTCACTTGAGAGTCCACGAAGTAACTTGTTCACTATCATTGGTCCAAAAATAATTTGATTTGGATATACGAGACCCTTGACAATCTTTGTGAAGCGACTGAACATATCAAAGATGCTTTCTCCAGGTTTCATTTTGAAGGCTTCGTATTGACCAAGTAGAATGTTGATTCTTGTCTCCTTGACTCGGTCGGTTCCTTCAAAAGTGATGTTCAACTTTTCCCATATTTCTTTAGATGTTGAACAAGAAGAGATGCGATTATATTCTGTAGGAGACATAGCACAGTACAAAGAATAAATAGCTTTAGCATCAATGTGTAGTCTTCTGATGAGTTTCACTTGATTCATCTCTCCAGCTTCTACAACATTTCTATCTGAATTTGTTGTAGATTTTGGATTTACTCTTCTTTCAACAACATCTCATTCTAATGGATCTTTTGATCTCAGAAATGCTCTCATTTTGTTTTTCCATATGTCGTATTCCTTCCCATCAAAGTAAGGTGCTCTGGCAAAGTGTTGTCCTTCCATTACTCCTGGTACAAACACATTAGACATAGATCTTTAGCTTAGAAGTAAAACACTTCAAAAATAAGCATGAGGCTTTGTTACCAATTGAAAGATCTAGTGCGATCACCTAGAGGGGGGTGAATAGGTGATTTTAAAATCTTTTGCAGAAGTATATAAAACACAGCGTGTGAAGCGTGATATGTGAGTAATATGTAAAGAATAGTAAGCACACACAGAGAGTTAAGAGATAAGATCAAAACACAAGGTTTATAGTGGTTTGGCTTTGCTCAAGCCTACGTCCACTCTCTCGGGCTGACAGCCTATCGGCTGGATTCCACTATGAATCAAAAGAGTTACAAATTAGTACTAAGACTTCTCAAAGTCTTTTGCTCTCACAACAAATATATGTAACACTCTTTTGTTTACAATATAAGTGCACAGAAAATGAGCAGTTTCTAAACTTATGAATTAAACTCCCATCAATGTCTCATATTCAGAATAGCTTGAAATATCTCCCTTAAATACTCCTTCATGCCAATACGACCGTTGGCACTTTCCAAAGGAATTCTTCCAATCAACCCGTTGGACAAAATCAGGAATATATCAAGCAATTTTCAAATAGCGTCAAGAGTCCGTCAATCTTGGTTGCCCATACAATCAGGATCTTGGTTTCCATAAGTGAATACTTGCCATATTTACCCGATCTTCAGAGAATCCAAAATGCCAATAATAAACTTCATATTCTTGGAAGTAATCAATCTTGTTGATCCATAAATATGATGTCTGAGATCCACGAGTATCAGAGTCATAAGAATATCCTCTTACTCAAACAATCGTAATAATTCTTACTACTTAGATTTTACCAAATCTGACCTCCAGACGATACGTGTCTAATACCTTCAGACGTTAAAGATCTGAGAACATTCAGATGTTAAAGATCTGAATATCTTCAGACTATCCAAGTCTGACATCTGTCTAGATGATAGAGATTTGGCGACTTCTAGATCATAAAGATCTGGTCACGACAAACCACTCTTCTCTAAGTCTAATCACAGAATTTTGTCCTTTTACCGTAGAGTTTTGTCATCTTCAAAATCGTCGATAGATCTTCCTCTAACAATCCTCATTATGCAATAAGAGTTACTCCATGAAAGACGAAAACGACATAAATGGAGTAGTCGCTGGGAAAGACAGAAATGAAGTAAGATAGAACTAAAAAGAGGAGTCTCTGAAGTGAAGTCTCAAAGGAAAAGGAGTTAGGCTCGTTCTTCTTTAGTCTAAGTGGTCCGGTTCGGTCCTGCCCTCCTAGGAACCAAGAACCGGACTGCTCGGGAACCGGTTCCATTTTTTGGAACTATGGACCGGACCACAAATCTAAAGAACCAAATCAACCCAGCCGGTCCTGTTCGGTCCGGGCGGTTCCCGAGTTGGGCGGGCTATCATGCTCAACCGTAACCTAAACAGACTGATTAGGGTATACTGACTCAGTTGGACTTGATTGACCCAAACCTTGACCAGTGTAATCCATGGATTAATTTGTGTTATTTTTCCCCAATTTGGCTCAACTAGATTAAATTGAGAACTTCCAAAGTGAATTGGATGAAATTGAATGTAATTGAATGAATCTGGATTGCCTTAGTTTTAGTTCATTTGACATATAATGTTTAATTTCCCCTAATTCAAACTAAAATGAAGTCCTAGACTAAATCAACAAAGATAATTCAAGTTCAATTGGCCAAATTGAAGACTTATTATTCAAATAAGATACTAGTTTAGAATGGTCAATTTGAATTGAGCCAATTGGATCAAGTTTTCATGATTTCTTTAGTCATTAATTGGCCAAATCTACCAAATTGAGTTCAATTAGAATGATTTGATCAAAATTGGCCAAATCCTTCACGTAAACCACATCATAACATATCCACTCTATGGTTATGGGTGTGGCAAAATGAATAAGCAGTAAGGAGATAGTACTTTGGGACCTAAAAAGGGTGAAAAGCACATAAGCGAGTTTGACAACTCAATAAGTAAATTGCCTAATTCTCATATAGGAAGATGCCTTGTTACCAACCCATGCGATTCTTAATGCTAACAATATCAATTGCTAATCAATAGCTAAGTAATGTCAAATGTTATGCATCTAATATAATGAATACCCACTCTGACTTGTCCCACACCAAGCCTCATGGTTCTATGATGCTCAGACACTGCAGAAGCTTATTCAATCATGTGAACATCAATATCAATTTACACAAGTTTCATTTCATTACATCACATAACCGAAATCCATTGGTTCTTGCGGAATCCACTAGGCATCGTCATGCTCCATTGAACGAGGCAACTGAAAATCCAATGGCATCGTTCTGAATTCAATTAGAGGACAACATTCAAAATCTATTGATATTGTTTTGACATCCATCAGTGACGGCTCATTTCATGTGTGACCACACATCCAATCATTACACAATCAGATAATTATCTTCACTTTAAGCCAATGCAAGAGACCTCAAAGGTATGCCACATAAGGTGTGTGATATGACTTATCAAAATCATGTCAAAAGAATATGTTGAGCATGGAACAAGAACTGCGGTTTGACCCGATACGTTCGAGCACCAACCTAGGCCAAACTCGGTTTAAAACGATACACTTGAATATCGCTGAATCAAGAGAACCCGACATGGCATGCTACCACCCATGTTCAAAACCAATGTGGATATCTTTCTGAAATTCGAGGCATGCTTTGAAACGTAGATAAACAAAGCATGTCAACGATTGCAAGCACAACATGCACTTGACAAGAAATTTAACTCACTTCCGAACTTCATGCACAATCAATAACATGAGAAAATCATACAAATCAACACACAAGTTATCTACATGAATCTAAGAAAAAATCCTACAAACACAAAGAAGAATAGAATCCATGTTCGGCCTACGCAATACAACGGTCTATCCAATGATTAGGGAATCTACTTACCAATCAAATAGAAACCTATTGCCGAGTAATGTATGGTAGGCGATCGGTGGCCAAGAGAGTAAGCATGGAGGAGGAGGAGGAGGAAGAGAGGGCAAGAGAGAAGAGAAGAGAGAAGAGAATAGAGAAGAGAATAGGAGACTTGGGAGTGGCTTGTCCAAGAAATGCCTTTTCTTATTTGTAGACTCTATGGCTTGACCATTGAGTTTACCTTTATTAATTTTCTTTAATTTGATGATCTTCTTCATTAATTAGAGGATATAACTTGACCAATGATATTCTTTCAATTTATCCACTTAATATTTACTTAGCACCCTAGGTTAGCTTATGTATCCCCTTAGGCTTCATGATGATCTTAAGCTACTAATCGCATTGGTCCATTTGTCTTGGTTCATTCAGGAGCCTAAGATTTGAGCTCTGATTTGCCTAAGATTCACCAAGATTATCTTAGCACAAATGGCCCAACCATCTCTCATTCCTTAGCCACCAAGTGGAAGAAAGACTCTAGACATTTAACACATTTCTAAGATTGTTTCTTATCCTATAAGCATTTAGTGCTTAAACCTTACTAACATTCATATTTATCTCATAAACATTTAATGGCTAGATTTGGTCATCATGGGTTTTAGATTACACTAATTAATGATAGTACCCAAGGGGTCCATTAATATGACCAAAGCAAGCTAGCCATTCCACCACAAGCCATATGTGCCCCTAAGTCTAACTTTAGAGTTATGAGTTAGCCAGTGCAATTAATGTTGTAACTAATGCAATTTAATACACTAAGGTCAATTGACATTTTCCTATTGGCTATTAAATTCGCCCTTGCCAATTTAAAGACGAGTGTCCATTAAAGCTAGGAAAGTCAATGGCTAAGGAATGTTGTTCGAAGCATGGTTGGATGATGGCCAGTGAAGTAACCAAGCGTAAGGCCAACGTCATCGATACCCATTTTTCGGGATGTTACTGTAACGACCGTGCTCGGTCCGGTTCGCAATTTACGGCTAAATTGGGATTTTTCGGGAAATTGGATAATTTCCCCGGTATTTGCGAAATTTGGAAAAATATTGGATTTAACGCAAATTTGAAGTTTAAAATTTTATTGGGGCCCAAAACATTTTAAATTTCAATTTGGGAATTTTCAGGAATTTTTCGGGAAATTTTCAGAATTTTAAAATTATTTTTCCGAATTTCGGAAATTAAAATATATTATTTTAATTAAAAATCCCAGACCGGCCAGCGAACCGGCCGGTCCGGCCGTGCACGCCGCCGGTCCGACCAGGTCGAACCGGGTGGCACGTGCCCCGCACGCGCCTCGCGGCTTCCCTCTCTCCCTCTCTCCTATCTCTCTGCGGCATTAGGTCGAACAGTTGATGGACGTCCATCAACTGTTCAACCCGTCGCTTCCACCGGCCAATCAGCCCTGCAGCCACCCACCCCTGACTTGGAGGAGACCGTCGGAGGGGACTACGGCCGTGGGGGAGGCGGCACGTGGCCGGCGGGGCCGGATTTTCCGGCCACGCTCACCCACCCCACTCGGCTTAAAACCGAGTGGGCAAGGGTTTTCGGGGAAGTTTTTCACCGAGTTCCTGGCCTCCTCTCCACGCGTTCTTGGCGTCCTCTTGAAGCTGGTGACTCCCTCTTCCGAACGCCCCCGACCTCCGCCGCCGCCTCGCCGCGAGCCGCCGGAAACAGCCAGTTGCAGGAGGCTTCGCGACCAGCCGTCCGGGAGCTTTTCTGGAAAAAGGCCAGAACCGTGTGCGAGCAGCCGACTTCACGGAGCCGCCCCGCCGTGCTCCGACCACCCCAGGCCGAGCCACCGCCACCGTTTGACACGTCGTGACGCAGGCTCCCCGAACCGACCAACACCAAGCTCCGACGAGACCCCAGGCCGACGCACGGAGGCGAGTTCCGAGCCTTCACGACCAGCCGGAAAACCGCAAGGAAGGGGCCACGATCCGGTCCGTGACCCAGCCGACCTGATCCGTGACCCAGCCACGACCCGATCCGTGACCCAGCCACGACCCGATCCGTGACCCAGCTGATCCGGTCCGTGGCCTGGCCAAAATCAATCCCTGACCCATCCGTCCGATCCGTGCACCGATCCGCCCGATCCGATCCGCCCGATCCGTGCACCGATCCGAGCCGACCCGTGCATGACCCGTGCCTGACCCGTCCGGCCCGTGCACTGACCAGGCCAGCAGAGGAGGAACCGGGCCACTGACCAGGCCCAGTAGCCAGGCCCGAAGGCCCAGCCGACCCGGCCCGGCCAGCAGCCCCGCGGGCCCAACTCGTGGGCCCGACCCGTGAGGCTCAGCCCGGCCCACTTTCAGGCCTAGTTTTCAACCCAGGCCCACTCAGCCGGCCCGGAGGAAAGGAAAAGAAGGCCCGACCCGAAAAAAAAGAAAAAAAAAAAAGAAAAAAAAAAGGAGGAGCTCAGCAGCAGGCTTGTTGGGACACTCTCCAAGTGAGTGGATCCTAACCTTTTATTAGGCGCATCTCCGTTTTAGTAGAATTTAGCGGGTAGAATTTGGGGCGATTAGAACGGCTAGGGCAATTAGAATTGGTTTAAGCGTAAACTGCAATTCGTATAGAATTGGACCTCATGCTTGGTTTATCTATTAGCCTAGTCGAGTAAGGGATTGCTTGTTTGGACCACGATTAGTGGTCGGGCCAACTTGTATTGGTCAAGGGTGTCCCTTCTCGTGAAATTACGAGAACACACTCGTGCTCAGTTCAGACTGGGAGTAGTTCGATCGAATTCCCCGAAATTTTGCGATCAGAGTTGGGACTTACTCGAACTGGCAGCTTGGGTGGTTGAGTAGTATTTTACACTCCTTTACCGCTTTATATTAAAGTTAATTTATCGTTAATGTCATTTACTTAGATGCATTTAAATTATGTTTTTCCTCGCCTAATTAAGTAGTTTAAATTTTATAGTTTACTCCGTAATTTCGATCACGCCTATTTAATTTAGATTGCAATTTATTTACTATCTCGCTCATTTATATGGTTGAGTTAGACGATACCCCGCGACCCGGCTTAGATACCCCGATTGGTTGTCGATTAGTGGAGAGTAGTATATTCCGATTGTGGGGCCATGGGATGTGAGACTAAAGGTAGGTCTTACCTAGTTCTGCCTGTTACCGCCCGGAGACTGAGAGGGGATGGGACGTCCAGGGACTCTAGGACTGGGCTGATCCTAATCTAGGGTTATGGTTTGCTCACTGAGACCGTGGAATCTCACCCCACCACCCCACCACACCAGGACCTCAGAATGGACACGGACAGCTCCGATTCGGAGAACATGGCGGTAGAGGACCATCTCATGGAATGGCCTTCCGAGGAGGAGGAAGCTCAGGATCAGCAGGCGCCGGACCCTCAGGATCAGGAGGAGGATTGGGACCAGGAGCTGGATCGACTGCTGGAGATGGAAGACCCGGGGTCCGATGAGGACCTAGAGGACGTCGGGGGATACTTGCCGCCGGATGTCCCCTTTGAACCGGATGAATTACCCGAGGACGAGGAAGAGTACGAACTAGGAGTGAATCCTGAGGCTCCTCAGAGTAGGGGAGAGGTCATAGACACTGATGTCCAGGAAGACGGGCTGATCGTCGAATTCCACCGGGAAACGGGGTGGATCTGGAGCACTAGGAGGGATATCTGGTACCCACACCAGCACGTGAAGGTCTACTCAGGGTTCCAGGAAACCGAACTAGAACTCTTACACGAGAGGTGTGAGGTGCCGCAAGGGGGCTACCTGTCGGACTTTAAAGACCCCGAAGGAGAGGACGATTCAGAGGACGGTACGGTAATCGACGAGAAGCCTTCATGTGAGAGGACTTGGCCCAAGCCCCCGACCACTCCTTAGGATAGCCTTAGTCTTCCCTAACTTAGACCGCAACTTTTGTGTGTATAGCTGAGCGGTGCTAGTGTACGTAGGTCTTGTATGACTCTCTTTTGGACCACTCCCCTCTCCCGTACTTGTGATGTGTATCCTTTTTGAAGAACCTTCTGGTATTAGAACTGACGGCGATCTTGGATTGTAAAATTGATGCTGATGGAATGAAAAACGTTTCCTGAAAAGTGTGGTATTTAATTGGATCCTGAAGTAATTGCTACGACCCCGAAACCGGGGCGTGACAGTTACAGTCAATGTATAGTAATCAATAAACATAGTATGTTCCATAGATTAAATGTCAAAAAAGAAAGGGACATGTTCACTAGAAGTCCTAAAACTTGTAGCGAAAGTGCAAGTGAGTCCTAAAACTTGCAAAAAGTGCAAATGAGTCCTAAAACTTGTCAAATTCGTTTAATTCAGTCCATTCGTTAACTCCGTTAATTAAATAAACGGAAAAAGCTGACGTGGCATCGACGTTGCATTTTTTAATATATCCTTTAAGAAACAGAGGCGCCACATCAATAGAAAAAAATAAAAATATAAACTAAATTTACATTTTGATAAAGAAAAAAGGTTTACAATTTTGAAAAAAGGAGATTATGTTTAAATTTAAAATATAAAATTTTCAAATGTTTAAAATTTAAAATTTTAATTTAATTTAACTATTTAAAATTTAATTTTCTTAATTAAAAGTTAATTTAATTTAATTTTAAATTTTAAATTTAAAAAATTTAAAAAAGTTTAAATTTTTTAAAAAAGTGTAAAATTTAAAAATTTTAAAAATAAAAAATAAAAATTAATTTAAATTTAAAAATTAATTAGGTCATAAAGGATATATTAAAAAATGAATTCGTAAAATTTTTAAAAATGTAAATTTTTAAAATTTTAAATTAAAAACTTTATAATTAAAATGAGATTTAATTTATAGTTTACATTTTAAATTAAAAAAATTAACTTAAAAAATAAAAATTAGTTAAATTTAAGTTAAAAAATAAATTTATTTATTTAAAATTTTTAAAGTTAAAATTAAAAACTAAATTTAAATTTTGAAGAAAATTAAATAAATTAAAATTTTGAGCAATTATAAAAGTTTGAGCGATTTCTTAATAAATATATATTTTCTAAAAAATTAATTATAAATAATATTTAATTTTCAAGAAATTAATTTAAAATTAGTTATTTTAATTAATAGGGTAGTAATGACGTCGTTTAGGGTCGGCGACTCTCCAAAATGGCGTCGTTTTGAAGATGTGGAGTCAACAATGGACGTTAATTGCCACATAGGAGAGAGAAAATAATAAAATAAGCCACGTCAGCATTTTTTATGAGACTAATTGAACGGCGCTAACAGAATGACTGAATTAAACGAATTTGACAAGTTTTAGGACTCATTTGCACTTTTTACAAGTTTTAGAACTCACTTGCACTTTCGCTACAAGTTTTAGGATTTCTAGTGAACATGTCCCAAAAAGAAACTACTTCACAAAATACATAAAAATAAACTGATTTTCTTTTTGGCCAATTATTAATCGAAATCCCGATTTAGGGAAAAGTCAATTCCTAATTGATTTTTATAAGATTGATAATGCAAAATTCAAATGGGAGTAAAAATTGTAATGACTGGTTTATAATTTTAACAAGTCGTCATTTCACTTGGAAACAACTTATTTTCCACAGAACTGAAAAATACCCTCTCTCAGTAATTTCTCTTACCTAGCTCAACAAATTTTTTGTGAGTCCGTGCTGTTCCAACATCTTTGGCCTCAAATATGCTTGCAAATCGCTCATGAAGTCCGTAGTTATCTTCCATTCTTGCAGATTGGGCAAACATTTCCCCTCAAGAGGATCATCCTTCAGAGGTGTAGCAAGAACATATAGTTCCAGTAGGTTCTCCAAATTTGAGAGATCAAGTTTGGTAAGTGACCGGCAATCTATGACATGAAGCGTTGTGACACTGGAGGGAATCTTCGGGGTGAATTCCAAGTGATGACAACCCAAAAGATGGAGAGACTTCAAGTGAGGAAGCTTGTCTAACTCAGGTGATAGGTTGGTCATGTGTGGGATCGTCACTGTCAAGACTTCCAATTTGGATAAACTCTTGATCCAAGGCATGGCATCTTGCGCCACCGACTTCGATGGGCCAGAGATTTCACGTACTCCTGTGCTCAAGAACAGTAATTTCAGATTGATCAGGTTTGAAAGATCAGGAATAGCTATCAGCGACGGAGACAAGATTGCTAGAGAAGTCAAGCTTGTGGGAAGTAGAGGCAGCGCAGAGATGCCCCCGGACCCATAGGACCACGAAAGTTTCAATTCTTTCAGATTCTCCAGACTTTCCAAAGAGTCAGGGAACTCTGTGATACCTGTTTCCCATAGATCCAACTTAATTAATGATCGTAATTTCATAATGGAGTATAGAAGTCTACCATTATTCAAGCACCAATTCATAGATAAGCTCTCGAGGTTTGTCAGTGCTCCAATGCTGTCGGGTAAGAGAGTAATTTGCGTCGCATCCAATGAAAGCTTCTCTAGCTTCTCCATACCCTGATAATTAGGAATTTCTTTTATTGAAGTTCCATCAAGGAGAAGTTCTGTGAGGACTGGCAATTCACCTAGCTCTTTTGGCAGATTGCAGAGACACCTACAGTAGTTCAAGTTCAAAACAACCAAGGACTTCAATTCACCGACTGAAGAATGGATTTTAGCCAATCTTTTACACTTTTCGAGGATCAGTCTCTCCAACTTGTATCCAGAGAAATTAGGAGTCTTGGTCAAATAATCACACTCCGAAAGGTTGAGAACTTTCAATTTTTCTGCTCTCTGTATAACCAATAAGACAACTGTAAGTAAATTTATTACATCAATAAAGAAATGTAAACACTAACAACAAGACTTCTCTAGAGCTGAAGGTACCTTTATATGTCTCCATCCACTCCAATCGTGAGTAATTCTGCTCCTTGAAAAATCAAGAATCACTACATAGCTGAGTGAAAAATTGCTTATCTGGACAATCCGCTGAGGAAAATTATGCCAAGAGAACCATCTTAAATCTGGAAGGAGTTTCTTCGTGGCAAGGAAAGAGTTTGACAGTGAAGTGATTGAGGACTTGTTATGCAAAAGAAGTGAAGCTTCGGAGCAAAGACGGTCAACTCCGTCAGTGAGGTGTCGGCTATCCAAATGAAGGAACCTTAGATTTGGAAGCGCCGCAAATCGTTCTAGAGGGAAATAATACTCTGATGAATCCTCAAATATCATATGGAGGCTTTCAAGATTTTCATTTCTCTGAATAAGAAAATAAGAAAAATGAATGAAAGAGGAGGATAAGACTTGTTTAAATGTAAAAAAAAAAATTATTTCAGGCAAATATAGTATTTTAGATAATTGAGTGTATCCAAACTTTCTTAAGTTCGCTCCCGTCACTCTTACAGACCAATATGGAGAGGACTGAAAACGAGCTCTGAAATTTTTACTTGAGTAATTTAACAAATGTTTTTAGAATAAGGAAAATCTTAAAAACGTAAACGTTGAATGAATGGTGATTGTTTTCACTGGACGGTGTTGCCCCGTGCAAAAAAGAAATCAAAACCAAGAGTTACCTCCTTGCTCTGAAGCACGTGCAATGCTTGTTTGTGATCCCATAGTCTGCTTGGCCCCCCACTTTCCTTATAAACAATTTCTCTTCCAAGATGTTTAAGCTGATCATGCATCCATAACTTATTATCTTTGCCAATTTTGATCAATGACCTCAATTGAAGGACTTCAAGACCTTCTATTGGGGATAGACCACAGTCTTTCCACATGTATATCATTGTATCCTTATCATATCCAGCAAAAAGACATGCTATGTCAAGAAATATTTCCTTTTGGTTCCCATCTAATGTTTCATAACTTGTACTTAACCTCTTTTGAATTTTCTCGATGGGACCTCGTTTCCACTTCTCTAGGTATTCTTCCCACATTTTGTTGCTCTGTCCGATTGATGCTAAAGTTAAACCCATATACTCAAGAAGCAGCGGAAGACCTTGAGCAATAGTCACAATTTGTCTGGATAGTTTTAATTTGTCAATTGGAGGCCGATCTTTATTGAAAGCATGCCTGCTGAATAGCCGAAGGGACCTATGGGGGTCCATTATGTCAACAGCATAAGTCAATTTTATTCCGAATGCTTTGAGAACATCTGCATTTCTTGTGGTTATGAGTATCCGGCTTCCAGGACCAAAGCGACCTTGCCTCCCCAAAAGTGCAGTTAGTTGCCTCTCTTCAGTGACATCATCAAGAAAAAGAAGAACTTTCATTTCAGAAAATCTGTCCTCGATCATCCTCCTTCCCTCGTCCTCGCAATCAATACTTGAATGTACTTGTCTTGAGAGTTCTGAAATTAGTTTGTTCTGAAATTTCATAATTTCTTCTGACTTTGAAATATCTCTAAGGATACAATAATTACGAAAGTGCCGATGAAGATCGTTGTAGACTAATTTGGCAAGAGTCGTCTTTCCAACACCTCCCAATCCATGGATTCCCATGATCTTTACGTCATTAGTGGCGGTGTCCATCATTCCCATAATATTTTTTTTGCTGTGGTCAAGTCCAATTAAGACATTGGGGATCTCCAAAGAAGCCTTTTTCAGCTCACTTGAAACCGCAGTAACAATTTTTTCAACTAGTTCTCCTTCATGGCTAATGATAAAGGCAAAGTAGAAAGTTAGAATCGACAAGCTGAAATCAATGACATCAGGAATTGATTAAAAGAAAACGTATGCTGTTGAAGCCACGGCAGGCAACAAAGAACTATCACTACAAATTGAACTCGCCTATTGCATTGATTAGGAAGAACAAATTTATGGACATGCTAAAAAGATGCGCATAGCTCGTGCAGAATTAGAACATTTACCCAACTGTCAAGTATACATTACATGACGATAATATATTGTTAAAAGCAAAGGCTAATGATATTTACAGGTATTTATGATGTGTAAAGAAGCTTCTTTTTCTCGAAATAGCTTTACCGTTAACATATTGTATACGTTCTAAGTGTTACGAGCAATGAGGATCCATTCATGTTCTCCGTCAGTTTGACACAAATAACTAGCTAGGAAATCAGCATATAATATAAGCTTTTGATGAATATTAGTATGTGCTCATTATATAAATATCAATTTTTTTGTGCTACAAAAATATTTGAATGAACAGAAAAAAATCATATCAGAATGTTGACATTACTCAAACAAAAAGAATCGACGTAGCTACAGTTTTTCCAAAGAATATGTAGGTAAAAGCAATTTTCAGACATTGCGCATACATTGGCCAGTGGAGGTCCATGAAGACAACAGAAAGCATTCGTACTTAAATGACTTCTGTACTATAAACACAACAAATGAAAAGCATACAATGGGTCGCGGTCTCCTGTGTCCACACCGACCATGGCATTATCACATAAGAGAAACACATTGCTGGGTAATAAGAAAGCGAGAGATGATAAGATAGGAACCTGTCATCCCTGTTTTGTATCGGCCACCCGCTCATGCCTCCAACCTCTCTGAGGGCATTTTTCCACTTCTGAATCTTCTCAAGATCGAATCGCTTCGAGTTCTCGTGCTTGAGCAAGGCCTCACCGCAGACTCCGGTTTGGTTTTTAACTTCAGATGGTTTGACATGATAGAAAATGGGCATGATTTTCTGCTTATTCCTTTCTTTACATTTCACCATATGGACTAGCTCATCGAGACACCATTTGCTGAAAGCATAACGTTCAGAGAAGATGGGTATGGAGATCTTTGATTGCTCAATTGCTCCTTGTAGAGCCGGGCCAATCTCTTCGCCGACGTGAAGCGCTTCATTATCGATGAATGTACGGATCCCTGCTCCTCTGAGACGGCAGAAAAGATAGTCGGTGATGCCGTGGCGCGTATCCGGTCCTCTGAAACTCAAGAAAACTTCATAGTCACGCTGGACCACTGCTTCAAGCATTTGCGTCGGTTTATGGTCCTGGGAAGAGCCAGCTTCTCCAATGCCACTCATAAATGCAGGGGCTTCCATTGCGTGACCAGTTGAAGAGAAAATGAAGCACCACAGTCGTACCACTCCGGCCAAAGCAGATTTCTAAGCTCTATGAAGCTGAAAGTTACAAGCCAAGTAGAATATTCAAACTAAAACGGGTGTCGTCGATTATGATTTATCTGGTTGTTCTCAAGGCGAAGTTTCCCGGGAACGCCCATCTCGGGGAAGCGAGTTTTGGGGAACTTCGCCTGTGCCTGTAATGGCAGAGCGCAAAGTACGTGCTCCCTAGTTTTATACTATTACTTTTGGCTTCTCCGATGTCATCAGAGAATATATTCCACTCTTTCCCGGTTCAAATCGAAACATAACATGTGCTAACACCCTTTCGTGTCGTTTCCTTTTCACCCCCTCCAAAGTCCTCAAGTGACTTTCACATTCATTGATACACAACGCGATCGTGAAGGTTAAAAAAATATTGTTGGTTTACACATCCGGTGATTTTACCTTCCACGGCCTCGTAAACTTGCATCAGCTTTGTGGTAACTAGATGAACCGGATCCAGATCACCTGCCGAGATGGGCAGGTGACCAAGTCTTGCCGTTAATGGGGGCCGTCCGATGGAGATCGGACAGCCCCCATTAAAAGGAGGGGGCTCGATTTTTATTTTTATTTTTATTATTTTATTATGGGTTTATATCACGAAAAATCCTAAACTTCACCCATTGTGACATATTTACCCTAAACTTTTTTTATGACACGAAAAATCCCGTGTCAATCCCCAACTTTACCTACCGTGACATATTTACCCCAAACTATTTTTTTTCTTTTTCTATTCTTTTTTTAACAAAAATAGTTGGTCGGCCATTGCCAGAAGGCGATGAAGCCCTCGCCGACGGCCAGCCAAGGCTCACCGCCCTCTGGCCGGTGAGGGCGAGGCAACCTCGCCTAGATTTGGGCGGGGCTACCTCCCCAGACCGTCGGGGGAGGTAGCCCTACCCAGATCTAGGGGAGGCTGGCCTCGCCCAAGCCTCGCCAGCTGCAAGTGAGGCCGACGGCAGCCTCCCCAGCCCCCGCCAGCCTCGCCCACAACACGCAAGGCCCGGGCAAGGCAGCCCTCGCCCAGCCGGCCTCACCTGTAGTCGGCAAGGCTTAGGTAGGGCTGCCTCCCTCGACAGTATAGAGAGGCAGCCTCACCCTCGATGGCTAGAGGGCGGTGAGCCCTGGCCGGTCGCCGACGAGGGCTTTGCCACCCTCTAGTAGTGGCCGGCGGGCCAGCGAGCTCCGCCAGCCGCCGGAGCTCATTGGCCTTTTTTTTTAAAATACAAAAAAAAACATAGAAAAGGAAAAAAAAATCATTTGGAGTTAAATGTGTCACAAAATATAAAATTTGGGGTTTTTGATGTCACAAAAAAAATTTAGGGTAAATGTGTCACATGAGGTAAAATTTGAGATTTTTCGTGTCACAAAAAAAAAAGTTTAGGGTAAATGTGTCACAATTGGCAAAATTTAAGGTTTTTGGTGATATTAACCCTTTTATTATTTTTAAAAGCACTTTTTGGTCCCCACCGTCTGATTTCAAATTGGACGGTAGGGAACAACACCTGGTCATCCCTGCCCAGGCTGTACCCTGGGCAGGGAATCCATTTCTGGATGAACCAGCTTCCCCGATGTCATTGTTGATGATAAGGACAGGGTTCCATCAGGCATTAATTAGTTGTAGAGACAACGAAGCACCACAAGAGTTCATTTAGCCATTTCCAAATAGATGATTAGAAGAGACAAACCCGGTTCACTTAACTCGTGGCTCTGTGACTTGATGGCGACTTGGGAGGAGGGTCGTCGAATTTCATATCGGATGGTCCCCATTAAATAAGGGGAGGGGTTTTTTTGTTTTTTCTTTTCTTTTAAATCCAGCCATCCGAGCCTTCCATCAAGTCATCATCAAGAAGGGACTATACATGATAAAATACAAAAAAAACATAGAAAAGGAAAAAAAAATCATTTGGAGTTAAATGTGTCACAAAATATAAAATTTGGGGTTTTTGATGTCACAAAAAAAATTTAGGGTAAATGTGTCACATGAGGTAAAATTTGAGATTTTTCGTGTCACAAAAAAAAAGTTTAGGGTAAATGTGTCACAATTGGCAAAATTTAAGGTTTTTGGTGATATTAACCCTTTTATTATTTTTAAAAGCACTTTTTGGTCCCCACCGTCTGATTTCAAATTGGACGGTAGGGAACAACACCTGGTCATCCCTGCCCAGGCTGTACCCTGGGCAGGGAATCCATTTCTGGATGAACCAGCTTCCCCGATGTCATTGTTGATGATAAGGACAGGGTTCCATCAGGCATTAATTAGTTGTAGAGACAACGAAGCACCACAAGAGTTCATTTAGCCATTTCCAAATAGATGATTAGAAGAGACAAACCCGGTTCACTTAACTCGTGGCTCTGTGACTTGATGGCGACTTGGGAGGAGGGTCGTCGAATTTCATATCGGATGGTCCCCATTAAATAAGGGGAGGGGTTTTTTTGTTTTTTCTTTTCTTTTAAATCCAGCCATCCGAGCCTTCCATCAAGTCATCATCAAGAAGGGACTATACATGAGTCATTCCATTGGGATCATTTTAAGAATGATAACGTGGGTTTTTCCAACATTATCATTAAGTTAGCAATACAGACTAGTGGATCAAAGTTACAATAAATCTCAGTCATCCATCCAACATTTTAGCATTTACTAATTTAGTCGGTTGCCCACCCGTTTAGTACGAGACTAGTGATTAGGGATGTCAAATGGGTGGGTCGAGTCGAGTTTAGGTCGGGTAAAAATGGTCCTATCTATATTGATCCATTTAACCCATTTTGACCCATTTTCATAAAATAGAATTTTAACAACTCATACCCAACCTGGCTCGACTTGTATTGTTAAAACACTTCCATATTTAACCAGGTTAAAAAAAATATTATTCATGATTTTTTAAAATGCATTGTTAAAATAACATGCAATACAATTTATTTGATAATTTTACTATTTTTTTAATTTTTTTCAAAATTTTAATTTTTTTAACTTTTAAAGAAATATATTTTATTTTTATTTTTTGCTTTTTCCTCTTCCAATCGCCGAAGTCTAGTGAGCTCATCCCTCACCTCTTGGCCGATGACCAACTTAGAAAGAAGGAAAAAGGAGAAAAAAAAGGGGGAAATAAGAAAAATAAAAGGAAAATAAAAGGGAAAATAAAAAAATCAAATTTACATTTTTTTAAAATTATAAAATTAGAATATTAGAATTTTTCATAATTTAAAAATGACTTGTTAAAAACATTTAAAATGACTTATTAATAACACTTGAAATTAATTAGGTAACCCATTTATGATCCATATTGAACACATTTAAGATCCATCAAATTATTATGTAATCCATTTAAGACCCATTTAATGTTTTAAGCTAACACATTATGGCATGCATTATCCAATATGAGTTAGAATATGGGTTTTTTACCCATTTTGCCACATCTACTCTCGATAACATAAGGAAAAAACATAATGGGGGAAGTAGAAGTGTAGGGCTGCAGGGGATAAGGATGAGACCACCAAATATGAAAAAATTAAAAATAAATAAGAAGGTAAAAATAGGTTAAGGGAAAGGCAAAGCAAAAGTGACACAATTGATTTGTGAATTTAAGCTCAATGTACAATGTCGTTCCAAAATTTTTAATATGTTCAATTTGATCCTTAAATTATATGCAAATGTTCCTTTCATTTATTCAGATTAACTAAATTGGTTGCCTTGTCTTTCACTATTATAGTTTACTTAATTAGAGTATATTGAGCCTTTTAATATTCTAGTTTGTTCAATTTGAAAAATTGATTATCCACATTGCTTAATGAAATTAATTATTATATCCTAGTTTGAGTTCAAAATATCATGTGAATAATCCACGTGTTATTATTTTTATCTACCATTTCAACTTATCAATTGGAAGCTTAATCAGCAAACTCTGTTAATTTGAAATAATGAGAATACAACATTAGATATTTTCATATAATATAATGACTATATTGAATATTTAATAAAACTTTAACGATCTTATTACAGAACTAAAATTCCAGGGGACAATACTATATTAGGTTAAAGTTTAGTAACCATATTCAATAAATTAAAAGTACAAAAAAATATTGCAAATTAGAGTAAAATTCATAATATATTATCATCCCAAAGAGAAACTTGAAGTGGGTGGGAGAAAAGGGTGAGTAAAACAAGACTAAAAAAATACATTAAAATCAAAACAACAATATCAAATTGTAGTACCTAAGCTGTGTAGTTTTGGAGCACTTACTAATTTTGACACTTTGTATGCTTAACAAATGCTTTAGGTAGGGGTGAGCATTATATACTACCTGCCTGCGAACCACCCAGAACCCCCCGAACCAGTTGATTCCAGGCAATTCCAAAAGCCAATGGTTTGGTTCCCGGTTCTAAGGGTAGAACCGCCCACCCAAACCGGATTGAATTTTTTTTATTTATTAAACAAATTAAATATAAAAAATTATATACCATATGTTTATTGTTTTGTTAATTGGCTCACCTAAGACCTAACCCTCTAAGATTCAGTCTCTTTTTTTTTCACCTTCCTCTGTTCTCTCTATAAAACAAAACTGGAACCGGACTGGACCGGGTGGGAACTGTTAATAAATAAAAGTAGAGCTAATGCATCACCAGTATTTAATAATTACCCACCCGGGAACCGGATCGAGCGAGAACCGGACCGAACTGCCTAGTCTAGTATGGTCCGGTTCCTGGTTCCAAATAATAGGGAACCAATTCCATCGGTCTGGTTCTCGATTCCAAGGGGAACTGGGAACCGCTCGAGAACTAATAACCTCTAGCTTTAGGTACGTTCATTAATAGGAGTTACAACAAATTCAACCTAATTAATATTCACCACCCTAATTAAAAGAAAATCACGGGAGCTTCTTCTTCTCAAAATTCTCAATCTCCTTCTAAAAGTATTTTCATGTTCTAATGCCAAAACGTACCATATTACTAATCTTCAGAGCTATGATCCAATTCATGAAAGTGGTAAATCGCTATTGTACTGTTATCTCTCAAGAATTATCATATTAGAAACATGTTTAAACTAGATCTGTAATGTTAAAAGACTTTTGTGTTAGCAAAAGGGGTGCAAATAGGCGAACAGCTTGGGTGATCTCCCATAAGTGTTACTAGCAATATTTTAAAAATATATATTAAGAAACCATGATAAAAGGGATAATGAGGCAATACTTCTCAAAATTTAGATGGTTTGTTATAAGAATAATGAAAAGCGGTGCTTAAATATTAGCCTAATGTGTAGTTTGGTTTATCGAATTACATATATATATTCAATTTAGTTTCCGAACTATATGAAAATGTTCAATAGTATCATATATTAATTTAAAATAAGGACAACACTGAATATTTTTATAGAAATTGATGGTATAAGTTAAATATATACAAAAAATTGATAGACCATATTGAACAAATTGAAAATTCATGGACTATATTACATTAAGTTAAAATTTAGAGACTACATTGAATAAATTGACAGTTCATGGACCATATTATAAATTTAGGCTAAAGTGTAAAGATTACAATTAAAAAATTGAAAGTGCAGTAACCATACCACATATTGAGTTAACGTTCAGGAATCATTTGTATCATTTTTCCTTTATTATAAAACAAAGCTTTTTTTTAAGGTAAGATGCTAACCACGAACCAATGTCTATCAGGATCGATAGCATTTTAGACTTTCGCCATTTTGGGTCATACTTATCGTGAAACGATATTTTTTGCCACCTATGATCTAGCTTTACAATGAAATGTGACTTTTTTCATGCTAAAACATATGAAAATATCTAGATTAAATGCAATTTGTTGTCATACTCATCATATGAACACCCAAAAATGATGCTTTTATTCATTTCTATTAAATATAGTGCACCACATTTAAAACACACGTATCACAAGCTATCCTTTCTATAAAATTTCCATGTAAATTTACCATAGACTGAGGCTTTCTTTTCCCCCAATTGGTGAATTAGGTCAGTTGCCCTAAAAGGAATCTTGAAACAAAATTGCCACTTGGTACCCCTTTTGAAATACATTAACAACAAAATACCGGTCGTCTTTGACTGCATTGGGAGTAGAAACACATTCAAGCCGAAAATAAAGAAATGCATCACAATTTAAGCTTTTTTTTTCTTTTTTAATGTTTAAACAAGTTCACCATTAATCTGCGTTTATACCACGTGTCGCGCAAACTTGCAACTAATCAATTAAGTCTTTCAATTGAAAGGCCCACTCATTGTGGCACGAGTTATATTACCATAGTAAAGAACAGAAGCATCCTTCAAAAGTTTTTTCTTGCCATACTCAAATAGATGTCGTAAAATGACCACTACCTACATGGGAAAAAGGGTATTTCTATTGTTCATCACATTAAAGAGGTGTTTACCGAAACGGAAAAATGACCCTAACAATCTTAAAATTTTAATTAAAAAAATTGAATACTCATTAAATCCCAATTTCATTGAATGAAAATCACACAAGCAGCAAGTATGGCTTTTAAATCTCATTACCAAAAATAGGTTTAAATACAAAATCCATTGCTCGCATTGGAATCATGCTTCATAAATCGACAAGAGCTAAGCCCCATAGATCACATGACTGCAATTAAGTCTGAGATACAAGCAATTAAACACTTTCAATGCATGTCTAACCGAAATGACGAGCAACTTACTCAACCGTGGGTAGCTGTGTTGATTAAGAGTTTTATCCTCATCATCGAGATTAGGAGTTTAAAATCCGCAGTTGCTAATGTCATATATGGGAGACCATGATGTTGGGTCATGAAATAATCTCTCACGAGATATAAGGGTCCAGCCCTCCGGTACCGTCCGGGCAAGGGGGGCCCCTGGTAGAATCCTCGGTAATAAAAAAAATGATGATCAACTTTGAAATCCATCCATTGCTCGATCCAATTTATAAAATGAGATCCGGCACAATTAGATTTGCCGAGACATTCTGCGTGCCCACACTGAATTTACGTGATATGCACAACATACTCGAAGAATAATCACGTCCTGCACTGATGCAGACCCACAAAGCTGGATCTGCAATGGATTTAGAGACCTAAGTGAACGTGTGGCATCGGTATCAAATAAAACATGGGCATTGATATTACAACCAAAGATCGTTTCTGAAATCATTACATAAGCAAGCCATTAAGATGATAACTTCATGTACCAATGTAACTAAAATTTTATTCAAAAAGAATACTTGAGATGATGGTTTTGGAAGCCTCACCTTCCTCTTCAACCACAGCGTATGCACCACCTTCTGCATGTGGTCTTTGCATATTTCGTTGCTATTGATCCTTCATTGTTGTTGACGTAGTTGTTACTGATGTTACTACTATTACTGCTGCTGTTATCATCAAAGGACACCTCATCATATGACCCATCCTTACACATCGAGAACAAGCATCGGTGTCAAAATACCATGTTGGCGGACTAAGAAGAAGACCACTTTTCTAGCACTGACATGAGACAATCTTGCGGTGACCGCACATATTATCCAGGTGGGAAACATTTCTTCTTTTGTTGAGCGCAAATGGCTTCTTGCCTTTCCCCTAAACCTTTTATCTCTAGAGTTTTAGTTATCTTTGGCTGTCTAACGTGGCACGACCGTAATGTAGTGTGGGTCATTTTAGATAAAACATTGTTTTGTTTAATTCATTGGGATAAAAGTCATGAAAAATTTTAAATTATATTGATTATGACACTTTTATCTCAAACTTTTTTGTAACACAAAAAACCTCAAATTTGCACAGGTATCATGTATCTTCCCAAAACTTATACCATTACAATACATTTACCTCATTTTTTTACATAAAAAGATCCTAAACTTGTATATGTACAATATATTTATCTCAGAATTTTGGATAAATGAGTCACAAGTGCACAAGTTTAAGGTAAATCTGTTATATAAGTATAAGTTTGAAATTTTTAGTATCACAAAATAAATTTAGAGTAAATGTATCAAACATGTATAAATTTGAAGTAAATATGTCACAAAGAGCACATTTTATGATTTTTGTTGTCTTTTTCCCTAATTTGCTTTGAAATTTTCAGATCTTTTTTTTTCATTATTGGACTTCATCTCCTTTCAGCTTCTCTAAGTCTTGCAGAATGATTTCGAGGTCTTCTTCGTTGACTTGGGAGTGGAGATTTTACACTCAAGGTCTTGGAGTCTCACTCGAGCTCCCACTTGCCATGCTGGGAGCTGAAACTGATACTGGAACTGTTTGGCTTTGAAGCAGGCTAGGGGTTGCAGACGAAGGAGGAGGTTCGCAGGGTGCCTACATTCGAGGCGTGGTGGGGTAGGTTAACGAAATGTGGTAGAATTACTTCTCTATTTTCCTTGTTTAATGATTTGATAACTTGGGGAAAGAAGGACTCCAATGAACCAAAGGGTTATTGAAGCCTTGCTTTTATTGGCCCAAAGCTCATAAAGCACCGAAATGAGTGGGTTTCGAAGAAAAGTTGAGTTTCATACCATTTCTCAGCTCTTCTGTGCTCCGATAAAGATGATAGGAGAAACCGATGTTCTAGGGAATCCGAGTTGTCTCGGTGGTTTCATTAAGCTGCAAGAGTAATGATTGTTGAGGTTGATATCCTATATTCTGTTATATGATGAATTTTCCTATTTTTTATTATGAATAAGTTGAAGTTGCTTATCTTTCTATTATGTTCAGTCATGAGGAAATTTCATTTTTTTGGTTATGTGAGCACTTTTGTAATTTGTGCCTTGTCGGGTTTCGCTTTATATGTTTAGAGCGAAACATGTCTCTAGGGTTAAATCAGAGATGGCAAGGATAAAGGCTGTACACTTTTCTTCATTATTAGTGAAACAAATCTCATTTCCCGTGTACATAGGTTGACAAAAAATCTTTCATGCCAAACTACGTAAATTCTTGTGTTGTGCTATTTTCATTACTTTATTGCGTCATTGATAAGATCGAATTCATATATTCGACAATTGGTATCAGAGCCTGGTTTAGCAAGCTATCAAGATGGCAAAAAAGGTTCGAGTGTCAAGTATGACATCGAGAGGCTTAATGGAAAGAACAACTTCACTCTCTAGCAACGAAAAATGATAGATCTTCTGATTCGGTAGGGCCCGTTGGCAGTAATGCTGGGAAAAGGTAAGAAACCACAAACGAGTGATGAAGATTAGGAGGAGATGGAGGAAAGGGCGGTAAGCGCCATTCGATTGAATCTCTCCAATGAGGTCCTGTAGTATGTAGTGGATCTCAAGTTGGCTCCGCAAGCATGGGCGAAACTTGAGAGCATCTATATGACCAAGCCTAACGAACAAATTATTTCTGGAAAAATAGTTATACTCTCCACAGATGGAGGAAGGCTCAAATCTGTCAGAACACATCAACACATTCAATAAGATTATGAATAAACTTACAAGTCAGAAGGTTTTAATGGAAGACGAAGACAAAACCCTATTGTTGTTATTGTCGTTACTAGCATCTTATGATCATTTGGTAACAACACTCTTGTATGGAAAAGAAACGCTTGAGACAGATGAGGTCACCGATGCCTTATTATCTAATGATACAAGACAGTGTTACATCATAGGGCGAGGGTCTCATTGGAAAAGTCAAGGAGTAGGAACAGGGGTGAACAATCTAGGGGGATCTAGGAATAAGGGTTGATCGAGATTAAGATATGGTAAAACAAAACTCTCTTGCTATTGTTGCAAGAAGGAAGGTCATCTACAAAAATATTGTTTTAAGAGAAAGGAAGACTTGAATAAGCATGGGAAAACTTCCAATCAAGCAAGTGTGGCTGATAGCCCAGATGGAGATCTTTTCTTTATATCATCTGGTGAGAATCAATTCGTTGATTCAAGGATTTTAGCAAATGCTCTTATCACATGTGCCCAAATAGGGATTGGCTTGATCATACTAGTCATATAGTGGCAGATCTCTTCTAATGGGGAATGATGCAGTTTGCAAAACCATTGGAATATAGACTATTAAAATTAGAATGTTTGATGGTATAGTCAGAACTTTGATTGATGTAAGGCATGTTCCCCATCTAAAGAAAAATTTGATACCTTTGAGTTTGCTTGATGTGAATGGCCGCAAGTATGTAATAGCAGGTGGAGTTCTTGAAGTTATCAAAAGAGCTATGGTTGTCATGAAAGGAGAGTTAACTAGAAGTTTATATAGGCTTAAGGGGAGTACAATAGCAGGTAGAGCATCTGTGACTACAGCTGTAGAGTTTGATACATATGACACTCATCTGTGGCATATGCAGTTAGAGCACATGGGTGAAATTGGTATGATGGAGCTTCTATTAACATGTGTCAAAAGCTGCAAATTCAACTTCTGCAAATACTGTGTTTTCGAGAAACAGAGCAGGGTTAATTTCATAGCTACAAAGCATACGAGCAAGGATGTACTTGATTATGTACACAATGATGTATGGGGTCCTGCACCGATCGAAGCAAAAGGTGGAGCTAAATATTTTGAGACCTTCATTAATGATTACTCAATGAAAGTCTGGGTCTACTTCATGAAGTAGAAAAATGAAATCTTCTCCAAATTCAAAGAGTGGAAGGCTGAAGTAGAAAAACAAATAGGAAAGAAGCTAAAGTGCTTGAGAACGAACAATGGAGGGGAATACAAATACACATCATTCCTAAATTTATGTAAAGCCAAAGGGATCACACGTTACTTCACAACATTAGATACACCACAGCAAAATGGTGTAGCTGAGAGGATGAACAAGACACTGTTGAAAAGGGCTCGGAGTATCGGGCTGAATGCAGGGATGAGTAAAAGTTTCTAGGTATAAGCGATTAATATGTCATGCTATCTCATCAACAGGTCTCCATCTACAGCCATTGAATGTAGAGTTCCTAAGGAGGTATGGATAGATAATCTTATTGACCATTCCTATTTGAGAGTATTTGGTTGTCTAGCCTATGTTCATGTATAAAGTAGACATTGTTGCAAGTTAGACTCAAAGTCTAAGTAGTGCATCTTTCTTGGCTATGAGAAAGGTGTGAAAAGATACAAGGTATGGGATTTTAATGCATGGAAGACCGTGGTTAGCATGGACGTCGTCTTTAATGAATCTGACAGTGTTGAAGGAAGGGAATCATCCAGTAACTCACTAGAATCATAGGAGACAGTATAAGATACCTGCTCCATTGCAGAAAGTAGAGGAAATCGTACTCACAAAGCACCTATGAGATACAGGTTTGGGAATATGGTTGTTTATGCCCTCACAATAGGTATAGGCAATCCATCTTCCTATTAGGAAACGATATCTAATGTTGATAGTGATAAATGGATGTTAGCTATGATGAAAGAAATGGAATCTCTACAGAAAAATAGGACTTGGAAGTTTGTGGAGAAACCTAAAGGGTGAGAGATCATTGGGTGTAAATGGGATCTTTCGCAAGAAAGAGGTAGTGTTTGAAAATAAGCAGGTAAGGTACAAGGCTAGATTTGCAGCTAAATGGTATGCACAGAAGGAGGGGGTGGATTATAATGAAATATTTTGTCCAACAGTAAAGCATATTTCCATTAGAGTTCTGCTTGCTTTGGTAGTCATATATGATCTTGAACTGGAGCAACTTGATATGAAGACGGCATTTCTTCATAGAGACTTGGAGGAACAAATTTTCATGGAGCAACTTGAAGGATTCAAAGTACCAGGAGAGGAAGATCATGTCTATCTGCTTAAGAAGTCACTTTGTGGTCTTAAGCAATCTATGAGACAGTGGTACAAGCGCTTTGACTCTTTCATGGTGAAGTTTGGCTATTCAAGAAGTGAATATGATTGATGTGTTTACTTTAAAGTGTCAAATGATAATTTGATTATTCTTTTGATTCTTTATGTTGATGACATGCTCATTGCTACTAAGGATATGCATTATATCGTCTCTTTAAAGTCCTTGTTGAGTAAATGAGTTTGAGATGAATGATCTTGGTGTTGCTAAGAAGATCCTTGGTATTGAAATTCATAGAGATAGAAGTGCTAGTAAACTTTGGGTATCTCAAAAGAGGTATGTTGAAAAGGTACTTGACCGTTTCAACATGAGTAAGGATAAACCAGTGAGAACACCATTAGCCAGCCACTTTAAGTTATTTGGACAGCAATGCCCCACAAAACATAAGGAGATTGAGGAAATGTCTCAAGTTCCCTATGCTAGCACAATTGGGAGTTTCATGTATACTATGGTGTGTAGCAAGCCGGATTTATCTCATGCAATCAATGTTGTTAGCATATACATGAGTAATCTAGACGAGTATTGGAATGCAGTCAAGTAGATCTTTAGATATATGAGTGGGACTGCAGACTTGAGAATTATGTTAAGTCGCGATGGAACTTCGAAGGAGCTATAAGGATATGTTGATTCAGATTGGGCTGGTGACTTAGACAATAGGAGGTCTACTACATGATATGTATTTACATTAGCTGGTGGACCTATCTAATGGAGGGCGGTGCTTTAGTCTATAATTGCATTGTCTACTATAGAGGCAGAGAACATGGCAACTACAGAATCTGCTAAGGAGGGGCTCTAGTTGATTGGGTTGGTTCGTGAGCTGTGGGTTTAGGGCAAGGATGTGTGGTGTTACATTGTGATAGTCGGAGTGCCATATATCTTGCCAAGAATCAAGTGTTTCATGCAAGGACAAAGCATTTAGATGTGAGGTTTCACAAAATTAGGGAGCTTATGTCATATGGCAATATTCACTTGAAGAAGATTCACACAAACAGAAATCTTGCAGATTGTTTTACCAAGCTAGTCACTATTGAGAAGTTTAAGTCATGTTTGGGCTCAATTAATATAACTCATTATTGAAGGTGAGGGATGCACTCAATGAGTGCGGGAGTGTACCTCTTATGGAGGTATTGGGATAAAGACATATATATTTCATATTATTTTACATGTGGCTTTACAAAATCCAAGCCAAGGTGGAGATTGTTGAGGCTAATGTATTGTATATTATTATATGAGGAAATTTGATATTTTTTATTATGAGGAAGTTTCCTATTTTTCTATTATGTTCAGTCATGAGGAACTTTCTTATTTAGGCTATGTGGGCACTTTTGTAATTTGTGACATGTAGGGCTTGGCTATATATGTTTAGAGCGAAACAAATCTCTAAGGTTAAATCATAAGAGCAATGATAGCAGTAGTACACTTTTCTTCATTATAAGTGAAACGAATCTCATCTCCCGTGAACGTAGGTAGGTGGAAAATCTCCCACGCTGAACCACATAAATTCTTGTGTTGTGCGATTTTCATTACTTTATTGTATAGTTAATAAAATTGAATTCATATATTCGACAATGGTCAGTGCTCTCGTTACTCCCTGGCTCGATGCTGCAGTTGAACCCTACAATTCTAGCGTCTTAAGCTCAATGCCACAACAATGGTTAAGCCCTCCAAATCTAGGGCTCGAGCTCGACACTATGGTGGAACTTGAGGTTGTCTAGCATGGCCGAGATTGGGCAGCTGCTGAACTTGACAAAAAATATAACCTTGGGAAGGAGATAAGCAACAAGGATGGTGGATGACAAAAACAACTTGGACAAAATGACTATCACAACCTACCCAAACCTCCCCATATAGGGAGATATTTCTAGGTACGTTTAGAGGTATTGCTCTTAAATAGACCTGAATTGATATCCCTAAAAAACAATGTAATCCGACTGGGTTCAATCCTTATGAGCACGAACTCTCTCAAGTCAATACCTCGCATGACGTTCAAACGTTTTGATTTTAAAAAGTTGTTCAACAACCTAAATATTTTTAGGAGTCGCCACTAAGCCTATTATGGTCGGCTCGAAACCAATCGAGACGCGGGAGTGTTGTCTCGATCTCTACGAAACTAAAGATTCTAAGGTTCAGGGACATTGTTTACACTAACATTTATATTAGCGTCCTTTTAGTACCTAACTAGTTGATTGTTTAATCTAATGTGGTCGTGCACTCTTGCTCATCATATAAGACCCTATAAATTCATTCAAAGTCTAAGTATCCATGCAATTGTTTTTATGAGATCATTTTCAAGCCAATATAAACTAATGACGAATTATTCTATGAAAGATATTAACACGCAAACTATCTAAAGACTATGCGACAAAAGTAAACACTCAAAATATTGAAATGCGATGCCATATATAAATACTCAAACAATTAGATGCGACTATTTAATGGCCAAAAAGTTAAACCCGCAACTTGTCGAGCAATTAAATACAAGGATTTGTTAACACCTAAATTTCGGCAAATTTTATATTAAATAAAAAGTAGAGATTTATTTTAATCCCTAAAAAAATGTGTATTTTGCATTTAATTTTAAGAGTTGCATGCATATTTAATTAGGTGGATTCATGCATTGAAATCGTGTGAAATAATACGATTTGTGATTATAGCTAAATATTTGTGAATATTCGGTCAAATTTTTTTAAAATTTGATTGAATTTCTAGTATCCAAGTTTGAGAAGTGTCCAGGCGGTGAGGTGTTTGAGAGGATATTTTCGGTCAAATCTCTAGGGTCACATCTCTGAGATTTGACCGAATATTTGATCTCTCCAGCAAAAGGGGCGCTCAAGAGATGACATGAAGGGGGAGGACAAATGATAATGAAAAAGGGAAAGAAATTCGGTCAAATCTTTGGTTTTAAAATGCGTCCAAGTCTTTTTGCGAAAAGGGGGGGTTCTTTCGAAGATTTGTTTTTGAGCTCATTCGGCTAAAAAAAGAGAGAGTAAGACAAAGACACAAAGAGCTTTATTCGGCCAAGAGAACAGAGAGAGAGAGAGCCTCGTCCAAACCTCTTCAATGCCGGCGTCCCTACTGCGATCTCATTGCTCGTTCTCTGTCCTCGCCGTTGAGTTGTTTTCATTAGTGCGGCCGTTCGTCTAAACTCACCCCGTGATCGTGGCCGGGGAACTTCACGGATGAGCGAGGGTTTGGCTCGAGTTTGTTCGAACACACTTCCCCTGTGTCCTCCCCGAGCTACGTAGGGAGGTTTTGCCTTTTTCTTTGTTATCCCGTGATCTCTCCATGCTTGATTTCCCCTGTGGTCTTCACGTCCGCAAAAACCGAAAAAGGGTTAATCGGCTTGGTCGATTTTTACGCTTTCTTTTTGTTTGTTCTTGTTTCTGCGCTGATTGTTGATGCATTGTGGGTCTTGATTTTGCATTCCTTGGGTCTTGCGAGCATTTAGCTCTCACCGCACTTTACCTATTCGACGATTTTGTTTCAAAAATTCGTGTTGCTTTGAGAAGTTTTTTTGGCGAGGTTTATTTTGCTCGCTCGCTGGATGACATCCACGCCGGAGAGTCGCCGGCGAAACGGTGGCTTCCCAGGCCTTCGAACGCCGTCCACCGTGGCTCCGCTGCGAGCGAGATGCTGTTGAGTTTCCCTGCAAGTTATCTGCGAGCTGGGTGCTTGCAAGATGGAGAAGAAGATTTTATGTTGGGCCGTGGGCGAGCTTCAGCTCGAAGTTTGGACCGTGGACGAGGCCTCATCAGAGTAAAAGTGTGGGGAGAGAAAAAAGAGCAAAAGAGACGTCTTGAGGAAAAGAAAAAGTCAAAGTGAGAAAAGAGAGGGAGTCAGCAAGAAGAATAAAAAAGAAAGAGAGTTGGGGGACGAAAGAGAAGAAAACAGAAAGAGGGGGCATTCGGCCATGGGCAGAGTTTTCGGAAAAGGAAAAAGGGGAATAAAAAGAGAGAATAAGAGTGACCATTGAATAAAAAGTCCAGCAAAGCAAAAACAATTGTTGCTGATTTGTTCTAGATCCTGACCACTACTTGGCTATGAAAGGTGAGTCACATCTTGTTGTTTCCTATGCAAGTCTACACCAACAGAGCAACGTGGAGCATATTTCCATAGTATGGTGAACCTTTATCCACCGCAAGTTTAGCTCACGACAAGAGCCGTCACCTATGTGTTCAACTAAAGCAGCAACTTTGCGACCCGTTCTTTCTTCTTGTTGAACATTACCTCTAGCCATTGCAATCCATCATCCGCGATCGATTTGAATTTGGAATCGATCTCACAAAATCGGGTATCACTCTCATCTGAAATCAATTCAAATATTTTGATCGAGTGTTGTCCAACTTGGTTGTTTTGATTGATAGATTTTGTTAAAATTTGGAATTTATTTTTCAATTCACAACCGCATTATCGATTTTTTATTCCGTCTATAAAGCTTTAGATGGAATAATTAATTGCGTGGGAATGGAATTGATATTTTGATCTTTAAGGCTGAAGATCAATTTATCGATTCTATCTGCGAATTTTTTTTGTTTAGCTTTGATGTTATTTCCATTTGAATGAGTTTTGTTTATTTGAATTGCATGTTAGATATAATTACATTTTTATGTTTAAATTAAATCACATTTAGATAATATTGCATAGCATGATTAGATTGCATTGTAAATATAATTGCATGTTTAAATTAGGTTTTCACGTTTAATTTCAAGTTTAGTGAAAATAAAATCTCCAGCAAAAGGGGCGCTCAAGAGATGACATGAAGGGGGAGGACAAATAATAATGAAAAAGGGAAACAAAATCGGTCAAATCTTCTTTACCGAAAAAAAAAATTGTATGCATGTCACATGCATATCTTTTCTTTTTAGTTTGCATTACTAGTCATTGCATAACATTTAGATTAGGCATAATAAATCTCATGTCACTTAGGAATTACATACAAATTCATAGCATGGTAGAACATTACATTTAGAAACTTAGGAATCATGTTAGATTAGGTCTTTATATTTTACTAGTTTAATTAATTTCGAATTTCATTAGATAAATAAGAAAATGCCAAAAAATACCTTTTTGCTTTAGTTGAATAGCACGTCATTTAGTCCAAGTTAATCTAGGATTTGTATGTTCTAAGTTATGTTAGGTTATGTCATTAGGATTAGACTTTCATGCATTTACATATTAATTTAGTTTTTGTATTCTAAAATATTATCTGTAGTTAAGATAAAATTTTAGTTTAAATTATGGATTAACATGGCTTAGTTCCTAGTCTAAATTAAATATTATTTAACTATAGATAATTATTTTCATTTAATAATTTCAAAATTCATAAAAATTGCATTTAGGGCTGCATTAAGATAGTTGCATATATGATTACTTTTCTATTACATGCATTACATACACATAGAAAACCCTAAAAAAGATCTTTTTGTTAATTTGCTTCGTTTTTGCTTATTGTTTTGCTTATTGTTCCGTTTCTTTGAGATTTTAAATAATTATTTGCTCATCCGCGTGATCACCATGCATGTTAGGGGATAAAGTTAAAATCAGTTCAAGATGCTTGCAAAATATTTTCTGAAAATAAAAGAAATTAGTTCTCAAGTCCCTAAAGGTAAAGTATTACTCCCAATACTTTGTATGGGTTTCTAATTGGTCCATCATAAATAGATTGGCGGTGACTCCATTTGAAATCGATTTGGCATGTTAAGAAGTGAAACCTAAGTCATGAATTGGTATGAAACTTGGAAGAGCTCGAGTTAGGCTAGATTTAGCAATCCATTAGCCGAACCCTAGGTGGTACACCTTCGGAGAGGTCGCGACAGGGTTCTTCATAAATCTTTACAAGATTAAGACCGAAATAGACATCGGTCTAAATACCACCAGCTTCATGCACGCCATGTCACGATCACCCTTGCCAAATTAAACTAAACATACCATGATATTGATATTTTAGCATTCATCTAAGCAATCCATGATATATGTCAAATTGCACCAATTTGAAACATGCAAGTATCCACATGCGAAGTTTAAATGAGGCATTTATTGCTAACAAACATTGAGAATCACAACAAACACCCTCTTTGATTTTTTGAAAAAAGGTGGTTAATTAATTAATATAAGCCAATTCTAATGTTAGAATTTAATTTTTCAAGCACGACTAGCTTCACTAAACCAAACTTCAAATCTTTTTTAAATTTTTTAATAAAAATATTATTTTTTTATTTTTAAAATTTTTAATATTAAAATATATTTTTTCTTTTTATTATGAAAATATTATAATAAGGATTCGGATCGGGCTCCGAACTCAAGGGTCCAAACCCGCGAGTCAAGACTCTAGACTTGGGCCCGCGTCTTGGGCCCTTTGGCAGGCAATGAAGAAAGCCCCAAAGAAAATCCAATAATAATAAAATAAATTAAAATAAAAGTAAACTGACCTAGCAGCCCACATCTCAATTTCTTAGTCCAAGGTTGGCCCACCCTCCTAATCCATCCTTGACCTATCAGCCCAAATCCTAGGAAGATGGGCCTACCCTCGCGAGCGGAGTGACCAACCCGCTAACTTGGGCAGGCTCTCGAAGGCCCAGGGCGCACCTCGGCCTGTCCAGATTCGATCCAACGCACAAAGGAGGCAGAGGAAATTGCTCTACCTCCAGGGAAGCTCCTCTGTTCTGCCTAGACTCCGTCAATTAAGGCTATGACTGACGATGTCCTTGCCTAAGCTTGATTCCACAGCTTGCACGACAATTTTGAGAGTGAGGACTAAAGCAAAAACGCTATCTCGACCCCATAAACAGATCTAAGAAAACAAGAGAAGACACCATATTTCCATTAAAACATTTCGACTGATGGAAACCATAGATCCAAGAAACTTCGAACATAATCAAAGTAATCGCAACAAAAGCGAATAAAACAAATGCACAAGATCACAAACTTGTATCACTTATTAAGCATGATCACACGATGTTGTAAGAACCGTGAATCGTACATTTCTTCCACAAATTATGAGTCGTATCTGGCGAGAGCATTCCAAATTCCTAGAAAGACTTGCACGAGAGAGAGATAGCATTTTTTTTTTTTTTGGTGTCAAAAATTCTAATAGATGTAAAACTGAAACGCTCTTCAATCTCTCATTTGATAAGGTAAGCAAATGTTTACTTATTAGTCCTTTTAATTATTTCTGTTACAAACACTAATACCTAATTAGTATTCTTGTAACGGCTATATCAAATAAAGATTCAGACCATCTTAGGCAGACATTTCCATAATTAATTACGGACATTTTCCATAATTAAAACCAATCATCTCCCACTTGCCCACGAAAAGCTGAATGTATCATTTTCCTCTCGCCAAAATCATATTGACAAATAATCCCAGCATACTTTGAGAGCTCATTGCTATACATCCGTTAGAAGTATACAGCCGCTGAGATAATCAGGTATCGAGTAGCTAAAGTATGCAGTACCCTACATCAAACAATCGCATTTACATCTCTCTTGATCTCTTTTAACTTATGTATTGCATTCACAATCATGATTAAACTCATCAATCATAATTGACCGGTCTGTGAACACAATGTTATAATGCGACACTAAGTTGATCTTCCTCTTTCCCCAAATCTTTTAATTCCAGTCCAACTCGCTTTTTTAGAAATGATCCATTAGGTCGAATCATACATAACCATTGGCAACACTCTAAGATAGCAAACATCAAATAAAAATCTTGAGAATGAGTAATAGTCCTAAGGGGACTTGATGAGGAACATATTTCCTTCAGAGTCTCACACGGCATAAGAAAGTTGAGATCATAACTTCTGCCATCTCATATTGGTCGACTAATTACGTACGTAATATGAAACATGTACTATGATATTTTCTCATTTCCCATGAAGCGTATGTCTTTTACTTGTAATACCATACATATGATATTTCAGATGTATGCAACGTCTAAAATCGAGTTCACGCTCTACTCTTTTTAAGACTTCTCTCATAGAACTCTCATCTGGCTTAAAGACAAACAAACTGAAACATATGGTCAATTTCACTTTCGGTCACAACAAGAAAATGACCTCTTCTTAACTTTTTTGTTAAGGCGACAATCTTATTTAAACTTGGGCTTTCATTTATCACCTAGATAACAAGCTCAAACTGTCTCATCTCCATTCATTGCATAGAGGCGATCACCCATGTTAGTGGGTCGATCTCTTATATGTCTGACATACTTTCTACTACACACAAAGTGTTATCATAACACACATAGTGTTAATAAACACACAAAGTGTCAATATGCATAAATATCATACTAATCACATAACGATTAGTAAAGAAGAAAAACAAAGTAATAATTTATTGTGAACAACTTGGGATATACATACTCAGTACATCATCCTCTATGTAGCCCCAGAGATTTTACATGACCATCGAAAACATCTCTAGTCGTTGGCTTAGTCAAAGGATCTGCTATCGTTCTTTGTGTAGGCAAGTATTGCACGTTCACAATCTTTTGTTCTACCATGTCTTTTACAAAGTTATACTTGATATCTATGTATTTGGTTTTACTATGAAATTAGGGGTCCTTGACATAGTCAATTGTAGCTTAGCTATCACATTTAACCAATAATGGTCCTACAGCACTCTTAGTGACACCCAGATGATCCACAAATCATTTCAGCCAAACACCTTATTGTATTATTGCTGATAACCCACGAATTATGCCTCTATTGTGGATAAGGCTACGCATGTCTGCTTCTTACTGCTCATGATATGGCGTCGTTATTTAGTAAGTAAGCATATCCGGAGGTCGACATTCTTGCATCTAAATCTCCTCTCCAATCAGCATCATTATAGCCTTCAAGGAGCAGATCTCTTCCTTGATAACACAGTGAGTAATTTGCAATACCCTTCATATATCTTAGAATCCTCTTGACGGCGGTCCAATGGGCTTGACCCTGATTGGATTGGTATCTACTTACCATTCCAACCGCATGACAAATGTTGGGCCTTGTACACATCAGGGCGTACATCAAACTACCGACAGCAGGTCTGTATGGAACTTTACTCATTTGTTCCATTTCTTTAGAAGTCTTAGGACAAAGTCTTTTGCTCACTTCTACACCTTTTGCAATAGGAGTATCAATCGGTTTACAATCTTGCATGTGAAATCGTTCAAAAAATTTCTTTATATAATTCTCTTGCGAAAAAGACAACAATATCTTCGAACGATCTCTTGAAATCTTAACTCTAAGAATATACGCAGCCTCACCCATTGTTGCGACCTCCCCGAAGGTACACCACCTAGGGTTAGGTTAATGGATTGCTAAGTCTAGCCTAACTTGAGCTCTCCCAAGCTCATACCAATTCACGACTTAGATTTAACTTTTTAAACATGCCAAATTGATTTCAATTGGAGTCGCCACTAATCTATTTATGGTGGGTCGATTAGAAACACATGTAAAATACTGGGAGTAGTACCTTACTCCTACAAATCAAAGATTATGAATTCGAGGACTTGAGAAACAATTTCTTTTATTTCAAAAATAATTTGTAAGCAGTTTGAATTAATTTTAAATTTATTCCCTAACATGCACGGTGATCAAGCGGGTACGCAAACAATTATTTAAATGTTCAAAAAAATAATAAGCAAAGCAATAAAACAAGATAAAGAAAATCAACAAAAAGATTCTTTTTGGGGTTTTTTTAAAGGTGTATGCAATGCATGTAATAGAAAACTAATCCTATATGCAATTCTAAATGCAATTCTAAATTAAAAAAAAACTAATTATCTATAGTTAAATAACATCTAATTTAAACTAGGAACTAAACCACGTTAATCCCTAATTTAAACTAAAATTTTATCTTAACTACGGATAATATTCTAAAACTAAACTAATATGCAAATGCATGAAAGTCTAAACCTAATAACATGACCTAACATGGCTTAAAACATGTAACTCCTAAACCAACTTGGACTAAATGACATGCTATTTAACTAAATGAATTAAATAACATGCAAAAGGGTATTTTTTAAAAGACTTTTCTTATTTATTTAATGAAATTAGGAATTAATTAAACTAATTAATTATGAAAACCTAACCTAACATGGCTCCTAAGTTATCTAGATGTTATGTTCTACCATGATGAATTTGTATGCAATTTCTAAGTGACATGTGATTTAACGTGCCTAAACTAAATATCATGCAATGACTAATAATGTAAACTATAATTAAAAGACAAGCATATGATATGCGTATGAATTTTTTATTTTCACTAAACTTGAAATTAAACGTGATAACCTAATTTAAACATGCATGCAATCTAATCATGTTATGCAATACTACCTGAATGTGATTTAATCTAAACATGAACATGCAATTCAAATAAACAAAACTCATTCAAATGGGAATAACATCAAAGCTAGACAAAGAAATTTCGCAGACAAAATCGATAAATTGATCTTAAGCCTTAAAGATCAAAATATCAATTCCATTCCCGCGCAATTAATTATTCCGTCTAAAGCCGTATAGATAAAATAAAAAATCGATATCTGCGGTTGCAAATTGGAAAATTAATTCCAATTGAGAAACTTATCATACCAAAAGAAGGAAATTAGACAAAATGGCATAAAAAGAAAAAGGTAAACAATATGACAAAAGACCCTTTTACTGCAGAAAAAATGTTTTTTTTTAATTTTTATCATTAAAATATTATAAACGCAAAATAAATAAACAGAAACTAAAAGAAAAGAACCGGATCAGGCGCTGAGCCAGGTCAGGCTCAGGCCTGACCCGTGCGCGGCTAAGCCCACGAAGCAAAGGGAGACTGGGCTCGCGAGGGCCCAGTCCAGTTTCTTCTTCTTCTTCTTTAATGTTTTCCCTTTTTTGCGCGTGGGCCTATCCACGCTTCTGTCTTGGCCTAGCTCTCCCCACGCGTCCAGCTCCTCTCCACGCAGGTTTGACTCTTAGCTCAGCCCAAGCTTGGCCTTTCTTCCACGTTGGCTTGCGAGGGACGAATTCAGCTCGTCCAGTGCCAGCTCGTATACGGCCCACGCGACACGCAGGTCTTCTTCTTCGTCTCAGCTCTTGCGCGACACCCCTTGCAACAGACAAGGAATCTCGGTGACACCACGCCTCCTCACGGCGAAGTCACAGCAGGCGACGACCAGCCAACTCCGGTGATGACGCAATCAGAAATAAACCAAGGGACGCCGAAACAAGGCAAAATGACACAAACTCAATCGGGCAAATTATCAAACATGTGGCTTGCGGGGAGAATACACACTCAGAGGCTCAAACCCACGACAAGATCTGGACCTATGATACATTAGAGATATGCAAACACAAACACTGAATCAAGAACAAACAATCTGAAAGCTTGAAACCCAATAATCCTTGTAGTCTCAATGGACTCTTGCACGAAGCGAACATGGAAAAACAGAAGAGAAAAATTGAGGTAATTCCCTACGCAACTCGAGAATCACGATGAGTCCGTGTGTTTGAGCAAGCTCAAGACAAATTAGTGCTCAACCATGTTTTTACCCTCGGCCACAATCCTCGGGAGAACTCAATTAAACCAAAGAGCCATGGAACCCACCTTCGAACAAAGGGAAAAACCCAAGAAAATCGCTGAAGAAAAATCACCAGAGAAGAGGCGAATAAAGCTTTCTCTCCCTCCTTCGCGCCTGTTCTCTCTCTCTAGAAGTCTCTCGGTCTCTCTCTCTTTTTGCTAAAAGCCAAGTCTTTAATCTCTGTGTATGAGTGTGTATGCTCTTTTTTGTTTCCCAAAAAGTCTCCTCCTTTTTCACAGACCCACGGTCTTTTGCTTTATACTGTGTAAAAGGATATCTCGGTTAAATCTTCGAGATTTGACCGAGATTTCCTCTTTTCCTTTCTGTGTGTAAAGAGATTTCGGTTAAATCCCTACGGATTTGACCGAAATTTTCTTTCCTCGTCTTCACTTATTCCTTTGAAAAATATTTTGCTTGCAATATTCGGCCAAAAATTCTTTCCTGACTCACTGCTAATGTCCTTACCTAAAATGCAAGATGCAATATAATGTATGTATATATTTTTTAGGAATTAAAATAAATTCCAATTTTTTTATGCAACTAAATCTATATGATTTTGTCAAAAATTTGGGTGTGAACACCCTTATCTTTCATTTCAAAATTGGTACATAACCAATTCTTAATTATTTTGATAAACTCCATATTGCTTCATGCATGTTATATATTATCAACATATAATGATATGATCACAAATTGATCTTTGGATCTTTTGATATATAGACAATGATCATCATTTATCATTGTAAAATCATGTCATTATAGCATTGTGAAAACGTATATACCACTGTCTCAAGGACTGCTTAAGGCCATATATTGATCTTAAAAGTTGACATACTTTTTGTTCTTAACCTTCAGAAATGAAACCAACATGTTGTTTCATATAAATTTATTCTTCTAATTCTCTATTGAGAAAATCAGTTTTTACATCCGTCTGATGTAACTCGAGATCCAAACTTGCCACTATTGCTAGGATAAGGCGAATGGATGTAAATCTCACTACATGAGAAAACGTATCTTCGTAATCAATTCCTTCCTATTGAGTAAACCTTTTCACCATAAGGCGAGCCTTATACCTCTCAATTGAGCCATTAGCTATATGCTTTATTTTGAGAACCCATTTGTTCTCAACAGCTTTTCGTCCCTTAGGGAGATCAACCAATTCCCACACTTGATTCGATCTCATAGACTTCATCTTCTTCCATTGTTTACATCCATTTTTCCTTATCAGGGCCTTCTAAAGCCTCATTTACATTCCTCAGCTCTTCTTGTGGAGCAACCATAAAAATTTTCCTTTCAATGTCAAAACATCGACAGGGAATTCTTTGACGATGCGTTCGCCATATCGGGGACTGATCGCTTAATATTGTGTTGCTCTCACTCGGATCAGATGACAACGACACTATCTCATCAAGTGGTTCCACTTGAGACTGTTCAGTAACTTGTTCCCTTATGTCATGTTACTCCCATTTGGAATAGTACCTATGTTTCTATCATCAACATCCAAGGTTTCAAATAGAGAATTATTCTCTCCTATTTCACCCCTTTTTAGGAAGCTCATTCTCTAAGAATATGACGTCTCGTGATTCGATTTCAGTTACACTCTCACTTTCTTGCTCACCTATGAACACATATCCTTTTGAGTGCTCCAAGTATCTTATGAAGATGCTCTTATTTCCTTTAGGATCCAACTTGCCATACCTATGTGATGGCTCGTGAATATAGGCGGCACAACCCCAAGGTTTCAGAAAACTTAAATCGGGTTTTCTTCCTGTCCATAACTCATATGGAGTGGATGTAATTGATTTGGAAGGCACTCGATTAAGTACATAGGCTGCAGTCAGCAATGCATCACCCTAATAGGTAATTGGTAATCTAGCCTACGCCATCATCAATCTAACAATTTCTAATAGGGTTCTATTTCTCCTTTCTACAACATCGTTTTGTTGAGGCGTGTAGGGAATAGACAACTGTCTATCTATTCCTTTTTCATCACAATACTTTCAAAACTCATCAGATAAGTACTCTCTATCTCGATCGGATCTTAAGGCCTTTACCTTATTATCTAATTGGTTCTCAACCAAATTCGAAAATTTCACGAAGCAACTAAAATCTTCGGATTTATGAGTAATCAAATAGACATAGCCGTATCGGGTGTAATCATCTATAAAAGCGATGAAATAAACAGCCCCATGCCTTGCTCTAACATTCATTGGACCACAAACGTCTGTATGGATCAATTGCAACGGATTTTCGGCTCTAGTTCCCTTTCCAAATGATTTACATATAGTTTTTCCACTTAGGCAATACTCGCAAACAGGCAAATCGACATTTTCAATATTGCCTAATAAGCCATCTTTGGCTAATCTATTCATTCGTTGTTGGCCTATATGACCAGGCCTAGCATGCCACACATTCACATCATCATCATTCAATTAAGGGGCCATGAATAAGGAATAACACACATTAACATTATGATGTTCAACATCTAGAACAATAAAACCATCTTGAAAAATTCCAGAACCATACTTGTTTATTCCTAAAAACAAATCTACACCAGTATCATGAAAATTCACAATAAAACCAATCTTAATTAAAACCAACACAGAAACCAAATTCCAATGTATTTCAGGAGCATACAACACATCGTGAAGAAGCAAAATGCGACCACCACGCATTTGGAGTTGACAGGTGCCAATTCCCTTCACTTCAGCTCTAGAATTGTTCCCCATATATATGTACTTGGCTCCTCGTGGAACTCGTCGAAACTCCACGAAGGCATTTCTATCCTTCGCTATATGGTCTATGGCTCCTGAATCTACAGTCCACAAAGGAAAAGATTCAGTTAAGAATACAGAACTAGATACACAAGTGACACATTCACGTGTAATAAGGGTTTCCACCTTTTTTGGGCTCAGCGCGGTCGCAAGCGAAATGACCCTTCTTGCCACAATTGAAACATTTCACCCTTGAAATGTTCTTCTTCAAGGGACACTTCCCCTTTAGTGGTTGGTTCTGTTGGTTCTGTCTCAGCTTTCTCTCGGACGGATTCGGTCTCTTCCCTTGCCACCTTCTGAACCTACTTTGACGCTTTCGCTTTAGACCCGAAGCACCATGTGAGCTGGAACCAGCATAGTGTATGTCTGATTCGAGTCTAGCTACGGTGAGGCGATCCTCTTCTAGCTCCAAGTGGAGTAAAGCATCATTGAAAGTTCGAATACTTTCATTATGGGTCAGGTGGACTTTCATATGTTCCCAGCTCTGAGGGAGAGAACGAATAATTGGCTGCACTTGCTGCTTATCGGTCAATGTGTGGCCAACATCTCTTAGCTCACTTATCATGTTTGACATGCTTCTCAAATGTTGTCGCATGGATTGAACGGGTGACATTTTGCATGAATCAAACTTAATGGTTAGTTGTCTACGTTTGGTGACCGTAGTCTGACCAAACCTTACAACCAATGCAGCCCACATTTCCCTGGCATTATTAAAATGCCTAAACTCCCGGATGAAGTCATTCTCCATGCTACTTAAGAGAGTGATGCACGCAATGGAATCCTTCTTGTTCCGTGCAGCAAATGCTTCCTTATTTCTTTGATGCTATGCAATTTCACCGTCCTCAGGTTCTTCCATGGTGATGTTAATAGCCTCTAGAGCCTCCTGCTCTTCTAGTACATATTGGATTTTCATGCTCCATATTTCATAATTCTCGCCGTTTAATTTCTCTCCTTTGTTCAGCTCAGCCACAATATTCTTAGATGCCAAAGCCATTTCTCTTAACACAAAGTTCATTTTGACATATTTAGCACATATTTCATTTATGTCCTCTTTATGCATCTAACTCCCACTAGCTAACTATATTTTTAATAATTTCATCTTAGGCTCATAACTTGAAAGGACACTTCTAGTCTCCAATCATCATTACAAAGTCCTAGTTCAAAATTATTTCAAATATAATTATCTAGGTAAGAATCTTAGTTCTATCAAGTTACGTATAACTAATAAAAGAACAATCCACATACTTTGTGTAATAAAACAACAATCCACAATAATTGTATAACATAATATTCATAAACATTGTCTGAAACAAACAATTATTCAAACAACTAAAAGAAGTCATGCTTCAATAACAATCAACGTGACAAAGGATCCCTAATAATCTTCTTGCGAATTACAGGAAACGAATTCTTCAACTCAGGGGAAATCTTTATTTCCACTTTAGGCAACCACGAGAAAACTATTGGATTCCCTTTATGGTCCTTTTTCCTCCAAGGCACCTTCACTTTACGCCATGTGGTATTCATTCCTAAAGTTCTTTCATTTTTCTTTTCAACTTCATAGTACTCTTTTAGAAAAGCTTCAACTAGCTTATCATATTGTCCTCGACTGTTTGATGCCCAAACTCGTTCCTTGACTCTATCAAGGACCCCTTGCCAAATGTATGGCGATGTTATGCAAAGCGTGGTCACTCTCATGATGTGCTCTTGCATCATCGAATCACTTTTCCAAATGACCTCTTGAATCATCTCGTTAACCCTAATCAAATGAGCTTCCATGCTGCCTTCTAGCCAGCGCCAATTTCTCAACTCTTCTTTGTAACGATTTAACCTTTCCCTTTGATCATTTGTACGCACAACAATAGGCGTTCTCCAAAAATTTACCATCATTCCTGCAACGCATGCAAAACGTTAGGGATCCATAAATCCACATAGTAATTTAGGATTTAAAAAAAATGCAGTCAAAGTCAACTGTCAATGGTCAACAATCAACGGTCCGAGTCAATGGTCAACAGTCTGAGTCAATAGTCAATGGTCAATGGGTCAAGTCAACCGGGTCATGGGTCCAGAAGGTTCCGGACCGGACCATGGTCCGATACGGACCCTTAGGTCAAGTTGGGCTTGCGAGCCAAGGGCCTAGCCATGAGGCCGACCTGTGAGTTGTGGCTCACGAGCCAAGGGGCTCCCTTTACGGAGCTGGGCTCGCGGGCCTTAAGCCCAGAAGCCATTCCCATTATGTCTTTTCTTCTCTCTTTTTTTTTAATTCATGGAGAAAGAAAAAAAAAACCCTTAGGCCCACAAGCCCATAGACTCACAGGCCCACATGGGCTGTCCTTATAGCCGCATAAGGCTGACGTCATGCTGACGTCAGCCTGCGGACAGCGAGCATTCTCGTCGTCTTTCGAGCTTCTCTGGTGACCTTCCTGACCTCCGTTTTTGACGTACGACCTATCAAAACGCTTGTTTTGACGAGCACTATCCGTATATGCAAAAACATTATACTTTTACCGAACGTAATTAACATAAAATGCTTCAAAGCATTTTGCCCTTTTTTTCTAATCAAGCCTAAATTCAAATTTAAATAAATATAAATACAATTAACATATAATCATGGAGAAAAACAATCATGATTGCAAGTTATCAAGTTCTGATACCAATGATGGAAACCATAGATCCAAGAAACTTCGAACATAATCAAAGTAATCGCAACAAGAGCGAATAAAACAAATACCCAAGATCACGTACTTGTATTACTGATTAAGCACGACCACATGACGTTGTGAGAACCGTGAATCGTACCTTTCTTCCACAAATTATGAATCGTGTATGGTAAGAGTAGTCCAAATTCTCAGAGAAACTTGAGCGAGAGAGAGGGCGTTCTTTTTTTTGTCAAAAATTCTGATAGATGTAAAACCGAAATGCTCTTCAATCTCTCCTCTGATAAGGTAAACAAATATTTCCTTATTGGTCCTTTTAATTATTTCTATTATATATACTAATACCTAATTAGTATTCTTGTAACGGCCATATCAAATAAAGATTCAGACCATCTTGGGCGGATGTTTCCATAATTAATTACGGACATTTTCCGTAATTAAAACCCATCATCGACGAATAGGTGGCGTGCAAAAGGAAACCAATGACTTCGGGTGCGCGATGAAATCGAGTAACTATCTAGGAGGCGCATCGAGCAAACAAACATGGGACACGACGCACTGGAGACTATAGGGAAAGCTTGAAGTTCACATGAATCAACGGCAAATACCTGACCCGTGGCATGCAAACACAACAGGGGACTCGTCGACAAGAAAATGATTTAAGGAACCGACATCCTCTTCGATTCTGAAAGCTTGCGGCCATCGGACGCGCTCAAGAAACTTGAGCCAAGTCCAAAACGTACTCGCTCGACGCCCCAAATCGTGATCCTCGGGGGAGAATATACCAAGCCCGAGCCGAAACTTACCGAAGAATGGAGGGAATGCAACGGAGAAGGAGGTTCACGTGAGGGACCACCAACGAACTCTCGCTTTGCCTCCCTCTTTCCGTTTTTTCTTTTCTCCTGGTACTCGCTCATTTTTCCTTGCGCTTTCCTTCTTCCTTTTCTGTTCTTCCCCTTTTTCTCTCTCGCTTCTTTTTTATTTTTACCGAAAGTCACCCATTATCTCCTCTTCTTTCTTCAACCAACGCACTCCCCTCAGATTTTTGTTCTCCCACAAAACTTCTATTTTCCTCTTCGTCCCGTCCTTTCTCCGAGCGAAGACCTCTCTGTGCTCTTCCTCTTCAACCTCGCCCCCTTTTTTGTTCCCCGGTTCTCTCTCTCTCTCTCTCTATGAAGCTCTCCGAAAACTCAAGACCTCCCTCCCTTTCTGCCTTCAGTGTTTTTGTTTCCCTCCTCCATGTCCTCATATGCTCGTCCCTCCTTTTCCTTTTTTTTGCTGAACTTCTTCTCCTATTTTTTTCTTCTCTGCGAAACTCTTGCGCCTCTCCCTCCGTGTATCCTCCTTCTCTTCTTTCTCGATCTCCCCTCTCAATCTGTTATTCTTCTTCTTTTCTTTTTGTTCTGTTCTTCCTCTTCTTCTTCTTTTTTCTGTTTTTTTGCTCTCTTTTCCCTCACTCTTCCCGACCTCCTGCATTTTTTCTTTTTTCCTTTCAACTGCTCCCTTTCTCTGCTCGCGTGTCAGCTTCTCTGCTGCTGCTTCTGTGGGTTGATCGGACCAGCGGAAGAACTGGCGAAAGGGGGTGCTGGCTTGGGAGGAGCTGAAGGAAGTAGGCCTAGTGGGCCGAAGTAAATGGGTAGCGGAATGGGCGATGGCAGCGCAAAAGTGGGCGTGGGCCGAGTCCGTCAGGCATAATACAAGGTCTTTTTCTTTTTCTTTTCTTTTTTTGAATTTTAATTAACTAACTAATTGATTAATTAGTAATCATTTGTTCATGTTTTCATTTTCATTTTTTTCCTCTATTAAAAAAAATTGTAAAAGGAAAGTCTTATTAACAATCTTTTTTTTTTGAATTTTTAATTTCTAGTGAATAACAATTTAACTAGAAACTAAGACAAAAGTGAATTACCGGATCGGCGAAATTTAGGTGTCAACAATGACGATCAGAAAAATTGAGGAAAATAATTAAGAAGAAGATGAACATAAAGATTCATTACCTAAACTAAGAAGAAATTGAACAATAAAGTAAAAGAAGAAAAGACAAAAAATAAAAGAAAAAAGGATAAGGACAAAGAAGTTTTGGGAATTCACAAAAATATTTGAAATGACAGCATTTTTAGTAAATTTATCCATGTCAAATCGGTGGCATGCCACATAGAATAGAAGACAATGACTAGACTACCGTATTAGCGTTCTAGGTGAAAATTGGTTGTAATTGTTGGGAAAAATCTTGTACAAGAAGAATGGAAAATAGAAATAAAGTTGGACTTTGATGTGTGTACAACTCTCTTTTACGATCAATTTGCCTCAATAAGTTGCTATAGGTTTCTTGCAAATTTCTTTCGAGATACAACAAAGTCTCGTGAGATTAATAGATAGCAATTCCAGATAATATATTTAAACTTTCTACAAAACAATTGAAGACAAAACTGTATTTGTCCTGAAGAAAATGAAAATTGGAAGTTCTCTTTAAAAATTGAAAAAAAAATGTCCAATGTATATATGCAAAATTGAACACACCTCTTGATGCATATACTGCCAAAATCAGACACATCCATTCATGTCCGAAATTGCAATTTTCGAACATGACTATTCGTGTTTAAGACTTGCAATTCGGACACACCCGTTCGTGTCTTAAAATAATTTGTTTTCATGAACAGTCACAAGTCAAATACATCTGAACAGTCACAAATTAAAAAATAAGCAAAAATAAAAATAATAGTTGATTAAGGCTAAATTGTTCTGCGGCATGCAAACGTTCCAAGTCCTAAGTGCGTCTAATAAACGCGTTAAAAATGCGCATCCGCACGCGGGTATAGCGGAGTCTAGCCCACTAGTCTATTTGTCATTCTTTGAAATAGTAAAGCTCGCTTTAGCCTCATAAAGTGATCAAAACTTTCCTTTCTTTCTTATCTAATAATAATGACTATATTATAATATCATACAAACCTTAAGACTACATTGGACTCCATAAAAAATGTATAAGACTTGAAATGGCAGTTTTCTCGTTGCAAGTGCATGGAGTGGAAGTCAAATATATTCAACTCGAAAGTGATTCTAAATGAGATTTCAATTTATCTGGTTTTCTCATTAACTTTTACTACATAACTTCTTTTTGTGTTCTTTGTTTATGGACTTCAAATTGGGGGTTTAAGTGACTAAGTTTCATCATCCACAAAAGAATAGGTGTAATCGTGCTTGATTATCACTCTTGCTAGCACATCTCTAACTAAAGCTCAGTCAAACCGTATTATAAAACCATCAAACATGTACCTAAATCATACAACATGTTGTTCCCCATGTTCAGCCATACAAGTTTGTCCGCACCTTAATCCAACAAATGAAGCTAGTCTACACCACTTACACATAATGGTTTTTTTTTGTCATAATCATTTGTGAATTTTTCAAATTCAAATCATACAACCGAAGTGCATCTTTTTTTTTTATAACTGATGATTATATATCGGGGGAGACTAGCTTAGCAACTTACCGCAAGAGTCCCCCACTTAAATCTCATAACCATACTTGGGATTCAAACCCTAAATTAAGTTTTGGGAAATGAATCAAAGTGCATCTTTCAATCCTTTAGAATGGATAAAGTTATTTTCCCCTAAACTAAATCCAACTCTATGTCTCTACATTATTCAATTAATTGAATATTCTTCTTTCATTGTCAAATCATGACAAATCGACTAAGTTGGTCTGGGAAAACATGAATTATAATATATTGTATATACTTAGGAGGAAAGATAAGATATTGTTTTTGTAGCATATATTATATCGAACTAGGGTGATCGATTTCGGGGCGGTTCTCGGTTCCTAGGAGAACTAGGAATCAAACCAATGGAACCGGTTCCCTATTATTTAGAACCGAGAACCGAACCAGAGAAGACCGGGCGGTCCGGTTCGGTTCCCGCCCGGTCCGGTCTAGTTCTCGGGTGGGTAATTAATATTTTTCGTTTAAGACTTTCGGATAGAAGAAGACGCCTGGGACGACGTCAGGAGGTGGTAACGGTGGCGACAGCGTCGGACAGCAAAAACAACAACTGGGAAGACTTGAAGCAGGCTGAGGGACATCATCGGCAAGGCAAGGTAAGGTGTGGCCAGGGCTCAAGCAGAAATGACACTAGAGAACAACGTCGAGTGGCATGAGGACGGCGCGACGCAGTTGGGTGTCGCGTTGATGGAGCACAGGAGTTCGGCGAGATAGCGGCACGATGAAGAAAAACAGGTGCAGTGAGCACGAGTGGCGGTGGATGTTTGGGCAAGACCAAAACAGGTTACAGCGACAAGGGAAGAAGTCGTGTCGTGCTGGGTAGTCGGCGAGGCAAGCTTTGGTGACGAGGCAACAGTAGACTTGGAAATCTGGAGTTCACGAGGGAGAAGATGCAGCGAAAGAAAATAAAGGGAGTCGGCAAAGAAGTTGCGAGGAAGAAGATGATGCCCACGCCAAAGGTATAGAGGAGTGAGAGTGTCAAGGGCTCATTAACTTCGGTGTGCAGAGAAGAGAATAGGTGAGAGAGAGGTGGAGAAAGTCAAAGAAGAGGGAAAAGCTAGCGTGAAAAGGGGGAAAACAATGTGGCAGAGGAGAGTAGGTGAGAGAGAAGTGGAGAAAGTCAAAGAAGAGGGAAAAGATGGCGTGAAAAGGGGAAAAAGAGAGATAGAAAGTAAATATAATCATAATATATATAATTTTTTTAATAAACTTATTTCGGTTCGGTTTGGGTGGGCGGTTCCACTCGAGAACCGGGAATCGGATCGAAAATTCCTGGTTCCATATAAATGGAACCAGGAACCGGACTGTTCCTCTTAGGAACCGCCCGGATCCGGTTCCGGACGGTTCCCGGACAGGTGGATTATAATGCTCACCCCTATATCGAACACTTAGTGGTGGTGAGTCACATCCCTAACCAATCAACAGCCATTGAAATGAAGTTCTGCCATAATTATAAGGGATATAGCATATAGTTTCAATAGCACGGAATATTGGAGAGTTTAATTTCATAGAAAAATTAGCAAAAAAATTTACAAAAGTAGCAAATAACTCTGAAATCATGAAAGATTTTGTGGGATTACTGTTAACTATTATAGTTGTAAGTAATCCCACAAAAAAATTTCAATAATTTCATCCAATTATGAGTCGAGTGCCTAAACTCAGGCCACAACATTGAGAATTAGAGAGTTCAGTTGTATACTCACAATCAGGTACGCACCTGCATTGGTCATGAGCTAAGTGAAATCCTCCGTATCTGGCGCAACCCAATACAACTCTACGAGTGAATGATCAAATGCACAATGTTCAACTACTACAATTCCCTCGCCGTGCGAACTCTGTACAGCTCGAAATTCAGCAATGCCGCAAAGTTTTTACCAGCGGGTCACGGTCGACCTTTTTTGTATGTTCCTTTCTTGGCTTTGTCTTAATTTCTTGTGATGCTCTTGTTTGCGGTGGTAGGATTCAAGGAAGGGAAGAGCGCGTCTCGTGGGAGTAGGAGTGGGGAGTACCATGGGAACTTCACTTGTGGAGGCGAGAATGGAATTATGAATTACAATTTCTGTGGCCACCCATATGGGAATCTTTGGTTTGATCTTGCTCATCCAGCGTAGAGTTTCAACAGGCAATCGGCCAAAGATGGCATGAAATGGTGGAAAAAATAGGAGATTCTCTACATGAAATACGGGTGTACGACTTGGCCTTATATGACACGATCAATCAACAGACTCCAATACAAACGTATTCATCTTTATTTGATCCGCAAGTCCCAAAATCTATTTTCACCTAAAGACAAGTCATATCATTTTTCTTTTAAAGATTCATGAAGAATTTACTCAAAAGTCTTTCTTGATTCTTAAAAGAGAAGTTGCCTCATTGGCAGGTAAAAAGATGTATGAGATATTCCAAAGTGTAGCGCTATTTCTACTCCATATTTTGGTTGAAAGCACGTATTTTATTGTTGACCGGCCGAAATCAATTTGCATTTGGGAGTGATGCGTGGGTTTTCCATACAGGCAGGTTCTGTAGGTGCAAGAGTAGCTCCCCCTGAAGGAGCAGTAATCAGAGATTGATATGTTATAGATTAACAGCATCTGGGAAAGTCTAAAACATCGTTGATCTTGCTCTCCATCGTAACCACAGAAATTTGTGAACGTGCCGATAAATAATTTTGGATGTGGGGCAAGCCCTTGCAGCTCAAGGGCAATGTGAAAGTGGAGAAATATCTCAGCATAGTAGATCGACCCACCATTTTGTTCTCCATCAGTATGTATGAACCAGATGATTAAGAGCCAACGTTCGGCACATTCCAGTCCTGCGAGTTCCGAAAGCTTTCTGCTTTCATCTCCAACTAGGTGTATGCCGCCCGCGCATCGCGAGGGGTTTTCTATGCAATATGATTAAACGGCGACTATGTATATCAGTGAAGAGTGCTGCATAGTAGTAGATGGAGTAGCCAACTTGGTATGTAAATAGCAGATGATATTTGGTACTGTTTGTGTTTTCCACAAGAATATCAAAAAATTCTTGAGATTTTAGAATGGCAGTAGTTTGTTTATTAAAGCTCAGTTCGTTTCACGGAAAATATAGTATTTTTGATAAATATTTTTCAGCATATCGTTTTTCTGGAAAATTATTAATATTTTCGAGTGTTCATTTGAAACGTAAGAAAAATTAGAAAAAATAGATTTTTAAAGTTTTTCCTTTTTTTTTATACATTGACTTGTTGCCTTGCCACAAGTCTCACTAGGCTTTCAGGAGCTCTCAGCTTGCCACCAAAGGTCATGAGCTTGCTAATCTAAGTCAAGCCTTAAGCTCACCTCTAGAGGCTATGAGCTTGTTGTGACAACTGGCTCGTCGTGGCCTCGAGCATGATCAATGCACACTATTAGAAGTCATGATATTTAAAGGTAAACAAAGAAGACGGAAAATAATTTTCCCTTTAAAAAAAGCGAAAAGCATTTTTCCTACTTTTAAATGTGTTTTTTCCATTTATGAAAAAAATATTTTCCTTGACTATTTTATTTTTCGTGAAATCTACGCTGAAAAATTCGAAAAATAATTTCTTGAAAGTTATTTTCCGTGAAACAAACAGAGCCTAATAATACACGTTATTCCACTTTTGCTTTTTGTTTGTTAAGCATTTTTCTCTATTTTTATTTATAAAATTTTCGTTTAACTTGCTTTGTTCTTTTCTTGGTTGCTAAATGAAATATTTTATATTCAATAATGCTGCGCAAAAACGAATTCGCAACAAGAAGATAAAACAAGGGTGTACCCAATTTTGCATTAATTTGATAAATTGGTACAATCTTTAATTTCCAAATGAAATATGGAACCCATTGATTCTTTTTCCTTAGTAATCAAAAGACAATTAGAAGGCGTATATGGCAAGATATTCTATTGAATAGCAGCAAACTTTGACTCTCCTTCGAATGCAATTTCAGGGCCTTCATGGCACGATCTCAAATCCAATTGTACTATATTTGGTTCTCCACATGAGCACAAATTGAGGGCCTTAGTGAATTTGGTCATGAATCAAATCTTTGATGCCTTTTTTTCCAATTGGATTTAAGAACTTTGAAGTTTGATTTCAACGAAAACATGGTTGAGGTCTTACTGACCCGAATATTTGGTGAGGTGTTTAAGCCCAATAGAGGTCTTGACGACCTAAATCCACTAGGGTTTCGTGCATTTTGACTTCTTCAATTTTCAAGAACTTCTTGATAACAACTCCACAGAATTTGAAGTTGTCATCCATCCATTCCAAAATGAGTAATGAATGGGAGGACTCTTTGATACACGTGGTCGCTCCTAGTGGATCAAATTAAGATTGTATATTGACAATCGGAATATGATGTGGATAAATGTGATCGACCAACGTCTTCATTATTGCTTAATTGTTCTACTATGAATAAAACTCTAACTTGATTGGACAATTGTGCTTGCAAATAAGAATTGCTGACCATTGAAATACTTATGCAAAATTTTATATCTGGCTCCAAATTTTTGTGATTCACAAGTACATTTAAGAAACTACATCGAATATGGCATTGACGAAGAGTATAATTTAAAGTACTTTCTCTAGGATTTGAGTTTAAATTTAATATACTTCTTGTTTATCCACTTTCTTACATTTAAACTCATTATTCTTTACCCAATAAAAAAAACTAAGTATAAAGTGTTTATGTGTTTTTTTAATAAAAATAAAAATCTCCGCATAATTTTCCTTTATTCATTTTTTAAAATTTTATTACAATAATAAAATGAAGTTAATAAATAACAAATCATTAAACCAAATGCTTATTTGTCGGATGCAGATCATATGGCAAAACCGTGCACATGTCAGGTCACGTGGCAATCACAAAAGCAAATTGATGTGTCTGGTGGAGAGTACTAGAATGAACATTCTCTCTCTCTCCTCTCTCTTGGACAAACACCCACAAATCGCATTGATTTTTTTTATTTGATTAAACAAGATAAAAAGTTTTAAAAAAATGGACTTGATTAAGATCATCATAGAAATCAATACTATTTATTCAATTTTAGAAGATTCCATGATTCAAATAGGGATATCAACAACTACGCTTCCACATAAAACCGGCCCTTATTTTCTTTCTATCACTATAGTCAATTTTGCTTACACCGTTATCGCGATTTACCATCATCATATATAGCTTATGTGATTTTTAAGGGGACATCAAATTCAATTGGTAAGGCCATGTCCTGTAATACGTCTACGTACCTGAATTATTTGACAATTGATTTTTTATGTAAACTTTATTTGTACAAACAATGATAAAATATTAAACCATATTTTTACCAAACACCTTAGGTAACAGTTGGTACTGGTACCACCAAAATTTCACATGTTAAACAACATGACTCAAGTCAAATCATTTAATAGCATGACCATGCTTCAGTTACGTGTTTATTGCTTTTGAAATGTCCTTTAGAATTTTACTTTAGAATTATACATCTTCTCCTCGACCTTTAAAGCCTAAACTTATCTGTGAAGATATGGAAAATGATTTCATAAACATCTAATAATTTGAACAACTAAGAAGTTATAGAATCAATGAAAGACATTCACTTATCAAAAGATGATTGCGACTTCTCCAATTGAGGAGACCTTAATAAGCTCTTAATATCATCAGTTAGATTTCTGCACACTATATGTAATAGGCGATACATGTCTCGTGCTCATCATGTATGTGAGTTTTACGTAAATTAAATATTGAATAGTGTAAATATCAGGCGAATATATATAAAATACGACGGAGTTTATCCAAATCTTGGTGAATCATGCAATAACAAATCGATGCGACGTCCCAATGCAGAAACAAGGGGCGTGCACGTCCATAGAAAAGGTGATGTAATGCCTTGGAGAGAGACAGAAGATGAAACCCAAAAAGGACGCATCTTTATCCCCCTCGACTGAGGAATAAACAGAAACAAGAGCGAAAACAAAGGGCCGGAAGAAAGAGAAAACAAAAGCAACAGCGTCCCACGCGCGTTACAGACAAGGGACAAAGCTCGGATCTTTGTGTCCCACATTCTCCAAATGACGTCCTTAATCTTCCCATGCCGTATCTCACTTCTCTCTCTCTCTCTCTCTCTCTCTCTCTCTCTCTTCTCTGGGTCTTTCGCTTTCCATGGATTGAAAGCTAAGTCTCGCTCTCGCTGACGCTCGAAAGCGAAAGTGTGGATGCGACGCCAAAGAATTTGTGCCCAGGAGTTTTAACCTTAAAGACCCAGCAACAATCCATGCCACATGCCCCCTCCATCCGCTCGCAGTCCCTGCCTCCGAGGCCATCAATGTCGGGTCTCAACGTTCCCGTCTTGTCTTCGTCTCTGGGACACCGTTCCTGCGATCCGACTATATATGGCCGACCCGGGTTTCCATTTCTTGTCTATGTGGGTGTCTGAATGTGTTCTTTTCTTGGTTCATAGCCCTCGATAGACAATGGGGTTGTTCAGGAAGTTCTTTTACAAGAAGCCGCCCGAGGGGCTCTTGGAGATTTCTGAAAGAGTCTACGGTGAGCTTTTCTTAGTTGATGATTCAGGGTGCATTGTTAGGAGGTTTCACTTTTAGGAGCTTCTTTTCAGTTCATTTTAGATGTTGGTTGTCGATAGATTGAAGTGGTGTTAATGGCGGTAGCTTGCAAGGAAATTGTTAGGTGCTTACATTCGCGCTATCACCATGCAAAAGGAATTCGAGAAGAATTTTGGTTTTGTGCACGTACACCCCGGCGGTGACAGACGTGTATTTGTGGAATAATAAGAAATTACCATAGATTTGAGCCCATGGACCTGCCAAGTGATTAGCACTGCCTGTGGAAATGTCTTCTCTGATGGTGTTTGTTACTGAAATGCTTAAGGCTATTTCCTTTTTAGTTTTGCTCTTGAAGTGCTGGGGAGGTGAGGAAGTCTTGTCTTATGGACTACGGAAGTGGAGTTATTCCTCTGTCAGTATATTCTTTATCAGGAATTTAATTGAAACCTTGTGAAAAGAAATTCCTCACGAGGTTGCATTTATCCATCATTTCTGATCAAGTAGTTTCTTTGTGTGACTTTTAAGTTGTAGAGATCAACCTTCTACAGATTCTAAATCCATGATTCGTTTGAATGTAACTTGTGCTAAAAGGATTTCTAAAATGAAAGACTTTAGATGTCTTGCAGTGAATGGTTTTCCTGCAATAAAGGATTGTTGCAGGTACTCACACAATATTCTTTTTTTTTTTTTCTTATATTGCCAACATAGCTCACATTTCTCCGTCCTGCACTTTTCTGAGATGTGCGTGTTACCTTCGGATTCGACATTGGTCCAATAGGGAGTTGATTTGTTGATGTGCTGTTATTTTTTCCGATTTATTTCTTTTTTATCATCTTCGCTAGGAATAATAATTCTCCGGTCTTGTCCATTTATGGTGGAGTTGTTACTGCAGTGTTTGATTACTGTTTTACCACTGATGTCTTGGAGGAGGATGAATATATAGTATACATTGGAGGCATAGTGGGTCAGCTCCATGACCATTTCCCTGATGCCTCTTTCATGGTGTTCAATTTCCGGGAAGGAGAGAACCAAAGCTATATTGCCAATTTATTGTCTGAGTATGATATGACTGTCATGGATTACCCTCGACATTATGAAGGTTGCCCCATACTTACCATGGAGATGATCCATCACTTCTTAAGATCCTCCGAGAGCTGGTTGTTACTTGGGCAACAGAATGTGCTACTGATGCACTGTGAAAGAGGTGGGTGGCCAGTTTTGGCATTCATGTTGGCAGCCCTTCTAATTTATAGGAAGCAATATACAGGAGAGCAGAAAACATTGGATATGGTTTACAAGCAAGCACCTCGTGAACTCTTGCAGCTGATGTCACCTCTCAATCCATTGCCATCACAGTTGAGATATCTGCAGTATGTATCAAGAAGAAATGTCTGCTCAGAGTGGCCCCCACTGGACAGAGCTCTCACATTAGACTGCATTATGCTGAGATTAATTCCTACTTTGGATGCTGAAGGGGGTTGCCGTCCCATCTTCAGGATATTTGGACAGGACCCATTTATGGTCACTGATAAAACTCCCAAACTCCTGTTCTCGACACCAAAAAGGAGAAAACTTGTTAGGCATTACAAGCAGGTAGCTTTGCTTTTGTTCTGCTTCATGGAATAACCTTATATCATCATGTCTCAGAATTTCATTGTCTACTATCATCGCTCTGTCGTAATTTCCTTCCTTGTGCTTTGTTTGGATTCTCAAATCATGCTTTAGACCCTAAAAATTGAATTGTATTCCCCCTGTGGGAGAGGAGCTGATGCTCCTGCACTATTAGTGATACTTCTTCTACTTCTAAATGGCTTTCATACTTTCCTTCTCTGCAAAAATTTTGATAATGAGAAGCTAATTCAATTGAAAAGGATTCGTCTATACCAACATGGACAGTTCATGCTGAATGCCAAGCTATGATCAAACTCAGTTTCTTGTCTTTGTTTTGCTATGGTCAAAATTATACATCATCCAGAGCCTATGTAGAGTCTTGGGAATAGCCTGGAGGTTAGTCCACTGTGACTTGGAGGCCATACCTGGAAACCACCTCTTTGCAGAAGCAGAGGAAAGGCATACAGTCAATCTCCCCAGACCCGTAGTGGGAGCCTCATGCACTAAAATGCCTTGTATCTAGAGTGGAGACGGAGTCATAGAAAGTCTAAGTCACAGCAAAGCATGGCGGGAGCTTGAACTTGGATCTTTTAGATAAACTGCTGTATCTCTAACTACATGAATGTATACAATCATGTTTTGTTGGTCTTAGTTCAGAGTGTTGTTTCATTTGTCTGCATTTCCTCACATGATTGTAGAGCCAATTTTATTTGCTTCAAGGCACTTTGGAAGGGCCACTAGCAAGTCAGCTCCATCAACTACATTTGCGATCCACATCAACTACATTTGCGCTGATCCATGCTTGCATTTCATTATAAAGTCAGCACAATTATAATGTAATATGTTCAATGCAGGCAGACTGTGAGCTAGTTAAAATTGATATCCAGTGCCACATTCAAGGTGATGTTGTCCTTGAGTGTAGTAGCCTGGATGATGATCTTGAACGTGAAGAAATGATGTTCAGAGTGATGTTTAACACAGCTTTCATAAGGGCAAATATCTTGATGCTTAACCGTGATGAAATTGATGTGTTATGGAATTCCAAAGATCCATATCCAAAGGATTTTAGAGCAGAGGTATGGTGTGTACCCCAAATTGATCAACACCATTGCGAATTTATTTTTCTGATCAACTATTCGTGTTCTTTAATTTGGTCTTGGTAGATTCTTTTCTCGGACATGGATGCTGCTTCTTCTCTTATTCCAGTTGAGTTGCCCAGTAATGAGGAGAAAGAAGGCCTGCCTGTGGAAGCATTTGATAAAGTACGAGAAATTTTCAGCAGTGTCGACTGGACTGATCCAAAAGCAGATGTAGCACTTAACGTGCTCCACCGAATCCAGGCGACAAGTGTTGTTTCTGAAAAACTAAAAAGTGGGGGTGCTCAGTATGATATAACAAATTTGTTGTTGGACTCAAGTCTGGTGAAGGAAACTAACAAGCAGAAGGAACCTGAAGATAAAAGTGGAGATGAGGCTCCTGTGAAACATTCAACGTCTCCTTTAGAACCATCTCAAGATGATGGTACAACTATCAAGAAAATGGAAGAGCAAGAAGGACAGGCCCTCAAGCAGAGACCCATCTCTTCTTTAGAACCATCTCAAGATGCGGGCTTAGGTGTTCAAAATGTTGAGGTCAAAGAACCACAGGTTTCTGCCCAGCGACCTGATCCAGCAAAGCTTATTTCGCAAAGATTACCTCACACCTCTCTGTCTGCTCCCGTTTTGAATGCTAATTCATTGCAAGGATTGTCTGTTCCTGTGTCAAGGTATCATAGTGCACCTTTGGTTCTTGGCATTACAGCTTTGTTGCAAGACCATGCTGCATCCAAGACTGACGAATTCATCGATCCATTGACAAAATCATCTATCCCAGCTATTTCGTCTCCCATGATAAACATATCTAGGCCAATGCAGTCCCGTGCAGTTTTAAATCCACCTTCGCCACAATCATTACTGGTATTGCCACGCCAGCCACCTTTATCTAGTAATTCAGTTGGGCCACACACAGCTGTAGATAAGCTTTCTCAAAATGCTCAGTTAGCCATGGAATCAGAAGACTCCTTGCTAAGCGAAACCTTTGAGCCAATGCTATCTCCATTAGATGACAATGTACTGGAGCACAGTGGTCGGTCATCCCATCTTTCACCTCAATCTTCTTTTTCAGGGCCATTTGATTTTCCGGCTAGCAAGATCTCATCTCCACTTCCTCCTCTGCCAGCTCCTGCTTCTACATGCCTAGTGGAATCTTTATCCAACCTTGCAGAAAGCTTGTCTCCAAATGCCTCCTATCCAACCCATGTCATCTCAACTGTTGCATCATCCATTGGCAATAACTTCTCTCCATCTAATCCCCTTCCAGCATCTGAAGTTTCTGCATCAGTTGCTTCCCTCATTTCCAGGGTGCCCTCCACTAAAAACTTGGCAGTTGTTTCCAAGCCCCCACCTCCACCTCCATGTCCTCATACTGCCTTGGGTAGTGGATCTGCATCTCCAGTACCTCCATCTCCACCTTCACCTCCACCTCCACCTCCACCTCCACCTCCTCTGCATACTGAACCTGACTCGGGATTTGTGACTGAGCCTCCACCTCCACTTCCTCCTAGTTCTGATCCTGTTTCAGGTTTTGTGACTACATATCCAGCACCTCCACCTCTGCCTCCTTTTCCTCGTTCTGACGCTGTTTCAGGTTTTGTGAATAAACCTCCAGCACCTCCACCTACCCCTCCACTTCCTTCTTATTCTGGCAGAACCTTGGGTTCTACAGCTGCACCTCCTATGCCTCCACCTGCACCTCCTCGATCTGCCCTTCTGCCTGGTTCAATGGTTACACCTCCAGCACCTCCCCCTCCCCCACCTCAATCTGGTCTTCTGCCAGGTTCTACTGTCACAGCTCCACCTCCCCCTTCTCCTGGCTGTGAACCTTTGTCCGGCTTTCTATCAACACCTTCACCACCACCTCCTCCACCTCCTGTTTTGACACAGAGAGCTTCCTTTTCTAAGAATTTTGCAACCATTCCTCCACCCCCTCCTCCAGCTCCTCTAGGTAAAGGGCTTTCAAAACCTAATAGTGCCTTTGCACATCCTCTCAGTGGAGGGAATAGTGGACCTGTGCCTCCAACTGCACCGTTGATCCCAAAGGGGCGGATTTTATCACATTCAGGTCCAAGAAACCAGGTTCAACAAAAAAAAGCAAACCTGAAACCTTATCATTGGTTAAAACTAACGAGGGCTATGCAGGGAAGCTTATGGGCAGAGGCACAAAAATCTGATGATCCTTTAAAGTAAGAACTGTTCAATTGTCCATTTTTTTTTTTTTTGCCCATTACAAATTGAGAGCCTTCCATGCAGCCTCTGCTCTTTTTTCCAAGATTTTAATATCTGTTTGTTCATCTTGTACAGGGCTCCAGAGTTTGACATGTCAGAGCTTGAAAGCCTTTTTTCAGCAGCTTCAACTTCAGAAAGCACTCGTGGAAAATCAAGTCGTGCTTCTGGACGTAAATCTGATAAAATTCAGCTGGTACTTCTGCTTGTGCTGTCTTATTCTGTAATTTTGAACTTGGCGTAACCAACCTTTTATCATCTTGAGTTCAAGCGGATCTCATTGACCTATTGTCTGCTGAATTTTGTTGATCCTTTTTTTACAAGTTTTACATGATGAATATTCTGATGAAAATTGCCCTATTGTATCTCTTGGGTTGATGAGTATTGGTAACCCTGTAAGGGAAATGAGGATACAGTAAGCTAAGATGATCTGCAGCTGCCAAATTAGCTGTGTGTTGGTTTGAGTAAGAAGTAGATTCTTGGCAGTTGTTAACATAATTTATAAATTAAATTGTCTTGGCAGCTGCCAATACTATCTGTGCCTTTATTGCTCTAACAGAGATTATTTTGTGCTCTTATAAGATGGACCCATATGTTTTATGGTCTTCTGGATATATATTACTTTTTTGCTATCTTGTCACCAGTTTTTTTGCTGGTAAGATTTCTGACGAAGTTAGAAGACTGTTTGTCACAGATTGATCTTCGGAGGGCATACAATTGTGAGATTATGCTTACAAAGGTCAAAGTTCCCTTGCCTGATTTGATGGTAAGCTAAATCTTACATAATTAAGCAATTATGTGGAAGTCAAAAGTCTGGATGGGAAAAAGGTGTTTCTGTGGGGTCTATGAGTGCCATGATTCAGATATCCCTTCCATATGATGTGGTGTTGCCATTAGAATAAGCTAATCGTTATGTGATCTGAAGTATGCCCAGAAGTTGAAACAGTGGGGCTGGAAATGTGTTTCTATGAAATCTAAAAATAGTCTCACTGTAAGATAAATATCTTTCATATGATGAGCTGACATTATTATCAGGTCATCAAGGAAACTGATGGTTTTGTAATTTTTCTGAGAAATGACGTGTTCGTAATCCCTTCTCCAGTTGTCAACTGGATGGGCTGCTTCTACTTGTATTCTTATATGGCATCATGGCAGATTAAGGTCAATTATATTATGATAAAGATAAAAATTTGATCTATAATCCATAAATTTTGAGTACTGTTCAGGTATGGGCTGCCATGGTTTTATACTGGGAGTTGACAATAAGATGACTTTTGCTTAATTGAATGGTGTAAATTTTCCTACAAAACACATTTTGTTTGGCATATAACATAATGTAGAGGGATAACATTGATGTTTACTCGTGGGAAGAAAAATGGGTGGCAAAGTCTAACAAGGCAAAATAACATGACCTGATTAGGAAAACTTCCCTGAATATACTGAGAGAGAGAAAATTGGAATGGAATGCAAGATGATATCTTAACTTAATTGACTTGAATATCAACATGAACGGACATGTATATAACATGTTCAGAGTAAATTTTTTACATTCAGTGTTAACAAAGCTTGACACTAGTAAGAAAGAACCTGTAGCATGCTAACTTGAATTATTGCCTATCCTTGAAGTAAACTTGATTGATGTATTGCATTCTGCATTCTCATATTGGAGATTCTCACAGATCTTGTGAAGGCAAAGAAACAATGACTGCAACTTATGCTTAGTTACAGCTCTGAAGTGTGAATTTTTTTTAGGAAAGATAGATGAACCATTAATATAGTGGAGTTTTTTTATAATGCTGTGTTGACCCTGCCTGTGGTGTGATGTGTATTGGGTCGTATATTAAAATTTATGACCATTTAGAACCACGCCTAGCAGAATTTACTTTGCTAATTGAAAACTAGTGATTATGCAATAGTTCAATTTACGTTGACATTGCTTTTGCTATCTAATGTGTGTACACCAAAGATGAACTGATAAAATGTACTTCAACCTTGGCTAAAAGTTGTATCAAATCTCATTTCAATTGACATGGCTGCTTCTCTTCCTAGATAGCTGTTATTGAAACTTGGCACAACATGGTTACTGGAGGAAATTTATGCGTGTCCTTTTCTCATTTGATGCACATGGGATCCAAATGTCATGCAGAGTATTGTCCTTGCCCTAGATGATTCGGCTTTAGATGTGGATCAGGTTGATAACCTTATAAAGTTCTGCCCAACAAAAGAAGAGATTGACTTACTCAAGGTACTTTGTGATATATGTACTCTGTCAACATGATTCTCTCCTTTCCATACTTGAAAATGAAGTTGTTGGACTTTGATTATTTTGGTCTTTTTTCTTATGGCTTATTGTTTTCCCATTCTAGAAATACAATGGAGACAAGGAAAACCTGGGAAAATGCGAGCAGGTTAGCAATTTTCATTGTTATTTGGCTAATTGCAGTATGAGTAAACCAAGATCACATCTTAATGTCCACTATTATTGTTCTTCAAAATATCATCTTGCGAATTTCTATATTGATTATATGACACCATTGAGAATAAGGCTATAGCATATCTTTCATTAAATGGAAATCACTTTTAGGGAAACTGAAAACCAATGTTGAATGTGGATCTCCATAGTTGCAAATCTGTTAAAAGTCAAGTTTCTTGGCAATACCATTTTGCACCATAAAATAATGCTTCCATGAAAAGAGAATGTTGATGGCATTTCCATGTATATATGGAGGATAACAAAGACTTTTGGAGAAAGGACAGTTTAGATAGCTAAGCGGTTTACAAGATCCAGAAGAAAAGGAAAGTGCTGTTCTGTTTCTAAAGAAGAATCTATTCCTTCAGTCATTCTTCTTTGTCCTTTCTCCGCATAGAATCCATATGATAGAAACAAGTGCCATACAAGATAGTTCTTCCAGAACTGCCTTCCTTAGGATATTTTAACTAGGAATGCTCCAGGATAGATCCTACCATAAAAATCTGTATGGATCCAAATTAAACAATATTATTGGCATGGGCTGTAGTTATAAATAATATTGTTGTCAATATGGTGAATATTGATTGCTAATTGGAAACACTAACTTGAAAATTGGAATCCTTGTTGAGCAACATGATATATTGTTGATCTATTATCCATTTCCTTACTTTTTGTAAAGATACTTATGTATGTTAATGATAAGTTGATTCCTGACCTTACACCTTTTTCCTTTCTTAGTGGTTCTGGTTTTGTAGATGTTCGTAGTCGTGCAACAAACCTCTTGCATAAATCCATGTTATAATAAATAATTTGGTTTCAACTGTCTTGTTTATTATTTTGACAGTTCTTCCTAGAATTGATGAAAGTTCCGCGAGTAGAGTCCAAGCTTAGGGTTTTCTCATTTAAGATACAATTTCATTCCCAGGTCAGATTCTTATTTGTGACTGAGCTGGGCCACCTGTTTACAAACTTTACTTCTGTACTCTCTCAAGCTATTTGTTTGATTTACTTCATCTTTCCAGGTTTCAGATCTCAGTAGTAGTTTGAATGTTGTGAATGCTGCATCCGAAGAGGCAAGCCTTTTCTCCTTCCATCTTCTATCTCTTTCCTCAAAAGCTTTAACTATTTGCATAAATCTAACTCTTCCCCAACTGATCAGATTAGGAATTCAGTCAAACTAAAGCGAATTATGCAGACAATTCTTTCCTTGGGAAATGCATTGAATCAAGGAACTGCACGGGGTAAGAAAAATGTATAAGTTGATTCTTACTTTGTTAGTCCTGCACTACATCAGGAACACTGCCAACCACCACTGAAACGCAAAGAAGCATTTACCACTTATGCTTTAATAGAACAAAAAAAGCCAGAAATTAAACATATATGTGATGATATAAGAGTTTTATTGAAACTATAGAAGGTTTTTTGACCCAATACTAAGACTTCATGTTGTTAACATTGCTGTTGCTTTGCCAAGAATTATTGAATAATCAAGCATGTGTTTGGACTTGTTCAAGGAAAACCAAGGCAATTTTAATAAACTTTGTGAGGCCCTAAATGTATCTAATAGTTACCTCACAGTATAAATGATGCAAAGTAAATTAACAACTCGCAATTAGAATATATATAAAAAAAATAGTCTTAGATTGATGCAACTCTGCATAAGCACCTTGCTAGTAAAAATATAAAATTGGGGAGGCGATTCAGGGTCTGGCTAGGTTTTCACTTAGAAGTTTTTCTAATACAATGTACAGATTTTCAATCAGAACCTTTCGTTTTAATATCGCTTAAGATTCTCTCAAATGAAAACCAACTCTTCTGGAAGCTTAACAGTATGAAGTTATCGTTTGATATTTTAATGTTGTAGCAACAGCCTTTTGCTCTTCTCTCTTCTAGTTTAAGTAAATTATTCTGTTTTCCTCTTTGTAGTTCTCTTGTGTTGCTATGGGAAATAACAGCTCATGCAATTGACAACATGAGTTTCTTTTTCCATGTGGCGTTCATGATTCATTACTCTACCCAAGCATATTTCTCACATCAAAGTACATGGCATGTATATCACTTATGTATATATGTGCCGAGCATGCATCTATTGAGATTGATAGGGGAAGTAATTTTAACTTCTTGATTAATTGACTCAATTTTATGGCATTATAGCCTTGTTTTGTGTTATTTTCCTGAAACTTGCCTCCTACCTGTAATATAATTCTGACTTGTGTAGGTTCTGCAATTGGATTCCGATTGGATAGTCTCCTTAAACTCACTGATACACGAGCCAAGAACAACAAGATAACTCTCATGCATTATCTTTGTAAGGTAAGACCTCTCGTTTTCTCCTCATTTAACCGATATTATTTTGTTCTTCTTGGTTTCAAGTTGACGGACTTGAAGAGCATTGCTTGGTAGTGCTTGGGTTGGAGCAGCTAAAGTTAACTCTTGGAGTGAGAAAAATTGATTATTGTTATCTTAGATCTTTTCTTGAACTTTCCTGATCTAGGCTGTGACCAAGCAGATGAATAAGAGGTGATGTACAACATGCACATGCATCTTGTCTTGGGGATTGTGATTAAAAAGAGTACTTCTGAAACACTTCAGCAAAACACTAAAAAGTTGTTGTAAGAACGGAAGTTCGTGATAAGTAGAAAGGATTACGAAAAGATATTACGAGTGTTGTGCCTCTCCATGTTTGCCTGTCCCAAGAAGGCATTCTACGGTAGACTTGCACCAGCAGTTTTTTTGTTTTTTTTTTTAATGCTTAATTAGTCAAATATTCATGATCAACTGGTCTGTGGGAGCACCATTTAAGTAAGTATTACAAGGGACGAACTCATTTATGATGAAATGGAAAGATTTTGTTTTCATTCTTATTTGCACTTTTGGTGGGAATTAAAGCATCACTATGAAAACAAGAGGTCTCTTCATGTGTGAAAAAACTATGGAGAGAGAACTAAGTACTGCTTTGAAGACAGTTTAAAATTATGAAAGAGCAATGCACTAAGAAATTTTACTAAAACCATTTTTACTAAGTGTTCGTGCAATTCCTTCTTGGCTGCTTAAAGGAGCAATCATTTAGTTCATTGGTCCAGTGTGTTTCAATATCCATGAAAACTTGACAAATCACTCAGTAAGTTTTGATGAAATTCTTACTACATTTAGTGTTATCTTTTACAAAAATAACAGGTCACTAGAATTTTTTTAAGGTATTTGTGGTAGAGGGGCAGCTTTCAGCAACTAAATTAGCAGATGACATGCTTAAATCTGCTTTTTAAAATGGATTAGTATGGACAAGTCTCATTAACCTATTGCATTTTTCTTTAATTAGTACTTCTTTGTGGAAGATGTCAGATTACCCTTGTTATGTGCAAAACTTAAAGAAAAAGAGAGACATAAACCGATGAAGTTCAAATTTATTTAACTATATGAGATGGTGCTGCATCAATCCTGATCATTAAAAATAGAAAGCAGCTGAATCAGTTTTTTCTTGTTTCATTATACATAGATATGTTCGAGCTCTGGGTTTTGTCCAGTGAACAAGAATATATTTTCTCCTTCCGAACAGTCAATTATTTGTACAACTCTGCATTGGCTTCAATAATAAACTCAGCTTATTCTGGACATAGTTTGAACTTTGCCCCCTTCCCTAATAGTTTAGCTTGGTGTATTGTACATGCCCCTCAGGCCTTATTTTAAGCAATTTGTTGGACAAACTTTCGGTGCTTGAAGAGAAGCTGCCGGAAGTTATAGACCTCCCCAAAGAACTTATGCATTTACTGGTCGCCTTAAACTCAGCTTATTCTGAATACAGTTTGAACTATGCCCCCTTTCCAAATAGTTTAGCTTGGTGTATTGTACATGCCCTTATGGGTCGCCTTAAACTCAGCTTATTCTGAACATAGTTTGAACTTTGCCCTCTTCCCTAATAGTTTAGCTTGGTGTATTTTACATGCCCCTCAGGCCTTATTTTAATCAATTTGTTGGACAAACTTTAGGTGCTTGCAGAGAAGCTGCCGGAAGTTATAGACTTCCCCAAAGAACTTATGCATTTAGAAGCTTCATCAAAGGTGCTTATTTGTTCCTCCTTTCTAATGTAACAAAGTTTTATTGTGATTTTTATTAAAGGCAATAACTTGTGAATTGCAGATACAATTGAAGTTCTTGGCAGAAGAAATGGAAGCCATTAGTAAGGGGCTTGAAAAAGTTGTTCAGGAATTTGCAGCCTCTGAAAATGATGGTCCTGTATCAGAAAACTTTTGTGAGGTACTGCATCTGCTCATTCTGTCTTGCTTGAGTTTATGTGCAAGGCCCTTGAGTGGAGTATCAGACAGCATGATGCATGTAGGTGGCATGATACATCTTGGTCATACATGCAATTTCCACAGAGTTTTGTAGTGAATATCTGGGATTTATATTCCTCAACATGGTAAGGCTAATGGGGGCATGCTGAAGGGCATCCTTGTTGGTGTGACTTATGAACTCATCATCTGCTAATATTGCCAGAGACCTAACTGGTTGTGATGCCATTCGCGGAGTCAGAGGTGCAACTTGTTTCCCCCACCTGGCATAGCTCATGTATTTTGACTATTAAAACGGTGATATGAATTGTGATCTTCTCAACAGTACCACACTACATGTCCATCACAAGTAATGACCAAAGTCATGTAATGCACACTGGCTGCTCAGTGCTCAGCAAAGTGATTTTAACACGAGCCTACTTCTTACTAGTTGAGTGAAAATCTGAGTAACAGGAAAGGTGCATAGGTAAATGAAGAGTATAAGATATTGTTGACTTTCTCAAGTTGGGTTTTAGCCTTCCGGATGGTTTAGAGCAATAGCAATAGATTATTGAACAACATCCAGTTGTATTATGGAGAGAAGGAACTGGAAAAAGAAAATACCAAAAAAAACACCAAACTCATTACCTAAATGTGTCAGGGAGGGTATAGTTTAGAGTTTTTGGTGGTATTTTCCCAATTGTAAATTACATCCCAAGAGCATTCATTTAGATCGTCCATGGAAATCTAACTATCGGCTTGTTCTTGAGTTATTTCTTTGTTTGATTTGAAAATAGAAAGAGAATCAAACAAATTGTTTGCCCTTTTAGGCATGTGTTGGTTTCTCGTTTTTGCTTGCACTTCCTTGGTACAGGACCTTACCTTTCTACATTGAAACCTTCAGAATCTGAAGGAGTTTCTTGGGATAGCCGAGGCGGAGGTGAGGTCATTGGCTTCGCTTTATTCCAGTGTGGTATGCACCTCTTTGTTTGTTCAAAATGCTTATAGGTAATGAGGTTTTATAGTTCAGATGAATCACTGACAACTAAGTGCACTTGCATATGTCAATGTTTCCAGGGTAGAAGTGCAGATGCATTGGCCTTCTATTTTGGGGAAGATCCAGCTCGTTGCCCATTTGAGCAAGGTTGTTTTAATTTTCTGATTTTACTGAGTACAAATTTGCATCTCTAGTGCAAGCACTTGTTTTGAGCTCATATGTTGGGAGGTTTGGATTGGGCTGCAATCTTTACCAACGCCGACATGTTTGGATAAGAAGTGCATATTTTATGTTACATAGCACTGCAAGTATCTTTTTCTTTTTGCATGGAGCTATGGATCGATGGTAAAATAGCTTTAAAGCTTCAGTAATCAGTGAGGCTTCATCATTTTTCCTGGAATTTATCTAAGGACAATGTGAGAAACTAGCATTTTGCCATCCACTTTGTGTGATTTGCATCTGCACAATCAAATTTCAGACTAAGAAGGTGAAAGATTAACTTTCTTAGGATGCTTTTAAGGTACATTCACGACAGAAGGGCATTTCTATTTTTCTGTCTGCATCTTGTTCAGGCTAATCTCACAGAAAAATTACGTATAGATTAATAGAAATAATCTTCACACCAACATGATGTGTAGATTGGAAAGATATTTTGAGGATCCTTCAATAAATACTCCTTTCTTCTTCCCCTGAAGAGCCTGAAGTTTGATTTCTTGCACGCACTTCTTTATCATTCTTTGTGATTATAAATATTCTTCTTTTAGACACACGGCTGCCAAGATTTGAGTCATCTAACATTCCTCTTTTGCTTTATTCATTTTCAAATGTCTTGAACTCTTGGCAGTTGTATCGACTCTGCTCAATTTCGTCAGAATGTTTATACGGGCACACAACGAAAACTGCAAGCAGTTAGAACTCGAAAAGAAGAAAATGCAGAAAGATGCTGAAACACCTAAAATGAAGATTGGGGCTCTTCAGGCGGCTTGAAGTATCGGAAGATCTTTCAAGGAATCGCAACATGCAAAGTGAGGATAGGCAACCCGGCAACTGCTCAGAATGGACTTGGTGTATCAAAAATAAGTGGCGTCTATCAAATTGTGACAATGTGACATTCTCATCTCGAGGATTAGATCAGAAGATGTTTTTGCACTTGAGAGGGTTTCTCGTTTCTGTGTCCAAGGTGAATGGCTGGCAAGTCTATACAGTAAAATGTGCAGTCCGAAGAGACATTCGTGGCAGGAAGAGAGGGATAGATCAGAGAGCAAGAACTAGCCGGAGAGAAGACAAGTAGTTTCTCAGATTGATAGAACATATGATTGCTTCTTGAGTAACAAGCTCATCGATGTAACCATCATCCTATGTGGCCATTTGGGCACTACAGATCTGCCCGGTAAATAGTAGTTAATTTGCTTCTAGATTGGCTTCAACCGCCATATATCTGATTTTGTTGTAAAAATGTTAGCATCAGCAATGATCTTGTTCTTCCTCCAATTCGTTGTTAGGTAATTCATTTAGTGTTCATTTAGTGTATCAAGCAAATTTTGCTGCAAGAATTTCAGCAATGGTGAATAGCCAAGCGATTATGCAGTTTCGATCTTTGAACACTTCTTTCAAAGGACTTAGTTTGGATGCCAATTTTCAGAGTCATCTAAAAATTAAGTAGTTTTTAGATGATTGCTAGCTCTGATAATCAGCCATTGCATGGAAAATCCAAGAGAGCTGGTACATTAGATTAATTGGACCTCCACCTTAGTCAATTACATGTAATTTCGAAATATTTATTGCAGATCATTGGTCTTTTTTTTTTTGATAACCGATATGTCCGGGCCAACTTGCGCGCACCTCGACTATTTCTCAAGGGAGACTAGCATAGCAATCCACCGTCATAACCCCCCACTTAAATCACATGCTCTTCCTTGGGGAATCGAACCAAAGACCTCAACAAAATCCGAGTTCACTCTAACTAGCTACGCTACCCATCAGTTGTTGATTGTCTTGAAATCTTAAAAATATGGATAAAAAAATGAATGGATTCATGTGTTGAGATTATTTTTTGTTTCTCTTTTTAGCGCTGACAATGTTTTTTTTTGTTGGGAAAATTGTCCAAAAAATGGTAAATTTATTGTATGGAGGCCAATTTAATTCTAAACATTTCAATTGTACTGATTTAATTTAAATTTTTTAATGATTTATCAATTTTTTCTAAACATTTTAGTTGTGTAATTTACTACCAAATCGATGATTTAACAGTTTACTTATAAATTTTCTGACGATTTGCCAGCTTAACTCTCACACCAAATAACCAAATTATAGATTTATGACTAGATTAAAAAATTTATAAAAGATTTAAGACTAATTGAAAGGTTTCGAATGAATTCGCCACCGCTATACAATAGATTTAGAACAATTATCCTGTCTTTCATCATCTTTTATAAAAGATAAAGATCAATGACCTTCTCGAATTTTTTCTGCACTGAAGCATCCGAGTAATTGATCGACTCAGGAAAGAGAGCCAGTCGTGCGAGGAATGTGCAAAGTCGTGAGAAAACAGAAATTGACCTCGCGAGCGAGCGAGCTATGTCTGCCCCCGTACCAAACGCGCAATGAAGGATATCGAGAGCTCGGATCGATAAAAGAACCGAAAAAGCGCTTGTCCTTAGCGAGCAAGGAAGAGCCGTGTTTCCGCAATGAATGCATGTGGTGGCCACCACGTCCATCATTCAATTTTCAAGTAATTTCCGCCGTCTCATTCAAGCTAAAAAAATTTGAAGGTTTAGACGGGAAGAACCTTTGTTCTGTCCTCACTGGTCAAGCCTTTCCCTTGAAGGGGCATACACTGATCTGCCTGCGTTCCGTGTCCTCACGGGCGAAACTGCAGAAAGTCCGCGAAGCCCAAAAGTCTCTCCAGACTCAAGCCCTAGGAACGACCTCTCTCTCTCTCTCTCTCTCTCTCTCTCTCTCTCTAGAATGACAGGACAAGAACCAAGAAACAAGACGACGTCCAGACCAAGGAGTGGGTGAGATGTTGCCTTTCGTTGGGATAATCAACATATGCGGCCATGCGTGTTTCTTTTCCTACAAGAGTCAATGGGGAAACGTCTTGACTTCCCCCCCTTTTTCCTCTCTTTGTTGATTGTTGACTTCTTGGTGCTCTAGGCGGGACCGATCAAGAAAGAGAGGGGGAACCGATCGGTGTGTCGTGTCGTTCTTGGCCGTGCCCGATCTGGCGTGATTCCAATTGGCGTGGCCGTCTCATTGCTTCCAAGCTTGTGGGGGATGTTTCCTAAGAGTAAGAAAAGGGACCCCACTCGCTACGATCCTTCCATGGGAATACGACCTCCGGGATTGGCCACCGCCAACCCCGGCCACTCGCCGAGGACCTTGCGGTCGCGCTACTCAGGATACCGTGTTCCTAAAATCACGCGAGAATCTTGAACATTCGAGGAAATTCCTAAGGTCTATCAATGTGATATGCACTTTTGACGGTTGAGATCCGTTAACTAGTTGATTGTTTTCGAGAAACTCGGTGCCATTCGATGGCTGACATTTGATAATCGTTATCAAGTCCATTGATGGTAGAGAATCTTTTTTTATACTTTATTTATATATAAGCACAGTCAATTTTTTAACACATGTGATTATTCGGTCGCCATTGTCCTCTTATTTGCTTGTGTCATAGAAAACAAAACATTCCCCGTTGTCATCATAACGTGAAGGAAAATTCCTAGAAAGGAACGAAGGCAGGGATGTTGCTTGAACGCTTCCTTGGACTTCGACAAAAGGGTGAAGGTAGAATTTCTCCATTCTAAGTCGAAGATGTAAGAAGATTCAAAAGTTTGTCCTGTGCGAATGACATCTTTCAAATGGGTATATGAAAGTTTCTACAAATGTATCTATTTTATCTGTACGCCAGCCAAAGAGACAACATAGTTTCTCTCATGAACTCCTTGCCCCCTTTTATCTTTTCCGTGCCTTGTCGTTTTTGAGTTTCTTGGTCTTTATCAATCTTTGTCATTACCTAACTTTATTAATGATTTTTCAGTTGCCATGTCAATAGAGAACTTCATTTTCTTTTTGCGAACGCAGAGCTTTTTCATTTGGAAGTGAAAAGAAAAGCGCGTGCAGAGCTGGTGGAAGGAGCAGGAAATGGATGAAATAAAGAAAGTGAAGAGAAAAGAAAGCTAATTATGATAACAAATTGGAATATGTGTTAAATGAGCAGATAGCCGAGTCTCGGCCATACATAGATCTCTCCAATATATTGTGTTAATATTAATTCAGTCATGAGTTGTTCAACTTGTCTAAATATTCCTAAGTCTTTATAAGGAATTCTAACATAATCCTTCTGACTAATTGACACATGAAAATACTAATGTAACAGTCATAGTTTTTAGTGGGAGGTCATTCAATATGTATAATGCTTAATAAGATGACATCATTTCACTTAATATTTGTTCCAAATTTTCTTTTCTTTTTCTTTCTTTGTTACTCATCATCTTCTTTCTCTCCTCTCCTCTTCCTTTCTCTGTTTAATTGTCGAATCCACCTTAATACAATGTCCATGTCTTCTCAACGACATCCCATCTACCGCTCATCTCCGTCGTGAGCCTGCTGCAACACAGCTATGGGCAATCACCCATGACCGAGCCACCTCTCGTTGTCTTCTCTCTACCTAAACTTGCGGCCTAGCCTCTGCAAGCTCTTATTGCCGATCATTTAAGGTAATTGAATTGTTGGAGTTGGCAAATTCTTCGGGACCATTGCTTCTCGTACCGGACACGTCCAATGTTTCTTGATTTTAGATATATATATTTTTAGTGTGTCCATTTATTGTGGGGTAAAAAAGGGTTATGATGGACTTAAAGTTTGGGCTCACTTATAAGTGTTGTATATTTTGCTTGTATGAGAGATCATTATATAATTGAGCCGCCACAAAATATATTAAGATCTTTTGCAGGATGTAGTCCTATTCTTGAGTGAACTTGGATCAACTTTTGTGTTGTCTTATTTTTCTTTCTCAGTGATCTTTTTGATTTGATTTGTGATAAATCCCTTCACAACTAAGGCAGAGATAAAAGGTGGGTGACAACACTTGACAGAGAGGGAGGAGACACGGGGTGGAGGTGGTGGTAAGGGTGCTTGCAATGACTACAGGGCTATGTGAAACCAATGACAATACAAACAGAGAGCGCAGGTTGGCATTGCACCCGAGCAATTCATCACAAAAAATAAGTAACAGGGTCGGAGAGAAAGGCAATTAGTAGTAGCCTTAAAAGAAAAGAAATGAAAAGGAATATAAATCCAAAAACTTGAAATAATTAAGCAAACAGCATTGTTTCGCCTAAGTTCTTCCATGTTAGACATTGGTTTTGCCGTGCAGGATAACTTGTAATGACTACACCGCCATGTCAGGATTTTCAAGCAACAATTGTCTGAAATTGCACATTGAAATTTCATCAAAAGGTTTACAGTAGGTTAAAAACCAATTTGATAATTTTCCCATTCGATTAGTTTCAATCATGTATGCTTGCGTGCGTGCTATTGTTATTGTAGTGAATAATGATAATTGTAAGAAGTAAGAGCCATCCCAAAAAGACAGTATAACTAGATGAAAGTTCCATTGTCAAATCACCAAGACAATAAACAGGCTACTCAAATTCGACTAAACCTCTAAACAATCTAGTCGAATACAAGTAGCTCATATACCAAATATGAGCTACTAAATTCCAAGTAAGCGCGAGAACAACTTGCTTCTTTGGCCAATGTATAAAATATAAGAAATGTTTGCATTTTCAGTCAAAAATCCAACTAGTTTCATAACCTGACTGTTGAATTTAATCCTCAAAATCATGATAAATGCACAACTCTGATGAATAAATGCCCTCTCCATTCACCACTTCTCGATCTTGGCTTGGTCGACTATCCTTCCCGATATCGCAGTCGCTAGCGCTGCTGTGAAATTGGGATCTCTTTTCAAGGAAGAGGCCATCTGCTGCACCAGAAACTGTTGAAATGCCGCGGCTTCTGTTTCTGGGCCCTTTTTCGCAGAAAGGGTGTCGAGACCCAGGCGCATCAAAGCAGGAGTACTCCTAGGACTAGAAGATCTGGACTTCGAGGGCGATGGGATTGGAGGGGCGCCCAGATTCAGTCCCTGTTTGTCAGAAACTAGTGGAATCACGGGCCGAGACGGGCTCAGGTGGTTGTGTTCTCCTTCATATGTGGCCACTAGGACAGATGGGTCATCAACACTTCTTTGTACCTGAAGATGCAAATGAAGCATGAGAGTCAGATTGAATTCGTTCGGCTACTTATCATCGAACACGTGATTTCTTGATTTATTGACTGTGATTGATTGTAGTCTCCAGAAAATGAGTTCAATAGGTCTGGCTAAGGTAACTTACTTTCTTTTTAACGGGGCAAGTCGGGGCAAAGGAACATCTGTAGTAAGCTCTCGGAGATGGATTGTCTCTTGTGACCTTTTGACCATATTTCCTCCATTGATAGCCGTCCTTCACTACCTACAGCAAGTCCAAATTCATAAAGAGAAAAAAAAATTAGAAAAAAGAGAAAAGGAATCAAAACAGTGGAATTCCCTTGGTACTTAGAGAAGACGAATTTCTGTGTGCCAAGTAGAAGCTAAAGAAATACAAAAAATTATACCCGTTATAAATTAAGATCTTACAAGGCTCAAGTCGGATGCATCAGTTTGGTAGTGGATTTTGGAAACCTTGGGCTTGAAGCTATCCTTTGGCTTCTTGAAGATTTGATCTTCGTGGTAATAGCAACTTTCTGCTGAGACGCTAGCTTCATGCTTCCTCTTTCTTGACACGCCAAGTTCACTTTCAGACTTTTTATTCTCCAATAAGTTCAATTGGTTGTACAGCGCACAGTAGCTCTCGCGCATAGCAGTCAGCTTTTCAGTCAACTTCCTGTTCTCGTGGCTAATTCGGTGATACTCCTCGGCCAGTACATCGGCCTACAGAAAACAAAACAGATCACCTCTTAAGTTTAATCTTCGTATTGAAATGGTCCAGTTTTCAGGATTGTCACAGGGCTTCAACTTCATTATTATGGAAAAGTTCTTCTGTATTTTAATTTAGGCCCGTCAGCTCCACTTCTCTTGAAGAGTAAGATTAGTTTCACTTTGCCTCTTTACATTTCATTTTTCCCGTTGTGCACTCTTTGACTTCAACCAGAGTTGTCTAAAAGTACTTGAAACTTAGTCTGTTGAACAATAATAATTTGCTGCGAAATTTTGCTACACACTTTGCACTTAATGTCCATTTTAGAGGGCGAAAGTGCCAGTTCGCACACACAAGTCATGAACCGACCTCAGATTTGGAGTGGAATTTGAGTGATAGGTGCCTACTGTAAGTGGAATTTGACCTCATCTACTGTAATAGGTGGCCTGGATTCCAATTTGAGTGATATTCTTATTAACAAATGCAATCAAGTCATGCAGACCGACCTCAGATTTGGAGTAAAATTTTCTGTTACTCTTAGCTCTCATCCTGGACGTCAAATGCGTCCGATTAGCCATAAGACCTTCATGTCATAATTTCGTAAACTGACCTTTTATATGTCTACGTTATTCCTATTTCTTGACGCAAATTCTGTTATAGATGAACTCACCTCATGCTTAAATTCGGCCTCTTGTCTTCCTCCTTGAGAGTTATCATTTCTTGGAACAATTTCCTTCTTCTGGTTCAAGAAGAAGAAGAAGAAGAAGAAGAAGAAGAAGAAGAAGAAGAAGAAGAGAGATTGAGTTAAACATCTAAAGATCTTCTCTTTTCACCAAACACAGATACAGACAGATACAGAAAAGGAAACACGAGATTAATCACTGCATATCTTTGCAAACTTAGGTCCATCTCACCGGATACGATGTGCTAAGCTCCAGGGAAGTGTCCACTATCCAATTCGATTCCATCCGACTCGCACTCGACACCATCAAGAACCAGGAAAATGAAAACCTGAAGTGATGAAGTTTATCTCAAGAAATCTTCTAAGGTAGTAGATGAAGGGACCGACGTGAGAATGGAGTTGCAATTTATAGTAAACTTATTGGGCAAGTGACAAAGAGAGAGAATAGAAAGGTGAAGAAACAAGAAAGGTGTACACGTTTGGAGAGTTGCCGCGAAGTATCGTTTATAATAGAATTCTTGAACGGCTGATTCCATGCTGGAATACGTCGACTTCAAGGAGGCAAAAACCAAAAAATAAATATGAAGAAGAAAAGAGAAGAATCGCGATCACGTCTCGGCCGAAAATAGAATTCTAGTTGATTCCAAAATCTGGCGGGGCCCATAAAGAGGTTGATTTTTCCCATGGATTTATTTATTGACTTGACTTTCAAGGGTTTTAGTTAACTCTGATACAACAATTTGTACATTCTTTTAAAATGAGTTTAGGCAATTTGACCACGTTATTAAGCGAATTATATGTCGGGGAGTCTCTGGATTTGCCCTAACGTTAAGGGTGTTTCCCCATGACGCGCCCAAGAAGCGGAGAGGTTTCCCACCAGGAATGTTCGTCCGCTTCTAGATCATGGCAATTGTGTGATGATCTCGAATTCATTTATAAGTTCTTTTGCACATGATAAAAAAACAAAATCGAAAAGAACGCCATCTCTAGTCCGTTTGAACCCGAGGGCTTCTTGTGGCCTGACATTGCCATGGATGATCTTTGACTCATGTGGGGAAAGGATAAAACTAGACATTTCCTTGCAAGATTCATCAGCACACTTGAGGGTTTATACAAATGTGGTGTCACACCTACTTATATCATTTGATACGCAATGCCATGGTTCTCTATTTCTTTTTCGGCCAAATTCACATTAGGTGGTTGACCAAGGGTTGGACTCACCCTTTGGTCGACATGTACAAAGTTGCTGCGGTTGAAATTTAACCTAGGGTAAATTTGCTTCTCTCATTGCCCAATTTGATTTGTAATTTGGCTCTATTCACTAGATCCACAATATTCATCATCTTGCCTATAATTCACCATACTTTTCAAGTAAAGCCTATAACAAATTGTCGGCATAGTTATAGCTAGAGGTGGCAAAATGGGTCAAAGACCCATATTTTAACCCATATTTGATAATATGGGTCATAAATGGGTTAGCTTAAAAAGTTAGTTGGGTCAAAAATGAGTCACTTAACAACCTTATGGGTCTTAAATGGGTTCTAAATGGGTCATAAATGGGTTACCTACTTAATTTTAAGTATTATTAACAAATCATTTAAAATATTATTAACAAGTCATTTTAGACTATGAAAATTCTGATATTCTGAATATTTTATTTTTAAAAAAATAAAATTTTGATTATTTTCATTTTTTTTAACAATACGGGTCGGGTCGGTTATGGATCGGGTTAGGGTCGGGTCGGGTATGGGTCATCATATTTACACTACATGAATATGGGTCAAAACGGGTTAAATTGGTCAAATATGGTCCGACCCATATTTGACCCGACCCAAACCCGACCCGACCCACCCGTTTGACGCCCCTAGTTATAGCAAGGATGACTAAGAGAGTGAAACATAAAGTTCAGTTGATCATCTAGCTTGTGGATCCCGTCGCACAAGAATTTAGCAAACAACAAACTTGTGAAATATGTTCATTTCTCTCACATAAACATATATCCTCACATCACTAATAAATAGGATGAATTAGATCTTTTAAGTGCCAAAATAAGGATTCATGGGTTTGGTTTACTAAAAATGATCAATTAACAGAAAATCATTCATGGCTAATGAAAATATTGTAAATGTGTCTTGAGTTTGAGCATGAAGAGAAAATTTCTCTAATTCTAGTGATTTTCTTATTTTAAAAAGATTTCATAGTCGAATGATTTGTCAGTTGGTGAAGGTTTCCTAAAAAGATATTTTATATTTTGAATCCAATTCTTGTGAATATATATAAGAAGCGTGACTTCTTATTGAGAGTATCCAAGAGACGACTTTTTTTATGTATTACACCCTTAAGCAATAAAGCATTCAAGCCAATAGTTCTTTTTTGGTAAGATTTGTGAATTTCTTTAAAAGATCAAGAGATTATTTCGTGATTACTTGTAGGGCTAAATAATATGTAAGTTTTTTTGGTTTGATTGGGGGTTATAAATACTGGAAATACCCACTAATGGGTAGCCTAGCTGGTTAAGACGAACTTGGACTTCGTAGAAGTCTCGGGTTCGATTCCCTAAGGAAGCGCCTGTGATTTAAGTGGGAGGCCATGGCGGTGGATTGCTGTACTAGTCTCCCCTAAGGAGTAGTCGAGGTGCGCGCAAGCTGGTCCGGACATCTCGGTTACAAAAAAAAAAATTGGGAATGATTAACTTGAGCATGGTTGTAACCTCCATTCTTACTTAATCTATAGTAGAATTCTTCCTTGTTTTCCCTATAAGACATAGGTCACACCAACTAAACCATGTAAATCCAACATCCGATTTATTTTTATTCTATGTATTATATTGTTCGATCACTTGTTTCCATAATCCAAGAAAAAATATGTGTGCTTAAAGTCCTTAATCTTAAAAAAAATGAATATCTTCCTGAAAAATGATCTTTCAAAAAACATATTTCCTTATAATTAAGCTATTTGAAACAAATGCACCCTTATTTTATATTTTACACTCGTACATGCAAAAACAAAAGCAAAAAACAAAACAAAACAAAACAAAATTTCTCTCCTGGTCAAGCAACACCAATCGGAAGTAACGATCCGCCATCAGTAATTCTAGAAACTCATCATGATGCAGCTCGAACCTTCGCAGAAAGAGATGGATAAAGCGTTGTTCCCGGTCGTGTATTGACTTCGAGAAGGCGCAACACGGTTTTTCATTATCAGTGACGGCTTTTCCCCTGAAAGTGTCAACCAAACCAAGACTTTCGCTTCTGAAAAAAGTGTATTGTCTCGCTCAGCAGACATGAGAGGAAGTGACGTTGACAGCTTCGTCCTCGTTTCTAAGTGGTTTCGGGTCAGAGACTCGAGATTTTTTGCCGAGAGGAATGGTCGCATGACTCGTCGAGCTGGGGCCACGGGAGCTGAGCGTAAGAATGATGTCATAATCATGTTGCGGGTATATGTAGAGGAAATCCCTCCACGTTCAATTGGAGTTATTTATCTAAAAGTTTCCATTTATTTCACAAAAAAAAAATTCGAGAAATATTTTCCTGAAAAATGATAATATTTTTTTGTGTTCGTTTGTTAAAAACCGTCGATTCCGCGGTGTCGAGCGAGGTCGAGGCATGTTGTTAGAGGTCGCGATATTTAAATATAAACAAAAAAAACAGCAAATGTTTTCCATTTTTAAAAAAAACGGAAGATATTTTCCCCACTTTTGAATGTGTTTTTTCCATCGGTGAAAATTAATTTCTTTGACTATTTCATTTTCCGTGAAACGAACATTGGTAAATTCGAAAAATATTTTATTGAAAGTTATTTTTTCATGAAACGAACGGAGCCTAAAAACGGCGTCAATTTACCTCATAAATAGGATCCTTTATATCCAGGGCGAAAGGGGCTTCATTGTGTTTAAAGACAAAATTTAATATTTTTAAGTTGTGAAAGGCTTGTATCATATATATATATATATATATTTATTTATTTATTTATTTATGGAGGTTGGTCTATTCATCACGGTGCTAGTAAGTTCCTAAGCTCGCTAATAAAGTTTGCAAAAAAGTTGGCAACTTGTGAACTACGCTTGTACAATTTGAGATATGTTTGAATATTTATTAGATTTATTGGGTATTCGTAAATTCATTATAGTGACAAGTAGGCCTCGTTTTAAGTGAAAGTGGCTCATTGAAAGAAATTGGTAACTTGCTAATTATAAGGATGTTACTAAGCTCCTCATAAAATTGGTATTTTATGTAGGGGTGTCGATGGGTCGGTTTTGTTAGGGTTTCCACCAATCGATCAACCGACCTAAACACAAATGATATATAGATTTTTTCTTATGATCCAAAATGGTTTGTGTCGGTTTGAGTTTCCGGTTTACTCTTTGCACTTCTTTTATGTTTTTGTTGTTGCTTTCCTTCCTTCCTCTTCGTCCCTCTAGATCTCCTGTCACAGGCTTACAGCAAAAGAGGAAATTGAAATATTCCCAGTTCAGATTCTTTGTATGAGGCAAACATCCAATGCATTCAACAAATGAGGAAGAGAGAGAGAGAGAGAGAGAGAGAGAGAGAGGGACTAGACTATGCTTGAGACTTCTATGGGAGGAGAGAGATAGAGGCCAACTCAGAGGGTCGAGTCCATAAATTTTCTCAATTCAAAGTGATTTACAGAACTCGACGTCCATAGATATGTCCGGATCTGGACTGTACACAAGCTCCAGCAAAGTCGATGGTGAGCTGTCCACGTTGATCTGGAGGAGGCACCATCAATGGAGGTCTGGTGGATGATGGCCAAGAGGGTGATCTTAGCGGTGAGGGTGGGGGAGGAGGTAGAAGTGCGGAGGGAGGGAGGAAAGTGTTTAGGTTTCAGGGTTTCCTTTTCTACGTATGTTTAATGTATTTCCAGTCAGTCCAAGTATAACCAAATCATGAAGATACCCATGCTTTTTACTTATTACTCGAATCGAAAGGAGAACTAAAATGAAAGTACCTGAAATTATTGGGTCGATTTGGGTTTTTTTACACCCCTAATTATATGTCAAACAATTGTCAAATTTGAAAAAGAAAATTGGCGATTTTACTAATTTATTTAAATGTTGATAAATTTCCAATAGTGCTGGTAGTTTCTAAGCCACACTTGTAAAATTTTAAAAAGATGCTCACGTACAAATTATCAAGATGTTGGTGAGTACCTTAGAGCGTAAATATTTTACTGAAAATACTAGCAAAGTTTCAAAGAAGTTGGTAAATTACTTATTTTTATTCACTAGTTTTGATAATTTATTCACTACACTTGTAAGAATTTGAATCAAGACTTGTTCATTTCACGGAAAACAACTCCTATAAAAATATTTTCAGATTTTTCGGCGTAAGTCAATGAAAAACATTTTCATTGAATGGGAAAAACCACTTCAAAAGTGAAAAAGTAAATTATTTTCCCTCCTCTTTATTTCTCCCTTTCCTTTTTTCTTCTTCTAAGGCCGGTCACCCTCAAGCGAACTCAAGCCTCGCCACAAGCTGCCGAGGTTCGAGCTTGCCAAATCAACGACAAGGCTTGAGCCTCACAAATCAATGATGCCAAATCACCGCAGCTATCGACAACCATAAAAAATAACTTCTTGTAGCCATTGCCACCATTGATGTTGTCCTTGTATCCACCGCCATTTATGGTCTTTTGAAATCAGGGTTTTCTTTATTGAGAATTATTAGCCCTTTTTATTTTGCAGAAAGATTTTTCAAAAAACGATCACTTATATAGTTTGAAATGATGAGATAAAGGAAAAAGTTTTCATTGTTAACAAAAATTTATCATTCAACTTTTCCATAAACGATGAATTTTTTTTTCATTCATTCATTTCTTTAAACAATACCCACCAACATTTTTAGGAAAATACTTTCCTAATCATTTATTTTCTATGAAAGAGACGGAGTTTAAACACTGGAATATTTGAAATAATGCTAAAACATAAAGGAACATTGTGTGCAATTTGAATCTACGTAATAAAACTCAGGGCATAAGACGGTGGTTTCCATGGACATGGTAATACTTCTTTAGAATGTGATTCCTCGGGACAATAGGAAATCAGAAAAGAAGCTGGAGCCAACCAAGGAAAAGTTGGAGAAATTCGTGGATCGAACAAATTAACATCTGAACGAGTTGAAGATTGTTAATCGAACTTTATTTCACTATGGCAGCAATGGTGGAATTATGGATATGAACTTTGAAGTTTGACCAAAGTGTGAATCGCTGGCCGCTATCCAAGAGATATTTTTGAAAATGAGGCATGAAAAGTTGGCAGGTCTAACTTCGTGTGTCCTGCCTTCCTTCCGAAAAACACATTTTTTTCGAACGGAGGGATCCAATTCTTAGGGATCCAATTCTTAGTTGTCAAGTAAGCTTTCCTGTGAACGCAGAGATCCGACTGCAAATAGGGTCAAAGAATGTGGAGCAAGTTCTACGGATCGGTTAGATATAATGGCAATACTTTAATAATGCATCTGAGATATAATTATGCCAAACTTCGGCCTCACAAAGGTTGTGATTTATTATCCTTAAAGTGGGTAATCTCTCAGAGAAAAAAAAATTCAATGTAATGCGATCTTTATCTTCCTAAATTGAGGTCCTTCTTCTAAAATTAGAGATTACTTCCAAATAATATAATGAGTAAGTTAGGATATCATGCAAACTCGATTAAGATTTCAAAGTATGGCATTATGTTTCGAATGCCACACATTAGAGATTGTAAAGATTGAACGCAAGTGCTTGAGGGCTAGTTATCTTTTCTTACTAGGCAATCGGATTCAAGGTGTAAATGGCTAAAAATGGTCTTTTCTTCGTATCAAGGAATGCAAATATTTACCTTTGTGTAGTTGCCCCGCATCATCTCAACTGTGGGATTGAGTAACCATGCTAGCTATTAGGTCAAAATTTTGAGCTGTGAACCCACGACAGAACAGAACAGACTTGATAACGCTAATATTTCAACTGACGTCTATTTTTTTTTCAAAGATATCGAGCAGAAGGTTCGGAAAGAAAGGAGATTTGAATTACAGGATTGTATACCTAATGCGTGCCAAGAAAAAAGGTTCAGACAGTCTTTCCTTTCGAGAAATTAGACATGTATGCAGCACGATCGGCGCATGCTATAGCAGGGGACAAAGCTCCTGTCCCAGATGGCCCCATGAAAATCCCTTTCCCTCCATGTGAAAACGTGAATTGCACCTGCGACCAATCCAAAAGACTAGGGCAATGCATGGCTCATGACGCACGGATCGATGACGAAGGCATTGCTGTTGACGCACGTTTCCCAACTAACCCGTCCATGTCCTCGTCTGCTCCTAATCGCCTTTAAAAAGAATCAAAACTCAATCACGAGACGAATCTCACGTCCACTCCACGCACTCCTGCCAATATTTATATATGAATGGTTCCCATGGCGCAATATAATCAAGACCTGGCGTGAACCATGATGCATGCATATGACGTCGTTATCATTGCCTGTTATTCTGCTAATGCACGTAGAGTTCAATTGCTTTATGATTTCCTCGTGGAATTTGCACCCAATGCAACTGAAAGCGTGTTTCTTATGGCAATCGATTCGAAAAATCAAGAGTCACGCACATTAAAAGATCGCTAGTCTCTTTCGATACTGGCCTTCAACTTTGTCATTGCATACCACGATGTATGAAAGCTAACGAGAATAATCAAAGACGACTAGCATCCTCACCGGTCTTCTTTAATTGATTCCCTATTTCAAATCATACGTGTCTTCAATATGTATTTTTCCCTTAAGCACAATGATGCATCAAAGGACCTTAAAAAATAAGTCCTAGATAGAAGACTTCAACCATGTTAATAAGTCAAGAATATGCCATTGATTTACGTGATGATGGTCTTAGTAGATATGCTAGTTTAGTTCGTTATGTATTGGCGTGATTTGAGGTGTCCACGTTCTCTAATTATCGCGTGCAATGTTGGCTTTATCATGTCGTACAAAAGTTGCTTCGTTCCTTCTTCTGTAGGGTTGATTGACCGGAAAGCAAGTCTTGGTCCACTCAAGAAAATTGATCGACTTTGCACGGACTTTACAATCATGGTCCAGTCAAGAAAGCATATCTCAATTTAGAAATGATTTATCTGTTGATGTGACGAAGAAGTCACTAATTCATCCGACACGAGTCGTCGGATTGGGGACATGTTTTCCTGGCAAGATGCCATCTTTCTAATTTCTAACAAAGATTAAGAATACTTATCAACGTGGCATCTGTACATTGGACTTTATGTTTGCACTTTTTATGTACCATTTCACTATTTTTTTCTTATAATAAGGTAACATGTTCAATTTTGAGCTATGCGGAGGAAGTTTCCTTCAATCAAGAATGGAAATAACATAAACTTTAAAAAATTTATGTTCTTTTTCCTTAGAAATTGATGCACTTTAATCAAAATGTGATTATTTTTCCTAATGAAGTGATTTGTAAAGTGATTACCAGAGTCATGCGACATCCAACTCGGCCCTAACAGAAAATATTCAAATAATAAATCGATCAAGTAAAATAGGATAGATTGACACTATAGATAACATTCGAGATATGTCAACTCAGCTCGACCTCGGTCACTTTTACTATTGCATATAGATGTGTTATCCATAAGTCTTCCAAATTTCATCATATATGAAAAATCATTTGATGATTGACATTTTCAAACTTAGAAAGAAAAGATGTGTACGAAGAATATATATATATGAAGGGAAATGATTCAACAGAGGAAGTGTTGAATTTTTGGAGGTCTTAGAAGGATCAATATCAACAGTGACTCATTATTCCAGTGCAGAATTTATTCAAAGAGAAACATATTATGTAATTGCCTATTGAAAATCCCATCGGATTCTACTATAGAAGACAGAATTGTTTTCAAAAGAATTTGCCCATAAAAAAAGAAATCCTTGCATCAAATCATGAAGAATGACTGTAAACTTCTTCAGTGCTACTCAGGATTAGTTTGAACAAGTATTTTTAAGTGGCCAGTATAGATGTTTCTACCCTATCGAAGGCACTTGACATGCTTGCAATAAATTCTTTTTTTAGAGACTTGAAAAACCGGTATCTCGTTAAATTCATTTATGAATAACAGTATAATTTTTCTCAAAATTTATGTATACAGTATTTAAATCATGCAGAGCACGGGTCTGGCTCATTGAACGCGTTTATCCAGACTCCAGAAGATAATTTCCAAGAAGTCGACGTCTTTAAATTTGTGAAAAAAAAAACCCATTAGTAATTCTGCCAGAGTTCAAATTCCCAGGAAACAGCAACATACAAGAAAATGAGATGACGACAACATGAACATATTGCAGATGAAGATGAAAGTGGTTTGACTGCCGCATAACCTACCCTCAGCTTCATGCCAATTACGATCAGCTGCTAATTCTGCTGTCATTGGCGTTTCTGACGGCCCCCACCTACCTCATTTGTACAGTAACGTGTTTCATACGGTGTGGCAAGGTCTTGTCTCTCTAAAACTTAGACCCTCAGAAATGAGGTCAACGACATCTGTTTGAACACTCGCAAGTAGGCCAACCATGATTGGTGAGATTAGTAATGTCCAGGAAGTTTCAAGGATGACTTTTTCATCCCGTCTCTCTCAACCTATATTCCTGCTTCCTGTTAATGAAACCGCTATGAATAAGAAGCAGAGACAACATAGGGATGACGAAACATTTGGGTATGAGCACTGATCGTCGGACAGTGGCTAGGGCCGGACGGCCACCTCGAGACCTTCTGTGGCCATTGTGAGTAGGCCTTTATCTCCTTCGCCTGAGGATGCACACCATTTCCATGGTGGATGCTTGAGGCCACTGCGAGTACTCACAAATTCAAGATAACGTCCGTCGCGGTGGTTGTCAATTGGAACTTCGAGCACCATAAGTCATTTTCTATTCATGCTATGTTTAAATACAACCCATCTGAGCAGTTCACGTAAGAACAGAGTAAAATTCATTCTATTCAAAGTTATATTTACTCCTCCAAACTTAAGGTGTTAGGGTCACGCCAATCATGGACATTGAAATATGTCTTTGTTGGATATGTTTGTTTATAAAACAAACTTAAGGCACTTTCTTTATCCTACATAGGAAAGAAAGAAAAGTTTTGGTCACTTTAAATATGAGTGGGTTTTACTATTCCAAATAATGAAAAATGGGCAAGTGGGCTAGAACTCACTATACTTGCGTGTGGGTGCGTGTTTAGTTGACGCACTTAGCACTTGGCTTGCTTGCGCGCCGCAGACCAAATTAGCCTTAATCAACTATCCTTTTTTATTTTCGAAATTAATTTTAACCTATTTATTTTTACTCTTTTAATTTGTGACTGTTTGAACGTAATTTGACTTGTGATCGTTCGGGAAAAACAAATTGTTTTAAGACACAAAGAGGTGTGTTCGAATTGCAAGTCTTGAACATGGATAGTCATGACATGAATGGGTGTGTTCGACTCTAGCAGTTTAGACACCAAGAGGTGTGTTCAATTTGCCATATACATACTTTGGACAGTTCTGTTAAGTTTTTTAAGAAAACTTCCTTTTTTTTTTCTTCAACAACAAAATATAATTTTGTCTTCAATTGTTTCGTAGAGAGTTTAAGGAGATTATCCGGAATTGCTATCCACTAATCTCACGAGACTTTGTTGTATCCTGAAGGGAATTTGCCAGAAACCTAGAACAATTAAGTAGCGCAAATTGATCCTAAAAGAAAGTGATAACACGCCTCAAAGTCCAATTTTATTTAGATTCTATTTCTTCCAATACAAGAATTTTCCTAACAGTCTTAGCATTCTAGAAAGAGTAGTGGATCTCATTATACATGTTACATCTTGGGTGTGTATTTTTTTTCCACTAAAACCTTCTTGATAAAAGAACTTATCTTCCATGAAATTAGTTTCCAGGTATATAGCTTTCACTTGGTGAGCAGTACATGAAAAGTGATTTCTTTCTTATTAAAAGGGAAAAAAAATTCCCAATTTAAACTTTTTTCTTTTAATCTGTCGATTTTTTTTTAGTAAATCAACTAATTATTCATCTTCCAAATACCGAAAAGTCGTAAAGCAATTTCCCAAAAATAGTTCTTTAAACGAACATATCCCTAGTTAAACTATCAAATCCGCATGTCATATAGATCAAGAAAGTCGAAGCCCCATATCGTGCTTGTTTCTCAGGATTTGGATTGAGATAGGATTTAAATAAATAAATAACTTGAAAAACAAAAACGAAAAACTACCTCACTTTGCAGACAAAGTGACAACCACCTATTGTTGGTTGCAGTTTCCAATGGCGACCACCATGACAAGGTTGCGAACCAAAACTGCAGATCAAATCTAGCTCGCAAGAGCACTCGTGAGTGGCGATAACATGCGGTGATCGTTGTCGACTTGAGGTGCAACTGCTCCCAGTAATTGCCGAAGCAAGGCAGCCACAGTGGTAACCAAATCAACTGAAAACCAGGACACCCCACTCGCCATTGATAGTGAAACTTTCAAACGACCACCATGGACAACCATTGAGTGGTGGTTGAAAGCAGCACCATAGTGGCCCTGCTAGTTTTCAAGGCATATACTTCGCAGCTCTCTTGATTTTTTTAACTCTTCCATAAAATATTTATCTCAATCAGGACGGGTTGCACCTAAAGACAGGGTAGGTTATCCAGCTTTTTATTTTAACATGTATGTGTTCATCGCGTTGAAAACATGTCATCGAATGTGCGGTAAAATAATTTTTGTTCTATTAGATCCTCATAGTCACCAAATGTTCTCCTAAGGGATTAGCTCGGTGGCAAAACTCTAGGCGTGGAAGATCCTCAGTTCAAATAATGAAGTCTTTCGCATAGAGTAAAACTTAGGTCCCAACTTTCATTTTGTGGATGAAGCCTTTACCTAATATACAAGGACGAAGTCATCGGCATGCATTTATATGAACTGTTCAAGCCGAAAAATTAGATACACCATGTGTGCAAATAAAAAAAAAATCCCAAATGAAGGATCTTAAGTCAATTAAACATCCCTGTCATTGGTTGAGGTCAATATCTTCTGGAATAGAAAAATGGATACAGACGTCAGATGATGTAGCGACACTGACATCACCATCATCTCACCATTTGAATAACTTTATCCCCTGATTTATTCCCTGCTGATTATTGAGTTAACAAAGAATCCCCCACAAAGGTCTGGGTCGTGTCAAGAGACATTTCCACCAAATTGTTAACAACGTATTGGTTAGCTTCCTGGACCTCTCTTTGTAAAGTAGAAAAGTAAAAGAGAAAGAACAAAAATGACTTAACGATGTTCATGAAGAACTGAAAAGTATTCAAATTGAACCAGAGAAACGTCAAGTTCAAGACTTGCAGAGAGATTGCGTAGCGTGAAGGCAGAAATTTCAATTGATGCTCATATAGATTGTCACGATCCAGAGTTTGGTCATCACATATGCATACCAGAGTATCCATCAATCATGATGCAAGATTGATAGATCTGACGTTGAATAGCAATACCCACCACAAACAAAAAAGGCATCTAGGATGTTTTCACAAAGACCCCGTAGGAATTTTTTGGAAGTCAATGTTTTATCTTTCATCGGATTAGCTAGATAGTGAAAACAAAAGGAAGAAATGAAACCATAAGACTGCATTTGGTCATCCGGATTACTGGATATGATATGATAATAAATTTATGGATTTTTTCATATCACATCCACTGATTAGTGAACTACGGATTTAAATTCGAATATTCTCATATCCTATCTAATCTATTGTTTGGTGAACTACAGATTTAAAGTTGAATATCTTCATATTTTATCAAATCTATCATTTGGTGAACTACGAATTTAAATTCAGATATTTTAAAAATAATAACATTATGCAAGTACAAATTTGTAGGTTTAATATTCACATCCAAAACAATATATCTTTTTTCAAATTAACAGATTAGTATCATAATTTATGATTACGCATTGTTCTATTATGTTCCTTTGAAATAAATTTTTGGTTACCCCTTCAACATCAAACGTTTTTAAAATAACCTCAATTTTAATATATTCACTTTGAAGCATGAATTCTTTTTCTCTCATACAAGTTTTTCATTTGTTTCCATTTTGTTACATGTCCGATACCAAATCAAACAACTACCCAATTAAAACAAAGCATAAAGTCCAAAGTTCATTCTTCTTTTTTTCCAGCTGTTACGAGGATACAATGACAATTAATCAAGTTAATAAACAATCTTTAAACAATTCTCATTTATAAAGAAAATTATGGTTCGTCGCTTTCATAAAATTTTGATGTGAATTGGAGAGCTATCGAGGAGAAGGTTTCAACATCGATACTTTGGATAAGAGCTTATTCAATTGAGTTTAAAACTTTTTAAGGGTTTTCTCATTTTTTATGCTAAACTAAAAATGTTTATTCAAAATGGAAAATCTAAAATTGATTCAAGACTTATAGAATTAATACTATATGAAATAAATTGTGATCAACCACCTAGACATTCTTTATTTTATTTTATATCTTTTTTGGAATTCTTTAATTATAATTCCTTATATTTTTTAAAAAAAGAAAATTTGAATTTTTTTATAATTTTAAAATTTCCTATTTTTTATTTAGTATTTTTAATTCGAAAAAATGAACTTTGGACCGGGTCAAGGAAACCCGATATAACTCTTTGACCTAGACCCAACAAGTAGTTGGAGTCGTCTGTAGGTGAACGGCAGAGAAAGAAAAAAGCGTAAGGTTTTATGTTTCGGATAAAAGAAATCTTATCCAACCTTATCTCATCCTCCCCCTCGGAATTTTTTATCCGATTTATATACCTTCTATATCTTACTTTATCTTATCTTAAATAGCTATCAAACACGATATAGGATAAAAAATATCATATCCTAATTTTTATCCGGTCGGCCAAACACAGCCTAACTGAGAGAGAGAGAGAGAGATGCGAACATGGCTAGCACCACGGTCATTGCCTGTTGTTCTCGAGCAACGCTGGTGCCAACGTTGCCTCAGTTCATCTTTCTTTTATAGATTGTGCTATTGCTTGAGCAGCAATTTTTTTGGGAATATCTTTTCCCCAGTTTCAGCCTGCCTCTTAAAACATTCATTTTTTCCCCTATTTGGGACCTATTGAGCGTCATCAAATTCCAAATAAAATATAAAAATTTAAGCTTTGACAAACAAAAAGCGGTTTTAAGAATGGCATTCGAGTGCCTAGCATTGTTGAAAGGTTGGGAACTCAAAGCAACTATGGTAATCTGTTGTGCATCAAACAGATAATTTACAACCCAAAAAGCAAAAAATGTCAACTCAACTTTAGGTCTTCAAAGTTGTTGTGACCTCCCCTAAATGCAAACAACCCTAGGAGTTTAGCTAATAGATTATTAAGTTCAACTTAGCTTAAACTCTCCAAAACTCATACTAATTCGCGACTTTGCGACTTAGGTTCAAGGTTTTAACATGCAAGAAATGGGCTGATTTAAACCTCATATAAAGTACCTAGTGCTATACTTTACTTCTAGAACCAAAGATTGTCGATCTATTAAATTACTTTAGCGCCCTTTCAGTACAAGTTTCTTTTAATTCAAAAATGATTTGACAGGTTGTGTTAGATTGACATCAATCCAATTTCCTAAATGAGAGGTATTTATGTGGTTGTGCAAACATTAATATAACACCCAAAAAGTCAAAGCAATAGCAATCTACAAGAATAGAGAAGGCATTTTTGTGCCTCTGCCAAGCATATCAATTCTTAATTGCAAAGTATTTGTCGACCAAGAATCCATGCAATGCCTATCCTAGCATGATCTTTTTTGTGGGTTTTTCATTTATGAAAACATTGGGTTAAGGAAGTGCATGAGATGTAATTTTAACTCTAAATTTTGTACATGACTTAATTCTAATGTGACATGCAATTTTAATTAAATGGCCCTAAAAATGTAAAACATATGACATGTGAATTAGCTAATCTAATATGCAAACTAAAGCTAACATAAGTAAATGACCTAACATGGAAGCACTAAATGATGTGCATGTACGACATATATAACACTATATGAATGATGTGCATTAATATGACATGTATCAATGAATTACCTAAACTATAAGACGTGGCATATGAAATGCAACTAACCTAAATGACATGACATATGAAATGTAACTACTCTGAATAACGTGGCGTATAACATAATTCTACCTTAAATTTATATAATATATACTTAAACTACATGACATGCATTTGATATTTGACTAAACTATATGGCATATAAATGCAATTAAAGCATATGACATGATATGTGAATATGCAACTATAATATATGACAGCATATGAATATGCAACTACACTATATGACGTGCATCTTTAAATTTTTTTCATTAAATTCGAACTCTAAATCAACTCAAAAAAAAAACCTACAACATGATATCATCTAATTTAGATTAGGAAATGGACTATCCTAAATCCTATCTTAAGCCTAGAAAGTTATCTAGACATGCAATATAAATTTAACATATTATCTAACCTAAATGTTATATATACATGCAATTTGAATAAAAAGATGTTTAATCCTTTCATGTGATTCTATCTATGTGCAATACGATCTTTTTCTCTGTTTCATATTTCAAAATATGGCATGTCATCTATATTAGGGATAAGACAACCAATTCGAAAGATAATCAACAATCATACTGGATAGAAATTGAGATAATTTAACAAATAAATCATCATCTCTCAATTTAAATAAGAAATCAAATCAATCACTATTCACAATCAATTATCCAAAAGTTGAAATAATTAGAAAATATGATCCGATATCTTTTCCGATCGAATGAACATATATGTACCCAGTGAAGGTGCATATATGTATTACCAAAAAAAGAGATATGTAAATGGGTATTTGGATGAAACATAAAGTATGTCTTTTTTTTTATTTCCCTTTTTTCCTGAAAGTTCCATTTCCTCTAGTTCCCTTCTTCTTTTGTTTCTTCCTAGGGGGCGGACATTATGCATGACATCACCGCACCGCTCGCCTGAAACTGCCATGGGACCGACGCGTCTCCTGCCATCACCACCCTCAAATTGGGAAGTTGTGATCATGAATTGGAGGTCGCCCTCCTCGCGTGGCTATCTATCGTTTTTGGATTAGGGTTTCTTTATTGGAAAGTATTAGAAACTGGAAAATTGAAATATTGAAATAATGCTAAGGCATAGATGCACATCGTGTACAATTTGAATCTTTGTGATAAAACTCAGGGTGTAGAACGGTTGTCTCCATAGACATGGCCATTCATCTTTAGTATGTTATACCTTGACACGATTGAAATCTTAAAACGGGTTGTGAGTGAAATTTTGGATCGAACAAATTATAGTCGAAAATTGAAATTGGAATTTAACTTTATTTTAATGGGCAGCAATGGCTGAATTATGGAAATGGATTTTGAAAAAACTGTGAAATCGCTAGCATGAAATGTCGACAGGTCTAACTTGGTGCGTCCGGGCTACCTTTCCAAAACACGTTTTCCATACAATTCTTTGTCGGTATGTAGGCCTTCCCATCAAAATTGTCTTTTTCTAATTCTCAAGTTGTCTTGAAGTCCTAGTCTGGCAATTCAATTTGTTTCCCCTAATCGAGGGATATCATTGCAGAGATCCAACGACAACTAGGCTCATTATAATATCAAGCTAGTTCTATGGATCAGTAGATATAATCACAATACCCTAATAATGCATCTGTTATATAATTATGCCAAACTTTGGCCTCATAAAGTTTTGATTTATAATCATTAAAGTAGATAATCTCTCTGTAAGAAAAATCAATATAATGCAATTGTCTTCTTTCTTAATTTAGGTCATTCTTCTGAGATTGGAGATTACTTCCCAATAACAATTTAGAAAGAAATCTCCGTATCGAGTAAGTTAGGATATTATGCAAACTCGATTAAAATTTTAAAGCATGGTACTACGTTTCGAGTACCATGGAAAGGAGATAGTAATGATTAAATGCAATTGCTTGAGGGATAGTTATCTTATCATAGCTAGGCAATCTATTTCAAGGTGTAAACTGGTAAAATTGGCATTTTCCTCTTATCAAGCGATACAAATCTAGACCTTTTTGTGGTATTGTCGCCCTGCACTATCTCGACCGTCGGATTGAGAGAGTCATGCCAACCATTAGGTCAAAATTTCGAGCTACGAGCCCATTAGAGAACAAAGCGGAATTGATTGCGTTAGAACTTCTGTCAAAATCTTTTTTCTTAAAACATTATTGAGCAGAAGGTTCGAAAAGAAACGAGACTTGAATCACGGGATTTAGACCCGATGCAGGCCAGAAAAAAGAGGTTTAGACAGTCTTTCCTTTCGAGAATTGTGCATACCGTGACATGGGACCAAGCTCCTGTCCTCAGAAGGCCCCATGAAAAACCCTTTCCCTCCACATACAGATGTGAATTGCACTTGCGATGTGACCAGTCCGAAAGACAAGACAATGCATGGCTCGTGACGCACGAATCGATGAGGAAGGCATTGTAGTGGATGGACACATCCCAGCTAATCCGTCCATGTCTTCATCGGCTGCTTATCGCGTTTGAATGGCGTTTGAAAGTGATCAAAACTCGATTACAGGACGAGTCTCACGACCGTTCCACGCACTCTTGACATATGAAGGATTCCCATGGTGCACTCTATCAAGACCTGTACCATTTGATGACGTCAGTTTTCCGAGGGCTCTGGCATGAACCATGATGCATGTCGCTTGCTGATCGACAAGTATATGTACCGCACAACCATTGTGGATTGGGTGTTGCACCGTCTTTGGATCCTCGCGGATCAATCCTTGACCGATCCAAAGGATCATCCAAGGATCAGCAAGGGATCGTTCATCGGTCGGGTGTTGGGCCTTCCCTAGATCCTCGCAGATTGATCATTGATCGATCCGGAGGATCTTCCAAGGATCGGGTGAGGGATTGTTTTTCGATTGGTGGGAATCGATCCGGAGGATCGTTGAGGGATCAAGTATTGAATCGTTTCCCCAATCCGCATGGATCGGTCCCTGATCGATTCATGAGATCGGTTCACGGATCGTGCTTTATCAGTTTACGAACTAGGTGCAAATCGATTTTGAGGCACTGGCAGGATCGAGCACTAGCCCATTCAGGGCCAAATGTAGGCCAATCCAGGGACCGAGTGCTAGGTCGTTCATGATCCATGCACGGATTGAATCCCTGAATCGGTACAAGGCAGCCAAGGAATGAGTGATTGGCCGAACGAACGCCTGGTCTGTGTCACATGCATATGAGGATGTTATCGTTGTCTCTTAGACTACTGTAGCACGCAGAGTTCAATTGCCTTACAATTTCCTTATGGACTCTGTATGTGCAGCTAAATGCGTGTTTCTTGAGGCAATCGGTTCGAAAAATCGAGAATCACACACATAAAAAATTACTAGTCATTTTCGATGCCAACTTTGTAAAAGTCAATTGAGTGATGGAGTGCTTAATTTATTCATTAGGAAGATTCATACTGGCATCACAACGCGTCGTATGTGAAATAATTTGCTGTCGCATATCATGTTTTTTAAAGACTAACAAGAATAATAATAAAACTGATTAACTAGCGGCCTCACTAGTTTTCTTCTTTTAATTATCTATTGAGCTCAAGCGTGTCTTTAATATGTAGTTTGCCTTAAGCATGATAATGCATCGAAGGCCCTTCAAAAATAAATCCTAGAAAAAGACTTCGAACATGTTAATAAGTCAACAAAATGCCTCATATTTACGTGTCGATAGTGTTACTAGATATGCTACATCTTTTGATGCATACGGTTCGACAAAAATTGTGAAAAAAAAAAAGAATTAATGTGTAGATTCCAGCCGTCCACGTTCTCTAATTATTGCGTGCAGTGTTCGCTAAATCATGTCGTACAAAAGTTGCTGCGTTCCTTCTTCTGTAGGGTTAATTGCCATCAAAGCAAGTCTTGGTCCAGTCAAGTAAAATTATAGACGTTGCACGGACTTTACAATCATGGTCAAGTCATGAAAACATAGCGCAATTTACAAATAATTTATTCGTTGATGTGAAGAGAAAGTCACTAATTTCTCCGACATGAATCATCGATTGGGAAGATGTTGTACTGCCAAGATGCCATCTTTCTAATTCCTAAAACAGACTAAGAACACTCATTCCCAACTTTTTTTATATCCGCGTGAAACCGACATATTGGACTTTGCGTTTCCGCTTTTTGTAAAACATTTTTCTATTTTGATTACAATAAGCTAACACGTTCAATTTCAAGCTATGTCAAGGAAGGTTCCTTCAATCAATAGTAGAGATAACATAAACCTTAATTTTCTTAGGATCTTTTCCCTAGAAATCGATGCACTTTAATCACAATGTGATTCTTTTTCCTAATGAAGTGATATGTAAAGTGATTACCATGACCATGTGACATCCAACTCAGCCCCAACCGAAAATATTAAACAATAAATCAATTTGATAATAGAAATTTAAGAAAATAAGTAAATTAGGATACCCCAACTCTCTGCTAGTGATAACATTCAAGATATGTTGACTCAGCTCGACCTCGGCCATTTTTACTATTGCATAGAGATGGGTTATCCATAATTTTCACAACTCCATCATATATATGAAAGCATTCAAAGATTGCATTTTCGAACTCAAAAAAAAAAAGATGTGTGCGAAGAATATATGTAACAACGAGATGAAGGAGAAGGATTCAATGGAGGAAATGTTTAATCTTTGGAGATCTTAGATTGATCAATGTTAATAGTGACTCATCATTCTGGTGAAGAATTTGTTCAAAGAGAAAAGGATTATGTAAAGATCTACTGAAAATCTTATCTAGTTCTATTGTGGAAGGCAGAATATTTTCGAAAAAGAAATCGTTGCATCACATCATGAAAAATGATCATAAAACTTGTTCATCACTGCTCAAGATCTGTTTGAATAAGTACATTTAAGTAGCCAATATGCCTGTCTTACCCTATTGAAGGCTAAATGACATATATGTTTGCAAAGAATTCCTTCTTTAGAGATTTAGGATTGATTGTATAATTTTCCCTCAATTTTATGTATTAAAGCAGTAAAGCACGGGTCTGGCTCTTGCAGCACGTTTGTCCAGACTCCAGAACATTATCTCCAAGAAGTCGACCTCTCCAAATTTGGAAAAACAAGAAAAAGGAACCCATTAATAATTCTGCGAAAGTTCAAGTTCCCATGAGTCAGCAACATACAAGAAAATGAGACGACAACAACATCAACGTGTCGCAGATGGAGATGCTACCCTCAGCGTCATGCCAATTACGATCAGCTGCTAATTCTGCCGTCGTTAGTGTTTAGACCCACACCAACCTCTTTTGTCGAGAAACGTGATTCATACGGTGGGGGAAATTCTTGTCTTTCTAAAACTTAGACCCTCAGAAAGAAATTAACAATATCTGTATAAACTATATTTAGGACACTCCCTGCAAGTAAGCCAACCATGATAGGTAAGAGTAGTAATGTCGAGGATGTTTCCAGTATGACTTTTTCATCCCGCCTCTCTCAACCTGCATTCCTGCTACATCGAGACCTTGTGGCCATTGCGAGAGTAGGCTTTCATCACCTTCGCCTGAGAATGAAAATGGTTAGTCAATTGGAGTAATTGACTTAATCCAAGAGATGATGGCTGGGACTAAAAGCTAAACCGGGCAGGGGGGCTCGCTTGTGATTCCACCATGTTTGAAGGGGCAATTTACAAAACTGGGCCAACCCACCAGCAAAGTCTCGTAAAAGTTTTGAAATTATATGAAGTTTGGCCCAGCTAATAAGGGAAAAATTATGGCTAAAATGGATGAGATGAGTCCAACAAGGGATCCTTTTGGCCTTGGAGCGCTCTTTCTCGGTTTTCTTCGCCAAGAACCACGAGATTCATCAACTAGGAAGCAAGGTGATAGTTTTAGTTCAATTTTCACATGAATTTAGTGAGAATAGTTGAGAGAAAATCAAGCTGGGAGGGCCAACCGCCGTCATCTCTTGCTGGTGCAAATGGTACCTGTATTGGACGACTTTTTGGGATTGATTATGAACCTGCGCGGTGCATGTGGAAGCCTTGTGGGTGGGCTATCGGCTAGGGTATTTCACGAATGAGTTAATATAGGCTGTTAGTGTGCATCTACAACTAGGTGTGAGCATGGTACGGGTTAGGCCGATCCCATACTCAACCCGCACAGTGTCGGTCTTTAATTTTTGGGACCTTAGACCGACTCATCAAGTTTGGGAACAAGGACCAGACCGACCCTATCGATTCGGTCTAGTCCAAGGGTCAACCCGAGACCCTATCACAACTCTTGCATCCTTCAACTGATTCAGTCAGTAGGAAAGTCAGATGGACAAAAGGACTACCCTCAAATTAGGGCGACGGAGGGTGGCGAGCGGTGAGGCGAGCGACAAGCGAGGCTGATGAAGGAGCGATGCCGATTGAGAGTTCCTCAAATTAGGGCTTAGGCCTGTTTGGTAAAAGTTATTTCTGTTCCCTGGAACAGAAATTTCTGTTTTTTTGTTTTAGGGAACAAAAAAAGAATAGAAACACGTTTGTTACATTTTTGTTCCAAATCTATTTTTTTGTTCCTGGGAACAGATTTGGAACAGAAACAAGAAGTAAAAAAAAACTTGTTTTTCTGTTTTTGGAACACTTTTGAGAAATAAAAAAAACAAAACTCTAAAAAAAAAAATTATTGCCGCAGCCACCTCCTGTGAACACTCTTAAATTAAAATATTATTTTAAATTAAACTTTTTTATAAAAACTAAATTTTAAAATTTTAAAATAATTTAATAAGAAATTGCTTAAAATTTTAATTTAATTGAATTTTTTCAAAATAATTTAAATAAATTTAATTTTGAAATTTTTAGAAATTTTAACATTTTATTTTTAAAATTTTTAAATTAATTTTTTTAATTAAAAATTAACAATAAATTAAATTACATTTTAAATTTAAATTTACATTTACATTTTAAAAATTTTACCTAATCCATTTTTTATGATATCCTTTAAGACGTATTTTTAAATTTTAAATGTTAAAAAAATTAAATTTTTAGTTTTTAGTTCTTTTAAAAAATTAAATTTTAATTTTTTATAGATAATTAAATTCTAAATTAATTAATTTATATTTAATTTTCAAATTTTCAAAAAAATTTAAATTTCAAAATATTAAAATTTAAATTTAAATATTATCTCCTTTTTAAAAAAAATTTAAACTTTTTTATTAAAATGTAATTTAGTTTATATTTTTCATTTTTCTGTTGACGGTCGCGCCTCCGTTTCTTAAGAAATATATTTAAATTTAGGGCATGTTTGGTAAAATGTGTTTCTGTTCCCTAGAACACAAATTTCTGTTTTTTTGTTCCAGGGAACAAAAAAAGAACAGAAACGCGTTTGGTTACATTTTTGTTCCAAATCTGTTTTTTATTCCTGAGAACATATTTGGAGTTGAAACGAGAAGTAAAAAAAACATGCTTTTCTATTTTTGGAACACATTTTAGAAACAAAAAGAACAAAAATTTATTTTCTTAAAAAAAAAAACAGACGCTCGTATACAACGTTCGCCGCCCTAACCTCACGGCCTCCTCTTCCATTTATCATCTTCTCCCTTCTTCAGTGCAGTCGCCCTCCCTCCGCCGCAGTACCCGTCGCCGCCATCGCCGGTCCTCTCTCGACCTCCCACTTCCGTCCGCTGCCCCCAGCAACCAGGCTCGAAGCGACCTCCATCTCTCTCTTTCACTCGCTACCGGCAGGAACCCTAACTCTGCCTCATTCTTTCATTTGCAGCTTGCCGACTTCGATTCGTAGCTTGCCGACTTCGATTCGCGGTGTCTTTGCCGTCGACGTGCCCTAGCCTGCCGATTCTCCGTCGGACGCAAGGTGAGTCTCGTTCCCCTTCTATGTGTGGGCTTGTCCTGCGTATGCCTTTTGTTTCCTTGGATTTCTATTCTGTTACAAATCTTGGATTTCTATTCTATTTCTTGTAGTTACACGCAGTATGCCTTTTGTTTCCTTGGATTTCTATTCTTACAAATCTTGGATTTCTATTCTGTTCCTTGTAGTTACACACATGTTTTGAAAATGTAGTCGTTCCGCCTATTATTCAAGATGGGTTTTTCTGCTCTAATTTGTAATTATTGAAAAGTTGCAAGGAGCGCATTGCGTTTCTCCCCCATCTCTTTCTTGTAAAGGTTGTTGTTTGGGCGAAGAGAAGGAAAGGGAAGAAAAGAGAAGTATAAAGGGCGTTGTCTATGTGAGAATCGCAATTGCTTTTTCCTGGAATTTTGATGTTATCTGATCTGGGTCTTGACCACATTGGCTGTTCTTTGTCGTAGGCTCTGAGATTTGTTTGGCTGTTCTATAATTTTGATGTTATAGAAATGTTGTTACTTTTATCAGAAATTGAACGTTGTATTTCATGATTTTATTTGACATGTTGAGCTGGAAGAATCTTACTTCTTCACTGTTACCCCTCGTGTATGAGCATTCTTGAGGATAATTAGCTTGAATTTGGTCTACAATTCCATGTTAATGAGTTTTCTCAAAGATGAATATTTGCTTCTTTGGACTGTTGGCACTCTTTAAAGATGTTGTCCAAGTACAATTTCCTTCCATCATTTATCTTCCAACTTTGACAAATGCTTTCATGAAGGAGACTATTTGATAGTTCTTATAACTTTTGCTGTTTCATCTTTTATGGATGAAGTCTATAGGCTTCTCTTCGTTTGGTGAACTAATAAAATTTTTAAAGTGACTGCTTTTGCGTGGCTCCTCATATAGGTTCCATCTTTCTATTTTTATTTTGCTTGGAGCATCTAACTGTGCTAACTTTTATGCAGTTATGTGATGGATCAATTGTTGCCTTCACTGTTTTCCATAATGTGAACTGTAATCATGGGCTCATATACGTGACCTCACTGATTATGGGCAGTATCAGCTTTTGAATCTCCTGCTTTTTTTACCTAAAAAATATTGTGACATTCCAGGGTGTTCTGAAAATATGCCAACTACCATCTATTCAAGCTATGACAACTATTGGCCAGTACAAAAGGTATCCATCACTAAAGTGCAAATCAACCTTCTTGCTTGTGATGCCAGTGATTATTTACTTTTTATCAGATTCCACTGAAAGGAACTCCACCTCAAGTTACTTACTTTGCTGAGAAGAATCTTTACCCACTTATAGTTTCAACTCCGGTAAGTAATGCTTAAAACATTTTCTCCTTCACATACTTTTGTCCAATATTATGGATGTACTAGAAGCTTATGAGTCCTTCAGTATAACATGTAATGCAGTATTGATATGCATTATATGACCTGTCTTTGAGTTGAATATTGTCTTTCCGCCAGTAATGCACAGGCATATACTTCTTAGATGATTTTTTTTTTGTTTTTTCTACAGTTGCATGCATGGACAGAGTGTCATGACCTAAGAGTGGCTGGTTGATAATGTGGTTGATTTTTTGGAGTTTTCTTGTTGTAGAACTGTCGAAATGTGTCTATTGGAGTTTGCTTGGTTTGTTTTTTTTTTTTGGTAAGGGAGTTTGCTTGGTTTGTTTCCCCCTGCTAAACTCTATAATTTTAAGCATGATGTTTTTGCTCGATTGTGTTCAGTTCGATCGTGTCTTTATCCTCTTTTTTGTTTAAATATTAGGAACTATATTACAAGGACCTCCACTTCTTGAATTCCTCAAGTTTAACACTTCATTTGGTATGTTTCTCATAATGCTATTTATTTCATTTTGAGCATTCTATTTCATTGATCATTGATAGTTATTGGTAAGTTTTGTGTATGGCTTGTAGTTCTTATAGTATTATGTTATTGATGTAACTCATAACTCATGTGATGCTCAACCGGTCAAAGATTAAATGGCATCTGAGTGACAGACAGTCGATGCAAGGTGGACCGATTCTGTAACCAACCTATTATCGGTTTGTTGGTGGATGAGGTCAAAAAGGGAAATCGCCCCACTTCAACTTTCAACAAAGTGGGGTGGAAGAATATACAGACTGAATTCAGTAAACAGACAGGGTTCCAATATAACATAGTACAACTGAGGAATAAGGTTAACAAGCTGAGAAAACAATATGGCAGCTTTCAAAAACTCATTTCTCAATCCGGATTTTGTTGGGATAATGTGAATAATAGAGTTGTTGTCGACGATCCAAGTATATGGGAATCTCACATCAAGGTAATTTTCTAACTTTTTGGTCATTTTGATATCCTTATTGATGTATATTGTAAGATGAGATTATATTGCTGAATGTCATTATTGCCAAAATTGTAGGATAATGCCAAGTGGGAAAAATTCAAGAAGGATGGATTTCCTCAGTATCCCGATCTATGTATTGTATTTGGTGGAACATATGCTATTAGGAATTACGCTGTAGGAAATGCTGAAAATTTTATGTTGTCGGAGGAAGATGACAATGGTGATTTCAATGTAAGCTTTGACAATGGCAGTGGCAATGCATATGGTGACAATGCTGGTGGCGATGCATATGGTGACAATGCTGGTGGCAATGCATATAATGACAATGCTGGTGGCAATACAGATGACTTCAGTGGACACCACATTGATGAGAGAGTCGGTACATCAGACAATGCTGCAACTTCAGCTCATGGAAAACACAAATTGGATAGGACTCCAAAAACTAAGAGGAGAAGAAAGAGTAACCGATTCGGTATTTCTGACACTTGCAAAGCCATACAAGATTATTTAAAAGTTAGGACAAGCCAAAGTGGTAGTGGCTCTGCGAACTCAAAGATTACACCGCCTGAGGACCCTTTCTCCGTATCTGCTGTGATTGGTGTTCTAGTCAGTATGGATGAGATTGAGCAAGATGTTTACAATAAAGCAGTGGAGCAAGCATGTGATAGTGCCTCATGGAGGGAGGCTTTCATTCAATCCCCACCTGAAAGGAGAAATGGACTTCTTCAATGTATGTAGTAGATGTTTAGATATATATTATGGATTGCATGGGGTTTCATTAGACTATTTAATTATGTTATCGATGGTACATTTAGTTTTAAAGATATTAGTGTTGAGACTCTTGCATTTATATGTAATGGCATCTCCTATTAAGACTCTATGACTTATGTTATTGATTGTTATTTGATGTTTTTTTTCAAAATCTATATTGATGTTGTTATATTTATGTGATGGTATAGGTACCATGGAAGGAGAATCCTATAGTGTATCTAATGAGCAGGTAGATTCAATTGAACAATTATCGGATGGTGATGATCTTGACATATTGATAGCGGGGTTATGCACAGTTGCGATGGACGCGTCTATGCATACGAAAGAACCTATTAGAGACAGTAAATTATCAGGACCCGGATGGATAATGGAGATTATTCATGGACATGTAGATAGGATATATGAAGCCTTTAGGATGGAGAGACATGTTTTCCAGAATTTATGTGATTTAATGAGAGTAAGAGGCTGGTTGAAAGATAGTCGATATGTTGGAATAGATGAACAAGTTGGGATATTCTTATTTTTGATTAGTCACAATAGCTCAAATAGAGATTTATGTGAGAGATTCCAACATTCGGGAGAAACGATCAGCAAGTATTTCAACATGGTGTTGAAAGCAATTATCAAGCTTTCAAAAGAGATAATCAAACCACTGTCATTTGATGATATCCCACCTGAAATTCTTATGGATCCTAGTCATACACACTACTTCAAGGTATGTTTTTTATATCTACTTTATACTGTCAAATACATGTAGTTCATAATCTTATATAATTAGTAATAAATTGACAGGGATGCGTAGGTGCTATGGATGGCACCCATATAAATGCTACCGTCCTTACGGATCAGCAGATTCCATTTAGAGGCAGGAAAGGGATTACCACCCAGAATGTGTTGTGTATTTGCTCATTTGATATGAAGTTTACTTTCGTATATGCTGGATGGGAAGGTTCTGCCAACGATTGTCGAGTGCTTTCAACGGCACTTGAAACTCCTCAACTACAATTTCCCCGGCCACCACCTGGTATTTACTTTATTTTAAAAAATATACTTTCTTTATGATTATATTATGGTTGAATATCACAACAAATCTATATATATATATATATATATATATATCATGTTGTAGGTAAGTATTACGTGGTAGATTCTGGTTATGCAGCACTTCCAGGATTTTTAACTCCATTTAAAGGCGAGCGGTATCATCTTAATGATTATAGAGGGAATGGGGGACGACCAAGAACAGCAAGAGAATTGTTCAACTATAAGCACTCTTCACTAAGAAATGTAATTGAGAGGTCATTTGGGGCACTAAAAAATCGTTTCACCATTTTGAGACATATGCCTCCATTTACATTTCAGAAGCAAGCATTTGTTGTAATTGCATGTTGTGCTCTCCATAATTACATTCGTGATCAAGACAGGATGGACAAATTTTTTTCCCAATATGGCGATCCGGAGTATCCATACGGATTTGGAGAAGTGGAGGTTGCAGATGATACATCGAATGAGCAGGCACATGGGATAAACATGCTTAGGATAAGTATTGCAAATAAAATGGCAAGGGATCACAATATGCCTGAGATTTCATGATTTTGTGTTTCCTACTTTTGTAATATTGTTTTTAAGTAATCACTTATCTAAGTCAATGTGATGAATTTGGACGATGAACTATATTACTTCATTATTGTGATGTCATGTATGAAGGGGTCCATGTAGAGATCTCTTATTAAGTGGAACACTTATCAAAGTTGTGTTGCCCTCTCTCTCTCTCTCTCTCTCTCTCTCTCTCTCTCTCTCTCTCTCCAGTCGCCTCACTTTCCTTCATGTCCATTAGGTTTTTTTGTTAAATCTAAAGTCCACGTCCCTCTCGCACTTAAAGAGTGCCCAGCAAATTGTGTTTGTTCTTGTCCCTCAATTGTTGGAATTATTTATGATTTTACCAATCTTGCATGATTTAAGGTCAAATATCTTATCAAATTTTACACTTCATAAAAAAAATAAACTCTTGTGAAAATTTGGAATAAAAATTTTGCACAGTTACCAAACGTATTTCTGTTCTTTTTCTATCTTAGGAACAGAAATTTTGTGTAGCTACCAAACGTGTTTCTATTCTTTTTCTATTCAAGAACAGAAATTTTATACAATTACCAAACGCATTTTTTTGTTCAAAAAATGTTCCCGGGAATATTCAAAAACTGTTCCTTGGAACAGAAACGTTACCAAACGCAGCCTTAGTGTCTCAATAAAAAATTTAGAAATCATACCAAACGCATTTCTATTCTTTTTCTATTCCAAGAACAGAAATTTTGTGTAGTTACCAAACAGTTTATTTACTCAGAAATTGTTTCGGGAAATGTTTCGTAAAAGAAGTATTTCTATAAAAAAAACTGTTCCTTGGAACAGAAACGTTACCAAACGCACCCTTAGTTTCTATAGAGAAAGGTAGAAGGCTGAAGCTGTTGACGAATGCACAATTCAGCCTTTTGTTACAGCGGAAGGGAGAAGCAACGCAGAAGAGAAGTACGGGTTGGGCCCTAGTTGCTCTTAGGCCTTGGGCTTGGCAAGAAGAAAGGCTTCTGCCTTTTACTTTTGGTCATGGCCTCCGCGGGAATAAGAAGGCTAAAGTTGGCTTCTCTCTCGGACTTGAGAAAAAAATGGCAGATTTATTGTGTGTGTGTGTGTGTGTGTGTGTGTGTGTGTGTGTGTGTGTGTGTGTGTGCGTGTGTGTGTGTGTGTGTGTGTACATATATATCTATGTTGTGTTAGTCCGGGTTGGACTAACCCAAAATCTCACGATCGAGTACCTATCCGTACAATACCGGGTTAGAGATTTCAAAACCGAGCACCGACCCATTCGTCTTAAGAACCCGACCAAGACCGGTCGAGTTGGGCCGGTCCGGACCATTGCTCACCCCTATCTACAACTATGATTACTTGCTGGAATGTCCACAGTAACTGTAGTTCATGTCACGGTCATTGTCATAGCGAACTACGGCACCTTGAACCATTCTTGATCCAGGCTATGTCCAAATGTGTCACATCTAAGCGATACACCTAAGACCTGTGAGAGGGTAAATTTATTTTATTTGAAGTTATATTTAGTCCTCCAAACATTAGGTGTTAGGGTCAGGCCAATTGCGAATATTGCAATATGTCTTAACATTTTAGGAAGACTAGGTGTCATTATACATATTACATCTAGGGTGAGTTCTTTTCTCTAAAAAAGTCTTGATAAAATACAATCTTTTCCATAAAATCTTTTTCAAGTTAAATAGCTTTCACTAGATTAGTGATTTAGGGAAAATAATTTCTTTCTTTCCGAAAAGGGAAATCATTTTTTTCCAATTTAATTTTCTTAGTTTCAGTTTATGGAAAACGTCTTATGTTAATCGACTAGGTTTTTGTCTTCCATGTATCGAAAAGTTAGAAAATAATTTTTGGAAAGCAGTTCTTCTTCAAAAAAATGGATCCCTTGTTGGACTATTAAAATAACATACCATCTAGAGTGAGAAAGTCCAAATCCCCATATGTATTTGGTTGTCAAGATTGGAATTGAGATGGATTAGAATGGCGGGGGATTTGTTATATCCAATATCTTTTTTGTTAGATGTATGGATATAATTTAAATTATGACTAAACAAATAATAATAAATAAAGTGAAAAATAGAAATTTCCAGCCTACCTTGCATACAAAAGTGACAAAAACCTATGATTGTTATGGCTTCCGATGGTGACCACCACAACAATGTTGTTAACCACATTTAGAGGTTTGAATCTAGCTCCCAAGAGGACTTGCAAGCGACGATAACATGTGGCGATTGTTGTCACCGTGAGGTGCAACTGCTCCTAGTGATTGCCAAAGCGAGGCGGCCACGATGGTGGCAAAATCTATTGAAACATGGCACTGCGCTTGCTATACACAGTGAAACTTCCAGGCAACCACCATCAACAACCATTGCGCGATGGTCGGAAGCAGCACCATGGTGCCCCATTGGTTTTTTTTTTTTTTGGTCAGAGCCCCATTGGTTTTCAAGGTATATACTTCGCGCCGTTCTCTTGATGTTATTTATTATTTTCACTCTTCTATAGAAGTGTTAATAATGCCAGGTAAAACTATTTTTGTTCTATTAGGTCCTCATTCGAGTCACCAAACATGCTCCTGAGGGATTAACTTGGTGGCAAAACTCTTGATTTGGGTGTGGAAAATCATGAGCTCAAATTACAAGATCTCCCGCTGAGGGTAACACTTAGGCTGCGACCTCCATTTTGTGAATTGAGCCTTAACCTGATGTACAAGGGCGGAGTAATTTACGTGCACTTGTAGAAATTAATCAAACTGTAAAAATTTAGTTAGTCCAAGTGTGCTAAAGAAAAAAAAAGATCCTAAATGAAGGATCTTGAGTCAATTAAACATCCCAGTCACTTGGGGTGCGCATGATACAAATTCTATCCAGAATTCTAATTCTAGATAGAATTAGAATTTTCTGATTCTCTTCCAGAATGAGTTTCAGAAGAAAGAAATGCGTTTGATATGTTTAAATAATTTCTATTCCAGAATGAGAAATCTGTTTGATATGATAAAAAAATTTTGTTTCTATTTCTGATTCTGTTTCTGTTTCATTTAAATAAAATTTTTAATTTTTTATATTGCAAGATATCTATTCCATTAAAAATCAAATACTTATTATTTAGCCCAAAAAATTGATGAATTTTTTCACATTTTCTATTATAATTGAACTCCGAATTCACTTTTGTTGTATAAATAATAATATATAATAATTCCCAAAAAACTAGGAGAGATGAGAATGTCCAATATTGAGGTAAGGCATTTTTCCTGTGGGTTTTGCTTGGCCAATCCACGAACATATTGGACAGAGTTAAATTGGGAAATTGATGATATTTACTAGTATTTTTCTAATGTTAGAAATTTAATTTTCCAAGAAAATTTGAGATTTCCAAATAAAACTTTAATTTTTTTTAATTTTTTTAGTTTTTAATAGAAATTATGTTTTATTTTATTTTTGAATTTTTAATACTTTTTTAATAGAAAATATGTTTTATTTTAATTTTTAATTTTTAATACATTTTGTGAATTTTTTTTATAATTTCTGAATTAGGTTGGATTTTTTTTAGAATTTTTAAAAAAATTATTATTTTATTATTTTATTATTTTATTATTTTTAATTCGAAAAAGGACTTCGGACTGGGTCGGGGCACATTCGAATGAGAGGAGGGCGAGAGCAATTTGATTAGGGCAAAAAATGAAGAAAGATTTTTAAAAGAGAATGGATTCTCAAATAGTGTCCGAGAATGAGAAATCAAAAAAATATCATTTCTCATTCTTGCCCTAAAATCAATTCTGGATGAGAAATCTAGTCTAGAATTGATTTTGGGATATTTTCCAATCAAACGGAATTCTCATCCGGAATGGATTCTTTTACCCAAGAATCCATTCCGGACGAGAAACAAGTGCGTATCATGCGCAGCCTTGGTTGCCGTCAATTCTCTTCTGGCCAATAGAAAAACGGATACAGACGTCGGACAATGTGGCCCACACTGACATCAGCATCCTCACATTATTCAAACAACTTTTTTCTCCCTGATTTATTCCTTGCTGATTCTTGAGTTAACAAAGAATCCCCCACAAAAGTCTTGGTCGTGTCAAGCTAATACTAAAGACATCTCCACCAAAGTGTTCACAATCGATTGGTTAGCTTCCTGGACTTCTCTCTGTAAAGTAAAAAAGTACAAAAGAAAGCAACGACAGTAGCATAATGATGGTCGTGAAGTACTGAAAAGTCTTCAAATTGAACCAGAAAAAAGTCAAGTTAAAGACTTAGAGAGAGATTGCGGAATGTGGAGGGGGATTTTTCGAATGGTGCTTAAATAGAATGTCAAGGTCTAAGGTTTGTCCATTATATATGCTTTCCAGAGCGTCCATCAATCATGCGAGATTGATAAATATGATTTTGAATGGAAATGAATCCCCTGCCGTACGGAAGGGGTGACATCATCTATTTTTCAACCGTCCGATTTGAATCGGATAGCTGAGAGAAAAAAATAGCTTTATAAAAAAAAAATTGATTTTGAAGAGAGCCGTTCGGACAGCCCCTCTATGTTATCTGGATCCATTTTGAATAGCAATGCCCACCACACATAAAAAAAAAAGGCATCTATTATATAGAATGTCAAGGTCCAAAGTATGTCCATTATACGCGCTTTCAAAAGCGTCCATCAATCACGATGCGAGATTGATAAATTTGATTTTGAATAGCAATGCCCACCACACAAAGAATGATGCTTAAATAGAATGTCAAGGTCCAGAGTTTGTCCATTATATATGCTTTCCAGAGCGTCCATCAATCATGATGTGAGATTAATAAATGTGATTTTGAATAGCAATGCCCAGCACACATTAAAAAAAAAAGGCATCTAGGATTTTTTTTCATGAGGACGCTGTAGGATTTTTTTTGGTGGTCATTGTTTTGTCTTTGATCGGAGTAGATAGATACAGAAATGAAATGAAAGCATTAAACCTTCATTGATATATATATATATATATATAGAGAGAGAGAGAGAGAGCTGCAAACACCCCAACACCACCGTCGTTGCCTATTGGACAAGGTCGCTCAACAACGGTTGTTCTTGAGCAACGCGAGTGTTGATATCGCCCTAGTTCGTCTCTCTTCTCCGGATGTGCTCTTGCTTGCACAGCCAAATTTCTTGGAATTTCTTTTCCCGTGGTTCATCCCACCTCTTAGATCAATTTTTCATCCCAGTTTGAGACATATTGAGTGTTAACAAATACTGAAAAAATAAAAGTTTTAGGAGTTGGAAATCAAATTGATTTTAAGCTGTGACCCCACAAAAAAAAAATTCAAGCATGCCATTCAATTGCCTAGCATTGTTGAATCGTTGGGGAACCAAGGCAACAATTGTAATCTGTTGTGCATTAGGCAGACAGTTTACAATCTGAAAAGGAACACAAACTCGATTTTAGGTATTCAGAATGATGTCTCGAATGACCAACACGCTTATTTTCTCAAGATTTGATTATAAGAGTGTTCAAGTGAACAACTGGATCCCATCTATGCATACATATTATTTATATATATATCAAAATAATTTAAACCATGAAGTGCTTTTATCTGGGTCTCTATAGTATCCGTTTAGGCTTGTATGAAATGTTTAGAAAACAACAAAAAATAAAAGAATAAAAAGGAGGTTTTCTGGAACCTGGACTCATTTAATGATAGCGGGCGGCCTTATAACACTCAAATCAAAGACACTCGGCCCATGAATCGATTCTTGGAAGTGAGGCCCAATCAAAATCCACCTTTGGAAATCTCCATGAGCAATCTCTTGTCAAATGGGATGGGCATGGAAATCTCCATGACATTCCTACATTCGTTTGAAGAAGTGCAAAACGCGCCTCGTATAATGGGATGAAAATACATTGAACAACTTCACAATATTGATGAAAATGGCAGAAATTTTGAGATGATGTCGAGGTCTACTTATACATTTAATTTTGGAGAAACGGAGGAGGGGGGACTGCAAACTCTAATTAAGTAAGGCCTACAAGAAACTTACCCAAAAAGAGGTTCATTGTTTTTCAGAAATCACTAAAGATATTCATCATGCATGGAAAGAACAAGTTGGCATATTGATATGGAGATAACCTATGCGAATATAGACGACAGAAATCTTACTCAAAAATTGTGTAAAGTGACGAATGAAGAGTGAAAAGAACAATAATGTTGCACAAATAATCTGAAAAGGGATTAGTTGAGAAGAGGAAATAGGAAGTGAAAAAAAATGTTTAAAAATGAATGAAATAAACTTTCATCAACAAAACTCCTTTTTTGTTTTTGTTTTAGGATTTAGCAGTTAGATGGTGTCTGTGCCACCTTTTGCGCACCTCAATCAATCTATTTCCCATGATGAATTTAAAGGGGCAATATACACCCCCCCTCCGCGAATTGGCTTGGTGCATTCAAAATTTTATTCTTCGAGTACTCGCAACAAGACAAGGACACCAATCTAGAAGAGGAAAACCAAATAATTTTTTTGCCTTCTAAACCAACCAAACTATACACACTTGATTTAATTTTTTGACGGGCTTCCTAAGACACATTGGGCACTAGCTTCAAATTGGGCCACCAAATTATGACTGGACCAGTATTTAACGTGTGATACGATGATTGCATCCTAACTTCGTTAGTGATAATCATCAAATCGAGGATCCGACGGATATTACACTTGAGCTGTGTGTGATTGGTTTTTGTAAATGGGCTTTGGGGCTCTACAGATGGTGAGGCAAATGTAAGTGGTGTTTGGCAATATTTTTGAAAAGTCGAGCAATTGTATAATAAAAGCCTTTAAGGTAATGCAAAGTCCTACTCTACTTTAGGTTATGAGCATTTCCGGGATGGTGATTCAAATTTTTTCTTTCAACTTTATCCTTGCCGAACTTTCGAAATTTCACATTTACCCTTATCATTTTCACCTCACACGACGTTGTCAACAAGCCTAGAACTGATTGCTAGTGAGCCAAATGTAGCGCTAGTGAGCCTCCCCTAAGGTCACACAATCTTGGGCGACAATCCGTTGGGTTGCTCAACCACAGTGACCCCAAGCCGAGATCACTTGACCACGAGTGGCCGTTGCTTGAGATTGTTGGACCTCATGCGAGGGCCACCATTATCGGATCTAGCTTGCTAGCATCTGACAAAAGATTTGAGTTTTCTTTTTTTAGATAGTAAAACTCCTTTATAAGAGTATCTTTTTTTCTAAATATTATTTAATCAAAGTTACTTCTCAATGCATTTTAAATTACATTTTACCAAATATTAATTATATATACAAAAAAAAAACTTTTGACGAAAGATATTTGCGTTTTATCAAATACTTTTTTCAAAAGCCGAACCAAATATAGTCATATGATCTTAGACAAAGGGCTGACAAAATCATTTGTCATGAATAAACGTTATCATGTCCCTAACTTTCAATGGAAGATGCAGCCTGCAAAAGCTACAATCGAACGCCAAATTTATCTGATTCTTCTTGCGTGCTGTGATGGGTTTGAGAGCTGAGACCAATATAATCCAAATATACAGCGACAAAGGGTGAGTGCAAATGTGAAATGCCTAGTGAACAATAGTGATCTTGTCTGATAAGCAACATCTACTTCGTCCTCGCATATGCTTTGCAGTGGTTGCTTTCATTAGATCTTTTATTCAACGAGTCACCTCTGGAAGCCTCACGAAGTTCAATAGTTTCTCCGGATACGCGGGACAGAAATCGAGAGTTGATGGTGGCTACTGATTTGGATGTTTATCCACGACATATGATTTGTATTAATGAAACAAACAAAGGAGTCAGGAGCCCATAAATCGAAAGAAAGAGTCGATTGGACATAATACGAGGATATACCGAAAATATACGTGAGCTTTCTCCTAAATCCCGCTTACATAACTCTGTTTTTGAAACTACCGCTTTCATACTTCTGAATAAAATCTTACATCGAAAAGACCAAGTTATCCTCGCCTTAAACATCTCGAAACCACCAAATATTCACAAGCCCTAGCCTCCATCACCGGTCCCTATCCACAAATGCCCTAACACTCACCGTCAGCTCACTCCCACGCCGGTGCCGGCCGTCGGCCAGCCTCCCCAACCCCCAATTGTGCCGCTTACTCGATCTCCGCCTCCAACACCATCGGTCCCATCCTTGCCTTGTCCATGCTCTCCTCTCTCTTGACTTCCTTGTTCTTTCCCAATTCTTATATATGGCTGTGGTCCACATCTTTTGGAGAATAACTCGATCCATCATATTCATGGTCGCCTATAGATTTGGCTTACTCAGTATATCTGGTTTTATTGTGTAACTGCTGGTTAGGATTCTTGTGCTCCTACTTGGATAGTTGGCAAAAGAGAAAGGTTGAAGCCTCGGCCCATTAACTAGATGTAAATTTCTTCCCCGCCCTGCTGTTTCATAGCTTTTTACATGGTTTTCTTATTGGTTTTGAACTTCTCGTGTGGGACTCTTTAATAATTTGCTTTTAGCTTCATTGAAGCACAGAATAATCACACAAGAGAGGGATGGGTCATCATCTTGGCATTGGAGCTGATCTTCCCCGTGATTCTTCTGCCTGGTGATCGAAACGTATGCTGCTCGTCCGAGAACCATAATGGTCGAAAAGCCGTTCATGAATCTGAACCAGAATGGAGCAAAAGATGTTGACCACCAACATATATGTCTTTTGTGTGTGTGTGTGTGTGTGTGTGGGTGAGAGAGAGAGAGAGAGAGAGAGAGAGAGAGAGAGCACAGAAGTGTTAGAAGGGGCTGCAAGTGAGGTCGCGATGATCCAACGGCAAGCTTAGAGGAGGTCATCGCGACAATAGCGACCGGTAGTGACTGATTAGGTTTGAGTCGAGCTTATTGGTATAAAGTAGGTCGGGAAATTTGGGGGATAAGAAAATTGTGATTTTGAATGCATTTTAACTAGTGTCAGGATGCAAAGCGGCATGTCGAATCAAAACTCAAGGCCCAAACATTGTTAGAATGAAGGTACGAAATTGGTGATAGATAGAAAGTTGTAAATTATGTCTTTGTTGCAATTGTTATACAAATCATGTGACCTAATTCGACGTCTAATTCTGAGCAAGAATGGACGAAAAATCAAAAACTTTTGTAGACTTATTTCCACTTCTGTTCTCTTCCCTGACTCACCCAGACATGGCATCCAGTCTTAACAAACGTCCATGGAAAACGACGTGTCGTGAAATGGAAAGATGATGAATGTAATCCAATGTGCTCACCGAAGTGTGCACGACATTTCGAGTAAATAAAACGAGATATTTTCACTTGGACACGGAGTTGACAAAGCCGGCCATCTCGTCCGTCTGCATCTAGCAACACAACAGCACTGATGGGGACATGTAACTTCTGATCATGGATGGAAATTAAAGTAAGTCGTTTTCCCTGCTTAAAGAAATAGTTGATGACGCCTCTTGAGTTAAAATAATGCCCATTTGAAATAATCAAATGGAGTACGCAGTAGAGTTTGGTATTTGTGTATCTATACATTTTTGTGGGACTAAGTTGTGACTGCATCCGTTGCTATGATAGTGAGTTCCTATGAACAGCAACATCGTTAAGACACAGTAATCAAGAAAACCACCTAATCGGTCTTAAATTTATTATATAGATGACGTTCAATAATAAGATTTTTGAATTTTTGCTAATTTAGTAAAACAACTACTTTATCCAAATCCGCTAATGCAGTGATCCAGTCACCCCCCGTTGTCTTATGTAGCATACTACCAAGTTAGGATTCACGATGAACATTGGAAGGCGGACTACATGAAAATTTCAAGTAAAAAGTTTAGGACTAAATTAGAAAAATCTACAAATTTAATATTTAATTGAGATCTATATAATAAATTTAAGACTAATTAGATATATAATCTTGCTTAATAATCACCTCTAATATTGGCCCAATTTTCTAGTTGCTAAGAATATCATATCTTAACAATTTATATGCGGACTGCTCGAAGGATTAATTTGGATTTCGAGAAGGCGGGCCGGTTGCTATTCCTATCTTTATAAGATATGTAGTGAACTTTGACTCATTGAATAATTCGAAATGAGGATTTTTGAAATAAATTCTTTCCTAGTCTTAACTTTTTTTGGGGTTCTGATATATGTTACGTGTCCTTTTGGGATTTTATAAGGAATGGCTGCATTTTCCTTCACTTCTATTGGACGAAATTATCTCCGATCATGTCTTAAATTGGTCGTTTTTAAAATTTCGAACTTCACTCACATAAAAATTTAACATAAAAAAATTTGGGTAATGTCCATATTAATAATTTGGTAATCACATTTACCGTAATTGGTTGGGTAGTTATAGCTTGAAAATTTGACAATATATCCAAATCAATGATGATGAATGTGGGTTTTGTAAAGAGAGAATTTCACCAATATATTAACAATCGAATCTTCCTCTTTGATACGTTATGCAAGTAAAAGAAACATGGAGATTTATCATTTTCTTGATATACTACTTATGTTATAAATGAAGTGATAACTCCATGCGGTCATCGTGAACCAAGAAGGGAGTGGAAGATCTAAGATCTAATACATAAATGATAGGGAACACATAATTAAGACTTTATTTGATAAAATTGAAAATCAAGTATTGAGAACCATAAATGCCTTTTATTTCAAGTCGTGAAAATGAAGTACAAAATGTTACTTGACAGCGGCTGAATGAGTATCGACTATTTAAGGAACATTAGATCTTCACCAAACATATTTTTTAAAGTAGTGTCGGTAGATCCTGTGCGTTTAGCAATGTCAAAGCAAGATTTTGATTCTTCTGTAGACACCTTTTGTATTCGTGGAAAATGGATCGTTAAGTTTGTCAGACGAAAACTTGCGCAGTCAAAAAGTAGAACCGTGCGAACCGTGCAAGTGCATTTCTTCAATGGATAAGGCGATATGTACTGCCTTTTGCGCTAGCACGGAACCTCGTGCCGGTCCCTTAGATTCAGCCTCTCGACAAGCTCTGACAATCTGTTCATACTTCACGAGGCACCATCAATCACGAGCGGCAGCCTCCAAGTCCCTCTCGCTATCTTTGACCCTCTGGACAAGATCAGTCATTTGACTTTTTGAACTAGGATAAGGTCGGGACCTGCAAAGCCAAATATGGGATGAGGGGTGATACTATTTATTTATTTCAGGAAATTATTTGTGGAACTGGCCTAGAATTTACGATGAAATGTTCATAGTTGCTTCTTTGGCTGGAAAGTATGACCTATCATATTGACACAAGCATGGTGCATGATATTATAAGCGAGTACTTTGAAACTTTTGTTAAGTATTAAGCATTGCAATTTTCGATGCATTGTTATGTGTAATCAACGCTTTTGAAAATAGAATATCGTCTTGATAAGTATGCGTAAGAAGCCAGATTCGAGAAAAATTGATAACAAGATTCTCTTTATTACATTCAGGCAATCGAGATTGGTGCAAGCACAAGACCCTTCTTTAAATCTGTTGTTAATCAATGGAGTCAAGATTATGTTGTGATAAGGTCAGAGCGATAGGTTTTATAGGAGTGCAAATGGATGGATTTGAACTAATCCGACTTTGCACAGAGATGGAAGTCCTGCCCCTTGGGAAACTTTAGATTTTCCATCCAAACTTATGGAGGAAGACAATTAAACAGCTTACCAAAACTTCCAGTTGCATTACGCAAGATTAATGTCGTATTATGCAGGTTCTAATCAAAGGTTACTTTGGACTTAGCCACGAACTTACTTTGGGCTTTGACTTCTAGGCTAATCGACTTCTTCAATCGTTTGAGATCAAAATAAGAGCCAATTCTCCATCGTAAAAATCTATTGAATTGAACATTCTAAAAATTTGGAATTGCACGTTTTTCATTTGAAAAAAAAGCATATTTTAGAATATGTCCTATACTACCAGGAGACACCTCAAATTTACTTTCTGGTATTATATGGCCATTTATGTGAATTATTATGTAGGAAAGTTACTGGGTTTTCAAAAAAAATTAAATTTCCACGTCAAATCTATTTATTATTTATTACGAGTTTCGATAACTTCACAATAGCTTAGTCAATTTAGAATTATTAGAATGTTTGGACTGGTTACACACTCGTTTAAGCTATTGGATTTAGGTGAACGACATCGTTTAACGCATGATAGGCTCATGCACCTAATGGTTGTGATGAACGGTGAGCATTGCTCCAACAGTACCAACTAAGAGATCCCTGAAAGGGCAGTGGAGTTTATTATTTCGAGGGTTCTAAAAATTCCCATCTCAATTGAAATACCATTTTAGGTCATTCTTGGATAAGGTGTTCCTTGTTAAAACGAAATTGAGGGAAGCGCACAACATATAAGCAACAATTTATGACAAATAATCTAATCATAGATAAAATAATAGCATTTACTTTTTATGTGAATACTTAACGTAAATAAATAGTCCGTCAGTAACCTCACATGAATTTCTAACTTTTCGAGATTCTTAGATTTGATCTAAAAAAGTTCCGAGTGGGATGATATGATGCTGAGTTTTCATGATTTTGGATATGTAATGAAGATGGTGCACCATCTTTATCTTTTTGGTTGTTGGGGGGAGAAAGGGTAAGGTAATCTAGAAATAAAGGTAATTTTCAGAGCCTATTGGCAACCTAACAAGTGCCCTCATTAACTTAAGTGGGAGGACTTGAGAATTCATTTTAGTCTATTATAACATTTGAGACAGACGTGAGAAATATTTAAATGCTAATGAGATGAAACGACAAAATCCTAGATAGAGTTGATTTTAAAAGAGAAAGATGAAACACACATCAAAGGGCAGTTGAACGACTCTCGGTGCAAGAGTTTAGCAAAACCCTAATCATTGATCAACATTGCAAACTCCATGGCATCATGGATTAAACAAAAGATTGTCCAAATCCCTCTTTTGAACCATCAAGCGGGTCACAAGAAAAGATTAATAAAAGGAAAAAGAATAGGATGGCCACTTGGCTTTTTGTTCCTGTTTCCAGAGATTTCGGGAAGGAATGGAGAAGGAGCCATGAAAGCGAAAGCAGAGCAACTTCCACATACTTTCTACATTCTATGGCAACTTGGCAGATGGAGAGCTCTCTTTTCTTGGTGACTCGGGCTTTTGAGGATGTGACTGCATCGTTTGTGGGAAGTTTCTGTGAGGGTGGTGGCTCGCACGAGTCTGGCTTCGTGTTGCGTTTCTTGCATGGCCCATTTAGATTCGGTTAGGATCTTCAGCAGGCGTTGCGTTTTACAGCTACCAGTCCAAAGGCATATGCTTTCACTGAGGTCAGAATTAGCGGATTAGTCAAGCCGGACAATTGTTCCATTGAGCCAGACTTCTACTCGCAGTTAGATCAGCCGAGGTTTGTTGAATATGACGGTTTGAATTAAGTCCATCCGCTAACGAAAGAATGCAGAAAGCATGTTTCATACCGATCATAGGGGATGGGATTGAGCTAAACTGTCATTTTTTTTTATCGAAAACTCACTAATAATCATACCTAAGCACGTAAATCTATGTGGACCCTCAGATGATATCATACAATAAGTACATTCAGTTTCTCCCAATAATATCTTACAAGGTGACATCCTGAAAACCTATCTTGAAGCTGAGAATACATAAAAGAGAGGAGATACATATACCATATAGTTGACCCTTTTCTATTATTGTTCTAATTAAAATGGTAACGCAATCCAAAATAAAATGACAATGAAAGATGAGAAATAGCCAAACTGAGAAGAGATCAACAAGAAAAGAAAATATGATTTATGATTGGGCATTTCTTAATTAGAGGAGATTAACATGCCTCAAAATGAGACTTGTTGTGGAACTATGTGGATGAGTGCTATCCAGGCACTTATCTAGCAACCAAATAAGCAAGCTTTTCAAATATCATGCACCGCTCTTTAGAAATTGGGTTAATTTAACGTCTTTCAGACCCTTAGGGTCATTTTCCAAATAACAAGAGGGAGAGAACATAAGCCTACATTTATTTCACTGACAATTATATAATAAAGAAAAATGATTTTCATTTTCAATGAAATTTATTAATTTTTCCTTATTTGATAATTTAGAAAAAGCAATCTTCTAACAAAAAAGGGAAACCGTTTTTCACTTATCTAAACTTATTATTTTCGAATCATGAAGAACGTTTTTCGTGAATCAATTAATTTTTTTGTCGTCCAAAGATTGAAATTTCAAAAAAACACTATTCTCGGCAAATCGGTGTAGTTGAGGCTTGTCAAGAGCTCTCAGCAAATCAATTAATTGCCTGATTGCTTTTCTTTTGTCTGTTTGCGCATCAGGCAAGAGTTCTCTGACCGTTTCCCCTGTGGTAGGGAAATAAACCCAACAGCAGTCCTTCTGGGAATGAAGTACTAATATTGAGTCTGACCTACCAACAAACGTGATTAGGTACGACTGCTTAACTTACCATCCTCTAAACCAAACATAAGACTGCCTGAATGTTCCAAGGCCAGCTTTTCCCCATCCACCACACCAAGCCCACATTCCTTCTCTCTGGGAAGATGGTTTTGCAGAAGTGGCGGGGCCTCTTTCCATGGAGCTTCTATGGTATTTCGACAAACCGTTTGATCCATCCTCACGCCGCTTCATGCTCAAATGTACATTTTTCGATCATCTCTTAAGCGAAGTGTTGTAACCCGCAAATACTCGGAAAAGGAGCGAATGAGAATGTAACCCAAAGATTTCCTTTGAGAACTGTGTTTAATTAGTACAACTGGCTATTCATGAATCATTACAAACCACAATCTGTTCTTCACCCACAACTATGTACAGCAAAAGATCATGGGGGATGTTCTGTGTCCCAGAGCTAAAGCGTGTATCGAAACCAAACTCAGAAGATGCCCACAGAAAAGAAGCAAAGGAGGGTGAGTAAAATTGCGAAACCACCAAAATTAATAACGATGTTAAGACTTTTGTCATTAGGCGACCAACGCCTGCCTCTGTAGTTCTTCGCCTTCAGCGACGGTTCCATTGCCGTGGCAGATGTTGTCCCCTTGCCACGACCAAACTATGTCCTTGAGCGCAGGCCTGACATCATCTTCACAGAATTTCACGTACTCCAGCGTGTCGCCGGACGACTTGCAGAGTTCGACCACCGCGACCTCCGGCGCGACCTCGAAAACCTCCGCCGTCACCAACAGCCGCCCCTTCCGCCCCTCGACTGGTCCCTGCAGCCTTATCTTGAAGTCCTTCACGCTCGCTACCTTGAAGCTTAACCCCTTTGCAAGGCCCTCGATCTTCGACAGGATCGAGGCCGCCGAGCACTTGGAGGTGAACATGGACCCAGCCTTCCGCTTTGTCTCAAAGAGGCTCGACAGGTCGAACCCTGAAGACATCGAGGAGATGAACTCGAATGCGTTGAAGAACTTCGGGGACGGGAGCTTATCGGATTTAATCGACTCCGAATTCCGCAGCTTTTCCTCCTCTTCTTCTCTCTCGCCCCATGGCCTCTCTGAGACCGGATCCGGAATCGAGAAGGTCAGTGGCTGGCAGAATCCTTTCCGGAACCAGGGGAGACGCATTATTGCGGGGATCGTGATCCGCTTCTCTGGATCGGACACAAGCAGCCTCGACACGAGCCGCCTCGTGTCCGTCGAGAACCATGGTGGGAACTCGAACTCAGCCTTGAACACCTTTCGGTACATCTTCATCACGTTCTCCTCCTGGAATGGCAGGAACCCTGCGAGGAGGACGTAGAGAATCACACCGCACGACCAGATATCGGCCCTCGACCCATCGTAGCCCTTCTTCCGCAGGACCTCGGGGGCAACGTAGGCCGGCGTGCCACACTGTGTGTGGAGCAGCCCATCCTGGCGGAGCTGCTCCGGCAGGGCCGAGAGGCCGAAGTCGGAGACCTTGAGGTCCCCGTTCTCGTCGAGCAGCAGGTTCTCCGGCTTCAGGTCGCGGTGCGAGACGCCGCGGCTGTGGCAGAAGTCGACGGCTGAGATGAGCTGCTGGAAGTACTTGCGGGCGACATCCTCCTTCAGCTTCCCCCGCGCCACCTTGGCGAAAAGCTCGCCGCCGCGAACATATTCCATCACTACAAAGATCTTGGTCCTGGTGGCCATGACCTCCTTCAGTTCGACGACGTTTGGGTGGCGGACAAGCCTCATGACGGAGATCTCGCGCTTGATCTGTTCCATCATGCCTTCCTTCTGGACCAGGTCCTTGCCGATCACCTTAATGGCGACGCTCTCTCCGGTCTGGAGGTTCTTGCCATGGTAGACCTTGGCGAACGTTCCCTTCCCTAGGAACCTACCCATCTCGTACTTCTGGAAAATCAGCTTCCTATCGCCCTCCTCCATTGCCGTTCGGATCCAAGAAACAAAAAAGGTATAAATCCCCGTGTGTGTCTTTAGGTCTCTCTCCGGTATTGGAGATGACCAGATCTCCCAGCCTCTGGAACAGGAGACCCTGTTTCGGCTCTGTTTTTCCCTTCTTCTTCCCAGGTTCTGTCAACAGTTTCGGGTCAAGATTGGTGGGGGTTTTGGGAGGAGGGGTTGACTGAAGCAGTAGTGAGTAATGGAATCCATGAGAGGAGGGAGGAGATGGTGATCTTGAGAGACTCCATGGGAAAAGAGAAGGGCGTGAAAGAGGAGGGGTTATATGGAGGAAGGTTTTGATTGGAAGGGCATTAAGGACAGGTCGAAAAATTTGGAAAATGAGAGGAAGTTGGATTGTGCTGTCAGTGTTACCATTGGAGCACACAGGATGGAAATCTCAAAGAAGAGGGTTTTTCATATGAGACGGCAGCACCTGGAAAGGGCAGAGGCCATGTAAATGTGGGACAGCCGAATCCACGTAAATTATTCTCTAATCAGAAGGTTACAAAACAAGACGCTTTCATGATTATTTATGACTAAAGTTAAAGCTTTCTAGGACCATCTGGCACAAAATAATAGTGGAATAATAGCGCCTTAGTGGTATCTCCATGATTCACTTGTAACGGCACTAAAAATTAATCACGGGTTCTTGTAAAATGTCTCAACTTATTTCTTTTTTAGAAACCAAATTGAATTGGAAAGGTCCCTCTATGTTTGGTTGTTAGGTCATGCCATCATCTGGTTGATTCTCTTGTGTAGTAATTTCCAAATCCTTCATTTATCCTATTCTGGTATTGGATTATACCTTTTTAGAATTTGCCGCATCTAAAGTTTTTCCCGCATCCGTGTCGATCTATTAGGATGGAGTTCAATTGCAAAAGAAGCAAGTAGAACTTTATCGTAATTGTATAGCATATGATTCTTTCGGTATACAAACATTTTTTTTTTCTGGAGTTTGGTGTAGTGCATGTCTTATCGACCCATCTCCCATTTCTTTAGTTCATGGCAAGGGTTTAACTTTTCAGGGATACAGGAGTTGGGCCATGGTCGTTGGTTGATGGGGCCATGGTACCAGTGTGTCAAGTTCTTGTGGCTCTTAAGACGTGCGTACATGTGCATATGTAAGGTTATTGTTGTATCCGAACCTTCCAAAAGTAGACATTGCATGTGAAAAGAACTTAAATTTGGTCAACTTCGGAGGACAATTTTGAAAACATGGTAGGCGAAGGAAATCGCCATATGTGATGTTGGAAAATTTGGTTGATTTGAAAAAGAAAAATGAACTGGAAGTTTTCGTGAAATAAGAAAGGATCTGACTTACCATATAACAAATTATAGATTATTTTTGGGAAAAAAATAAACATTTGCCGTTATGGTCGATTCAGGAAATTAACTTCAATTTATGTGATATAAGAAGGATTTTTACTTACCAAAAGTAAGCAATATTTAGGTTTGTGTGTGAAAAGTGCTAGAAATTGTTAAAATTCGCGATTTAAAGTGTCGGAGATGTAATTCGAAGTTGAATTGCATTTTTGCCCAAGATCGAGCATTACCTAAATATATTCGAATATTACCTAGGTATGTTCGCCTTATTACATATATGGGTTTCTTATAGAATTTTCATCGATAAAATTTCTAAATCGATATCATATTCCAGGTTTGTTTCCCCGTATAGAATGACAAAAAAGATGGATGCAGAAATATTTATGAGAATAGAAGGGGAATCAATCAAATGCTGAACTTTTTGACCAAAACGTAGCTTTGTAATATTCCCAAGTTTATTCTTCCAATGTTGGGAATTTTGTTTTTGTCTTTGTTCCCCTTCATATTCTCCTCCTCCAGTAATACTTGTTAGCTGGCGCGAGAAGATTTTTTTCTACAATTGTTAGAATATTCAAGTCGGTCGCCAACCCGGAAGGGTGCACTCACCTTGAATATGACATGAAGAAACATCTCTATGGAGCGGTTCAAGCTGGGAAAGGTCGCACTTTGGTTTTCATTAATATAAAATTCTCTCGAGGGCTTAGTTTGAACAATGAATTTGCATTTTAATAACCAATTATCGATGGACTCTAGGGCAAGCAAAGTCAATAGGAATAGTACAAACGGTCAAAAGAGAGAGTTGACTTTGATTCCACGCAAAGTGAATTCGTCCTATTTCTTTTGAATTCCTTAAGAATGTACAAAAAATGTCTACCATAAGTATTATAACTTTTGTACAATTGCTCACTTTGTTTGTATATTGAGTGCCATAACTTTCTTATAACGTTTATTTAAGTGTCGTAACTTTCGAAAAAAGTTATATCACAAATGTTGGAAATGATTAAAAAAAAGTCAGGATATTAAAAAAAAGTGCCATACGAAAGTTATGGAGTCTTCACTATATTAAACCCGACTTATGATAATTCTCTGATGAACTTATATCTCCTTTTCTTATGTATTTTCTTCCTTCTTTGAATTGGACTATCTCGATTTTTCTTCTATGTCAAAATAGGAGAAGAGTAAAGAAAACAACGGGACAACCGTTCACGTTCAATTTTTGGAGTCAGAAAAGGAAGTATTTAATTAAGTTTGGTAGAGAATTAAATCAATCGTCGGCCTTTTGGCAATTAGTGCCTAATGCTTGCCAACGCATTTGGCCAGCAATTCAACTTTATTATCGGCCATTAAGAAGATAGACCGTTATCTTAAAGTGATTTTAACCCTGATTATTAACTTGATTATTTTCAGGCGGATTACATCAAAATGATTTTATCTTGGATTAATACTTGTCAAGCAAATTAATAAAAGAAAGTCCTGAACTGCCAATACACTAATTTTCTCGTGTTACCAGTCGCAATTCGAGAATAATTTGATTTTCCAACACTTCGTATGACGACTCTACAAGATTCCAAACAGACCGAATTTTCAATAATACTTTTGTTTTCATTTTATACTTAGGTGCTGTTTGCATATATCTGTTTTTGTTTTCTTTTAGGAAAGAATAAAATCTTCTAACAGGTTTCTAGTTTATTGAAACGTTTTGTAAATGAAATCAATGTTTGGTTACACCAAATAATAAATATGTATTTAACAACATACCATTCAAAAACGTGTGTCATGTCTAGATGCTAGTTATGATTTTTTGCGTCATTAGTTAATGATAGCTTTCGATCATAAACCGTCTGATTTAAGTAAATATCAGCTTATCCAAATAAACAAAAAGAAACACATTGTGTACTATCAACAGTCGAATAAGAAGTGCAATGGATATGTAGTATATTATTCATCATATTATGTACTTAAAGGAGAAGATTAAAAATAAATAAATGAAAGAGTATGATCGAGTAAATTTTAGGGCACCGAACATTGGAACCGACACAAACTCATATATTCCGATAATATCATAAATATCACTTCCAAGACACACTTTAAATTCGAAAGTGAAAGAAATGAATTTTGAGATAACTTTTTCTTTTGAATGACCTTGAAGATAGTTTAAAAAAATCTCGATCAATATCTTTGTGCTGAAGAAGTGAAAGAACGTTTTAAATAGAAAAATTTGCAGACCCTTGACGTCAAAATTTCCTTCTATTTGTATAAAGCATCGATAACGGAGTCAATTTTTTTTTTTGGTAAAGTATAACGGAGTCAATTTCTGCTTTCATTAATCCAAATTCTGAAATTAAAAAAAAACTGCTTTTAGGGGAATATATTGTGTTTTTTTTTTCTTAAAGAACTGGGTTTAATCGCAACCATCCAACAATGTTTAACTATGAACATTTTTTGCTTTCTCATTGAGGACAATCACCGCCTAAGACACCCGTAGCCAAAAACCCGTGCTAGAAGCACCACAGAAGGAGAAAAGTGTCTCCACAATTGGCTTTTATTTTCGTTGATGCCTTGGTCATTATAATAATCCATTATTTTATAAATCAATTTATCTGAGAAATCACTCATTCAATCCTTAACTTATTATATAATATCAATTCAGATTGTAAACTTTTCAATTTTATCAATACAATCATAATCATTTGCATGAAATTTCAACGTGAATTTTCAAGTCAGTTTTTGTTGGAAATGTAACGGCAAGTCATACCCGGTCGTCTTATGTGGCACGTCGTCAATTCAGCGATTTCCAGCGAAAATCGGTCAGAATAATTAAATTAACAAAATTAAAAAGTTTATCATCAATTAACATTCGTATAATAAATTTAAAATGAATTGGATAATTTTTCCATTAACCCTTTTTATAAAGAAATCTTTATCCACCCATTAGTCTCTCGGTTTTCGTCAACGCTCGTCGATCTTCCACCTGGGAGAGAGTCGGTGTCTGACCGTCGGGTTTGCTCGCAAGACGTGCCCCAATAATATCAAGGGGGCATAAGCCAAAAGACTGGCTCCAAGAATCCCATAATTTGTGGCATATAAAAATCAATGAGAATCCTTTCTTAGCACGTAAAATAAAAAGCTCAAGAGGCTGCTTTGGCGTCAGTCCCCTTCGAAATAAGCAAAAGATCCAATGCACCCGCCTTTTCTGAAATTATAAAATAGAATATCTTCTTCATCGAAGAGATACAATATGCGTGGGTGGAGGGACCTGTGAGTAGCCAACGACCCCCATAAACGAGGCAAAATAATTGGGCCAGCAGCATGCATCTTGTGATAGGGATGGTGGGGGGCGCGCTATTAGAAAAGCAAATTAGAATACAATGGAAAAGAAGATAAAAAGAAAAGAAAAGAAATGTTTCTTGGGTCTGGGGATATTGGATCCCATATAGAGATCTAGTCAATAACTAGGGAAGCGAAGCGAACTTGAATTAAATTTACGTTAAAGTACTTTGCGAAAGACTGAAGATTCCGATTATTAATGAATAAGCAAAACTCGTGTAGAATTAGAATCGAATGCGGAAACATAAAAAATTCTGTACTATACTCTAGCCGTTGATGAAGTTTGATTGAGAATAAGTTTTGCAGGGACTTGAAAGATCAGTGAATGAGTACTTATAATCTATTGTAGCTAATTGCCTTCTCAACATTGATGGAGTGTTTTCAAATAATGAGAGGGTTTGGCTTAGACCTATTTGTATTCCCATTGGAGCACTTTCAATAACTTCTTCCATCAAGACTGTTTGTTTAATATTGGGCAACCACCATGGTCATCATGCATCTTAATGCGGACACAAAGATGTCAATAAAAATTAATGTGGGAAATAATAAACTACATTTGTGATCATATTATTGGTATTTGCAATAATTTTCATTCTATTGGTATTATGAAAAAAGAATGATTTGGAAAAGACGTGTCTAAATATAATCGCTTGTATTACTTATAAAAAAATAAGCCAATTTTTTTTTAAATCTTCAACGGAATTATATATATAATTTGTGTCGTTAATGAAAATATTTTTATTGACTAATTATTCCAAGCAATTTAATCAATCGAGTTTTAAGAAAAATAATCTTCAAATCGATAATTTTCCACAAAATAAACAAAACCTTAAACTCCAATGAATTTCCGAGCAGCATTTGGTCATTTTATGTTACTTAAATTCATTGCGGTGATGTAGCGGAGATAATGCTTCTGATGCCAAATGATGATGAACGGAAATTGGACGACCAGATTAGAAATGGAGGAATTAGAGAGACGTGTAGGAGAAAAAAAATAGAAACGTCAATTTATACAAACGCAAGGAAGTTAACCCTTTCAACTTATTAGGTTTATAGGTTATATTGGTTAAAAAATTTAAAAAATATATTCTTTTAGTCATTATTTAGAGGTAGCATAAACAAAAGTTCAACTCGCAAGGTGAATCTAAAATAAAACATTAACTCCAATTAAAACTATTCTAAATCTAAGATAGTATCAATTATCGAATGTAAAGTGGGAAATTGAATCAACAAGTAGGTTGAGAGACTCTTGTACTGCGTTATTCCGTCCCATCAAAAAAACTTGACCCTCGAACAAGTTTCAAATGAGTTGAATAGTACATCAATTTTATCTCAATCATATGGAAAAGATATATAAAGACTATTATAATTATTATTATCATTGGCTCCATCCACAATGTAAAAACGTAATTACACATTTATCATTTGTTAATTCTGTAAATAAAATTTACCGATGGTGAACTTATAAATGATATTTTATGCTGAAAGTGGACCTATAGTCCAAGGGATAGAAGTATATATTTACATTATTTGACAATGTCTTTTACACTTTACTTATTGTTAATTTATTACGTGATGGTCGATTAAGCCGATGGAAGAGCAAAACAAAATTACAGAGTCCACGCAGAACAATCTCCCCAGCACTGGCGTTCTCAACAACAGCGTTCGCCACACTGTTTGTGGCAGCTCGTCTATCACTATGTTTCTTAGCTTCGAACAATCTCCCTTCATGTATCTCTACATGTGAAATTCAAAGCATTTCACACGACCGTCAAAACTTTTTTTGGCACGACTTTGACCTAATTCTGCCTTTGTTATTGAACCCGCGTTATACGTACCTATCTTGGATCACCGGCTGCAGCAATACATTCTACGTCAGGCTGTTATCTCACTACTTCCTTTGTCATTCCTCTTTACCTCTTCCAAGGTCATCGTAGTACTTTTCCATAATAGTAAATGAACAAAGTACTCCCATGGTTAGGTGGAGACGTCAACAACACCATGCCATTCTTTTCATTGATTAGGGAATACCGATGATCTTTAAATTCATTATAATTTTGTTGAAATCATGTAAGTGAGCTAAGATGGGTGTACCTTCAGCAAATTGAAAATGAAACATCCTCTTCAACATGTGCAGATGATTATGTAAACCCTTGAAGACACATAGAGGGCCTCAAGTTTTGGCCATACAATGCAACATCCTTCTCGTAGGTCGGTTCAGTTAGCACCTTGTTCAATATATTCCGCAGGTTTATGTTCTTTGCCTTGTATATCATCTCATTTCTAACAGTCTCTTTCATCACTTCAAGCAACCTAGCCTTGTCATTCAATGCCTTGGCCAAACCTTGAGATGCTAAGAGAGCATGCAGCTTGATGCTCCACAACCTGAAGGTATTTTTCCTATTTAACTTCTCAATTTTAACCTTACTCCTAATATAATTGCAGCACTTCTAGATAGTGACAGGATAAGTAAAAACCCCAAACCAATCTACAAACCACTATCTATGATGCCGGTGGTCGTGAAAAAACGAGGAAGTTCTTGAACCTTGCAATTCAAATCTAATGCGGTAATAAGAAATTACTATTGAAATCAATAACAAATGATAAAAGACATTAGAAATTTAAGTGGTTCAATCTCAATGTTGGTTCCTACTCTATAGGGAGAGCCGGTCATAAGGAATGTGCTATCAATTGGAGAGTTACGAAATTCCATTTCATCGTTCATGTGTTTCCCAAGCCGTAAGACGCAAATCCTCACAAGTCCTCTTGTTTCTCTCACCAAGTTTGTGCTAGAAAACGATAAGAGACACTTAGAAAGCCTGTGTTCGTGAGTTCTACCTAAAATAGGTGGGAAAAACTTACTTAAAATAAAAAAAAAAAACGATGTCAAAATGCATTCCCACAGAGTACCCGGACAAAAGTAGTTTAGGTGATGCATACTAGCCAGAGACCGTGACAATGCATGGAAATCTTTTGTGCTTTCTGAGGAACTAGCCAGTAACCCGGGCTAAGTGAGGTCGGGTTGTCAACCAACCTCTGATCAAGGGAATTTCCGAGACAATCTTCTCTCTCAAATGTCACGCAATCTCTGGCTTCAATTCAAACTCCGAAACAACGAATCCGGCAAGAAATTGTGTCACAGAAAACACTTATCATTCACGAACCTTTCACACCGATAGTGCTAAAGTATGGAAGGACCAATCATTAATAATTATATCTTCGTACATGAGCTATAAAAAGCTATAATCTCAAATGTTGATGCAGCAGTGATTAGTATAATGTGCTCTATCGATCCTAAAATGAACAAATCATGTAAAGTGTATGCTCAAGCATCAACTGGTTGAGCACAGATTAGGCGAGATGTAACTATAATATGAACCAGCAAACCGTGAAAAAGCAAAATATGGACAACCGAAAGGAAGACAATTGAAGTTATGATTAAAGCTTAATGTCTTAATCAGCTATTAAAAAATGAAGGGGCAAACAGTAATAAAAGAATTTAGCTTCATATTAACAAAGAAATTTCTTGTTTGGAAAATTCTCAAGAAGCAACATAAACCTTTTTATTATTCAAATCACCTTCATCTAAAATGTATAGAATTTAGATTTCAAAATTATCCAAATAACGGCATTTAGGTCGCTAAAGAGGGAGAAGAGAATGTGAGATGGGAGAAAATTATAAAAATTCTCTCAAAAGTATTATTTTTTTTCTCATTTAAGATTCTTCTACACTCAACTAAATTAACAGACGAGCCAATAAGTTCTTCAAAGAGGGGCGAGTTTACAAACTTATGCAAATTAGTCAGTTGAGATACCTCAATCACTTTACTTATAATTGACCTGATTAGCAAAGGGAACAAATAACAAGCAACTAACGTTTGGCAATGCTTCAATTTCTCTGTTCTCTTATTCCCCGAAAAAGAAATAGGATAAAAATACGTTGTAACGTCACTTAATATTTCTCTTCCCAAGTAGAAAAGTGATCAATGACTAGATTTAGAGTAGAAATAAAAAGTAAAAAAAAAAATACTTCTTGCTCATGGGATCAATTTCTTGGAACAATTTTTTCCCTTTTCTTCTTTTCTTTTTTTTCCTTATTCTTTATCCTTCTTCTTTGTCTAGCCAGTCACCGAGCCTCAGGGATGGCTGTCGACCGAGAAGGGACTAGCTAGGGCTTGAGCCTGTGAATCTCGGTCTCACCGTGGCTAGGGGAGGATCAACGACTAGCTAGAGGAAGAAAAAAAGAAAAGAAAAATTCAAAAATATTAGAAAATTAGAGATGTATCAAATGCACTTCTATCTTTTTCTATTACGGGATTAGAAGTTACCGAATATGTTCATTTATAAAGAAACTCGTGAGGGAATAAAAATAGACTATTTTTGAAAAGAAAGTGTTCCTGCGAACGGAAGTGTTGCCAAACAGATCTCAAAGTTATACGGTTTCATAAAAAATGAATTATTTAAAAAATATTTTTTAAAGAATGATCACTTGAAGATGACTACTTGTATCGCTTGAAGTAATTAGTCATTGAAAAATATTTTCATCTCGTGATGAAAATATTTTTCATTCATTCATTTTTTAAACAATACCAACGATCGTTTTTAGGAAAATATTTTCCAAATCATCCATTTACCGCAAAACAAAAAGGAGCTTAAAATGAGATGAACCTTTATGGTGAAGCCATAGATTATAAAATACAAATGCAAATAAATTAACATTACAAGCTTAACTAGGGACAAAGCAGTATTCCAATGAAGTTATGACCTATAAAGTTATTCCCAAGTTGAGACGTCAAGCTGTGGAAGTTGGCTCATCTTAGGTAACCCAGACTGACTAAACATTTAATTGCGACATTGACATTAAGTGTAGATCAACTTGCTTGAATGAAAAGTGGCAAAAATTTCATAAATTAATCCTATTTTTAATGTTAACAGCTGGGATATAATCATGTAGATGTTTCGTCTTTCGTTGTTAAGATATCACCATCGTTTTAGCAACATGATTTGGCAGAATCTCTAGAATTTAAAAGGCTCTGAGAAGGAAAAGGTTTCCTAAGTTTGTCACTCGGTTAATCACTTCTTTAACAGGAACGACCGAGGACATCTTGTCCAATAATGCACATTTTTATTTGCCAAGGACAATAATGAAATTTATTTGTTGGGTTCCTAAGATATTTAACGTAATAAGAATAATGATAATGATGATAACATTAACACATAATGATTATTGAGGACCGGATTTTTTGAATGCTAGGAAGCAGACTTGGCCTACTCAACTTGTTTCATGATGGTTGACTTTTCAATCACACAACATTTGCGCTTGTGAAAATTTTCTGGGAGAAAAGAAAATTGCTGAAGATGAACACAACGTGCCAAATTGTACAAACGTATGTGCCCCATCATTCTCCAGTATTAGTATTGTGGTTTCCTCACATCAAGGCGGCTGCTTATTAGCTTAATGAATAATTGCAGAGTCCTGCGTCCTTAATCTACATATATACTTTTATACCTAGATACATATAAATTTTTAAAGAAGAAGAAGAAAGTAGAAAAATTATTTAAAAAAAAAAATCATAAATCTATTATATGGTGATCAATTCAGTTATATACTTTTCATTTTTATCAATATTATCCTAAATGTTTTCATAATTTGTCAATGTCGATTGGAAACTGTTAAAATGAACGTTAATCGTCTTATGTGACATGATCGTCATTATGTCAATTATTTCTAATCAAAATGAGTCCAAAAAACTATATCAGCAAATCATCCAAACGTTTGATGCTAAATTCGTAAATCGTCAAAATGTTTAAGATTAAATCGATAAAATTAAAAAATTGAGGACTTCATTAGATTTTTCGGATTAATATCCACAAGAAACTCATGGGACGAAGGTTGTTAAACCGCGTGCAAAGTTGACCACTCTGATAAATACCGTACATGCAGCTGTTGAATGCGTCGGCGCGAGCTCATCAGAGTTCCGCTGAATGAACACAAAACTAATTAATTAAGTCGTCAGCCACACCTAACAATTCTTTCTTCTTCTTCTTTTTTAACATGGCGTGCGTTGAGACTTCTCAATTTTTTGTCCGGATGCATGGAATGTACATCCAAGGATGGGCGATGAAGATCTGAAACCTTCTAGAGGAAGCACTCTTTTTCTCTCCCGCATCACTTTTGTCCTGGAAAAATGACGGCAAGAAAGTCCCCGGAGATGGATTCGTTTTTTCTCCTTGGGATCTTCCGGCGTTACAAGGTAGAGTCAATTGCCAATTTGATCCTCAACCTTTTACTACTTTGCTAAATAAGTCATAAATCTTTTTTATGTCAAATAAGTCCTAAGCCTTTTACAACTTTGCCGGTTGAGTCCTTCCGACGGACTTTGGCCAGAAAATGCCTATGTGGCGACGACGTTGTACGCCGGACCTTGTTGGCGATGACGTGGCGGCCACGTGGCGATGACCGGACCCGAATTTTTTTCCTTATTTTTCTTGGAGAAACACACTTGGAGAAACACACTTCACCGGCCAAGTGTGTTTCTCCAAGAAAAATAAGGAAAAAAAAAGGAAAAAAAATTCGGGTCCAATCATCGCAACATGGCCGCCACATTGTCGTCGGCGAAGTCCGGCGCGCCACGTCGTCGCCACGTAGGCATTTTCCGGCCAAAGTCTGCCAGAAGGACTCAACCGGTAAAGTTGCAAAATGTTTAGGACTTATTTGGCATAAAAAAAAGGTTTAGGACTTATTTGGCAAAGTAGCAAAAGGTTGAGGACCAAATTGGCAATTGTCCCTTACAAGGTAGATCGTGATTGTGAAAGGGAAACAGATAAATTTTGGCTCATGAGTTCTTTTTATGTTGTCACCTTGAGCAATGCTCCCGACATTTCTGGGAGGTACGTTCGGCAAAGGATTTTTAATGGATTTGTTTCTACACTTGCATGTAAGGTTGTTTCAGTAGGCCGGTTCCTACATGAATAATTTTTGTAATTTTTTCTGACTTTTTTGTTCTTTTGTTCTTCTTTTTTTTCTCTAACCTATGATCGGATTTAAAATGAAATTTAAAAAAATTATTAGCATTGGCACTGGCTGTGCCATGTACAATGACCGATATTCAAATTTACGATTTTTTACCAAAATTGATTGGAAAGAAAACAAGGGCAAGTCATTGAAAGGTTTTGTGACTAAATTAACATAATTAAAATATTGTAAGTGATTGGCTATCTCAAGAGGTTCTTTTTTGGATGGCGTATTCTGACCCATATTTACCGGATACATCAGGTTAACCAATTATGTGGAAAGAAATTATTGTCCTTCTCTTGGATCGATTCAATCATGTACACGTTAAATAACAGAAAAAAAAACACATTGATTCCGTATTTGTACGTATACTGCACAGTATCTCACGCTATAAATATAACAAGCCTTTTCATTTAAAATCTATACACGCATATATATAATGAGCCTTCTTATTTAAAATCTAACACTATTTTATTGGCCATACTTTTAGTGTTTTCTTCTTTGGTCTTGGGGTCAGGTAGCACGCTACACCAAATTTCTCCCATCAGTCTTATCTATCTTCCTAGTTCCTAAGATCGATCGAAAGTAGGTTATCTCTCTTGATTGTTCCGTCAGTTTCTTTTGAGATATTCATCGACAATGAACATTAATTAACAAATTAGCCGCATCATAGTGAAAATTCTCTCCTCCCAACTCAAAATCCTGGCTTGTCAATGTCGCTAAGGATTCGAATTGAACACTTGCGCACAAGTTGTCAAAGAATTTGCAACTAAGTAGGATTTGAAATCGAACTGCCCCCTATATTCATTAAGTAATTTAATTTGATGGCTGCCCAAATGACGTCCTTTGTGTCTCCAACGATGTACACAAATTATTGGATTATTAACCTTGTCTAATCTAAGTGAAGATGTATTAGAGAAAATCCATGGGCAAGCACTTGTTGTGCCACGAAACCGAGGGCGATTCTCTCAATTATTGGGGTTCAAAAGGAGATGAACTTTGGAAGCTTCCACAACAACGATAATATCTGACAATCATAATATAGTCATTGTTATAGGATATGTTCTGAGACTGTGCATCATAACGTGGTTACTTTAAAAACTGCAAAGACAAATGGCCTTTCAGGAGCCGCGAGAGGCGGCCAAATCAAGCCACTGAGAGGAGTTTTAATCGTCATCTGATCATTTATGCTCAAGAAAGGAGACAAGTATAAATTTGCTAGCCAACCATATTTTATATCTTTATGGCGCGTGGTTACGTGCTAAAATTATAATTTGACATGAGGATGGCGAGAAATTGGAGGATTGTTCTGAGAGCCATCAAGAGTTAGATCGAGTCAGATTTAAGATGATATGATCAAAAGAGATATCTTGACCTATTTCCATGCAAAGCAAATCTAATGTTACATACCTTATCCGACTTATATTACTGAAATATCTTTATATTTAACATAACCTAAGAAAGCTTGTACCTAAAATGTGGTAAGCATGTGAAATAAGTGAACGTGAGATCAAACGAAGGCAGGAGAGAACAAAAAAATCATAGCGGTAGGTTAGGTTTAAATAAGTAAACCCATTAATGATTCGTTAACTAAATAAAAACTAATTCATATAACAACTCAACTCATCATATATGAGTTAAAAATAGGATGGTGGGTTGAGAGTGTTTGCAGCCTTAAGTTGGCCTGTTGCCAACATAATATTATCCACTTTGGCAACAAATCACTTGCACCCATGAGGCTTTAAAAAATCTTGTACTGGTCTGAAATTGCATGAGATTTATTTGATACTCCACTCGGGTCTCGCATATAATATTGTAGGTAGCCTATTTGGGTTTGCTACCAACATAATATGTCATAATTTGGTCGAAAATCATTCATTAAAACGCATCGTGCAAGTTGAGCAAGACTTACCTACAAGTGCAATAACCAGGGCATAAGATATGAAATTAACCGCATATTAATGTCCACCATCCCCTTACTAGTTCTAATATCATTGCAAACGGCTCACCTAAACCAAACATTGAGCCAAGAAATTAAGGGGAAATTGTCCAATTAGTCCTAAACTTGATAAAGATGGTGATGAGAGCATTAAACCTAAATGCACACCACAAACCATTGCAAATGGAAGTAGAGATCTTGGCGTGTGCTCATCATTGAGTATAATGATTGGCCGCCAAAAACTTATATTGGCAGATCTGTTCTTGAGGAATAAGAGTGTCCTCACTACAAATTATGTTTTGTTATGTGTAGATTTGCTAGACTTGAAAGATTTATGTGTACCTTTCATGTATTATTATGAGAAATGAATGGAATCTTTCTTTTGACAAAAAAAAAATATAGATGTCAATTCAATTCTACTAATTTAGTTATAAATATTTGTGCAAAACCTAGTATAATCATATAAGTCAATTTTCGCAGAAAAATCACAACTGTGACGGTTAGTCATTTGGGACGATCGGCAATAACTAAACCACTATGTTAGCCAAATCCAGCAAAGATTGACTGAAATGAGTATTCATGTAAGTTTTAGGATTAAATCGAAAAAATCATAATTAAATTAGCATCCTTACAATAAGTATATGACTGTTGATCAATTTCCTTGAGAAATTAAGCTTAGAAGTGGGCGAACCCTCCTGCGGGGATGGCAAATGATGGCGCTCTCACCGAATAAATAGGTAAGGGCCAGCGGCCCCTGTGGTGGCCCCCTTCCCTTGTCTCTCTCTCCGGTTTCGAAGGTTTTCTTTTCTCTTTTTAAGCGTTTCATTTTTGTTCTTTTTTTTCAAATATTTTTTTTTCTTTATCTTTATTATTTTCATTATTTATTCTTGTTTCTTTTCTCTTGTCTACTTTTCAGTCTTGTTTTTCCTTATATATCGAAACTTGCTTCTTCAACTCTTAATATGTTCGGAATTTATTGGGAGGGACTTTAACACTTGATTTCTTACTTAACACAAATCTTGCAAAGCATACCCCTTGATCATTACTCTTAAGCACCGTAATTCTCATAATATGTCAATGTTATACGTGGAGTTACATATAGTTTTTTAATAAATTTTTTAAATTCAAAGGACATTTTATATTTTGGAGGGATAGTAAAAAAGTAGTTTTGACTTGTAATATTTGCATACAAACAACTCACAATGGTCAAACTAATCTTATAGAATATTTGGTTGCCGTAATTGCTATTAAATTACAGGTCTATCACAAGCCAATTGATTATTACAACGTTAACTTGTGGTATAAGTTATCACAATGCAGTCTCAGTTATAGCTAAAACTATAATAGTTTTTTTTTTTTTTTGTAACCGAGGTGTCCAGGCCAGCTTGCGCACACCTCGACTATTCATCGGGGGAGACTAGCACAGCAACCCACCGCATGGCCCTCCACTTAAATCACAAGTGTTTTCCTAGGGAATCAAACCCAAGACCTCAACAAAATCCAAATTCGCCCTAACCAGCTAGGCTACCCATGGGTGGGTACTAAAGCTGTAATAGTTGTTACAGCCTAGCTATAATAACTATTCTCCAAGTACCCCCAGCTCTTTTTCTTCCACTCATTCTATCAATTAACAACTAAATATATATAAATAATAAATAATAAAAAAAATTATGTAATTGTGATGCTAATTAGAATTATTTTAACATATTCACATTAAATATCATTAATCAAATAAAGTACTAAATAATTTTAGATAATTTATGTATTCTTGATAATGCATAGTTATTTATTACATTAAAAATTACTCATAACATTAATTGTTATCTTAATTACTAATTATATTAGTTAGCGCCCAATTTTTTTACGTAAATTTGATCATATGATATGTGATCATAATTAATTTTATTAATTATTAACTAATTGTATGAATAAAATTATATCGATAGGGCTACACTCATGATTGGCTATTAGAGTGATTATTACCATACGACAATATTTATTTAATAGAATTCACAAACTATGTGCTCAAATCATTACATTATAATCGTATAATCATTACGATATAATATAACCAAACTGGCCGTAAAAAAGATTGCGTCAAAGCCGAAATTAATGAAGCCACGCTGTGTAATTCCAAAGCCCACTCTTTTCCAACATTGGGTGGTGAACAATTTGTGGCGCTACTTCCTCACCAGGCCATGTACAAATGAAAATCCTGCGAGTCACATCACGATGGCATTGATTCACCGGATAATAATGCATCGTCAAGTTGCTGTATCTGTCCATATCGTTGAACTTAGTTGGCGAGATGCTTTGCGCAGCTGGTTTGGCACCACAAAGCTTTCGATATGTACATATACCAAATTGACTTTCAGTTTGGAGTTATTAATAAGTGGCGGATATTATAACTGGTATGGACAAAGTGTATCTCGACCTACAAGACAAAGTACGTCGACCATTTTAAGCTGTGGCTGAGAGAACTGAGCGTATAAGGCACGGAATCTATCCAAGCTGGAGTTAGGGAAGCTCATCTGTCTACGTTCTTGATCAGTACATTGAACATTGGTAGTTAGTTCTCCTTCTTTGTAGCTATTTTGTCCCAAAGTTCTTCTCTTCACCATGAGGCAATGAAGACTGAGGCAGACAGATTGAGGTTGAGGCCAAAAGGTTGCCATCCTATTAGATTAGCTTGATCTACCTAGTTTGCTTTTCTACAGATGTACTGACTATCTATTTCAATTTTTAGCTCCTCTTCACGTTCTATTGATCAGAAGCATTAACCAGCCTCACCCCAATCTCGAATTCGATGCCATTAGGAAATTTGCTACCCTTGATAAACTCAAGATATTTGATATATATATATATATATATATATATATATATATGAATCTTTCTGGAGTGAAGCTATGAAATATGAATTATTTCTATACGAATCCCGGTTAAGTAAAATGGTTTCTTTTCGAATTTTGATATGATATTTTGTGAATGGGTTAGATATCTAAGGACCGAGAGGAAATCATAACAAATTATCAACTAGTTGTTTAAAAAAAAAATCCAGACGGAGTCTGAAAAGACCCCTAAATGTTTAAGCAAAGTCAAGACGGCTTCGACTTGTGCGGAATCTAGGCGATATTGGGGTAAGTCTTTAACCCCGGTGACTATTTATGTATCAATTTTCCAAATCACCCTTTGCCTAATGTTTCTTTCTTTGTTACTTTCTATTACATTGACGTTATTAATTGGAGAAATTGCCAAAATTAATAGATCAATATGTGTGTATACGTATAGATGTCACTTGTCAACAGAAGTCGACTTCTTGGAAACTCTGTGGGCCTCACGAGGCCCATGGTATTGCAACAAGTGGAGCTCGGACTCTGTTGACCTGTTTCCGTGACACATTGATTGAAGTTCGTTAGTGGCCTAATGGCTTGTCGCGACGCAATTCCTAATTTAAAAATTGGGATTTGGAAAGGAAACACATAAGAATTCCTCTTCATGAGATCTAGGGGCATCAAATGAGTAAGTCAGGTTAGATTTGGATCAGGTCAAAAATTGTTCGACCCATATTAAACCATTTTTTGACCCAAAACCATATAATACAATTCTAACAGTTCATATTTGATCTGACCCATACTCGACCTATATGTGACCCGGCTCATATTGTTAAAACACTTTCCTATTTAACTAAGTTTAGGAAAAATTGGCTTTGTAATTTTTTTTAAGTGTAATGTTAAAACAAGTTATGCAATACACTTTAGTTGATATTTTTAATTTTTTTACTTTTTTACTTTTCCCTTGCCAGTTACCGGCGAGGCTTCAGCTTGCTAGATTGCAACGAGCTCGACCTTGCTGACCTCAGGTGACGCTCAAAACTCGTCAAGGTGAGGTCGAGCTCGTTGAAATCCAGCAAGTCTCAAGCTTCGCAGCCTTGGGCAAGCTCGACCACGCCGAATTTGGCGAGTCTCGAGCTCGAGGCCTTGGGCAAGCTCTACCTCGCCACTAGATCCAACAAGATCAAGTTGGCATCTTGCACCTCATGATTGGGCCTTTCGAGCTTGCCCGATGTGAGTGTCGAGCCTCCCTGACCAAGGGCGAGCTTGAGCTCACCAACCTCAATGAGGCCCAAGCTCGCCAATTTTGGCAAGGTTTTGACCTCCTCGGAGTCTGGTGAGCTCGTCCCTCGGCTTTAGGCCGGCGATCGGCTAAGAAAGAGGAAAAATGGAGAAAAAAAGGAAAGAAAATAAACATGGAAAATAAAATAATTAAATTATTATTTTTTAAAAAATTAGAATATCACAAATTTTCATAGTCTAAAAATGACTTGTTAATGATACTTAAATTAATTAGTTAACCTATTTATTACACATTCAAGATCCATTAAATTATTAGGTGACTCATTTAAGACCTATTTATGACATATATTATCTAAAAAGAGTTAAAATATGGGTTTTTGACCCATTTTGCCACCTCTAATGAGATCGAAACCATTACTATGTTTTTCATCAGTGTGGGGGAGGCATGAATTATGCAAAAGATATGAGAACGAGATGATAAGAGAAGATAGGTCAATACGGATGTTATTGGGATTGGATTAGGTAACCTTATTATGAAAATTAGTCATGATGACTGTACTTAACTAATTTAATTGTATGTTATTAATTTGGAACAGTAAAATCAAGTCACAGATGTATACATTGCTATTTCAATATGTCACTAAACATAGTAATTTCTAGATTGTAATTTATTCCAGTTCCTTTCGCATTATTTTTCTGCTCAATGCTGTTGACCAAACTCATTTGGCAACTCGAAACGCCCTAATCCCAGCTAAGCTTATGCTGACAACCCAGCAACTCTTGCAGGAATGTTTTAGCCGTATGCGAGTAATCCAAACTTAAGTATGGAAAAACACCCGAATCCCAGCTAAGCTTATGCTGACAATCCAGCAACTCTTGCAGGAATGTTTTAGCGTATGCGAGTAATCCAAACTTAAGAAAGTATGGAAAAACAATCCTTATTTTTATTTTTAAAAACACCTAAAATTGCTTATATAATTTTATCAACCCTACAACAAGAAATTACTGATAGTCGTCTAAGGTTCCTCTTCAATAGCCCCCGTCTTAACTCGTCCTTCTAATCGTAGGATTCCTAAATCAGATATTATCTTCTATTTGATGTTGACTTTCCATAATCTATACTTTATGACTGTAGATTTTTAAATCTGAAACCTACAATAATCCAAATGATTGGTTGTGGTTGCTGCCGAAACACCGAGTAAGATGGATTTAAGGTTTGATAGTCAAAATTAATAGCGGATTTGAAATCGATTGGCCTATTGTTTCATGAAAATTGTCCAATCGTTCCTAAACTTATTGCATGGATGCCATTTTTATTCTAAACTCTATAATTTTATAAATTTACTCATAAACCTTTGCATAAAATTCCAATAGAATCCCTCTTGCCAATTTTAATTGAAAATTATTGATATGATTGTTCAATTATCATTGGCCATCCTACATGACATATTACCATGTCAACTGTTTGGGTAAAAATTGACTAGAATGATTATATTGAAATTTGCATAAAGATTTATAATTAAATTGACAACATTTAAAAATTTATGACTAAATTTTGCATCTATATAAGGAATTTAAAATTGATTGAGTAGTTTTTAAAAAAAAATTGAGAAGGGTTTGGAATGAGATCAATCCCCAATCTAAATTCTTTTTCATCTCAACAAGTGAGACTGGTTCAAGCATCTCAATCAACCGATTTCAACGATGGGGATAGTTGCAATCATGCTCGATTCTTAACTTGTTGAATTATGGACAGTTCATTAACTATTCCTAGCTTGCATAGTATCGGAAGTGATTGAACATGTCTTTGACATTCTTGAAATTTCTCAAGTTATCACTTGGCCATTGCTCAAGTTAGATTTTCGTTCGAGGATTGTGTTAATATTGACCTACTGCTAAGTATCTAAACTATTAAACAACATATGCATCTAACAATTTAAATTTTTAGAATATTTAGTTATGGTCCCATAAAATCTTTCAATTTAAAATTTTAAAATAAATGACTGTGATCCCATGAAATTATCGAGCATTATCTCGACCTCCCCAAAGGTGCACCACCTAGGGTTCGGCTAATGGATTGCTAAATTTAACTTAACTCGAGCTCTCCCAAGCTCATACCAATTCGCGACTTAAGTTTCACTTTTTTAAACATGCAAAATCAATTTCAAATAGAGTCTCCACTAATCTATTTACGGTGGGTCGATTAGAAACCCATGTAAAATACTCGGTGTCGTATTTTACCCCTATGAACCAGAGATCATGAATTCGGGGACTTAAGAACCAATTTCTTTTATTTTCAAAAATAATTTGCAGGCAGCTTGAATTGATTTTAAGCTTATTCCCTAACATGCATGATGATCACGCGGGTGTGCAAACAATTATTTAAATGCTCAAAGAAACAGAACAATAAGCAAAGCAATAAACCAAGATAAAGCAATTCAACAAAAAGATTTTTTTTTTTGGGTTTTTTAACCTTTCATGTGTATGCAATGCTGGCAATGAAAATTTAATCCTATATACAACTACCTTAATGCAATTCTAAATTAATTTAGACTACATGTATGCTATTTAACTATATTAATTAAATGACATGCAAAAAAGTTTTTTTAGGCATTTTCTTATTTATTAAATGAAAATTCGAAATTAAATAAACTAATAAAATATGAAAACCTAATCTAGCATGATACCTAGATTTCTACATGTGATGTTCTATCATGGTATAAATAGACATGCAATTAACTAAATTAACTAACTACATGTAACTATCTAAATGACATATGAATGATTTTTATTTTTGAGTTTTATTAATGAAAATTCGAAATTAAATAAATGCACAAATTAAACATGTTACTAACCTAATATGAAAACATTTAAAAATAAAATCAAATGAACTTGTACTAACATGAACCTAAATCTAATATGACATGCATCGAGTGGCTTTAATTCTAATGCAAATTTGACCTATTATTCTAACATGGCTAAAAATGCAATTTCTAATTAACATGCGTGAATGATATGCAATCTTCCTAATTTTGGAAACTATTGTGCAAATTATGTGGCATGCAAGCTATCTAATGCAAACTATATGACATACGTGTCACATGGTGACATGACAAGGCCTAGACCACAAACATACATATGACATGTCCTAGACTATATGCAATGCATGTGTTTTTTATTTTAATATTTTTATGAAATTCGAAATTGCTTGATATATGAAACTAGTTACCTATAATTAAAGATTATCTAACTTAAATTATAAATTAACTTATCTTAATCCCTAATTTAAACTAAGATATTATCTTTACCATAGACAAGGTCCTAGCAAGCAAGTTCTAACTAAAATTAATTTATTCTAACTTAAAAACTAACAAGAGAAATCTTTTGGTATTTTTTTGAGTTAGAAAAGATTATAATTAAAACCTATCTACCTATAAAATCTCATGCGAACATTATTCATAGTGCAAGATGTAAAATTTTTGTAACACCAAATCCATTTAAAAACAAACAAAATCAACGAATGTATCTCGGACATGAGATTGGATCGGTTGATTTTTTTCGTGTGGTCGCGAGTCGTATCTTGAGCATGAGATCGGACAATCGACCGATGCACATTATGGATTAGGATTTTCTAATTCAAGCATACCTGAAAATCTTGAGAATATGCATCAATACTCAAAAAACACGATTTAGATAATGAAACTTAGTAATTTAAACTTGAAACGTTTGAATCATTACCTAATATGTGAGTCAACCTTCAAATTCGGAACCTTGACGCATGGACTCGTGGCGTCACGGCAGCGCATAGGTTTGACTTGTATTGTGCGGCTAAATTTCCACACAAACAAGAGTCAGCGAGGAAGAGGTTGACTTTGGCTTGCTAAAAATTGAGTGGACGCACGGAGTCAATGAAAACTCCAAGAGCAGAGGTCATGCACACTTGGTTGTTGTGAGTTGCGTGGATCGCAGCTTCAAGGACGTTGCTTCACGAACCGCGAACACGTCAATGAGGCAACATCACTCTTTGAGCAAGGGGTCGCTTGCTGGACGTCGACACGAGCGCGGAGAACTTCTCGACTACTAGAACTTCTCGGATGATGAAGCAAAGTAGATCTTCGGAGTTCCCTTTTTTCTTTTGTCTCCTTTTCTCCGTCCCAGACTTCCCTGTTTGCCTTCCTTCCTTCTTTTGCTTCTTATTTGTTGGTCAACACTCCTGTTCCTCACGAAAGAACTCCTCCCTTTTGACTTTCTTTTGTGTGAGAGCCGAATGCTCCCACAATTTTTCTGCAGATCGTCTCCTCAACAATCTCTGACTTTCCTTCTTCGTGTATTTCCCTCCCCCAGAAGAAAACTCTCGTATATTCTCTCTTTTCGCTCTCAATCGCACAGCTCTCTCGTTTGATTTTTCTCTGCTTTCCTGTGTGTGTGCGTGTCTCAGCCGAAGAAGGGTCCCCCACCTTTATACCTCTTGGACTCCTTTACGAAGAGATAAAGCCCAATCTCGATCAAATCTTCTAAAGATTTGACCGAAATTTATCTAACTTTAATGTTTATCTACCCCTCCTGCTTTGCTTACTGCTCACGATCGTCATTTAACTTTGGGATAAAGAGGATTTCGACTAAATCTGCTGAAAAGATTTGGTTAAAATTTATATATCTTTATTTCATTCAAATTCTCTTATCCATTGAATTTTCTTCCCAAGTCGCCACCAATGATTATGCAAATTTTAAAATCCTAAAATTTAGGTGTCAACAAGCATGATTTGATATTTAAATATTCCAACAGTCAACCCAAGGAAAATAAAAGTAAAAGAAACTTGGCAGACAGCCCCGAGTATCTAATATTAAGGTTTGTTTTGGGTTGGGTTGATTCGGTAGTTTATTTAGGATAAGGATGGAATTGTCGTTGGAGAGGAAATGACAATTTTATAAGCAACTATACATTAGTAAGCTATGTCAAAGTGGCATCTTAGTGCAAAATTCAGGGTGCAAATTGGTCTTCCAAGAGTAGAGGGATACAAAGTTGTCTTCGAGTAAGAAGTAGATACAGACTCTGGTTCTCTTTCTCTTACCTATTCATTATTTTGATGAGCGGCGGCCAATACGCAATTATGGCCAGCAATAGTGCCTCCGTCGTGCGAGGGCTTGCCCCCACCTCTTCTCTGTTTATGTTATTTTCTTTTTCATGTGATGCCACATCATCGCCAATTGTTCCTCAACCTATTCTAGAAAGTCATTTCATATTTTTATGTCACTTGAAATTGATATAATTAACGAAATCATGTGATCGCACTTTCTGAAGAAATTTCAATACTTAATTGCATAGTCAAAAAATTTAGGACTTGGTTATACTTTCTTTATAAATTCTAGAACTTTGGGTGCACGTACCCAAGACTAAAAGTACAGTTATCTGTCAAACCTCATAGAATTATCGAGAATCTTATTTAGGTCGTAACATAACTTGCGGATGCCACATGTTATTTATTTGTCTAATCGAAGACCTAAAATCTTTCAATTGTATCTGGTCCTGTCGGAACCCCAACATCCAAATACCTGAAAAATGCAAGTGTCGTAGAATTTTTCAACATATACCAGACAAGAACCAGAATCCATTTTTTTTCCCTATCTCTCTTCTATTCTAGCCAAACTCACACTCGGACTCAAGGATGAGGTGCAGCAAACCTCTCTTAATGCACAAATTCGGCGACGGGACTATGCATTTGATTTAAGAGGAAAACCCGGAAGACAATTTATGCACTTGACAACTAATTAGTGCCAAAAGGTCAAAGAAGTTGGTAACCTTGAGCCAATTCTAACAGATGATAGATACACGGGCTTTGCAACCTTTTTCAAGAGAAAGGATGGGACTACATTATGACGAACATCTTTCGGCCACCCTTCTCGATAAGGCCGAGATATTCTCTTAGGTAATTTTGATGCGAACGACTTTCCCTCTCAGTTTTAGCATCACCCTATTCGTAAACCTTCGAAAAATGCGAAAGGAGCCCTCGTTCCCTCCCTCCTCTCCCGCTACACACTTGAATAGATATCGGGTGGCCTTTCCTTGTATAGCTACGTTCAATCTTGGATGGGCTATTTAAAAGGCTCTAGCCTACGTTCAAACTAATTCTACTTTGGAAATCAGGAAAGAAGGGATCTTCTGAGCAAGTATGCACGAAGTGATCTTCAACCCAACTCTTTTATGTGGATCACTACTACCAGCAGCTCTCTTAGTCATTATATAGCTCAATTTCCATAATCTCTATTTCGAATTGCTATTGCCCTTGGACCCTTTTTGGTCTTTGGCTAGTTAAAAGAGAGTACGTTACATATTATTCTATTCCTGATTAATTTGGAAGAAACCAAACCAAAATAGTACATCCGGGAAAGATACTGACAATTTTGACCCTTAGCGCAATTGTCAAGAGCATATATCCAGCATAAAACTGCCAATACATCAATCTCTAGAACCCGCTCAAAAGATTGATATTCTCCTTCAATGCGTTGTCCAAGACACTGCAAACCCTAAAAGCGCACGAAAACGGGACACAGCCTTAGATTTGTGAAGTCACACACAAGATAAATTTTAATATGTATTTATGTATATACACACACAAAAACATATACTAGCGGAATACAGACAGCCAGCGAATATGACGGAAAACACTATCATTCGATTAGGAGAACATCTCGTGGACTTAGGAAAGATATTTCTCTACATTTATGATGTTTTCGTAAAAGAAGAGAAAATGAATGGAATAAAAATGGTGCAAAATAATAAATATTTTGGAAATTCCGTGACAGGAGAGAGGAGGAAAATCTCAAACCTGCAATGTTTTCTCTCAATTTTCTTCATGATGGTGTCCCAGAGATGGTATTAAGATAAAATAAGGTATAAGGTTATAACCTTTTTTTATTGGCGACATAAGTTTTATCTAGCAAACAAAAATGCTCATAAATATACCCTTTCTTTCTTTCTTTCGAGTACCTTTAATTTGTTAACTATGGTAAAGTAAAGATGCACAGTAAATATTACATAAATTTCAAGTCTTCAAAAAGCAACACTGGCATTCCATACAATATTTTCATTGCTAGCCATCCCATTTTCCATTTTATTAGACTTCTCCACTTCTTGGGCATGCGTGAATTCTAACATGCAAATGATTTTCAGTAACTCTCCAATGTCACGAAAATTCGTCAAGTTCATATTGAATTCCATTCTAGACTGATTAATATTATTAAACAAAGTCCATCTCCCGTCAAACGGTGGCAATCTTCTGCAAAGATCAACATATTTGATACACGAATTGCCAAATTCGAAAACCAAATTAGTCACGAGAATAGGTTAAAGTGTACTTAGGAAAAAGAACTTAATGAATAAAGTTCACACCTAGGCGTGCCACTTGGTGCAACCGCGAGAACAATACCAAATTCTGGTAGACGTGGCATTTATGATATGTAGAGTATGTATGTAGATAGACCAAAAGACATTCTCATCCCCGTAGATTTATGGTATGCAATGTTACACATGAAAATAGAACTTCTAATCTAAGATAAGCTACAGTAATGCTAGAGATCAAATTTCTTGAAACATATTAGCAAAAGATTGCACATAGTAAAAGGAGGAGAGAAGAACATTACAAGTGTCAAAATTTGTGTACGGCGTTTATTTTAGTGCCAAAAGTTTCATCCGAATCACTTAAGTGCCAGTTTTTCCAAAAAAAAAAACGATCACTTTAATACCAAATCTGATTTCTTTGGCTAGAAATCCGATTTGGCACTTTTTTATTAATAAGGCTCGCCAGAAAGTCTAGTCAAAATTTAAAATTAAAAAAATTAAAATTCCAAAAAACAAAAAAAAAATCATAATTTAATCAAATTTAAAAAAAAAAAGTAAAAACGGGGTCATACGGGGAGGGCAGCAAGCCCTCCACGCTGCCCCCTACCCTCGTTGAGGGACGGTTGGTGAGGGTTGCCTACCCCTGACTACGCCGACCATGGGTCAGTGGGACCCTCGCCACGGTGAGGGCTCGCCACCTCCCCCTTTGACCCCTTTAAAAAAAATAAATTTAACTAATTTTTAATTTAATTTGAATACATTAAAAAGGCATATCATATAAAAAAATCAAAAAATCACATTGGCTAGGTTTAAAATACAATATTCCAATGAAAATTTAATTATAAATGCTATGTCAGTTTTTAGCCGAAATAAGGCACTTAAGTGCTTGTTTTTTCTCCAATTTGGCACTTAGTGATCCAAGGAAAATTTTTTACACTAAAATGATCGTCGTACACAAGTTTTGGCACTTGCAGTGTCCTTTTCTCGTAAAAGAATGCAACAAGACTTGCGTGGTTAATGTTCTACGCCTCTGGTGTTCATGGTATTCTGTCCATTTACTAAAATGTTTTAACTGGCAAAGAGAAAACAATAAAAAGAACATAATCACCACCTATCCGCATGCAAATTTTGTAATGTGAGGTGTTAATCCTACGACTCATCACAGGTACTGCAACCAAGCTACTTAACTACTGTAACCCCACTCACCACCGTCGTATGCACAACACCGCCTTGAGCCACCCACCCTCCAGCCGTTGAACCCGCCATCACGCCCCCCACCCGCCAAAACCAACCAAAAAACAAAAACTCCTCCCCTTCATGGACGCAAAAACACCTGCGTTCTTCACCAATTCTTTAAATGTCGAGATGAAGAGGTGACACATAAGACTAAAGCCCAAAGACACTCAATTCTTGTGGAAGTCCAGTACAGGCGTGTCAAAAGTGTGATTAAGTACAAGAGTTTCTGATGGAATAACCACCTTTACTTGAGACCTAAAAAAACTAAATCTGAAATGTAGAAGGGGAAATGCAATTAGAAAAAGTCCGCCATGTATAACTCAAAATTCAAGACAAGCTGTTGGCAAAGAAAGTAAAAGAAGAACCTTAAGCAGCAATAGCAAAAGTAAGAACACAAAGTTTCATGATAAAATAAGGGATCATGTCAAAGCCTATCTACTCTTCATGGCAAGAAGGTAAAGGGAAAAAAACTAGTTCTTCGCCTTTGATAAGACCAGTACTGTTCAATTGCATGGAGTATTTTACAACAACGTTCCAGTAAAGGCCCGCATAGTGTAATTCTTATGAACTGTGATCCAAATAGAACACTGAAGCATCCCATGACTCTCAGTCAGAAATAGCAGGATGGAGAACATATTAATCAAAACAAAACCTTCCAATAGGTACACCAGAAAGAAATAAGACAGAAGCACACAGCAATGGAAAAAAAAAATCGAATGCATTAAAGAAGTACCATATCTTCACCTGACTAATGCATCATAGATTACATGCGCTGTATTAACACCACCATCAGCTTAGGATTCGAGAAGCAGCTCTGTGGGATTGGTACTCAGTACCATCGAAAGTTTTCACAAATGTTATAGCTTCAAATTTCAAAATTGCACAAGCAAATGAAAACTAAAGAAACCACTTCGATTATCATATCATTTGCTTGTAGCACTTCTAGAGCATTATTATGGTGCAGATTTGCTGATGCATATGTTGACTGAAGATACTTTGATGGGAAATCTTGTGGTTTACATGCTCGTTAGAGTTTGTCGGTATCATCTACATTTGGCCAACTACATTACTCAACAAAAACCAATCCTTCGAAGTCCATTGTGCTTATTCCTTTCCGTCTTGCACTAATCAATTGCTTTTATGATGTGGTGATATTTTTATGGAACTAATCTATTCATCTTTCCTTTTCATCATTTGTTTTAAATTGGGTTTTTCATCTCTCATGACAGGAAAAATGTAATATGAAGGAACAAAAATATTGGACAAGCTACAAGAGAAACACTAAATGTACAGGAAACATATGATGTATAGGAACAGAAGATAAGATGAGCAACAAAAAATTTCTTCTTCTTTGCATAAAAGTGCCATGTGAAAACTATCTCTAATTTACAAAGTGATCATGCAAATGTTAAACAACGTATATATGTATAATGTAATAAATCATGGAATTTTTACGCACCATCACAAAATGATGAAGCAACTGTTCTATTCATATCACAGAATGCAAACATAGGACTGCCAACAACTCACTATGACACAAATCATGAAAAGTTAAGCACAATGGAACACTTCCACCAGAAGGTTTGTTCATAAAATACCTGCAGTCTGCTCCACACCCACTTGTAAAACCCAGCGGCCACCATGAGATAATGTTTGGCAGCAGAAGAGCAACCCCATACATATCTCTAATGTGCCATTACATTTCTTTGCCTTGCTTCTCAAGCAAACCTGCCTTGAGTGTAAGCCACGACTTGCTTATAAAACTAGGACACATTTTCATTCTCAAAAGAATGGAGAATAAACTCAAGTAATATGCAAGAAAATTACAAATATGATGATTAGAGTGTGTGGAAATGCACCCTTGACTCATTCTTTGATAAAAACAGTATGTGTCAAGCATGTTTCTTAGAAGAAAACTATTTCAGTTAGTGGGGCATCTTAGCTGAGTTACGGAGCAAGTATAAGGGACAGACTAGGGGGCACTAAATAGTAACAAGAATCTACAGACTCTTGCAGCATTCAAAAGAAAGGATTCAGTGGACAAAGCAAGATTGATCAACGAAAATAATCTTCACCCAGGAATTCTTCTACTCTTGTCCATGAAAACTATATATCTCAATTTCTGATCCCCAACACACATTGAAGAAGTTCAATACTTCACATGAACTATATTTCATAGCTTGAGGAGTACCATTTCCGCAGTAATCATACTTAAGCAGAACGCCATCTAGCTATGTAACAGCCTTTACTCCAAATCATCCTTGGGTAGCTGCTCATGCCAAGATTGAAGAACAATCCCAAGTCGTGAAAGTATTGCCCCTACTGCCCGGTTGGCCCTAACTTGTTTGTGAAAGGGATTCGCCCTTGGCTCTTGGTAGATAGCTTAAGCCCGATGCTTTGATAGTCAATGTGGCACCTCCCCAAAGCTATCATTTCTTGCGCGCGTGCATGCACAGAGAGAGAGAGAGAGAGAGAGCCCAGTTTTTCATCATCTCTGTCGACCTTAAACCATCAAATGTAGGAAAGAAATGACTTAAAAGAACGAACATACTGAACTGAGTTTCCTTACGGGACTCTATAGCTAGGATCCTATCACGCTATAATTCATCAAAAAGATAAAGATTGCCTTTCATTATCAACACAAACGAAATTAGCCATGCAAACAGATGAGGGAAGATTAAACTGACGCGAAACAGTTGCTCTGTCGGTGCCATCAATTCTTTCACCTAATTATTTTCAACGCAACTTCAAAGGAGCATTTATTTTCTGCAAGAATCCAGAGAGGATGAGAGATAAATGATGAATGTAATCCACAAACTTGCCAAGATATATTCCCGTAGAGGCTTGATCATCAGACTATATCTTGTTCGCACAAAGTGTCTCCTATCCCACAGTCCGATGGCTCCGGTTAAGAAGGTTTTATTGCATATTAATTTGAAGAATACAGCAAAAAGCCACTTAATCTGGCTAGAGACCAAGAACCAAGAACCAGAGCCGATTATAAGACATGAGAATAAGCCTAATTACATTAATTATGTCATGCTTTCCCCGCTTCGTGTTGCATGCAAGAAAATGAAGATCTAAAAAGAGCCGAAGGACAGGGTATTATTCTCTGTGTCTAAGAATATTGCAATAAATAATGAAATAAGTAAAAATGAAGATTACTAAATACCTGAAAGGTCTGGCATACAATATGATTTTTTCCGTCAAATCCGCACAGGAAAAGGGCGTTAATTACCCCATCGAAAGTCACGCTCTCTGAAGCTGCTAACTGTTGCTGATCATCAAGCTTAAAAAATTCAAAAGGAAATTAAGGAAAAAGCTTTCACAAGTTTAATCAAACCAGACTCACAGAACCCATGTGAACCAGTCGCGTGTTATCATCCTTTTTTTTTTTTTTGGGTTCATTTCCAGTCCCACATACACAGCCCCACAAAGAGAGAGAGAGAGAGAGAGAGAGAGAGAGAGGCCAAAAATTCGGGCACCGGGAAGCTTGGCAGAAAGAGATATGAGCACGCAAAAGAAAAGGTATAGCCTCTATACAATTACCTCTGTGTGCTCACTCTCTTCTGTCAAGTCTTGTTATGCCCCATATCAACCCTAACAAAGAGATGAGGCGAGAGACCAGTAAGACAATGGAACAGAATTCGGAAGCAGAAGAAGAAGAGAAGAAACCAGATCTGTGGAGACGGTGGAGATACCCATTTGAGGGGAGTTTCTTTAGGAGTCTCTAAACATCAAAGAGGTTCATCATCGCCTGTCGATGACAATTAGGGTTTTTCCCCATCAAGAAAGCCCAAAACAAGAACAACAAAACCAAACCCCACTCTCTCTAAAGACAGACGGCCACACAAACACCCATGCAAGGTCTCGACAGGCTTCGGGTATACCGTACCAGACGTTGAAGAATGAATCGTACAGTGAACGACGGCCATGGACCGAAAATGGCAAAACCACCGAAAAATGTACAGAGAAAATGTGTGGACTGCGGAGAGAGCGTGCTTTTGTCTTTGCCCTTTTGGTTAAATGAGGAAACGGAGCGATGAAGGGTCACTTCCATTGCCAATTACCAAAAACAGGGCGGGGAAATAGGATTTTAATACCCTATGAACACCTGTTAAATAATCGATTAAAAATATTTTACAATGACTTCATCCAGATATTTTGAAAATTTAAACCATTTCATATCACGTAAGATTAATAAGTGATTTGGACACTTGATAATAACATCAATGAAAGCGAGCCATAGTATTCTAGCAAAATTTTCCTTATTAATTGTCAGCCCTACAAGTAATTGTCAGACATAAAAAGGACATATATTGATTATGACAAGATGAATTACAAGAAATCGCGTGAGCGAATAACACTTATTGTTTCTTTATTTGATCATTCAAGAAATTGTGCAAACGATTTTTTATTTTTTTTCTCTGCTCTTCCGCAGGATTTATTTCTTGGGAAGACCAGACATTGGCGATTGATTTCTAGTCGTCGATTTGACTGGCGTCGTCAAAGTCCTCGTGCATGTGTGCTGAGTTCAGTGGTGCAGGTTGTCTTGGCAATTGGGCATTTCAGGATGGGACTGCGTCCATCCGGGAGACAGGTCTTGAACGCGACGAACCCGCAGGTAAACTTTATAGAGGTACTGAATAAATTTTTGTGTGGATTTTGCTAGGCTAAATAAGGAGATACATAACTTCCATTTTAGTGATGATACTCGTGACAAGAACATCTGAAAATAAGTATTTTTATGTCTTCATCAAACATATTTAACAAGTGTTCCGAAAATACCTGTTAATAAAATCTTTTTTATACTAAAGATTTTGTTTGTTCTCGAGACACTTCTTGAATAATTACTTAAGAAAATTTCATATATATCAATCAATTAACTATTCATGTATTATGTGTTAGGAAGATGCAATGTAATCTAGGTAATCTTCTGCCGGTTATGTATTTATCAATATTCGAAATGTCTTTAAAACCAAATGATCTTAAATTAGATATACTTAACAAATAATTTGGAAATAGTCGTTAACTGAATATATAACAGTTTTAAATCAGAGTGAGATTAACATCCTTATCTTTGGGGCTTATGTTTTTACTAGCCCTTTAAATGTCCTCTGTTGCATTTCTACATTATTTAGTTAGGATCTTTTGAAAAAATTTCTGTTGCTAATACTCTCACCGATGAACAAATCACAGAAATTTCACAGCATGATGCGGTTGATGGTTGTTGTGGAGCTACAACAGCGAAGTGCTGCCATCCGATTTCACATTGGATGATGAAAGATCTTGTGATTTGACTCAGAAAGACTTAGGATCTCATGTCATTACTTGGAGTACTTCTTTTGAGAATTTAACCAAGTAGATCAAGCGAATAGTTAAAAATAGCTCAAAGCAATGCTAGACGATAGGAGAAACTAAGTGTTATGTTGTGAGGGTCATCTCTTAAATGGTTCGATACAAATTGCTACAAACCTACAAGGCACTAACGAGTCTTCTAACCGCCTAATGTGGATCCGCATGATTGGTTGGTATCGACTTGGGGAAACAAAAGAGAAGAAACGAAAAAAAGATAAGCAATTCATGTTTTCTAATTGTGGATTACTATTTAAGCTCCATTTATTTCGTAAAAAATTAATGATTTTTAAAATATATATTTTTAAAATGATCACTTATATCACTTAAAATCATTTGTCAATGGAAAATATTTCATATTAGACATAAATTGTCGTTGGTAATGAAAATATTTTTTTATTGATTAATTATTTCAAATAATATAAGCAATTACTTTTAGAAAAATATTTTCCAAATCATTTATATTCCACAAGCAAACGGAGTCTTAGCTTATTACAAGCATTATTAACATTTCTCAAGCACACACACATACAAGCACTGCGAATATGATACAGCTCCAGATTGTTGCACCAAGCATGGATTAAAATAGGACAGGACAATTACTATACTTAAAATGGCTGGCGGCAGCAAAATGAAAAGTAATTGCATGGACTAGCAATATGCGCATGATTTGTATTGTCCATTTCAAAAGTGGAGTACTTACTCCTACATCCCTTTAAGTCTTCAAAGTGCTGAGGATATAGAAAAATGCCTATTCAACTTTTCAGGTTAGAGAGAGAGAGAAGCGGGGGGGGGGGGGGGGGGGGGGGGGTGGAACAGTCTTGCCTTTTTCTTTTTCTGATGGAATATAATCTTTCTCGGTGCAATTTAACTTGGGGCCATCTTGTATTATAATTATTACATACCAAGGCTCAATTCATTGGATGGAGGACATCAAGTTGTCAGTATTATTAGGGGTAGAGGAAGGACCGCACGCACGAGCCATGGACCACAATCAAAGCTTTGTTTCATTTCACAACAGTTTGTCTTTTGGCCATAAAATGCGGCAATTGTCAAACCTATTCTGAGTAAGGAAGCAACAAAAGATGATAGGCAAATGGGCTACAAATGAGGAACGTTAAGGTTCTGAAAGAGCATCGAGCCTTTCTCCTTATGCTTTTGCCTTTTTCCACTTCGGGTAAATGGGGTGTACCCACGATTCTAGTTTTGGCAACATTTCAAAATTTCTTCCGGTGCTTAGTGCTTGTACATGATCTCTTTGTCCAAAGGCTTATCATGGTCCCTCCCACTAGACACGGTCTTTCTAGAGTTAATTGTCGTCAATTCAGAACTAATGGCACTCATGAAAGTTCTCATGCAATATAAAGAGCTTGATGGGGTTATTAAATGACAATTTCCAATGCAAGAACCATGAGATCCTGGATTCTCTTTGTTGGTTAACGTTTACTTCGTTAGCATAACATAATACGAGCATCTTTGTTTCTAAGCTCGCTCGGATCGTTTATGATTCAATCACATTTGATTTGTAAAAAATAATTACATGTCAAACGTCTTCTTTTAGGATGAAGCTCGCTTTAGATAAGTTTGCAGGATTATGAAATAACCACTGATTTCATAATTCTATATGTGTTGCCTGCACCTACTACCTCCCTCGATTGTCCAGTAAGGGCAAGGAAAATCTAAAGAAATCAACCCACGTTCCTTTCCTGATGAGTATTGTCCTCCTTAGGGTTTTCTTTTCACTGACAACAAGCCCCAACCGGCAAAAGTTTCGAAAGGATGAAATTGAAATCATCCAAAAAGGAAAGGGAAAAACAATAAAGGAGGAATGCCCTTACATAGAGTAGTTGAAGGACCACAACTATGACTGGACCACACTGAAAAAATATTCAATCTATCAAGAAAAGGACAAGGCATAAAACCCCTCGTCGACCCCGACAAGAACCGTAGGGTTATTAAAAGTATATAATCTATGTCGTGCTCGTACTGATGGATGGAGTACGCATTCATCTGAATTCTTCCGATCCGGAAACGAACTAACAATAATATCATTACGCGAGCATATTCCAACTTTCATGTGTTGCATCGTGGGACTCTCGTCATGGTCACCAGCTTCCCAGAAATACAGTTGGCAAAGGCCATTGTCTAGTGCTTCTCTTCCGTCATTGAGCGCATGAAGCTTCTTTCTTCGGCTCATTTTAATCGTGTTATGTACTATGCATATTTTTGCAATAATGATGTAGTTAGTGTCCGCTGCAGTGTGATGTCGATCAAATTTATAAAATTATTATGAAATACAATTAGTTTGGCAGTGTTAGATAATATATCCGATCGTAAGAGTATCTCTAGTCACCGTAGAAGTTGGAGACCGGTTGTAGTCAGCCCGCCATTGATACAAGGTCCAAACGTGTCAATTTTCCACCCGTCGGACGGATTCCGCCACTCCACTTGGAGGGGAGGTTGCATCTTAAGATAAGAAGATGACCTGATGCAAAGGGAGAGACGATTCACACGTGTTGATGCAAACGACATTTCAAACCCTGAGAAGTTCAAAGGATAAGAAAGCTGCCATTGGCTTACAACCGTCCAAAAGTAAACCCGGAAATCTAGATCTTGAAAACAAGATGGGGCCGAGCGGCCCTTTACGATCACGCTGTCGAAGGATTCGGGTAATATTGAAGTGAGTGTTTTGCCAACTTCTGTACGACAAGAACATGGCCACACGTTGTCGTATTTTGGACATGGACGCTCCACATGCATGAAGCTTCAAGCTAATGGCAATTCTATAACCGAAAAGTTCGAAAGGTAAGAAAGCTGCCATCGACTTACAACCGTGCGAAACGGAACCTGGGTGTATAGATCTTCAAACCAAGATGGACCGAGGAGCCTTCGCGATCATCTTATCGAAGGATTTGGGTAATATTGAAGTGAATATTTTGCCAACTTCTGTACAACAGACGAGACCATGGCCACAAGTTCTCACATTTTGGACAGGGACGCTACCCATGCATGAAGCTCCAAGCTAATTCAACATCGTAGATAATGAACGAAATAGCCCAACGAAGAGGACATGCGCCAATTACTCCCCCTAGGTTGAGCTCACGGGAGCCATCGTAGAACAAACCTTCCAGCTCCCCGGAACATGTACTCGAAATACCACTTCGCTGTTCTGTTGCCGAGCTCGTCAAAGCAAAACTAGGAATGAAAGCACTATAAACCCTCCGGATTGAAACTGTATTAACACCCACATACCCAACCCAGTCCTGCCGTCGCAAAATCGAAGGAGCAAAAGATCTAAAACCCGGATGGACAATTCGGCCAGAAGTCTTTTATCAATCATGAGGCACGCTCACAATACATTACTGTCAAAGAAAAGCCTTTTTTAAGTCGAGCAACATGAAGCTAATGCCATCTGTAAATAACCCTATCTTTTGCAAAAGGAAACAAAGCTAAGCAATGCGCTCTGCAGTCAGTTCCAACAACAGCATCCCTCTCTAACAGCAAAAGGAAAACTAAGCTAACCCCTCTACAACCACTAATGATCTAGATTATCTGAATATAATGCTGGCCATAATATTTAACTACCACCAAGAGAATGTTTTGCTTAAATACTGCACAGCTCGGGAAGACAAACATGCAAAATCCTAAGAGTTCCTGCGAGATGGACCGGTGCCTCCAGGAGTTCTATTCAGTCAGCAAAGACTCCTCCCCTTTCAGATTTCTAAGCACCTCTTCGACGCTTTTTCCCAGTGCTTGATTTCCCTCCCTGAGCTTTTGAATACTCTGACAGCCTTGCTTTCTTACTTACAGGGACTTCAGGTGTCTCCTCCGAGTCGTCATCCTCAATTTCATCCTCTTTTGGTTTGGGTGAACCCAGTTTGAGCTTTCCGGAGCTACTGGTATTACCCTTGCCAAAGCTTCTTGGACCTTTCCCCTTGGAAGTACTCTTATCAGCTCGCAAGGACTTGTCACTTCTCTGGATTTCTCGGTCAGACTTGGCAGAAACACTTCTTGCACTCGAGTCAATGGCTTTCGATTTGCCAGTTTTGAGAGTCATAACTTCAGCATCCCTGGATTTCCCAGACGCTTTCAAAGTTGTCTTACCAGTACTTTTAGGGGTTCGGTCTTTCTCAAAACTGCCATCTGTTTTCCTACCTTCCCTGGACTTGTGACCAGATGTTGTAGCAGCAGAAGCTTTGGGCTTGCCAGAGGAAGCACCTCCACTCCTAGCAAGAAGAAGTCAAATAGTCATGTAACAAACTAAGGTCAATAACAGCGTCCGTAAAATTTAACTCACTTCTTAGATGACATATCCATCTTCATTTTCTTTGCTGAAGCCAGCCCAGCCTTCACTTTCGCCTTTTTCTTCAGAGGCCTGAATGAAGCAACCAGATGATATCGGTACAACCCTATCTACTATTATAGAATGTACACAGGAGAACAGAAACAAGTGAAGAATAAAAACACAGTACAATGTGCATGAGATATAGCAATCACACGTGGAGTGCAAATATAGAGATCTAAGTGCCACAAGCTATATCCATGCTGAAAAGACATCTTAATAAAGGCCTTCAGAAGAGCAATAAGACAGACAATGGCTTCCATCTGCAAAAGCGAAAGGCAACTCCCTACATCTTCACTTAATAAAGGAATGCTCCAAAAGCTTCAAAGAAAATGGTAGATTATACTGTTCATGAATGACAAGGAAATCCACCCGAAAATTCAAACCAGAAAGTCAGATGTTCTGTGTATCCTACACAAGTATCAATTTTGAAAGCATTGAAGCAGCCTTCCCAAATAGATGTTAAAGAATGCTAAATGTTCCACCAAATATGAATTAGCATGATGTCAATTGTATTATCTCCCCAAACAAGTCGGGAAAAAGATAAAAGAGACGTACATTTCTGGCGAAGCATCCGAACTGTCACGATCGGCAGCTTGGCCCTGTGTAGAGAAAACCATCAGTGAGTTATCCATCAGACACGACAACATTGAGGTTATAAGGTTAATGCTGTCAAATCCAGTAGTACCCACCTTATCTCCTGAATCACCTTCGACAAGCTTCCATTTCTCTACCTTGAGATTTAATATCTCAACATCACCATCCTCGTAGGAAATCTGCAAAAGCAGGCAGTTGTAATCTTCTGGACAGAACACCCCAACATCTAATACTAGATGAAAAGAGCATGTTAATAACCATAACTACCATCTCACCTTATGCTTTTTTTGCACACTATCAAAAGCACTAATGACACCTTCATAGTATCTGAAAGATCATGAAATAGTCAGAAGCAAAACTGAGACCACAAGAACCGGCTTTAAGTTTGGTTTAGATGTAGAGCCAGCAGTTCAAATATTTGACTTAGCAAAATAGAACAGGCATACAGAGAAAGACTACAGAAAAGCTATACATACTGTTTATCAAGTGGCCACCAAACTTTTATCTTTGAACCAACCAGGTCCTCTCCATAATCCTTAGCATCAGAATCCTGGGACACCAATGACCAACCAATCAGTAATCATGTCAATAAGAGCACCGGATATAATCCTATCGAATGGTCTTTCTGTTTTCTTTTTTGTGCCGGGTGTAGTGCAGAGCTGGGAGAGGAATGATTAATATGCACTTCTACTATCCACTTTAGGCACAATAGAAGCTCACAGAGATGGCGGGAGAAAGTGCAAAGATCAGAACCCCCAAATGAGCATAGCATCACAAATGCAACCAAAATGAAGGCATGTAACAGCGCTTCTGAGACTTGTTGGTTAGCAGATATTCATCGAAGCCCTCAGTTTCTCTGTTTATAAGCACATGTATACTGAATTTGTCATCAACTTTGGTCAATCATGATACCCCTACCAGAGAAGCACAAACTTATAGATAACAAGCCATGACAGACATGACATTGGCAAATCCTCAATCTCAGTTGACATTGTGTCAAAGACGAAGCTTAGAAGTATGACGTTTACAAGATCAAGTACAAAACTTGTCGAGTGATGACAAAGCCAATCTATTCATATATCAACATCGCAATGCTATGCTTTGGAGAGGAGGGTTTTCTTTCTTTCCAATTTCAACTCTTCTCACTTAAGATTCTAACTTTCCCCTTAAGATCTTCTCTAATCAAGCCCTTCAAGTCTAAAGCTAGCTAATGAAAAAGAACAAAAGGTTGAAAATGTAAAATGGATGGTTAGACATCGCATATCATACCTCCTCTTTGCCCAAACTACGTTTCCTCTTGAAATTGTCCTTAGAGGTCTCACCCACGTACTTCTCATCTTTAACTAGCTTTTTCACCACCTTAGGGGAGGAAGGAGTTCCCTGATAGGTAAAAGTATTCATCACCAGCCAAGTGAAGAAATATTAAAATTATAGACAAAATTTGATATGGAAGTACCTTTTTATCATATTTCCCAGCCGATTTCTTGACATCCTTCTCAGAAGCCAATCTACTTTTGCCGCGCTTCCTTCGGTCCTCTGGCTTCTTTCTAGACATACCTTCCCCACTGCTGGTGCTTGCATTCACTTTCTTCTCTGACTGTTTCAACATCTTTACATCTGATCCACTGGTTGCGTCATCTTCCTTGGATGTTTCCTCCATTGTGATAGTTCTCTCCTTGCTGGACATATCATCAGCGCTATCATCCAATTTTTTGTTATCTGTTTCTACTTGAAGACCAGCTGTTCCTGCAGATTCTTTTTTGGGAATGTCAACAGAGGATGGTTTCACCTCTTCAGCTGAATCCTCTTTATCCTTCGGTGATCCAGCCTCCGGGGGCTGACTTTTTTCAGGTATCTCCTCAGTTATGGTAGGCAAAGCAGAGACATTGGATTCATCCTTTTTGGACTCATCATCTTTGGATTCATCATCAGCCGCTTTATCCGTAGATGGCTCAGAGGCACCCTCCTTTTCGCTAGGTGATGGTATTTTTGCCTCACATTTGAGATCTTCATCTGGCAGACTTGGAGCATCATTGCCAATTTCTTTCTCAGTGCCTTTGACATTGTCAGCCTTATCATCAACCCGAGAAATGTTGGATGGCTTCACAGATTTAGATGACATATTCGTTCTCCTTCCTCTTCGCTTGGTAGCTTGTTCTGGCTTGGGTTCTTCTTTCTGTGCCTTCTCGTTGTCTAATTTATCAAGGTCACCATTGCTCGATGCATCGGCGGTTTTGGATGCACTCTCCTTACCGTCTTCTTCCTTCTTCAATGACATGGGATCTACCAAAGAATCATCTTTATCCAGCTGGGTCGAACCATTGTTCACGACTGTTTTTGGAGACTCGCCAGGTGCAGGAACATCTTCTTGAGTTGAAGGCTCTTCAGCTACCCTCTCTTTTTCCATCTAAACAAGCATAAATTGGATGTTGAAAGAATTTATGTGAGTAATGTCAGCAACCCAGAACAGAAAGAAAGAAAACAGAGAGATGCAACTAAACAATGACATCAGAATATCTTGTTGAATATGGAAAGTAGATCATCTCATGGGTTCATGAAAATCAAAATGGAGAACCATTAGAATTCTCATCTTACATGAAAATGAAAACTGAGAACATCTTACAGACGAAACACAGCCAAATCAATGCTGGAACTTAATTTCACTTACGTCATGGATGTCAGTTTGCTCGACTGCACCATTTGTGTCTTGACATATGGAAGCAATGACTTTACTATAATCATCCAAAACAACACCAGATGATTTCAATGCTTGGACCAGGTAAGGTCTCAGTTTCACAGCACACTTCTCAAGCACTTTCTCTCCAAGCTTCTTTGCAATAGGAAGCACATCCTGAAAGATAGTGTGATTCTTAATGTTATGGAGGACAGCAAATATAGCAAGAGATCTAACTGACTTGAGAAGAAGTTTACCTCATTGTCCTTTTTTACACTGGCTAAGACGGGGGAGAGAAGCTCTGGTGAGATATCTTCACTTTCTTCTATAACCAGAGTCATAATTGTCTCCATTGATGTAAAGACATTTGCTGGATGGTACTCCCTAAATATCGTTTGTCAAACATTAGTTAAAAGCATAAGTATAGATGTAGTTATATTAAGTGAAACTAAAACCACTGAAGGAACATAAATAAATATATAATCTGGAGGATACCAACAAAACAGGCTGATTGTGATATCCCAATCAGGATAGAGGGACACCCAATGCACTCAATTAATTCAATAACAAATGGATCTAAAACTTCCTCCAAACACGCAAACAGCATCTGACACAGATACAGAACAATGCCAAACATACATCGTAGAATGGATACTGAGACAACCTGATAAGACACATCAAATTCTCAACACCAACAACTGCAATCACACTATTGTTGTCGCTTTACGACCAAAATGAACTCACTTTAGTTGTTATGAGACAGAAACTCCAGGCTAAACATGAATCAGAGTCGGCACAAAAAAGAATTCATTACGCAAGATTATAAAGATGCCACCTTGGAAAATGATCATCCGAATCCATAAAGAAAGAGGACAGTTGAGGACCAACTATGTACAACTATCCATCCAGCCAGGATCGGGCATTGACGTACCTTATTTCTTTTAAGAAATGCTCGAACATTTCAAGTATCAGAATATCGCACTCAAGGTCCAGCATTACAACACAGGACCTGACCTTTGCGACAGTTTCCAAAATTGAGGCCCTTTTCGCATATGATCGGCTTGACTTATCAGATAGATCTTGAAAGGACGATACGATCAACTGAAAGACTTCCTGTGTGTGCCAAATTCACATCAAACAGCTTAAAAAGTTAGGTTCGATCAACTGAAAAACTCCACATAGCCAGATTCACATTAAAACAGCTTAAAGGGTTAGGTCAGCGAACATTTGGACACTATCCAGGACCATCATAAATGTAAGATCAGTTATTACCTTCATTTGGTCATCATCATAAGGAGCCTCTGGTGCGCTGATCCTTGTTATCTCACTAATGCATGAGGCAACAGCAACTTTAACATCAACATCAGAGTGCCTGAAAAGTCTATTAGCCACTAATGCCTTTTGCGATGGAGAAAGCGCCTTTTGCATTGATTTGCTTGGAGACTGTTCTACTCTTGAAAGACAAGTTTCAACTCGCTTCATTTGCCAGGTTAAAGCAAAATAAAGGTGAATTAGTAGTTAATAGTACCATCCACTTTAATCATCATGCACAATATGAACAACATGAAATATGTAAAGCACCATCAACCATACTAACTCTTTTCTATCCTTCATAGAAGCATGCAGAAAGTTACACGATTACTAAGTTTCAAAAGCGAAGGATGTGGACATGATCATACAGGCAAAACAAAATAGAGAATATAGGTTTCCCAAGGCAACAATCAAACACTCAATCACCTTACTGGAGGCTTTATGGATAGGATAGAAATAATCCAAACATAGCTGAGATCCGGTAGAATTTTCAAGAAACAGAGCCAATCGCAATTTCATAGTTGCCAAAATTCTAAAATAATGTCAACAAAACTAAGAATCGTTTGATGCAAAGATACGCAAATACCAATTCTGATGTGTTTGTGCTTACCAAAATCAGCATGCATATTCCTGAATAAGGCCAAAGATATAAGCTGCCCATGTTAATATTTACTATGTAGACCTTTTAATTGTAGTCAAGTGTACGATTACAGAATCGAACTATTCCTTAAAGTTCTTCCTAAAAAATTCGTCATACATACTTAACTTAAAGGAAAAAATCAACTGGCGGCAATAAATTCGAGTAAGTTTAAAAAGGGCACCTATTCAACTTATTATGGAAAGCTCAAACCGAAAGCACAAAAGAAACGAACATCATAACGGCTTCCTACTGAAAAAGCAAGGATTAGTCTATTCAACCGTCTTGTAATGTAAAGATTGAAATATTACAGGAAACAATCATTTGGCGGCAACATGTATACGTAAGATTCGCTACAGACACCTCCTCAACGGCCTTAATGGTCATAATAGCTACCCGACAACAAGGCAAGGATACGCAATTTCATCCTTCTCCTACTGTAAATGTCGATACAAAAGGAAACAATCAAACCTGAAGCAATAAATACAAGTAGGATTCATTATGGACACCTCTTCCACGACATCAACGATCATAACGGCTATAACGGCTATAACGGCTATCCTAATAAGATAACAAGCTCTTAAGGTAACAACACATCCATGCAACTACAAACACGTATTTCTTCTAACAGGCAGCGATTATCAACATATTCATCTCAACAATACCACACAACTCTCAAAAAGCAACCAGATGGTGCGACGAGAGAATTCCCCAGACACGCTCAAGGTATCGAGAAGCAAGAAAGAATCTTTTCACGCAGGAACGGCAGGAAAGCTTGGTAAGACGCACAAGACATAATCGATAAACACAAACTTTATACAATTGTAGCCCCCCCCCCAAAAAAAAAAAAAAAAACAATCACCGCCCTGACTACTCAGAATCATGGCACAGGACGTCACGAAAACAAGCATTCTCGACTAAATGCATGCCGAGCACACCATGCATGACGAAAAACCTAAGCAAGCCAAACGAAGACAAACCGTATCTCCAGGAAAAGCCCTAGTACGGCTCCCACAGAGCCAAGAAGCCCCCCCAACCGCATCCACAGATCAAACCACACGCGACATTCACCGAAAAACCAACCAATTAGCCGCCACATCAAACAAACAAGAACCAAAGGACACCGAAAGAGCGGAACAATCAGAACACGGCGAAAAGAGGGGGAAGCTGATTTCCAGAAATCCGGAGCTTACGTCGAGAAGGGGCAGGAGCTCGTCCACGGCGGACGGCGGCTCCAGCAGCTTCCTCCCAGCTTCCGCAAGCTGCTCCTCGAGCTCCTTATCAGACGACGACGACGACATGGCCGGGCTCCCCCCCTCGAAACCCCACCGAACACCACGACTCCTCCCGAACCCGCGCACGAATCGAACCGCTCCCCGAGGACGATCTTCACATCGGCATCGCGAACCCCCCACCGCCGGAACCCTAGAACACACAGCAAGCGATCGAAATCGAGTGAAGAAGGAGAAGACGAAGCAAAGGAGCAGCAAGGACCCAAGATTTTCGCACGAGCGCGAGCGAGCGAGCGAGAGAGAGAGAGAGAAAACTGTCGAGTTTCACAGGGAGTTTAGGGTTTTTTCTTTTTCCATTTTCTTTTTTTCCGGCGAGCGAAATTCTCAGAGGTATTTTATAAAGGCAGGCGGGGCAGGAAAAAAGAAAATGCTCTTTTTTTTCTTTTATTTTTTTAAGAGGCTTTTCGGTCCGTTTTATAGGTGAATCCACCGAGGCTCGGCTCGGCTCGGACTCAGTTGCGCTTTATGAACTGGAGTTAAATCGGGCCGCTCGGATCCGCCGTCCGATCTCCCGCGTGGGCCCCGCTCCTGGCCGCCTCGGCCGTCGGATCGCTGCTGTTTCTCTCTCTCTCCCCAACTGTTTCTCTCTCTCGCGCGCGGAGCCGAATTTGGGAGGGGCTGTGTTTTTTTTATTTTCCATTTTATGGGCTCGAATTTAATGCTGCTTTCTCTTTAAGAAAAAGAAGTGGGATTTCAATTACTCAGTTTGTCGAATTTGCCTCTTTATGCACAAAAACAAAAGGGTGACGATTGGAAGCGTTACCATATTCGTGAGACTGGATAGATTTTTCGATTAGGGTGATGTGGAGTAGGATTACCGTTCATATATCGAAATTCGCATGTTCTATACAGTTTGAATAAGTTAAGAAAATCTAAAATTTAACGGCGATCGCGGGACGTTAGATCGTATGGCAGCACGTACGAATATAGCGTTTTAAAGGAAACATTATGTGTTGGTTCGTAAGTTACTATGTAAGAAATGGTCCCTCCGAAAAAAAGATGAGTTGGCAGTTTTTACCGTTAATATCGGCTGTTTCCGAATGAATAGTGGAACTTATTTAAAAAGAACATTGGATTACTCAAAACATAATTTTGGTTTATTGAAGGGATAGATTGCATTGAATGTATGCATAGATATAAATGAGAAAAGTAAGAGGTGAATTTACGCATGCATTTCAAATTTCGATAGATTAATGTTTCTAAATTATCAAACAAGTAACAACTACAAGTATTCCGCCATTTATCTCTGGTGTAGAAATACGATGTTCTTAATTTATAGTACGTCGATAATTTATAGACAATAGAAAAATATTTCTCTATAATTGATTACAATAGTACATTAGCAAAAGTAACGTACATCCTCCACTTGGTCGATATTTTTATAAATATTCATCGTGCACATTATATGATTTTCCCATTGAAAATTGGATAAGCATTTGATTACTTCCTTCTTAGAAACACAACTTCCCAATTTATAAAATATACATACCATTTTCACAAAAGTCAATAATTAATTGAGTTACTTGAAAAAGTTGACTAATTAAAATCAGATTCTGGAGATCAATTAATGAACTTTTGCAGTGACTGTTAAGGAACTGGAAATATGCAATTGTCTTTAGTTGTATGCTGGAAATATGTATAGACTTTTCAAAAGAATTGTTTTTACTTTTGGATTGCCAGATTCTCATTTAAGGTTATTTAATGTTACTTTCTCTTAAAAACCGGGATTTAGTTACTTAATTCATGGATTTGGTTACTTAATTCATAAGCGTAAGTTTTAGCATTGATGTGGTGTTGTATGACACATTGCAAATATTGAAGGTTAGCCCGGTTTTAAAATGTGACGCATATAAATATTGGGACGATATAAAATAATATCGAATTACTTAAGAAGATATCAGAGTTTGTCCAAAAATATTGTGTAAGATATCTATTGAACGGAAAAATTGTATTGAATGTATAAGAGTTGAAAATCGACGTTTGTAAATTATCAAACAAATAACAGTATCAATATTCTATGGTTTTATACTTTGAATAGAAATACTTTGTTCTATTTTATAGTACTTGGGTAATTTCTAGAAAATAGAAAAAAAAATTCCTGTAGCTGATTAATCAATAGTACAATAGCAAAAGAAATATTCGTCCTTCATTTGATGGTCAATATTTCTCTAAATCTTCATCATGTAGACTCTATGGTTTTCTAATGGAAAATTGGAGAAGAACGATTGATTACTTCCTTCTCAGAAACACAATTTCCAAATTCATAAATATATACATGCAGTTTTTGCAACAACAAAAAAAAAAACCCATTACTGATTGAGTTACTGGAAAAGTTGACTAAAAATAGATTGTGGAGATGAATTAATGAACTTTGCAATAATTGTTGAAGAATTGGAAATGAATTGTCTTTATGTGTATCCATCGGAGACTTTTCAAACGAAGAGTTTTGATTTTAAATTGCCAGGTTTTCATTGAAGGTTACTTAAAGTTACTTCCTTTTATTCAAGAATATCAGGATTTTGTTACTTAATCCGTGAATATGTACTAAAAAGTGGTCTAATCCTTAGAAAGGTAACATTAAATTACTTAAGAAAATATTAGAATTTTTCAAAAATATTGTGCAAAATACCTATTGAGTGGATAAGTTTTATTGAATGTATACATATATATAAGTGAAAAAGTAAGAGGTGAACTTACACTGCATTTCGAATTTCAATCAATCTATTTTGTAAATTTTTAAATAAAGAAAAATTACAAATGATCTGTGGTATAAATTTTGAGTAGAAATACTTTGTTCTTTCTTCTATAGTACATAGGTAATTTCTGGACAGTAGAAAAAGAATCATCCTATAATTGATGGATCAATAGTACTGTAGAAAAAGAAATATTTGTCATCAACTTTGGTGGTCAATATTTTCTATATCTCCATTGTGTAGATTATATGGCTTTCTCATTAAAAATTGGCCTAGAATGATGACTTCCTTCCTAGAAACACAATTTTCAAATTCATAAATAAATATATATGTGTTATGAAATACATGTATGACTATTCATTATATTCATCATAACTAATGTACTTATTATAATACATTTGTATCCTACATTCTAAGTTCATCTCACAATCCAATGTATGTATTTATTCAATACACTGATATTAATAATAAATAAGTCCTTGTTTTCCTATAAATATGTGCTTAGTTTTAGTCATTATAACAGAATTGGGAATAAAATTTCTCCTGTGACTTTTTTACTATCTTGATGTTGATTGGTTTTCTTTACTTAATCTCTCTTCGTTCTCTCTATTATATACTTGCAATGCAATATTTTACAACAATATATACCATTTTTCGAAAAGTTTACTATTAATTGAGTTACTTGAAAATTTGACTAAAATTAGATGCTAAAGATGAATTAATGAACTTTGCAACGATTATTGAAGAAGTGGACATACAATTGTAGTTGTTTGTATGCATTGAAATATGGATAAACTTTTAAACGGAGTATTTTTACTATTGGATAGCCAATCTTCATTTAAGGTTATTTAATGTTAGTTTCTTTTTATCAAAAAGATTTAGATTGTTATTTAATTCGTGAGCATGGTTTATTCAAAATCGCCTATTCGTCAAATTAATCGAAAGTATCAGCATAAGCATAAGTTATAGTAGTTTTGATGTGATAGTGTGTGATACAATTCAAATATTTAATGGTGATTGATGGAGCTAAATTATATATCAATTTATGGAGGTATCTTTTAGGAAATATTATATGTCTATTTATATACATACTACACATACATAAGTTTATTTTTCTAAAATGAGATAAGTTCATTTTACCATTAAAATTTGTTACTTCTAACTAAATAAGCTTAAAGCGTAATGCATCTAAAAAAATACCGAGACAATAAAAGATAACATTGACTTACTAAAAAAACCATTAAAGTTTGTCCAAAAGTATAGTGTAAAATATGTATTGCACCGATAAATTGTATTGAATGTGTGTGTGTGTAAAAGTAAGAGGTGAACTTACATGGATATTTCGAATTTGAATTAGTCTATATTTGTAAATTATAGTTTAAATAGAAGTACTTTGTTCTTTTATATATACATATAGTACATTGGTAACTTCTAGACAATAGAAGACAAAAAAATCTTTCTATAATCGATTGATCAATAGTACAATAGAAAAAGAAATGTCCATCCTCACCTTTGATGGTCAATATTTTTCTACATCTTCATAGTGTAGATTATATAGTTTTCTCATTTAAATTAGACAAGAATGATTACTTCTTAGAAACACAATTTCCAAATTAATAATGATAAGTCAATTATTAATTGAGTTACTTTTAAATTCGACTAAAATCATATGCTGGAGATGAATCAATGAACTTTGCAATGATTGTTGAATGATTAGAAATACATTGTCTTTATTGGTATGCATCAAAATATGGATAGACTTTTCAAAAGGAGTGTTTCACCTTTAGGTTGCCATATTTTCATTTAAGGTTCCCAATTTAAAGTCATTTTCTCTTTATAAAAGATATGGGAATTGGTTATTTAATTCATGAATATGTCCCTTTATGCAAAAATGGACTCTTCATCGAATCAATTGAAAGTGGTACCATATATGTAAGATTGAGTAGTTTTGATGCGATAATGTATGATGCAATGACTTTTCCAATACTAGTTCGCCTGTTCTACATAGGGAAAACTTTAGAAAAATTAAAATTCAATAGTGATCAAGATGCTAGATTATATGTTGCTGTATGGAGGTACTTTTTAGGATCATTTGCATGTTAATTCATATATGTACTACACATACAAAGGTTTTCTTGAAACATCATAAGTGAACAGTTTTATCGTTGACAACTTTTATTTCTAACTGAATAAGATTGAAACATAAAGCATCTAAAAACTACTAAGATAATAAAAAGATAACATTGAATAACTTAAGAAAATATTAAAGTTTGTCCAAAAATTTTGTGCAATATATCTATTAAGTGAATAAGTTGCGTTGAATGTATAGATAGAAATAAATGAAAAAGTAAGAGGTGAACTTACACAAACATAAATCTATATTTGTGAATTACTAAATGAATAACGACTCCAAATACTTATTAGAAATACTTTGTTCTTTTTATTATAGTGTATTGGTATTTTCTTGACAATAAAATTTTTCTTATAATTGATTGTTCAATACTATAATAGAAAAAAGAATATACATCCTCAACTTTGGTGGTCAATATTTTTCTAAATCATGTAGATTATAATGTTTTCCCATTGAAAATTGGACAAGAATTATTACTTCCTTTTTAGAAACACAATTTCCAAATTCATAAATATATATGCCATTTTTGTAAAAGCCAATTATTAATTGAGTTACTTGAAAATTTGACTAAAATTAGATGCTAGAGATGAATCAAAGACCTTTGCAGTGATTGTTGAAAAATAGGAAATGCAACAGTCTTTATTTGCATGCATTTAATATATGGATAGACTGTTCAAACAGAATGTATTACTTTTGGTTTGCCATATATTCATTTAAGATTTCTAATTCAATGTTATATTATGTTTATCAACAAATTGGAATTTCGTTATTTAACTTGTGAATATGTTTTATTCAAAAAAAAAGTTTATTCGTCAAGTCAATTAACACTATTATCATAAACATAAAATTGAGTTTGGACGTGAAAGTTTATACAATAATTGTTCAAATATTAACAATTCGCCTATTCTCTTAATAAGTTTTAAAAAACTAAAAATTAAGAATGATCCAAGGATATGCCGGCATATTGAGGTATTTTTAGGGAATATTATATGTTATATCATCTATTTATTTCACATAACTAGGTTTTTGAAAATTGATAAGTTATTAGTTTTACCATTAAAATTATTTATGTCTAATAGAATAAGTTTAAAGCATAAGGCATCTACAAATTATTGAGACAATAAAAGATAACATTAAATTACTTAAAAAAAATTAGAGTTTGTCCAAATATTTTTGTGTAAGATATATATTGAATGGATAAATTGCATTGTTGTATACATAAATATAAATGAAAAAGTAAGAGGAGAACTTTAATGGGTTTTTCAAATTTCACTTAATCTATTGTGTTGTAAAATATTGTATTGCAAGTATATAATAGAGAGAATAAAGAGATTAAGTACAGAAAACGAGTAACCATCATAGATAGTAGAGAAAGCCGCGGGAGAAATTTTATTTTCACTTAGGCTCAGTTCGTTTCATGGAAAATATAGTAATTTGGAAAATATTTTCCAGGAAAATATTTTTTTGGAAAATGATAATATTTTTTTGTGTTCGTTTGTCAAAGATCGCTGACTCACCGGCCTTGAGCGAGATCGAGAGACACTATTAGAGACTACGATATTTAAAGGTAAGCAAAGAATAGGGAAAATATTTTTCACTTTCAAAAAATGAAAAACATTTTTCCCACTTTTGAAGGTGTTTCTTTCCTTTGGTGAAAAATATTTTCCTTAACTATCTTGTTTTCCGCCTCTCGAACACCACAATTTCCGGAAGAAATTTTTTCATGAAACGAACGGAGCCTTAAATTCTAATAACCAAGATTAAACTCCCATTTATAGGAAAAGAATGATGCACTTATCATTAATATCAATGTATTAAATAAATCATACATTGGATAGAGAGATGAACTTAGAATGTAGGGTACAAATGTATAATAATATGTACATTAGATATGATGAATATAATGAATATTCATACATGTATTTCATTCATTCACGTATTTCATAACACATTCCCCTTCAATATTCATTGTATTATATTAAAAATGTGCATTCAACAATATTATCTCATTAAAAATCTTGTATTTCATAACACTCCCCTTCAATATTCACTGTATTATATTACAAATGTACATTCAACAATATTGTCTCATTAAAAATCTTATATTAAAAATCTTGTATTGGAAAAACTCAATGGAATAAAAAACTTGATAAAAAGGAAAGGAATACAAAAAACAAAATTTATGATCTCTCCTTTTTGTAAATGCATTAATGGCCTCATTAACTAGACAAAAGGGGAAAATAGTGCAATCCATAGTTCAAATATCTCTTCCTCAATCGAACCATTTAGCTACCACTAAGGCTATATCCAAAGTATATCTAAATATCTCATGCTCATTAACTAGACAATTTCATTTTCAATTTTATAGAACGATATCTAAAGTATTAATTGATGATTTGGATAGACTATATCAATGTAACTGTGTTGAGACATATATTTAAACTACTATATTTTATCACATATCACATAAGAAATTAGGGGTCTATCTATCTCAATCCCTAAAAAACTATATCATTAACTTAATCTGCATTTGCATCATAGGCACTAGTAACATTTTCATCTAATAATAATAGGTCAGTATAAATTGTATTTAAGTCGGTTTAGTCATAAATTACCTTGAATTGGCACATAAGTATTGCATGGATTTAAGGTGTGAGGCCGCAACCCTATGTAAATTCAAAAGGATAAGCCCAAGATTGATGAAATTCCACCGAGTCAGATTCGGATCCCTTGACATATTGTCTAGGCCCAGATCCCGACGTAAAATTCAAGATGTTCGATTGAGATTGGACGGATGGGACAATGTTATCCCTGACTTTATGTCAGGGGATCCATTTCCGCCCATTTATTCACTATGTTGACGAAAAATTCCCTGAACCAAGAATGTTCGTTCTTTGATCAAATTTGGTAATCAAGAGCGCATACTTTCTGTAATCTTCGATTACATAAGAGATATCCCCATCCTTGCATTTAATGGTTATATATTCATTCAATATGTAAAAAGGTGTGAAATTCATTGCTTTCTTCAAGAGAGCTTTAAACCCAACACTGTATAAGAATCTTATTCACAAAAAAAAGGACACACGATATAACGCATGGAACATCATGGAGAGCAACGTTGAGAGATCCTAAAGGCCAAGCTCTCTATTTCTCGCCAGTCTTGCTCGTGGCCGCTGGCCCCTTTCGGTTCTGGCGCTCCTTGATTTGTCTCTAGCATTTTTGTTGTGTCCGAGAGCAATCCGTCATTGTCTGGTAGTCGGCTCGTACCCACTGCTCATGCTGGCGCATCGTCCAGTAGCTCCTCTGTCCCAGGAAGCCTCCTACTGAACCCAACGACGCTGCTACGTCTCATTGTCCAGGCGCCACCCAGTCTCCCGTTGTTGTGGTTGTTTCTGTCGCTGCCTCTGATTCCATTAATGCTAGAAAGTTTCTACAGCAGTTTCCAGTAAGTGCCAATCCCTGCCGCCTCGTCTAAGAGCCACCGGCGCCTTAGTGAACTCCAATACTCTTTTAGCCAGTGCTGGCAAGCTCCCTTCAGTCCCAGCGGTGATATCCTATAGTAGCACTGCAGTCCTCACCGTAGTCCTCCGATCGCTACTTACTGTTGAACAACCATCGCCGCTGGCAACCTCACCCCCCACCGTCATTGCTTTCCTCTACCTGTCTCCACCACGCTGCTCTTCCTCAACGACAATACACTTTGCACGCCGGCCGCTCTTGCTTCGCTTTTGTTGTCCTTGTTTAACCCATTTAGATGTAAACTTTATAAGTTTTAATGCATGTTATATAGTGGTAAAACCTTAGGTTATATCTTTTTGGCGATTCCTTCCATTTACTAAGGCGTATTAGGGCTTTGAACCTTTAGACCTAAAAGTGGGATCCTTAATAATGTCTTGTGCATTATATGTGGTTCATAACATATGTTTGCCTTGCGTTAAAATAATACATTATTGGATTACATTAATAATCTTGGTTAAGACATACTTGAAGGCATTATAAGTTTTACTAATAATCATCACATATATATTGCATGTTAAAATAATGACACCAGTAACATACCTTTTGTACAACATTCAAATGAGTGTAATAATTTTTTCTTTTTTACTTAATGAGTATCATAACTTCTATTAGGTGCTTATTTGAGTGTCATAAATTTTTTGGATTACGTATATGTTTTATACATTTAAGCAATTATTTGAGTCACATAACTTCTTAAAAATTCATTATAAGTGCTATGCCACAGAGGATTTTTGGCACTTGGGAGAATTTTTTGAAAAAATTATAACATTTTATAGCATTTATTTTTGTAAACTATGGCACTCAAGTAATCGAATAAAAAATTATGTCACTCAAGCGAGTGCGGTTTAAAAAAATGACACTTTTAGTATCTTTATCCCTAAAAATTGCAAATGTATTTACAATAAACAATAGACTCATACTGAGGATAATGATTGTTAACTTTAGAACTCATATAGGTTTAACTTGGCTTATAGGTTTCATTAATAAAAAATAAAAAATAAAGAAAAAATGTCACTAATATAGATTCATCTAAGTGTAGGATTGATTGGTATCGTAACGTTCATGTCACATATTGCACATCATCTAGAGAGTCATCTATATTTAGAATAAATTAATAAGTGCATCTCCTGCATGTAGTTCATTACAAAAATAAAATAAAAAATAATTAGCATTATATCATTAAATCAATATTCTTTTATTAAATAAAAGTGATTAGGTCTTGTTTAGTATCCTAGGGTTTAATTCTCTACTTTCATAAAAAAAAAGAGAACCTTTCACATAGTTCTAATAATAGGGTTAATTTATAATTAATTTCATCTCATCTCATAGCATTTGTTGTTAGTATGCACATATAGATTGTATTTAATAAATTATAGCTTCATGCGAGTTCATTAATGCATGTTAGATTATAATGCATATAATAATAGCAGTTGAGTAAGTCATGTCCGTGCTAAGTTTTTCTTAAATAAGAAAACCAAAAAGAATTAATTGTCATTGTATTTTATGTATTAATCTAAGTTATCTAACATAGCTTAAATTATATACAAATTGTGGTTATGAAGTCTTTTAATAAAAAGCACTAGGTGAACATGTATGTTAGGTCTGCATCATGGCACTTACATGTCCCTGCATTATTACATTTAAAAGTCGTATCTATGACATGCAAATATTTTATCATTGTTTGCTTTCTACACAAACCTTGCATAATTCGTATTTCGTTGGGTGATTGTGAACTTGTTGTTCTTTCTTGGTACATGTGAGTTCTTTAACCTTTTTGAGTAATTTTTTACTGCTTTGACTATTGAGTATTACTTTAGGGATTGTGCACCCGGATGGCCACTTGTCCCATGTTAGTTGTTGAGGATTAAAATCGACAAAGAATACATGCAAAACATTTTTAAAATAAAGAGAAAATGCTACTAAAATGATATTAGATGAATTTATAGCGTAATTAGGTTCTCGTATCTGGGAATCTAAAGTTTACAAAAGTAAAATGTACCATTGCATTTCATTTGAGTGTCTAACCGATCAATAATTGATTAGTGATAGCTCCGAGGTAAGTTTAATTGCATATTTATGTCAACAACCCTTGTAGCAATTGACATGAATTTGAAAGAGTCCAAACTATGTGATGCAATCATCTCTTCAATGAGTGACCATTTGTGCTCACTAAGAGATCCATTAACTTTATCTTCGTTGTTTACCTTGAGGAAGATCCTGACAAATAGTAAATCGGTTGATCAGTTTATTGATCAATTAAGAAGCCAAATATAGATGCTTCACTTCGCTATTAGATTAAAAAAAATCATGAATTTGACTTGCTGTGGATTAAAGTTTAATTTGAAACAACGATTTGAAGATGAAGGTTTAACTGGTTTATTTCAATTGATAATGAGTGTCGACTAAGTATGAGTAATAGTAAAGAAAAAAAGTGTTTACTTTACACAAAACATGGCTCTATTGGAAAATTATGATTTAAAATTAAATCTAACCTAAATGAAAACATTAAAATTTTCTGAAAATGTTGCTCGATAAACCTTATGTTTGTCAATTCTTACAGCCTACCAAGATAAAAGAAAAAAAAAAGATGACTAGTTTACTTGTTCGACACTAATAAGTTGTGCAAAATCTTCAACTTACTCTTAAAATATGTCATGAAAAAATGAACAAAAGGTCAAGTCATTCCAAATAAAAAAGATTTAGCAAACAAAAACTATTGTAAGTGAAACCACTCAATTTATTCTTGAAATATGATGATCAATGATTTAATTTAAAAAAATGGAATGATTGAATAATTATTCAAATTTGTAAAGGGCATATGTTGACACACACACACAAAATTATCGACTTTTTGATTTAAAGTAACAGACTTACTCGATATTAGTAAAGCTTGGTGAATGTAAGCCACTAACCAATAGAACGGTTAATGACTTGAAAAGAATTGAAAACTCTCCATAAATTATCGATAGCAAGCATCAATTATTGATGGAAACTGTCGTTGAGAAGAAATCATTGATATATCTACTAAGTAGCGGCATTTCTAGATATGTAACTTTTAATGATTAAGTGTTACTAGACATTATCGGATTATGCAATTACTTATAATCGTTGATAGGATTATGAAGTCATTTCCTTTTTCAATGATTGCTGACCACCATATGTAACTATTGATAGAGGATTATAAATATCCCATGATACTCTTTATAAAGCCCCTAGAATCAAATAAAGATTTTAACATTCTCGTAAATTTTTCTTTTACTTCTACTCTTTTCCAATGCACATGGCTAGACACAATTGCCACCAATTCAATACTTTTAATCTCTTTATATTTATTTTATCATCTAAAATCCACAAAGCACCTTTCACAACCTTTGTGGATCCACTTATCGAGTCGTTCATATTCTTGAAAGATATTTCGTTGATGCTTTTCAATGAAACAATATCATAATAGACCAGTAATTTTCAGATGAGAGAAAAAAAAGTATTTCCATAAAAGATTGTCCAGTAGTACGATGGAAATAGGAATATTAGTCCTCACTTTTGTAGTCAATGTTCTTTTAAATTTCGTAATCATGTCTCTTTATATAAGATTTAACTATTTACTGAATCAATTGAAAGCATTATCATAATCATAAGACCAAGTAGTTTTGATGTGATAGTATGTGATGTGATGGCCATTAAAATATCACAAAATTTACCTAACCAGTGTAGTTTCAGTACCTTAAAGATATTAAAATCCAACAACGATCGTGGAATGCTTATTAATATGTTGGCATACAGAATTATTTGCTCCTTAATATTATAGAATATATTTAAGATTTCTTTTAATTGGATAAGATTGCATTGGGTACAAACACAAATGTAAATGTGAAGGTAGGTAGTAAACTCCATTTTAATTTTCAGTTATTCTCTATTTATAAATTATCAAGCAAAATAATCACGAACATTTTGTGGTTTCTAATTTGAATAGAGATGCTATTTCTTTTTTTTTTTCCAAGATAGCTAGGTAAATTGAGAAAAGAAAGTCTTTCTATAATTAATTATTCAATAGTATAGTAGAAAAAGAAGTATTCATCTCAATGTTTGGGGTCAATACTTTTCTAATTCTACATTATGTAGATTCTATGGTTTTGTCATTGAAAATTGACGAAACTGATTACTCCCTTCCGAAAAACACCCCTTCCAATTACATTTTTGCAAAAAGTATGTCTTTATTTGTATACCATTGTTCAATAGTATTAATTGAGTTGCTGAAAACTTTAATAAAACATATGTCTTTATTTGTATGCATTAAGATATGGATAGACTTTCGAAAAAGAGGCAGTATCTAAATCTCATTTGCTAAGATATATGGACAGAATTTCTCTAGATGAAAAGAAAAAAAGTAATAATTTTCATCTTTAAAGTAATGATAATTTCTAAATAGACATATCCTGAAGAAAATATTACTGTGAAATTTATATGATGAGTATGATGAACTCTTTGAAAATGTGATACAGCTCTATTCGTAGTTAATCGATCAAAATCTCATTACATGAAAATACAAATAATGATGGTAGTTATACAATCATCTAGAATTTTCCCTTGATCTAAACGATCTACATGCAAACAAGCAAAAATAGGAAAACATACTATACCATTACTTCTATATATATACACACACATTTATATATCTTTTACAACATCACTCATCATAATTTTAGGTTTCATACTCTTGAAAATCTCTAACTGTTATACTCATACTACATCTATCCTAAACTAATTTGCTCATTATAATCCTAAAATCGTAAAAACTTGTCACATTTACACAAAATCTTTTTATTCAAGCTAACTTTCATGTCATAGAAATCCCCAACTGTATAACCTTTGTCCTAAACCAATTTTCGTGGCATAAAAAAATCCCAAACCAGTTCATCAATAACAAATCTACCAAATTGTTGGAGCCATATTTAGACACAAATAAGTATTTTAGCAGATTTTATAACGTGTAAGCGAGTTCTTAGGGAAAAATTAGCATATTTCCCAATCTCAGTTCATTTTCTCCAATGATGTAGCCTACAAGATTGTAGAGATGCTGACAATTCAAATTTGAATGTTCAATGGGATGGTGCATCTACTAACAAATGTAAGACATGTATCATGATGTAAATATGGGACAATTTTTAATTGTTTATCTATAAGCACTTTGGGTTTGAGTATAATTAAGGTGTGGGAAACACTTGAGTGCGTGAGTGGTTGTAACTTTAATTCTTCAATAATAGTGAATTATTTGCCACTATGCTAACTCTCCCTATAAGTACATGTACTAACACTTGAATCGAATCATGTAAATCTTTTCGGTCATTCATTATTCTTCATTTATTACTCTGGTGACTTCATATTAATTTAATCGTAAGATTCATTAGCGTTTTTGCATTAGCTTTACAACATTTTGGATGGGGCAATGATGGCACCTCATTGTCATTGGAAAGGGCTAGACAGGAAAGGTGTGAACTTGGTGATGCCCTCACCAAATTACAAGTAAGGCATATAAGCCCTTACCTAGAATTGGGTGAGGGCCATAGGTCCAAGCCTAATTTGGGCAAGGCTTTTCAACCTTCACTCATATCAAAATGTCGATCACATATATGTGGATTCCGATTGGACTTGTAAGATGCCTTATTGCTTGATGGATTTGAGTACTATATGCCCATCGGTACCACTGAAGGTTGCGTGGTAGCGAGTAAGAACAGAGGCTACAAGGCAATTTATGCGTGTGGCAAGCAAAGAGCGTATTGTTGAGGATGACATGACAATAGCCAAAAAGGGTCACTAACTGTCACTAAGGCTCTAGCTATCCTTGTAAGCCCTCGATTACCTTACAAGTCCTTTGGAGGGGGGGGCGACGACACCCCACAAGTGAGGGCCTACAAGTCCTTATTGGCTATTTTTAATTTATTTATATAGTTTTATAGATTTTTGTTTTGATAAGTGTCCTTGTTATTATAAAAGAACTTTTAGGATTTGTCGTTTCAGTAATCAAGTTTACTAGGATTTGCGGTAAGAAAATTAATATCTCTGCCAAAGTAAAGTTGTTTACATATGATGTTCATGTCTTAGTTAATGACAATGCCATGTAGGAGAAAGAAAACAATAAGAAAAATCGGATCATCATTCTTCCATTAGCCAAATTGGATGGAGTTAACGAGAAAATACATTGGTTCATTTATCTTGAAATAAATAAATAAAACCTTCTCGATAACTCGAGTGCATCCACTGGTATATGGAAATATAGATATATACTTTCAACAAGAAGATACTTGACATGTTGATTAATATGCATAAATTTATACTAATAGACTACAAAAAGTTTTCATGAAATTACAAATGCCACCACAACTTTGCTCCCCATGTTAGTTGTCTTCGTCTCAATTCGAAACCTGTAATTAGTATGGTCACTTTTTTCATTGACTTTTAAGTTAAGTCTCTCACCTATATATGATTACCAAGTTGTCATTTTTCTTCGCTGTCTAGATTTACTTCTATGATCTCGTGGAGCCGAAAAAGGGAGGACATTAGGTTTGGGTGTACAGATTTTCATTTAAGCGTTAATATCTCATGTACTGACGCAGGTCCGTTGGCTCTGTCATCTATACATTGGCAATGCATGGTGTCGCCCTCTCTAATTGAGAAAATTATGATTGTCATTACCAAATTTGTAAATATCCCTCTTAGTGCAAAAGTGAACTATTCATTATATCAATTGAGAGTATTTCCATATCGTCAGGTTGAGTAGCTTTAATGAAATGGTGTCTCATGCAATGACCATTCAAGCATTAGAAATTCACCCCTTCTTTGTAGTTTGAAAAAGTAAAAAAAAAAAAATTGGAGACGATTGTGGGATGCTTATTTTTGTGTTGGCTATGTAGGTATTTCCTCCCAAAGGAAACATTATATGTTGAATATAAATACCTTTTAGTTTCTTTAAAAAATGACATTTTTTAAAACGTTGCTAAAATCGGTTGTTTCTAAGTGAATAAGTTTAAGGGGAAACTTATCTAATAAGACAATGTATAAATAACATTGAATTACTTGAACAAATATTATAGAATGTCGAATATCTATTGATTGGAATAATTCCATGGGGTACGTACTTACAGGAATTAAGTTTAAGTTGGTGAAATTACATGGGCATTTCGAATTTCAGTTAATTAATATTTGTTGATTATCGTGCAATGCTAATAGCGAATATTTTATGATTTATACTTTGAGTTAACACACATTGTTCTTTAATCTTTGTTTTTTCTCTTAATGCATTGGTAATTTTCAGACAAGAGAATAGAAAGTCTGCCTATAATTGATTGTTCAATAGTACAACAGGTGAAAACATACTCGTCCTCAAACGTCGGTGTCAACAATCTTTTAAATCCTCTTCGTGTATATCCTATGGTTTTGTCATTGTGAACTGAACAAGAATCCTCACTTCCTTCGTAGGAAAACAATTTTCAAATTCATATGCATCTATATACCATTTTTGTATTACTTGAAAATTTTACTGAAATCCTTCGATGGAGTTGTGTTGATATCAAACAAATGAATAAATGATGTTTTGCAATGATTGATGAAGATTTGGAAATATAAGTGTCTTTATTCGTATGCATCGAGATATAGATGGACTTTTAAAAAAGAAGGCAATTTCTTACTTCTTTTCCATTAAATATTCTAGTAGACTTTCTTCACATAAGAAAAACGAGTAATATCTTTGGTCGCTGATCAACTATAGTTTCTAGATGAAAGAATTTGAAAGAGATGAAACATTCTATGTACAAATATAATTTTAAATTTTTTTCATTTCAAACCTTGCCCGTCATTAACCTTTTGATATAAATCTCGAGCCAGGCCGGCTTGACTCATGCTTTATCTACTCGAGCAAGACTTTCTCACTAAATGACCTTATCCAAAGTCGCCCAAAAAGTCCTTGGGACGTTGAGACTTGAGCTAAGTTCTAGTCAGACCGATGAGCCACCAAACCCACCCCAATGGTGATGGAGGAATTGGAAATACATCTGCCTCCATTTGTATTTATAAGGATAAACGTAGACTTTTCAAATAAGAAGCATTATATCTCTAAAGAGCAAGAAGTTTTACTTGCATTGGTGAAATAAAAAAACAATTTTAAGATAAAACTTGTTTCATAGAAATACTACCCTAACATTAATGTGACAAAAAGAATTGATTATGTGAGAGCGAGATGCAAGTCTTTTCACAAATAATTGATTAGGATATTCTTATGTAATATATGTATGTGCAAATAAATAAATAAACAACATTAATGAACTTTGCAGTCGTTTCCAATTTTCACTTGATCCAACTGATATAGATGTAATCAAGCAATAAGTTAATCCATCATATAATTGTATAAGACCCCTTTTCCTTCATTTCCATATGCATAAAAAAAAATTTCCCAAGGGAAAGGAAGTAATGATATAATTGGCTGTTAGTATTGAATAACAGAGTACGGATTTTATTCTCACGATAATTCATGCTTAGATATTAAATCTTTTTGAAAATGTAATTGGCTCATTTGCCTGATATGAAAATGTTAAGATAATCATAATAATTTTGTCTCGATTGCACAAAAGTTGATATAATCAATCGTGGTAATTTGAATATTTAGATATAAATAAAAAAGTTGACAATTCTTTCTACAGATAGATACATAACATGTTGATTCATATGCATAAGATATAAAAAAATTTGACCATTCATATGCAGACTTTTTACATAAATAAACTATTAAAAGAAGTGAAAGAATTTAAGAATACAATATTAACTTGCTCCCTACATATTGTCATCACTTTGCATAAACAACGTTACTATCCTCACTTCTGCATGGAACTTTAAGTTGCATATCCCACGTAGACATAATTTGTCAACTTTTCATATTCTTTTTCAAATTACCCTGCCTTCAGCATTGGATTTCATGTTTTGGGTTTGAATTTGGGTGAGCATGAAGATGCGAAAAACTTGTCCAAATGTTTTCAAGCGATTGAGTCCTAAAACTTTTCACGTTTTACTAATTAAGTCCATTCGGCCAATTTTGACGAGAATTACTGATATGAAAGCCAACCATTGTAGGGGGATGACTAATGCTGACATGGTAACTTTATAACGATATTTTAATATATTACTATTTTTTTCTTTCTTAATTTTTTTCTTTTTCCCTTTTTCCCTCCATTGATCATCGTTGAGTATCGTTAATGGCCAGTAGAGACCACTAGCTACTAGTCTTAGGCAAGGGTGGCCTTGACCGGCCCTTGGTGAGGGCTACCCCCTCTCAATCGATTGATGGTGACCCTCCTTAAGACTAGGAACCGACGCCCTTCACCAATCATTGATGAGATCCAACAGAGGAAAAAAAGGCAAATATAAAAAAGAAAAGAAAAATAAGAATAAAAGAGAAAAGGGGGAAACATAAATAAATAAACAAGGAAAAGAGAAGAAAAAAATTCAAAAAATTATTAAAAAAAATACCAACATTAATGCTGGTTGTACTATATAAAATGGCTAGCATTCACATCAATGATTTTCAACCCAAACTGATTGGATAAATTCAATTGGAACATAAAAATGTTTATAACTCAATTAGTACATCTTGAATTAGCAAGAGTATGATATGTTTAAGTCTTTTTTTGACAATTTTTAAATAGATCTTTTTAAGTAGGGGAAATGCAAAAGTAGTTTAAAAATGTGAAGAGAATATTGGATATGAAGAATAAAATTGAGGATGACTTTTGTAATTATCCCGAAAGAATGTGATGCATGAATCGACTTTTTATAGATAGCAACATGCTATAAACTATACCGTTAAAATTGGGAATAAGTTCCAAGAAGAAGTGCAAGGTCATTGTCGCGACCTCTCCGAAGGTGCACCACCTAGGGTTAAGCTAATGAATTGCTAAGTATAGCCTAGCTCGAGCTCTCCTAAGCTCATAGCAATTCGCGACTTAGGTTTCACTTTTTAAACATGCAAAGTCAATTTCAAAGGGAGTCGCCACTAATCTATTCATGGTGGGTCGATTAGAAATCCATGTAAAATACTGGGAGTAGTATTTTACCCCTACGAACTAGAGATTTTGAATTCAGGGACTTGAGTACCTATTTCTTCTATTTCAAAAATAATTTGCAAGCAGCTTGAATTGATTTTTAACTTTATTCTCTAACATGCATGTTGATCACGCATGTACACAAACAATTATTTAAAAGCTCAAAGCAGTAAACAAAGATGAAGCAAATTAATAAAAATATTTTTTTTTGATTTTCTATGTGTATGCGATGCATGTAATGGAAAACATAATCTTATATGCAATTATCTTAATGCAACTTTAAATGCAATTTTTATGAATTATTAAATGAGATTAATTATCTATAGTTAAATAACATCTAATCTAAATTAGGAACTAAATTACGTTAATCCCTAATTTAAATTAAAATCTTATCCTAACTACGGTTAATAGAATGCGAAAACTAAACTAATATGTAGATGCATGAAAGTCTAAACTTAATGACATGAGCTAACATGGCTTACAACGTGCAACTCTTAAATTAACTTGGGTTAAGTAACATGCTATTTGACTAAATGAATTAAATGACAAGCAAAAAGATATTTTTTAGGCATTTTTTATTTATTTAATGAAATTCGAAATTAATTAAACTAATTAAAATGTGAAAATCTAATCTACATGACTCCTAAGTTTCTAAATGTGATGATATGAAATCATATGCAATGACATGAGTTTGAAGCACCTAATCTAAATAATAAATAAAGTCTAATAATGCAAACTAATATGAAAAGGCATGCATGTGATTTTGTTGATTTTATTGGATTGAAAATAAAATATTAAAAGCCTAATTTAAACATGCAATAACTAAAATGCAAGCTAATCACGTAATATGATACTATCTAACATGAATCTATCCTAAACATGAAAATGTAATTTAATCTAACATGCAATTCAAATAAGACAAGACTCATCAACTAGAAAATAATATATGAATTCAACAAAGAAACTCGCAAATATAATCAATAAATTGATCTTAAACCTTAAATATCAAAATATCAATTGTATTCCCGCGCAATTAATTATTCCGTCAAAAGCCTTATATACGAAATAAAAAATCGATAATGCGATTGCGAATTGGAAGATTAATTCAAATTGATAAACTTATTATCTAAAACAAGCAAATTAGACGAGAAAAACATGAAAGGAAACAAGCAAATCAACATAAAGAAAGACCTTTTTATTGCAGAAATTTTCTATTTTTATATTATCTTATTAAAATATTAAAAAAACGAAAATAAAATTAAAAAAAAAAAAGGAAACGGGTCAGGCGCCGAGCCGGGTCGGGCTCAGGCCTGACCCGCGCATGACCTCAGCCAAAAGGGAGGAGAGCTTGGGCCGGACCAACAGCAAATCAGGCCCAAGATTTCCGCTTTTCTCTTCCTTTTGTCTTTATTTCCTGCGCGAGCCCACAGCCCACATATCTGTCTCGGCCCATCTTCCTCCACGCGGGTCTGACGACCGGCCCAGCTCCAAAACAGACTCGGTCCAGTCCTCTCGTGCGCAGGAAGTCCAACCCAGCCGCGGTCTTCTTCCTCACCGTCTACTTCGTGCAGGTAGCCTGCAGAAAGAACACGGCGACGGGCCTGCTCGCGGCGGAGCCACGGCAGACGGCGCCAAGGCGGCACAAAGGACGACCAACTCCTCGGTGTGGACTCATCACCAACGAGCAACAAGAATCACGCAAAGCAAGTTCAAAGCAAGACTAATTCGTGTAAACAAGCCGTCAAACACATGCAGTGCAGTGAGGGGAACCAGCTCAAAGGACCAAAAGAAAGGAAAATCTAGGCTTGTAACACATCAAAATCCAGCAAAACAGACACAAAAGAGGAGCTCAGATTAATACCCACTCAAAATCCGTCATTGCGACGGGGGACTCACCGTTGAAGGCGAAATCAAGCAAGAAAACTGTGGACTAATCGCCGGTGGTTAGGAACTGGGAGCGTCAAAGAAAAGTCGCCGAATTGAAGGTCTTGGACTCGCAGCGTCTCCCTCTCTCTCGGTCTCTCTCTCTTTTTTCCCTGTGTGTGCGTGCTTCTTTTCTTCTCCGAAAGTCTTCACTGTGTGTGTTCTTTCTTGCAAGAAGTCTCCCCCTTCACTGTTCGCTCATGGGCTCTTTTTAAAGCTGGATAAAGATATTTCGGAGAGATTTGACCAAAATTTCTTTCCCCCCAAGAAACCTCCCTCCTGCACGCCTTTTGTCCCTTCTTATTTGCTTTGGTCAAATCCCCCAAAGATTTGACCGAATTTTGTAGATCCCTTTCCACAATTTTTTTTTCACTTGATTTCAAAATCTCAAAATATAGGCAATGTCTTTCCTAAAATGCAAGATGCAATGAATATATTTTTCAGATAAATAAATCCCGATTTTTCTATTTTGTATGCAATTAAATCTATATGCTACAATTAGGTGTCAACAGTCATGTTCAAATTGCAAATGTTTTGTTTGTATTTATTCACATTCCAAGCATAGGTCAATTTGACCCACTAGGTTTTATATTTTGACCCCACTGAACCTTTTGAAAAATAAAATTGACCTTAGTAGAACATAAAAAATATACAATGAGCAAAGTCCTACGTAAAAAACAACTCAACTTACTTAGTAACTTCGGCAGCAATCAATATAAAAAAAATGTACTTGGTCCCCAGATTTCTGATTTTCGTACTGACTATGGTTTTCACTTTCTCAATTTCATTGCAATCCATGCGATCGAGCTAAATTTGAGGGATAATTTTTGGTTGGTGTCTTGAGGTATTTAATATTCTAATTTTTGTTATAGTTTTCATTGCACTTATTTTCTCTCTTTTTTTGTGAAATTGATGTACTAAAAATATGAAATATTCTTTATCATTCTTAACAAGAGTTTTGAAGTCACTTGTTAATAAGGAAAAGTGCCAAATAAAAGTTTTAAACCTATTATATTGATCTCAATTTAGCCATACATTTTCACATTTTGATAATTAAGTCCATTTAGTCAATTTATACCCAAAATTACTAATGTGGATGCTTGCCATCTTACATGCATCCATGTGGCATGACTGATGTTGACAATGTATTTTTTTAATATATTTTTTCAAATTCTCAAAATATTTAAGATTATTTTGAAATTTGTGTTAATTTTTCCTTTTCTTTTTCTTTTCTTCTCTTTTCCTCTTCATTTGATTTATTTTTTTCCATTGTTGCCGGCAAGAGTCCTCGAAGCTAGTTGACCATTGTGCGAGGACGGCAGCCATCGTCCATCCTCACTTAGATGTGGGCAAGTCACAGATAGCCGTAGGCCAAGTCCCCTCGTCCAGAGCTTGCCGAAGCCAGCCTTGCCATGGCCTAGCTGGTCATGGGCAAAAGTGATCCTGTTGTCCATGGCTGGCACGTACTGCATATTGTCTAGGTGTCTAACTTTGGAGTATTTGATGATGAGCCGAGTGCTCAAGTGCGGGTCCTGTGTTATGAGACGGTGATTGTGTGAGAAGAGTGGATTTGCTTCAACAAGGAAAGGACATTATAGGAGTTCTTGAGGAGGTAACCATAGTCGGCCTCCCGACTATAGGCGAAGGCGATCATGGCCTCCCCAGCCACTAGTGAGCCTACTTTGGCTTGTGGTTAGCTCGGCCATGGCAGGGATTGGCCTCTGCTAGAGTGGGCGAGGCGGCCTCATGCGCACTTGCCCATGCCTCACCTACATCAAGATGAAGCCAAACGAGGGCTGCGACCCTTGTTGGTGGTCAAGAAGGGCTTTGCGGTCCATAACCCAATGATCAGCAAGCTTCGATAAACCTCGACCACCACAAAAAGAAAATGAAAAGAGAAGAAAAGAAAAAGAAAGAAGAGGAAGAAGAAAAGATTACTAAAAAAATGTAAAAATGTCTAAACTTTATTAGTATTAGTCATGTCACATAAGATGGTCAATGTCCATGTACTAAGTTTTTGCCTAAATTGACTGGATGAACTCAATAGACAAAACGTAAAAATATTTTAAGACTAAATTAATATACTTGAAAGGTTTATGATAAAATTAATACCAATGTAATAAGTTTAAAACATTTTTGGTACTTTTTCCTTCATTAATAAAACAATTTTTAGTTATCTATACCGGTTTGTCAATTTTATAACCAACTTGTGATCTTATGCAATCATGGGTAAGAATTTCAACCCAAATTGTTTTAACGAGTTTTCTTTAGTACGTGATGTTTCTTCTTATATCGGCGTCACAATCCTTACATATAGGAACCGAGTTCAAAGAAAATACTTACGTTGAATTTCAGCCTTTAACATCGTAATTAGCTATTCCTAACTCTGCTCGATCATGAGCAAGCATTGTGATATGCACTTGACAAAAATAAGGATTATGGAGCGGACTTATCCTTTATTTGAACCTTTAAAATTTTAGACATCGTTATCACTTTAGATTCGTGGAAAAAATTTCCTTGTTTCAAAATAATTTATTGCTATGGCACTCGTCTTACAAAGATTAAAAGATGGAATAGCATTAAAAAATAATTACTTTGAGGGAAATATGTTTGAAGGAGATATTACCCTAGATTGTTCTCACAATAAAAGGATTATTGAACGATCACGAAAGAACTATCATTGATGGTCGAGCTATTTCTCTCCCCATAATCCTCCGTCGCACTCTCATGAAAGTTGGATAATTGCATAGCATTCTCATGCACAAGTAAATGAAGGAAATTCATCAACGAGGACGTGAAAATCAGGATTCTAAAGACAAGCGCTAGGGGTTTGTAAAATCGTATCTAAGCGTGAGATTTTAAGAACCTGTACAAAGGAACTTGGAAAATGTCTTCTATGTTACTTTAAGTCATAAACTCGTGAGACAGTATTGTCACAAGTAGTAACTACTGAATATAATTCGCTGTGATTACTGATGTGATTATAGGCTCGAATGATGGCTACATTCAAGGAGCCGCCGACGTATTTACACCGTAGTCATCAAAGACCTTACTATGCTCGCTTTCTAGGCATGCCTCTACATAACACCGGCATAATTGCATCAAGTTCATTGACTAGGTGGCTGGCGAAACGTCAAGCAGAAGTCGCTGAACATCATCTGCTCCAACCCATGAGTTGTGACCAATTAGCCCATTGTGTATGAAGGTGTGGGCAAATTGATGACAGTGGTCTTGACCTTCGTCATCATGCTAATGCTGTTGGTAATCCCTTGCGAACCAATTCCACTGTCCTTCAAGCCCTGCCACAGCATTGTTCGTCTTTTCAAAAGACAGGCATCTCACTCAAAAACTAAAGGACTAGATTCTTCACCGGATCAACGCTAACAGGGGCGGTTTCTCTGGTGATTAGATCCTCAAAGATGGGCTATAAAGTAAGAATGTTTCACCGGAATTAACGGTCAGCTCATCCAACCTTCCATTGCCCAAAGGACCCGGAAAAGGCATTCTACCCTTGCTTGTTAATATTCCATGACATTGCACTTGTTACTAATGACAGTACTTTTTCGCACTAGTGCTTCTATTGGTAATGTCAGTAATTTGAGCACTGATGCTGATATTTCTCTCCTTGTTTGACGAAGAAGGAAAATTACCTGGAAAGGAAAGTGATCAGGTCCTCGAGCTGGGGCAGAATTTATTTGAACAGTTCCTGTCTCCATTGCATCACTAATCAGTATCGCCTTGTTTATGTCTCTTGTGAAGACACAACCCTGTAAACATATGCACATTGTGCAGAAAGCAGGCATTTGCACAATCAGTAGACATTATCCCAATTCTGCATAATCTATTGTTTAGGTAAAGAGTTCTATAGTCTGCACATAAGAGAAGTGTCGCTAATGAGAATAAACATGCATCACACCACGGGTCAATCTGTCAATGATAATAATAAGGATAAGAACAAGTGTCAAACCTGAAGACCAAAGTTGCTAGCATTACAATGGTGAATTCCTTCTTCAACAGAGTTTATTCGGATAACTGGCAAAACTGGACCGAATGGCTCCTCCCATGCTATCCTCATATCGGGTCGAACGTGATCCAATAATAGAGGCCAAATGAGATTACCCTCCCTCCTGTACTCTTGACAAAATGTCGCTGCCTTCTGCTTGGCATCCATCACCAACCCTTCAATGAAGTTGGCTGAAGACTCTGTAACAACTGGAGTTATATCGCAGTCATCCTCAGGAGCTCCTACGGTCAACTTCTCCACTTTAGCATTCACTTTCTCAACAAGTTTATCAGCTACAGATTCCATAACCAACACAACTTTCACTGCAGTGCACCTTTGACCACTGATAAAAAAAAATATACAATATCAAGACATCTCCTTTGGAAGCAAATGCAACTCACAATGTTACTCTAGTTAGGTTAATAAATAATTCAGCATCAACTAGTAATTAGGCATGTGGTGATAGTCGAGAAGAGAAATTCCTTCTTGGTTTAAAATTACCTAGTAGAGAACAATGGCATAGAGATTACCTATAAGAGAAGCCTCCCTTAACAACATTTGCTGCAGCCAAATCTAAGTCAGCATCTTCTAAAATGATACAAGCATCTTTTCCACCCAGTTCCATCTGAAGCGGGATCATGCCTGCCTTCTTAGAGATGGCTATTCCAGTGTCCCCACCTGTGAAACTGTGAAGAAGGATTGCACCGTCAGATTATACTGCCTAAAGACAGGTACATGATAGACCTCAAACTTGAAGAAAGTGGCATTCCCCCATAAAGCATTTTGATTCGGATGAATTCGAGGGATGGAAACAAACCTTCCCCCACATTTCAACAAGTTACGTCGCAAAATATATCTCCCAAGATGCAGTTCAAGTTGAAAAATTAGGGACCTTTCAGACATGATGCAATGATGTAGAGAGAATCACCTGATACAACTGACACCAGGATGCATTGTGAGGAAGTCGCCAATCTCAGAACCTTTTCCCGTTACACAACTGATGAGGCCTCTTGGGAAGCCAGCCAAGTGAAAGCAATGCACCATGTGAAGTGCAGCAACAGCACCCTTTAAATATACGGGCATAAGTTATTTAGCATGTCAGTTTATATGAACGGTTGGTGGACAGACAATCCACCTCAAATAATATGAGATGAAACAGGGAAGAGCAATCATAGATTGATCCTCAGCAACAACCAACCTGGGTCGGTGGCTTCAGAACTATTGAGTTTCCAGCTATAAGTGCAGGAGCAATCTTAGAAACCGCAAGATTGACTGGGTAGTTGAAAGGAGGGATAGCCAGAACAACCCCCAGTGGAATCTGCAAGCTAAGGAGAATCAAATCCCCGTAACATTTCATTTCTCATAAACACAACAGTACGTAAAACTACCACGGTTTACTATAATTTATGACCTAACTATAGATCTAAATAATTCCTTTGCATCATTGTTAAACCAGATACAGGTTTGATCTTCTATCAGTTTTTGACACTGAACCCGGTCAGTACTGGTGAGAAACACCACTTGATCTAAAAGGCCATATAAATAACCTCCTAACCCTGCACATATGGGGCCCCTGTACTCAAGTGTCTTCTCGACAATGTTGTTTTATTGTCCTTTGGCTCACAACATTCATTAACTTTTGACTGTTGAGAGATATCGCAATATTTAGGCAAGAACCAAATTATGCAATATAGTGCAGTTTTCATATTAAGTTGGGTTTGAGGTTTTCCCAATGGCCACATCAGATGTATACATGCAGACAGGAGACTAGTTGGTGCCACTGCTCATGGAACTATTATTCTGTTTGTAAGGATCAAACCAACTCTATCAGGTGACACAAACAAAAAATCACAAAAGAAAAGAACAAACAATAACCACCATTCTGTCTAAGCAACTAACTATTTACAAAAACATGCACTCCTCTTTTAACGCATGTGAGGTGGATGTTACTGTCAAGAGAAATCCGATTCTATAGGAAATGAACATGATTGATTAGTATGATCTACATTGAGTACTGATGTCCAATTATTATTGCTTCTATAGAAAATAAACATGATAGTTTAGTATGACCTACATTGAGTACTGATATCCAATTATTATTGCTTCAAGGATATTGATTCCTGTCTATGAAAGGTGAATAATCTTACCAGATTTTCCATTAAATTGTGGCATTTGAAGCCAGATTTTGGATCATCTGGTCTATTGCCAATTTTAATTTACTTTAGCAAAATGATTTGCTAAATTTTAGTTTTTAAAAAAATGATCTCCTTAATTTATCTTCAATTCTGCTAATGACATGAGCTTAACGCATGTGAGCTGACAACTTTTCGTGTGTATTAGGATGAGACGTGAAGAACCACTGGTGACACATGTTTATTAAATTCTAGATTAGATGAAAGGCACAACGTGATTCACTATAGACCCATTTGTACCTATCAGCTAGACAGTTATCTAGAGAAGCATATGGTCCCAAGTTCATTTAATGCATAATTCATACTACCTTCAGTAACACAAAAAGAAAAAAAAATGCACGAGAATTAAATTTCTCAAGTTCACAGATATGCGCATATTTAACAAACAGAGACATAGGACTGTGTAGGCAAAGACACAAAAAGAGAAGTAAACAAATTGGCATATGTAATGGAATATACCCAGCATGAGGTGTACATGAAATTAGAAATGTTCTCAAATCCATAGCTTAATTTTCTCGTTCTTTTCTTTCTGGCAGAAGTCAATGAAGTGTGTATTAATAATTCTAACCCATCTTATGCTTTCTATGGGCAGCGTGCACAGGGCATAAACAAGTCCATCAGAACATTTTTAAAACATATCTTGAGTGCCTCACTAAGCAGAGATAAAAAGGACAGCAAAATCAAACCACAGAATTGAGATGTAGATTCACAGGAAAAATAAGAGAGAACTCGTCAGAAACGACAGGGACATTTGTAAAACCTCCTGAGAGAAGTGCAAAGTTACCTTAGAGGTGAGACAGTACTTGGTCCTCTCATTCCCTGGGAAGCTATCAGATACCAGAAACTTTCCCTCTCCAAGAATCCTCACCCCCTCCTCTGCGCAATACGATATCAAATCCCCAGATCTCACAACCTTCAAATTTATACATTACAAGGCAAAATAAAGAGAAGTTATTAGTGCCCCATGCTTCCAAATTCAAACACGAGAAGCATCTAACAAAGATTACAGCAAGCAAGAGCTGTGATTTCAAATTTCATTCAAAAGTTAGCTTCTATAACGTTCATAAAGTGGGAAACATACTTCGGTGACGGCGTCCTTGGCGGGTTTAGCGATCTCTTTGACGAGGCACTCGGCGATCGGAGCCTTGTGCTCCTTCAAGATCGCCGCAGCTCTGTGGAGCAGCTCAGCTCTCTTCCACAGAGGAGTCTTTGCCCACAATTTCTGCGCAGCCCTCGCTGATTCTATGATCTTGTTCACCTCCTCTTGTGTACAAGCTATTGGGATTCGGGAACCAACCCAAAATCAAGTGGCGAGACTAATCAAAAGTTGACAATTCAGAGAGACTAACAAAAGAACCACTGAAGTTCAAAAACGGTACCTTGGACCTTGAAGTGAGTGTTTCTAGTGGTGGGGTTGATGATGGGCACGGTTTTTCCGGAAGCTGATGCCTTCCATTCGCCGTCGGAGTAGTAGCGGAACACCCCATCTCCATTTTTTATCTCTGCAAACACCCCACTCCCCGCCATGGACTAGCTCCTCGCCAACGCCAAACGGGTACTGATCAGTGATCGCTGTGATGAGAGCAAGAGAGGGAGAGAGATGCCTTGCGCGTGGAGCTACAATGGTGGAGAGAGAGAGAGAGAGAGAGAGAGAGAGAGAGAGAGTTTATTGGATTCTCTGTAATGTGGGTCAAACGCGGGGGGTTTGCTTGTCAAGATTTAGATCAAAGACTTTGCTTTTGCGTTGGCTGTGCTACACGTGGTTGTGTCTTCCTCCATATTCCTTTGCCACTCTCCTTAATCTCATCCGAGCTACATGCGTTCCAGAGAGTCGGATCCCTTGTTAGTCTGCAAATGGGATCAAAGTATAGCATCAGCACCCACGCCTCAATTCTTGAACTATTCTAGTTGGTCTCTTTTCTTTATTGAAAATAATTATGATGTTTGCTCCTAGAATTAAAAGAAAAAAAGTACGTTTTTTTGTCTTTTTTTATTATCGTTGAATTTCATGTATAAGTAAAATACTCTTCAACTCGGTCATATATAAAAAATTCAAAATGAAAAATGAAGGCAATTTACACGTGCATATATTCTATTACTACATATGAGAAGAGGGGATTTCGTGTTTTTAGGGATATATGCTTGCGTTTCTCCTCAACTGAATTTATCAAATCTCAAATGATTGCATGTAATATATAGGGATAGTCATAATTGCATGCTGAACTAAAGTAATTTGACTTGTCATCGACAAGCTTTCAGATTTACATCCACTAAGCATGTCATTCGTCTTCTGTAATATTGGTTGAAATTGCCTCGAAACTCTTTTTATATAGGGGTGAGCAGCAGTCTAGAGTTGACCTTGGACCGGCCCAATCCAGCCAGTTCTAGTCAAGTTTTTAAGATGATTGAATTTGTCCCTAATCTTGAAATCTCTAATCCGATACTGTGCGGGTTGGTCTTTGATCTTAGGATTTTTGGATTGGTCCAATCCGGACCAACCCGACATATATAATATATAAAAATAATAAATATGTCATTTTTTTCTTAAGCCCAAGAGAGAAGCCAGCTTCAACTTTAGCCTTCTTCTTCAATTCTTCCTGTGAAACCTAGACCAAGAGTAGAAAGCCAAGCCCATAGCACAGGAAGGAGGAGCAACCCACGTATCTCTTTTTCTTCCTTTAATCCAATCATTTGTCTTCGTCGAGGTCAACATTGAACACTCGACAATTTCACTTGCAGTTGCCGATAAAGCCCTAATTTGAGGACCTCCCTATCGGCCTTGCTCCTCCGGTCGCCCTCGCTGCTGCCTCGTAGCTCTTCATCGGCCTCACTCCTCCATCTTATTTTTTTCTTTTCTTTTTTTGTCACTTGCTTTTTGAGCTTTATGTATATGAATAATTTAGCGGTCCCGAGTTGACCCTGAGACCAGACCAGACCGGTCCTCAGTCTCAAGCTCGATAGGTCGGTCCACGATCCCAAAAATTGAGGATCGACACTGTGTGAGTTGGTCCTCGGGTTGAGTACGGGATTGGCGGCACCCCTACTTTTATGTATCAAAGGCAATCCAAAATATTTGCTTAGCTCCAAACATAACCCAAAACTAGAAATTCTGCTCCAATTTCGTTTCAACCTTAGAGAAGTATTATTTGAACGGAAAATTTTAGTTTTAGCCTTACTCAGAACTTGCTCTAATGTGTTTGTTAAAAATTTCTAAACATTTTCATGATGATAGTCCTTTGTTTCCTTAAAGCCTTTGCCATTCCGATAGATCATCCGGAAGCACTTTATGAGAAATTCAGGGCCCACTCCTTCAGAAGCAAAAATGATTTTACCTCTTCATTTTCACTACGTCATTAATAAGATAAGAGAACATTTCGATGCATAATACTAAGATGTATGTAAAGAGAGGGTCTTTCTCTATTAAGTCAAGTCATGAGTTAATTAATGAGGGAGATACTCTAGAATGTGATGGTATCTAGTCTATCATCTAGGACTGTAAGGAACCTCAAAGTATTAAAACTTTGCTCTAGCTAGCCGCTCACAATTGACTATTGACTAATGAATTGAAAACGTCTCACAACCTAAGAGGAAATCTAGATTCCTTGAGATATCAGTCTTACGTGGAAACAACATTGCATATTACTTGAGTTTGTCCTACAACAACATTTGGAAAAATTCTTCGCGATGAATTTGTCTCAAATGGTTAAATTCAAAACTTGCTGGTAGAAAAGCGATCAAATCTTCACAATAATTGAAGGATAACTTTTGGAGTGAGTGCATGGCTTTTTTTTTGGTAGTGGAGGACCATATCACTTTTCAAAACAATATTATTTTTCCTTCAATAGAAGTTATTTGATAGGAAATCATCAAGACTTCGTTTGTGAATAACTCGATGCTAAGTGGATCACACACTTCTCTGATTTTGGTCAGTCAGGATGCTCCACCTTTTAAGAGTATTAAACTGAATATTAATGGGGCCTCTAGAGGTAACCCGGGACTTGTAGGTGGAAGGGCTTCATTCATAAATGAGTAGGGTGATTGGCTTAATAGTTTTGCCACCATCTTTGGAATATGTCCGTCCACACAAACAGAAGTTTGGGCACTGTAGTTGGTTCTCAACTTCAAAAAACAACTTGATTTGGCAAGATTATCTTTGAGATTTACTTTAAAGCCATCACTGATCTTATCAGTCTAAAGTTTATGGTTAATAAAGTTGGCCCTTTTTGCTTATAGATATTAGAAGACTACCGAGCTCTCACTATTAGTTCAAAGTGCAAAATAATTTTAGAGAAGTACCAACTAGCTTGCTCATCATCGAATCAATAAGCTCTTAGATACTAGTTCATTTCATAACCTCCTAGAGAGTTACTCTAGATTTTATTAAGTGATAAAATAAGGATGGTAGATTCCGGATGTTAAAATTTTGTTATCAAAGATAAAAATCTCAAGTGACAAATAAAGGAGGATAATCATCTAATTTAAGAAGTCTTTATAATAATCATATCGATGTTTCTTGTACTTTCCTCTCCCCTTCATTTCATGCGCTTTTAAGAAAATCTAAAAGGATCTTGTGAATGGTTTCTCAAACATTTGCAAATATCTATTTTAAGTAAAGATTGTCATTTTCAACTCATTACTTTTTCCATATTATGTACAATCAATATGTAGAAAATGTAGATATTTTTTTTAGGCATGACTAACAAGTATCCTGGGTACTAATTAATAAGTGTGTTTCGTAGCTCCATTAACTGTGTTTGATAACATGAACTACATCCAACTTAGTGGATTGTTTTAAGTAAAAAAACCACTCAATGCAATACATAAGGAATCAAGAGGAGATGCAATTAGTATTATGAATTTCCCGAATCAAATTGTTTTTATTTGACTTTACAAGTATTAGAAAGCTAATATGAGAATCAGTCGAATAATTAAATTATACAATACAATGATTTTTAACTTCAAATATAAGTCAATCTTTCTTCTGCAATGAAGAAATATGACATTCTTTCCTATTGACATTGATGTGGTTTGCCTATCTCGTCATAAATTATAAATGCAACTATCAACATACCATGTTGTATTATTATCATTCAACAAGAAGCGTAATTGTATTAGGACATTCAACAATATGTAATCGCAAACTATATAATAATAAAAAACACATTGAACAATCATCAAATAGATTTATCCTTTTGCAATAAAATTACATTGCCGTAATTCAGAATGAAATTGTTGGAAACTATAGTGATTGAAGCATCTAATTTTTATTTTGTATTGAGAGAGAGAGAGAGAGAGAGAGAGAGAGAGAGAGAGAGAGAGAGAGAGAGAGAGAGAGTAGGTTAGAATTTAGAGATAGCAGTTGGACGAGCTGCAGGGGTGAAGGTTCAACAAATTTTTCAACGAAAGTGAGTTTGGCCCAAAAGAGAGCTTGCATTATGGGTTTCTCTTCAGACTTTTGGGTGTAATTAGAAATAATTTGACGTATCAAATATGATTAATTAATCTTGTGCCATTTTCTCCCTTTCTAATGTACCCCAATTAATTTTCCTCAAGCAATATAATATATATATATATATATATATATATATATATATATATATATATATTAGGATCGAAAGTGAAATACGATTGTTGGAAAAAGTAATTCAACATATAAGTGAAGATCTTAAAACGAGATATAGAAACTTCTGGGAATTTTGCATGTGCGCTACTTCAAGTTCTTATGGAGCAAAGGAAGGCAATATAGATAAAGGAATAATATTGAGAGTACACATTGGTATGACATGACCAAGAGACTTATGGAATGAACTTTAAAATGTTCCTGAAAGAACGAGATACCGGAGAGAGACCACTTGGGGAAGGGAAGCACCACGAGAGGCAGCGGGTCTTACAGCCGAGGGCCGCGTCCAGCGCTTGTCCTCGCCTATGCAGCCATGGCACTACGAGTTGAATGGTCCTCGCGGTCGGGTGGCGGTCGCTGCGAGGGCCATTGGTCCCCCACTCGATCTCCCCGTGCTTGATGTTGAGGTCTCAACTCGACTAAATATTTTTAGGAGGCTCGGATTGAATTTTTCTAAATTTCAGATTAACTTTAGAATTTCTGCTTTTTATATTCAACTTTTTTTCTTTTATATCCAGGCAGAGAGGCAGTGAAACAAGCAGGGCAGCACAGCAGAGCGTCGGTTGCTCGCGCGTCCATTACACTTCTTCACCAAACTTTCGAGTTCTAGTGATTTTTGGATTGAGATCCATTAGCCTCCACAACATTCACCTTGATCTTATATAATCAACATTATCATGTACATATGACTCTTTCATCAATTCGTTTTTTTTTTTGGTCCAAAGTGCTGTCCTCTAACTTGTGTAGCATCTTTTTTTATAGTATTTCTAACTTCAAGGTAATTTTGCAATAATTATTATAGCTTAGAAAGACTTTGGAATGTTAACTTTGATGGCACTATTATCGGAGGGTTTATCTCAACAAATTTAGAATCAAAATATTTTGTAGTCAAATATCTACTGGTATCTTGCTCCTCTACCTTGAATATGAATTCACGTGCATTTCATATATCTTAAACACATTTAATCTCAATGAATAAATCTTATAAAGGACCAGACAACGTACTTAAATTATATCCCTGACAAAGCAATTCATTCTCTTCAAGTTTTTTCCTCCTCATTGTTGACCTTTTCAATGGCTTCTGTACTTGGTTGTCCTCATTTAATTATAGGCTTTGGATCCTCCATAGGCATTATAATGTAGTAAATCTTTAAGGTAGTGAGAAGAAACACCATATTGTCTCTCCAATAAGCAAAATCGTTGCCACCAAAATGATGAAGTTTCACCATGTCTAGATTCATGACTTTGACTCCATTATTGCAGAAACAATATGTTAAAATCGTACGGCAAAATAATTGAAAAGAATCGATCAGAATTTCTGATATGAATACACTATTTTTAAGGAATTGCTTGCCCCCACAATATTGTTAACTAAGATAAAGCCTTTAGGATATAACAACTCGCAAAACAAAACATATAGAAATTTTGGCACTTTTTCCAAGGACTTTCGGAATAATTGGAGAATAGACGATGTATCTTTTAAGAAAGAAAGAAAATTTAAAATTTAAAATTATTGAACTAGACATTGAATTCATAATAGTAAAAAAATGTGTATGAACAGATATAATATATCTCTTTAGAACGTTACTTCGTTTAAAAAGTATATCGTGAACGGAATAGGGGGGAGCAAACTAAACCGCCCGCCCGGGAACCACCCGGAACCGCTCGGACCGGTCGGTTCCGGGCGGTTCTAAAACTTACCGGTCCGGTTCCCGGTTCCATTTATATGGAACCGGGAATTTTCGGTCCGGTTCCCGGTTCCGGGGGTGGAACCGCCCGCCCGGAACCGGACCGACACTTTTTATTAAAAGAATTATAAAAAAATTATTAAAAACAGAAATTTTTATATAAATTTGTTTCTTTGGATGAGTATCTTCTACATTATATGGAATATATAATTAAATGGTGAATACATGCTTCATCTTGAAAGAGTGCAAACTTTATATGCATGTATATTCAAGTATTTTGTAGAGCCGTTGCATGTTTTGTATTTTTCTTCTCTTGTTTTTTTTAATTACCAGCCCGAGAACCGGACCGGACCGAACGGGAACCGGACTAGACCGCCCAATCCTATCCGGTCCGGTTCCCGGTTCCAAGAAATAGGGAACCGGGAACCGCCCGGGAACCGATCACCCCTAGAACGGAAAACTATTCCAAAAAGCTCATTTTAAAAATATAATTATTGATCAGTACCAATTCTAGTCCTTAAGCATGCAAATGTACTTAATCCAAGCCAATACACTCTCGAGTCAGACAAGAGACGAAGCTAACTTGCCTTGGATTCTAATAGGCATTTCGTCGAACAGGCTATGAATGTGGATTGAGGAAAAGGTATGGACCGTTTCCGGACTCGAACTAACATCGAGACTCGAAAAAAATCACCCAGCAATGGTTGAAATCAAAACAACCAACTTATTCAAATCCTTACACGAGCATGAACCGAATAAACTGAGTCTCGGCGTTTCACACAGAACAGGGCAAGGCAGGGGTTCAACAATACCTTGTTAAAGAAGAAGAAGAGTTCTTGGCCGCGGTCGATTGGCAAATCGGAGAAAACAAGTTCCAGGGGACGTCGACGGGAGATGTAAGAGCCAGAGAAGGAAGGCGGAACAAATGGACAGCGCTTCGGCCACTTTTCCCGGAAGAACATAGCGCAACAAGGGCGTGACGGGCGCCGCTCGGAGGCGGCCAACGGCGGTGCCGGGAGAGGATCGGACGAAAATAACTCAGAGGACGAAAGATGGTCGTTCAAGACCTTTTCTTTTCAATGTAAGAGGGGCCTTTTTGCCTTTTCCTCTTGAGCCGCTGCCTCCCTCCTCCCGCTTCAGACGCCAAGAAACACCTTAGGAGGAATTGAGGCTGGGCCTTTTTTGACACTATGGGCCGTAATCCTGAATGGGCTTAAATAAGCCCAAAACTGGATAGTGGCGGTCCAAGTAATGCAAGTTAGGTCCTGCTATCGTAAGTTGGACTGAATGGGGTGAGCTGTTGGGACCGAACACTCTCTTTCGCCACATACCAATAGCACCACAAGATCTATCGAGGCTATCATTAGATGGAAATCAGATATAGAAAGGAAAATCAGATGGCTAATGATGAAGCAAAATGAGAGGATCGAAGATGAAATACTTAAACCTATTCAGAGTCTGAATCGTATTGGCCTGAATATGAATTATCTTTTTTTGAAGTGGTCTCAAGATAATCGAAAGATAATTCAAATGACAACCACTTGGCAGCAATAAGTAATTCAATATGCAATGCAACAATATAAATGTAATTCGATATGCTTGTAAAAGAAAATAGACATATGGATACCAAATCTTTTCGCAATAGAGCAGTAATTCGTAAGCAAGATGAAGATATGGTTTAATACAATAATATTATAATCTCTTCACTTCACAATAGGCAATATTCTGCACGCAAGATGAAGTTAGTGACAGAGTCAAAATGGTAAGAAGAAGTAATGATTATTTTCCAACATAAATTGCACTATATAAAAGTTCTTTACAAAAGCTCAAAGTAAATATAACAAGTGCAATCAAAACATAGAAACTTCTACAGGGTAAAAGAGGGTTGGTAAGTGGATTTGTGCTTATCGAAATAAAAGGGTAATTCAAAGTATCATATGGAAAGGGTATGATCTCCTAGGTGTAGGAAGATCAATGATAAAAAGAGTGATTTGGGTAGACCAATAAAATGTAATGATCTCTTGAAGGCAGTTAGACCAATATGAAGAGGGTTAATCTAATGGAGGCGGAAGAATCAAAATGAGAGAGAGAGAGAGAGAGAGAGAGAGATTAAGGACTTCAGAGAGAGAGAAATCCTAGACGGGTTAATCTACCGGTACTCATTTTACATTCTCCTCTGGCCCGAGATGGGTTAAATAGAAGCTAAATGAATACTGTGCAAAAAGTAAAGTCTACAGTGAACGGTACTCAATTACACACTGGTACATTATTATTTTTTTTTGTAATAATGAGACAACATATTTCTGAAAATTGAAATGATGGTGTCTCTTATAATGATTAAAAATTTCAAAATGAAAATTGGTTGTTGTCTGTGGTATCCTATGAACGACCTCGTCTAGGATTTCTTCGAACCAAGTTCTTGGATTCTTCCGCTGAATTTGATTCTTCTTCCACAATCTGATGCCAAGGAATACCATAACAATCATCTTCATTGGTGTTCCCACTATGGTGTGAACCACTGTGTGATGAACTTGATTCAATGTCCTCTAAACCCGCTTCAATAAATCCACCATTTTTGTGGAGTTTCTATTGATGCAAGCGATGAGAGGAGAAACCCTTTGTCATGTAGAATAGGGGTGATGATCTCTAATGGGAGAATTTCATAAATTGGTTTATCATTTTTAGCCATCCAATCTAGAATAGCTTGATGTTCAACCTTGTTCCAAAATTTAAATTGTCCCACCATTTGACTCGGTATCTTTTGATTAAAACAAGAATTTCGCTTTCCAACTGTTTATAGAAATCGAAATGCCATGACAATACCCAAGGGACTCCGAGATTGGAATGGTGCAAGAGTAATTTAGGAAAAGTCCTTTTCTTGGAGATTTGGGGAATAATTTTTTATAAAACAATCAAATCCTGGTCTAACCTTTGGGTAGAGGATTTCTGGAATTGATCCTAATTCTTCCTACCAACGAATGAACTAGTAGGGTAACATTCAAGTATTTAGGTTATCAAGGAAAATTAGCCAGGTGTGAGTGCGTTTAGGGTTCATTATGAATAAGGCATTCCACAAAGCTTGTCGATAATCAAAATAGGTAAATTGAAACCAATAAGAAGGCTGGGCTTCTGTGGTCTTAAGTTTGAATTTGATGAAAATGGGAAGAGGTTGATCCCATACTGAAGGGTGAATGACCCTTTTGATGTGAATCAATAATTGATGAAATTTTCACCAAAATGTTTGAAAATCGCTGAATTGGTAATGTTCGTAAGTTTTGCTAGAAACTTCAAATTAAATTATATATATAATAATAAATTGACAATAAAAAATGTTGCTATCTCACTCAAATGAGAGTTGTTAATCCAATACTACATAGTAATTTAACGGGAGAGAAGTTGGTGAATCATGCTAATTTATGTTAGTAATCCTAAAAAGAATTAGTAAATTTAAGGAATTGCTAATCAAGGTAAATGAAAATTTGCAACTCAACTAGAGAGCTGTTAAATATAAAAAAATAACGTTGATATATAACTGATACGGAGTTTATAACCAAAACTCTAAGGCAATTTATTACAAGAAAAGTTTATGAATTGCTCTAAATAAATTGATAATGTCATAAAAGATTATTAAATTCCACATGTTGGTAAGTTGTGCAAATAAAAGTTGGTAAGTTAGTATAAAAATTGCTAATTTGCAAACTATTGGGAAAACTTTGTAGTTTCATAAAGCGTCAATGAGTTACTAACAATTTACTTGGAGGGGAAAAAAAACAGAGAGTCAACTATCATCTATTTGTCTACAGTTTGTTTGACACTTACCAAGTACTTAATCCTGAAAAAAAAACCGTATTAGGCATATGGAACAATGGAGTTCGGTTCAAATTATGGCTGAAAGAAGAACGTTGCAGAATTCAAATGGACATCTCTTTCTTTTAAGTAGAAGTTGTGATTCTTGCCATGCATCTTTGATACGGGTCATGTTGGCATATTCTCACTGTATGAGGAGGTTATTCAAAGTATCTAGATAAATACAGATAGACTAGAAGAGGTTGCTATACTTCAGATAGATAAGCATTTTGGATTAGATATGTGTAACTGTTTATGGTGAGTGCGAATCTTATCTAATAATAATAGAACCAAGTAGCAATCTATAATGAACATATCTAATGATAGTGACTTCGCAGTTTGTCTAATTCAACCATCAAGTTGATTGACTCCTCCTGGCTTCATGGTCACGGTACCGTTAGCATATTATTACAATAATATAAGTCATCGGAAAAAGCACAAATTACAATCAGACACCGTGCTTACCTTTGTCTGTTTAAACTCAAGGCGTCACACGTTTTCCATTACAATAAAAACAAAGAAACTGCTAAATCAAAATGATTGATTTAAGAAAGTTAAAAAACGTAGCACATTAGCAATTCTCATTGTTTTTACCCCAATTTACATCTTCTTGGCATTGTGCTTTAGTTATATATGATGGGTTTTCATAGTATGCAAAATAATTGCTTTCAAAGCAAACGTAGTCTCGCCCATCAGGGAACGTAACCAGAATGATTTTTATATGGTACACAACCATGTAACTCATTTGAGAAAATTGAGATTAACAGATTGTTTTTTTCATAGACACATGTAAAAACTTTGTCTATATAAACTACATAAGCTACCAATGAGAATTGAAATGATTAGTTCTGCTTTTCATGAAAATGCATCGCAGTCAACTGACACTTCATGCGTAAATATAAATAACCTTATATATATTTTTAATTAAATACTAGGTTCAGTCGGTTAGGAAGAATTAAAAAGGCGAAAAGAAATGAAAAGAAAGGTTTTTAAGATGACACGTACGTGTGATGGTTTTTAAGAGGTATCAGATGCTTGGTCTCGTCATGTACAATTGCAGCCATTTCTTTGTCTAGTCGCTTCTCATTTTTTTTTGTAGATATGGATGCCCACAAAAACGATGATCATATTCAGTTTCATCTTTAACTTTGATATTTAAGGAAAACTTACTCATTCATTTTACAGCCATGACAGTTTCATAGGATGAACGGTGCTTTAATTTTAAGTTACCACGAGCATTCCGAGAATTCACCAAAAGAGCAATCAAGAATAAAAGCTAGGTCAGGGAATCGACAGGATAAATTAGTAAATGGTCCAAAAGGTTGACAAAGGTGATCTTCCTTCTAGATAAAGAAGTTGAGAAATGGATTGAGAATCCATCGTTCTTTTTTTTCCTTTTTCTGTATCCTTTGCCTTTCTTACCAATCTTTGTCGGTATTGATTCCATACTTTGTTAGGGAAACGTCGCTTGCCTATTAGAAAAGCATTCTTCCCTTCGTGCATGGCCAGTTGTCTGATGAAAATTGGCTACCGTCACTGGAATCTTCAGCCACGATTGGATCGATATGTTATCCATGGTCAATTGCACATGCTGCCACACTCAACATGAACTTAGCCCATCTTGCAGGATCTCAGGCATTTGGATCGCCTGCCGTACGTACGGTGCACAACAGGGTGCTGTCCTTTGCTTCTCAGTTATCCGATTCCGATCGGACGGGTGGGAATTTTTTTTTAAAAAACAATTTTTTTTATTTTTTTATATTTTTCTATAAAATCCCAGCCGTCCGATCTCGGACGGCTGGGATTGCACAGCAGGCGATCCAAATCCGAATCTCAGTGCAACAACAGTGAAGATTCGTTAATGAGAACAGGAAGGGGTAAACCTACTATATGCCAGACGTATAGCCGCAAAAAGTAACTCGAGCTAGCTTTATCTCTTACTCGAACAAAAGCCATACATACTTAATTAATAATGCCTATTATATTGCTCGATTATGGGGACAATATTATATATTTTGACCACTACAGTGTTGCTTTAGAGTCATTACAGTTAATGTGCGACGTCCATGTACAATTTGCCATTATTCGGACAGTGCCCTATGGTTTGCAACCGTACTACTACATTAAACTACGGTATTTATTACATTAACTTACAAGATTGAAGAGTACGTATCCGTTCCATTCTAGCGCTTAAACTTCTTAACAATGAATGTAAACTAGCCCTTCCTTAAAATTTGGATATAACTAACCTGACATTGTGCAGGCGTTACAGATTTTTTTTGACTCATGCAAATGGAGAAACAAAAACCTCCATTTATTTCATGAAAAATGATATTTCGAAAAGTACATTTTAATAAAAATGATAACTTGTTTTGATTGAGATAATAAGTAAATAGGAAATATTTTTATTATTGGCAACAATTTATGTCTTAATACTTTTATAAACGATGAAATATTTTTTGTTCATTCATTTTTATAAATAATTTAAGCAATATTTTTTTGAAATTATTTTTCATATCATTTATTTTTCAGAAAAATAGATGCATCTTTTTCCGAGATAGCTTACATGCGATTTTAGTATAAATGAGAATTTATGTCTTTTTTGTCTGCAATTTCAGAGTTCTTTGAAGCAATACGGTTGTTTCGCAGTTGCCAATTCTGTGAATTCATGTCTTTTTTAAGATTCTATTCTTAGAAAAACCATGCAACCCGTCCATTCATAATGAAGCTTTTTTTTTTATTAATATTGTGAACGAATATATTTACATATAGCATTTTCATAAATGATACTCTCTCTCTCTCTCTGTCTCTCTGTCTCTCTGTCTCTCTCTCTGTGCAGCCCAGCTTGGATAGGAGAGAATCTGCATATCCATCACTTCAGCTTTCAACTTCACGTCCTCTCTATAAATGTCTCCATATTGTGAATGCATAACAACATTGAGAAAAAAACTTGAACGAGAGAGGGCAAACTGCGGAGCGACAACATTAGGGGTCGCATTTGTCCATGCATGAAGAGAGGGAGTGAGTTTGAGCCAAGAAAGACTTGCCGGCATCACGCCGGGCAAGCAAAACATATTTTGTTCTCAGTAAGAGCTTGAACTTTGTTGCCTTCCCGGCAAGTTGTCTTGGCTCTAATTCTCTCTCTTTCTTGTCCTTTATATCTCTAGCGAAGAAATAAAGAAGAGCTGCCTAAGAGAAGAGCAGGTTGATTTTTGGCTGCCATTTGTCCAATTATTTCATGTTATATACCACGGTCTCCTATATCTTCATATTCTTTCCTTTTTCATTGCTTTGGTATAATTTTCTCTCTTTTCCTATGGCAAGTATCCTAAAAAATATGTGAGCCGAATAGAGCAATGGCGTTTATTGGATTCAACGTTTTGCTAAATTTTGGTCATGTAAAGTGATATGCCAACTTTGATTCAGAAGCCGAGCATGTATCTTTATGTGAAACTCACGAAAACCATTTGGATTATGTAACCATTTGCATGCCATAAGCCGTTTGCATCATTTAATTATTTGCATGCTACTTGATATAATGATCTTCCTAGGAGTTACTCGTGGCTACCTCGTATGATATATTTACACATGATCTATGCTATATTGTATGCACAATATGATTAGGAGGAGTTGCAATATCCTTTGAATTAATGTTTCCATCCTTTTGTAACTTGAATTCTCAAGACTTTCATTCTTTGATTCGGAGAGAGACGCGTGCATGTGAGTCAAGTTTCAATAGAATCCCTCAAAGAGGGTGGGTCTTAGTGTACAAATAACTCAATAGAAATTTTCTTATACGATGTCACAAACTTCCCCACTGAAGATATTGATATTCCCATCAGAATTGGTCCAAATCCACCAGCAATGCTGCCCCTATTTGATGTGACCCATTTAGCTATAGTAGAAGTTTGCTATGAGTCACACCTCTTCCAAGCCCTCTTGTCCTAGAAATTACTCCATAATTCCTCTTATAAGAATTGCAACAATCCAACGCCATTCCATATGAGTCAAGTCCTCAAAAGGAGTACCTTTGAGTGACTTTGCAAGGTGATGATCATTTAAGAGTGAGTATTGATTTATGAATCACTAATCAAGTCTCTCTCAATTGATGTGGGAATTGAGCTCTCTCTCTCTCTCTCTCTCTCTCTCTCTCTTAAGTGATAGTAGTTTAAAAAACACGTGTCAAAGGAGCCTCAGACAATGGTAATTGATTGAATTTCTGCGTTTACTATGCTTTGTTTCTTCAAATGTCAAGAAAAACGGGCCAATTGATGATCGTACGTGGGCATGTTTCTGCATAAAAAGCTTTGCCCGTGTATGAGGGTGCTTCGTTTGGTGGTCTAATGGCCTTTTATAAACATCGGATCGAGCCTCAATGCTGTCTAGTCCATCGGGACAATCAAAGCAACGAAATGGGCCTGTGGACACTAGGGGTAGGGGGAGCTCCCAGCTGGTCTCCTCTTTGCTTATTAAGGTGTGTCAGACGTCGTACACTAACAGAGTTACTTAAAATATTGCTATAACTCAAAATTTTCGAGATGCACACCTTCTCTTTCATATTTGATTGGGTTGGTGATCAGGCACGGTGGAGGCCAATGAGTAAGTAAAGAGGACTTGGCTATCTCATCCGACGATGTCAGTGCAAATGCTACATACGTCAAAGCTGGCTGGGGATTAAAATAGTCTTAAATAGCCAGCAAAATAAAATAACTACTAGTAATCAGGATTTCATCTGGGCCTGCAATCTTTCTCAACCCAGAGAAAGCACATGGGTTTGCATGAGGCCGTGGAAATAACTTGCTTTCTGCTTAGATATTTTTTCTCTCAAATTTATTCCACCATGCCACATGAGACGATTGGGATGATGACGACCAAGTAAATCACGCTGATGATGTTGACTTGTTCCTAACTCCTCGTTGATGAGTTCCTGACCACATGAAATCTCTAACTACACATGATCTGACAAAAATAATCTTCATTAAAGAAGCTGAAGCGTCT